>LR990506.1:4246983-5515554 GCA_905147785.2 Thyatira batis | reverse complement strand
TATCTCAATATACTTGGACTTTATCTGATCTCCCTAATTTCTGGATGTGTGTTTATTAAATTAGCACCCCTTCATCTCATTTTGGGATCTATTAACGAAGGCTATACATAAATTATGACATATTCTCGCCCTTGACAATATGTTCTAGGTTTTACACCAGTGGCAGCCAGCGGTAAGGAATGCACCGTCATGTGCCGCCCAAATGACCAAGTGGCCAAGCAACAGCGGTCACCTGTTTGTTACGCAATTTTGCTTTTCAATGCCAAGCTTGTGTGTAATTCTATAAAGAAACCACGCCAGCTCGATCATGTTTCAGAACAGCACTTAGCTCTTTCTCTTTTGTTTACTACGCCATTTAGTGAGAGGTCCACTTTCTGAAACCTCATCTCGCCAGCTCACTGAAGAAATTTGTATGTCAAGAATTAGCGTGCTAGTTAGGACATAAAATCTTTTGTTTATTCATTAAACTTCATTATTTGTACAGTGAAATATAACTAGGTAATTACTCTTTTGAAATTAATTAAAAATGTTATTTAAATATAGCTAACTAGATCACTGGGAATGTTTATGTTTATTCATAAATGCTTTTTTTTAAGTATCGAAAATTGCTAAAATTCTGCTAGTTCGGCAAAGCAGATTTTTAAAGTAGTTTTTTTTTTATGCCTGAATAATCTGACATTGTGAAGGTACTTAAATGTATGTATAACACAAAGTTCCATGTATATTAACATAATTCAAGCATTTACAGACAAAAACAAATAATGGCAAATAAATAAATACAGTTCCTTTCACACTTGACTCTTTTTAGAAGGCGATTGACATTCCACAGTCAGTTCTTTGCGCTGACCAAGTTCAAGTCGCCGTAAACTTCTGACTATCACACCAACGTGTAATTTTTATATGCAGCAAAACATACTTTCATTCTAAAACAAAATAACATAATTCGTCAGAAAATCTGAAGAGCTATAGTTATTTGTTATACAAGAGTGCAAAGTTGCTTTTTAACCGCGTGTTCAATTTTGATGACCGAGCAAGCGAAGGATTCTAAAATTGAATCACGAGCGCAGCGAGTGATTCAAAATTAGAATCCTGAGCGTTAGCGAGGGAATCAAAAGAGCACGAGGTGAAAAATCTTTGCACTCGAGTGCAACACGTAACTTTTCATTCCACCTCAGCGAGGAAATGACTAAATGCAAAAAAAAAACGTTTGCGCATTATTAACAGTTTCAGTCAATTCTGTTGGCGTCAAGCAAACTTCCTCGTCGCTAGAATCACTCATTTTAGTTTTTTCACTTGTTTTCAAGTTTCTTGTTTTTAATATAAGGTTTAACAATGACGTGAAAAAATGCCGCGTAAAGAACCGCGTACAAAGCAAATTGAAAAAAGAACACCAAGAAGGTGCCGAGTCTGAGTTTTTAACAAATTAAAAAAAAGTTGTATGATATATTCGGCACCATAGAGGTAGCAGTAAATAGGTTTAATGTTTTTTTTTAATTCACAAACTTAGTGCACACGATGTTCCAAATTCAATTTACTTTATCCTCTAGAGAATAAAAACGGCTTTTCCACTCAGATATTGAAGATTAAAAATACTCTTTCCGAGATGGTGGGATGAAAAATTAATTTATTGCTTGTTGAAAACTATCTTTTTACATGAAAAGCAAAATATGGAAAACGCCTCGAATATTTAAATCAACATTTTCTCCATTTTCGGTGTGACATGTGCTAAATATATTTATTACCAACACACTGTTAAGAATTTCAAATAAGTTTCTGTTTAAATTAAATCACAAACCTAACTAGTTCACTGCTAAAGCATCTAGCTATCCATCTTGGTAGTTAATATATTGCTCTGCAATAAAATTCATGACGCACTTTTTCTGGAAAGCTAATAAATCTGATAGAATGCAATTTATTATCGTCTAAGCTTTCAAGGCTTACAAGGTTTGCAAGTTCAAGCCTTGCCTATAGCAAATAGAGCCTTTGTATCATACAAAACTGAATTGGAGCTTTGAATTAATGTTACGAAATATGTTTGGGTAATTAGATTATCCTAAATATGGCATGTGTGCCATTTTGGGTATAAAACAACTATTGAGTAGGTATATGGTTCAGCTGTCTAGTACCTAACGTTAATTATAACGTAATGACATAAAACAAAGATAACGGGTTCTTTATGTATGTGTCTATTCCCAAACTAGGATAAAAATGAACTAAAATATTTTCTACCTAAATATTATATACATACATTAATTCACTATGATTCTATGTTGAAAACTAATTAATTTCATAGTTATTTTCCATAAGTAATGTGATAATTAATAAACTATGTTAGCGTCATGCCCAGATGCTTGAGCGATGATGGATGACCGCCCCAACATGCTTGCTATGATGTAAGTACCTACCGGTAAATAAGTTGGTCATTTTATTGTTTTATTTACGACTAGCTTTTGCCCGCGACTCCGTTCGCGTGGAATAGTTACTTTGTGCTAATCCTAACTTTCAACACGCCACTTCATTTACGTAGAAGGATGGACTCGCAGAGCCAACTGATGACTGCCCGTGCACGCCGGCCCAGCGCGCACAGTACTTGATCATTATTTTGCGGCGATGTAATTTTAAATTTGCAATATCTCCTAAGATATTCATTGAAATCGAATGATGTAAATCGCAATTTTGTTTTAGATTAAATACTTGTTATGAATAACGTATTTATTTGGATAAGAATTTATATCATCTTTATAAAAACACCTTCACAAATAATGCTTAATTTTCGAACAAATTTCGTTAGTATAAAAATGGTCACAGTGAGCCAACCTTAACAGATAGACATATGCTATCGCGGACTTTATTTTAGAACTTTTGAAGGGGAACAATTCTGTCATACATCATTTTAGCGTAACTTTAACCGTTTACGCAGCGTACGCAGCGGAAGCTCACAACAGGAAAAGAAATTTCCCGATTTTGAAACATTCTTCATTGGTGCTCCGCTTCTATTGGTCGTAGCGTGATGATATATAGCCTATAGCCTTCCTCGATAAATGGACTAACTAACACTCAAAGATTTTTTTCAATCGGATCAGTAGATCCTGAGATTAGCGCGTTCAAGAAAACAAACAAACAAACAAACTCTACTGCTTTATAATATTAGTATAGATGGTCTAGCACGATCCTACGAAAGTTTGTGACAGTGTGATTCTAGAGTCCTATATAATCTATGAATCAATTAGGTTGACCGTATATGCAAAAAAACGTGTCATAGACAAAGTCTCAACGTTCACACATACCTTGTGTGACTTTCACACACGAATACGGATTTGAGTGATTCCGCATGTTTTTTGCGAATGCCCGTGTCATATTGTGACCCGTTATCCTTGTCATGTCATGTAACATTCGCTGGTTGTTATGGGTGTAGCTGTTGCTGAACACTGAACGAAATACAATGACATCACCTATAAGCTGGTTTGTCTTTTAGCGAACTTGTCACTTTGCGTGTATTGTGCGCTTGCTGAAATGACTCGCCGTGTGTCGCCCACTATGTGATATTTTAGGGTTGGCTCTGCCAGGTAGTTCATGTTTGAATATGTACTGTGTTAGTACGGGTATATATTTAATAATTAAATTAAATAACAAAACTTCAATATTTATAATACATTATAAATTTTAACTTTTTTAGCATTAGATATCTACCTATTAAAAAACAATTACAACAACAAAGTACATAGGTACATCTCCTGATACAATGGCATATATACTAATGGATTATTTAAAAATAACACATACACCTCTAAAAGTGGCCACAATATTTGAATGAGACCTTAATCAGTATAAAATACACATTATTTTGGTTTAAGCAAAATCAATCCTTAGGTACCTGAAATTCTTGTATTTATTTTTTATATGAATCTATAATAAATATCGAATATTACAATATTCGAATATCATGATAGGATCAGCCCTAGCAATGGTAGAGTTGACCTGACGCCCTTGGCGCCGGTCACGTGCCGCCTGCACTTGGGTGTCGTTCAGGCGAAAGATTACATTAGACTGACTTTTACTTCATATGGGATAATAGGTAAGTATACATTATTCATGTTATACATTGCCTACTTCACTACCTACACGGAATGATTTATTTATTCTATGCTACGGTACCAGCTTTATATTTGAAACACTTCTTGTTGTCATCATCAAAATGTTTTGCGTACACCATAAATTCGCATTAAAAATATATTTTATCATTAAATGGGTAAGGTCTTCCATTATTTTTTTTGTACAGATAATGGCCTGCGCAATAAAATAAGATATTTTATTCCATAAATTATTTTTGATCGATGTATAACTTTTTTTCATCGATAAAAAACTTTTCATCTCATGACAAACTTTTCTTCCTTGCTCAGGTTACTCTACAAGGTTATATTCTATCTTTTCAGCTTCCTTACTTGTATAGGTCACGATAACGTGAGTAGACGTGATAAAATTCATGTTTATTTACATTCCATTGCATGCACCGACGTACCTAGTAAAAATTTTATAGAAGCCTACGTCTAATAAGACGTACTATGATTGTAGTGGAATGCTATTAATATCGTATCATTTACACCATTAATTATGATCTGTCAAAGAATCACATATCATCTAATAAAAAAATAACCTCATATAAACATATGTCACCTCCAAGAGCATTATGTAGGTGTAGACTAAATAGAACTTTTTTATAATTACTAAAGTATGGGATAATCCACGATGTGTCACTAAAACTGTTACATAAACACACAAGCAAAGCGTTTATATGCAAGGTGAACTATTTCCGACGGCGAGACACAAATTTACTTTTTGACAAGAATAATGTTCGACGTTTAGTCAGTTTATAATAAACATAAATTCACTCGACGTTGCTGCTCCAAAATAAACTATTCTATAATAATATGATCTGTCGCCTAAAATGATGTTGACGCATGGCTTGTTAGCTAAATATTATAATACTGAGTTCACACTGGTTCCAAAAGTTTTATACTGAAAACGTTAGACCCTACATATAGTTATTTCCTGCTTTGCAAAAAAATTCTTATCTAAAAATTAAAATGAAGAATCAAAATCTACACAAAAGTCACGATTCATACATTTATTTAACTTCAGTACCTAGATGTAAATAAAGATACCTTTATAAATAACTCTAGGTAGAGGATGTAGAAACTTTATATTTATTAGACTTAGAATTGTATAAAATAATAAGACTTTTATATTAAAATTGTCTTTCGGTCGAACAAATGGAACTACATTGTGGAAGTTCTAGTTGTAACCGAGTTAGGAAAATAACATAACTTTTAATTATTAAGGGGTAGATACTGATTTATAGAACAAAAACATTCTGTTATGTATTTCTCCCAGGAATTTAGTCCTTTCTAGCCTATAAATAAAATTGTATTGGAAGTAAGCTGTTACTATTTTAATAAATACACTATTTTTATACATTAAATAAGCCATTTTTACAGGTTAATGTGGAATTCACCTAAGAATAACAACAATTTGTTACGGATCACGAGCCGGGTGTCGTACCTACATACGAGAGGCGTCACTCCGCTACACATAGCGTACTTGACCTATCCATGACATTTACAAATACTCTCTAAATTGTTTATGTTCTTGGAACCTTATTGAGATAATTTATAAATAAAAAATACAAATATCCTGGGACATTCTTTACACACAGCCAATTTGATTCCAAACCAAGCGAAAGGTATTATACGCATTTTTTATATAGTCGACGTCGTCGATATGTAGATGTATATGTTAAGACAAAATAAGCAGACATTAGGTTATCTTGTGTGGGAATCGAACCCACGACCAATAACAGGAGAGCCCCGTCACATGCAAGTGCGCCCACATACTAATAACTTTAATAGGAAATTGCATAAACACCCTTAATAGTCATAAGAGTTCTCGAGCATTAATGGGTTACGGTGGTTACTTCGGTAGATACATAGAAATGCCATATAGGTACTTACTTTAGCTTTCTAATCTATGTAATAATATTGGGTACTATAATAATAAATAGGAAAGAATTGAGGGAGGAATATATAAGGAATTCCTTGGCCTGTAATGGACGACCTGGACCGGAAAAAAATACAAAAGTAACATATCACGCAAAAGTATAGGTAGACTTTATCTAATTATATTTTATGTCATGAATTTACTAAAATTTTATAGTCATTCTTATTACATATAAATGCAAGTGATGAATTCGTGGATAATTCTGGAAGCCCACACCCGATTTTGTTCCGTGGCGATGAATACTTTCCCTTTTAATGAAGTAAACAACAAGTACATACTCTTGCATTTTTTAAATAGTATGTCAAGAGAATATCATTGATCTTTAACAATGGAGCAGGTTAGGTTGGTTTGGTAGACTTTTTACTATTTTTACTCTGTAAATGTTAAAATAACTTAAATATCTGCTCGATTTCATCACACCTAGATGTCTATATCTTTTTAGCTGCGTTGAAATATCTGTTCTCGATCTGTACCTATACCTAAATAGTTCTGTATTAGTATACATATTAACTCAAAATACTCATAACTATATTAAATAAATAACAAAGAACTTTAGTACAGCTTGGTGACTTAATGAAGAAGTAGTAAGTAGTTAAGATATACTTATTTTATTTTTCTTTAATGGACCTATTAGTCTAAGATACGTAGAAGATTGACCTTCACCGATCGAGTATCCGAATGAAATGGATTTTTTATGAAATAAAATATGTTGACAAAAGTAACGTTAATGAGTTGCCTAAAAAAATCTGTTCAAGGCTATGTTGAATTAACAATTGAATATTTTTTTTTTTCGATATCTTCACCGATGTTGTATCCGAATGAATTTAACACTAATCGAAAGTATAAAGCCTTTAGAATATGCAAGCATACGGTTGCTTATGTTTTTTTGTTCAAGAGTTTACCGTTGCCAGGTTTAAATAGGTGTATCGGAAATGATATCTTCACCGATAGAGTATCCTATTCAATTATACATCAAAATAAAGCTTATACTTTTTGCGAAACGATGGTATACGGTTGCCTACGCAAATCCGTTCAAGAGTCATCGTTGCCAGGCTTTTAAATTTATAAATTAAGGACAGTCTATCCATTCAATTCAGTGCGATAGAAGGAGACGTAGCGCAGGAGTTGCTCCCTCTACGTCAATCGTTTAAAATTTGGCGAGAGAGAGTCTATGCGTAGGTACCTACTATCAAATGCGACAGAAATAGACGCAGCATAGCAACTAGGCCCACCTCTTGAGACTTATCGCAGAGACCGCGCCTGCGCTGTGCGGTAACGGTAAAATGTTAGTAAATACCTACCAACCGTTATTTTGAAGCAACTGACAATATACTCTAAATGTATTTCAAATGAAAATATGATTTAAATAAAAATATAATATAATTCAAATGTAGGTATTTAAAATAAAAATATCATCATCATCATCTTCCTTGCCTTTTCCTATGTAGGGTCGGCTTAATAAAAAATAAAAATATATTTCGAACAAAAATAGTTCTGGGAGTTTCTTCTTTTTGGACTCAATCGACTTATCTCCCGAAGTAATTAACATGCCGTATATTTTTTTTTGCAAATGTCTCACATTTTTGTTTAAAAGATATAGATAGTACAAAGACGACATTACAAGAGTAATTACTGAGTTTATTGCCGGCTCTTCTCAGTAAAAACTACTATCAGAACCGAGCATTAATAGTGACTATTCATAAGTGCTTTATTGAGGCCTCTTTGAATAAAAAAGATTTTGATTTTTAAAAATTTTTAGGTGTTCAGTTTGATAATAATATGACTTGGAAGGCACAAGTTGGTCTAGTATGTAATAAGCTATTGTAAAAAGAAAGTATAGTCACTATGTTTCATTTAAAAGGTCACTCTTCGAGTAGGTACCTTATTGATAGGACATATTATTCAATTAATGAGTACCTCACGGAAAGTAGTACATAGTAATACATAAATAAATAATAAATATCCTGGGACATTTTTCACACACGGCCAATCTGATTCCAAATTAAGCATTAAAGTGAGCTTGTGTTATGGTAACCAGATAGCTGATATACTACATATAATACTTTTAAATACATACTTATATAGATATTTACATCCAGACACAGGACAAACAGACATATTCATGCATACAAATGTTTGTCCTGGGTGGGATTCGAACCCACGACCCGCGGCTTGAAAGTCAGGGTCACTAACCACAAAGCCAACCGGGCTGTCAATATTGATATAATAAATCTAATTAATAATTTGACATAACAATCTAGTTAAATAATAATATAATTAAATAAATTTTGCACGCCTACTCGGCATATTACAGCTGACCTCAATTATGTTATGACATCTAATGTAATGTACCTACCTGTAATGCAATAAATATCTTTGACTTTTACTTTGAAAGAAATTAAATCTATTTCAAAGAAAAAAATTATAATGGAAAGAAAAATTTGGTAAATGAATTAAAAAAATTATAATCAATGAAAATATTTTGAAAATGATTCAGACAGATATAAATTTTAATAAACAAAAACATGAAATTAGAATATTTGCATAGATACTATGAATTACAAAAAAAAATTATTCATTTACCAAATTTTTCCTTTCATCATAATATTTTTTATTTGAAATAAATTTATTTTCTTTCAAACAAAAATGTGAGACATTTGCAAAAAAAAATATACGGCGTGTTAATTACTTCGGGAGATAAGTCGATTGAGTCCAAAAAGGAGATACATTTGAATTATATTATATTTTTATTTAAATCATATTTTCATTTGAAATACATTTAGAGTATATTGTCAGTTGCTTCAAAATAACGGTTGGTAGGTATTTACTAACATTTTACCGTTACCGCACAGCGCAGGCGCGGTCTCTGCGATAAGTCTCAAGAGGTGGGCCTAGTTGCTATGCTGCGTCTATTTCTGTCGCATTTGATAGTAGGTACCTACGCATAGACTCTCTCTCGCCAAATTTTAAACGATTGACGTAGAGGGAGCAACTCCTGCGCTACGTCTCCTTCTATCGCACTGAATTGAATGGATAGACTGTCCTTAATTTATAAATTTAAAAGCCTGGCAACGATGACTCTTGAACGGATTTGCGTAGGCAACCGTATACCATCGTTTCGCAAAAAGTATAAGCTTTATTTTGATGTATAATTGAATAGGATACTCTATCGGTGAAGATATCATTTCCGATACACCTATTTAAACCTGGCAACGGTAAACTCTTGAACAAAAAAACATAAGCAACCGTATGCTTGCATATTCTAAAGGCTTTATACTTTCGATTAGTGTTAAATTCATTCGGATACAACATCGGTGAAGATATCGAAAAAAAAAAAATATTCAATTGTTAATTCAACATAGCCTTGAACAGATTTTTTTAGGCAACTCATTAACGTTACTTTTGTCAACATATTTTATTTCATAAAAAATCCATTTCATTCGGATACTCGATCGGTGAAGGTCAATCTTCTACGTATCCTGTACTATATTATCAAAGATCCTATGTAGGTATCTACTAACGTCTGTTGTAATGATAAATCTTACAACAAAATCAATCCATTGCTTTAGTTTTAAGAAGTTATGCCAAGGCTAGAGTACGGATTTAAAAATATATAGCTTTTAATGAGAGCAAAAAAGATAAATATGTTGCATTAAAACGGAAACGTGAACTTTGCAAACAAGTGTGAAATACAAGGTCGCATTCACCTTACCAACTTGAATTACCTACTTACTTACCTGAATTTCACGAACCATTCTTCATACATTGCCATTTTATTGTGAAATCTTATTTATGTCGCCGTTATTCAAAAGAGATGTACCTACCTACCTCTATGCATTAATGCTACCTAACCAGTTTGCAGAAGGGTAAAATAAACAGAGCAGTTAAGGATTTTCAGGGTTTCACAGGTATGTATTCCTGGAATAGCAATTAAAAATGGCTCAACACAAGACTTTATTTATAAAGTGATAGTGATAGAAAATTGTTTAATAGATTCAATTAACGACTCTCACTATTAGTGGAGAAACCTATCATTTCAAAAGTAGGTATAGTTCATAGGTACCTACTACATTAATAAAATAATATGTAATAAATGTTACAATTTTGGTACCTACTTGGTGCCCAAAAATTAACGTTATAGGTATTCGTACAAGATTCCCAACTTTTGTAGATTGTATAGTTCTTTACACACATCACACATTGTCACGATGCGATGTCTTAAACGAAAAACAAAACAAACACTAACACTGGCTTTAATGACATATAACTTACTAAAACTTTTATTTCCTATGAGTAATCTATCATCGACCTTAATTTAATCAAAATTATATTGTACTAATAACTAGATTAAAAAATATTATAAAGATTCCCATTATACATCTTACTTTCAGATTGGTTACAGACAGTGATTTCTATGCTTGAAAGAATTTAAAAAATAATAATTTTATCGCATATGAATTTAATTCGCGCATAGCGCTTATTTAAAACATACAACGATTATGACCTGTATGACTCAAGTATCGAAAGAAAAACCATAATATCAAAATAAATGAGCTAATTACAATGCATAAAGGACGATCGTCGAAATAATGTGAAAACAATTTCAAGCATCAAAATTGAAAAGTAATTGTGGGAAATAAAATTAAATGAGGACACTGGAGTATCAAGAATGGTTGTCGTGTGTCGTGAGCGCAGCGGGGCGGCGCGTAATAACCGACTTCATACGATATTTTCGTGTTAAATTAATAATTTTGCGGACAAGCCTTGAGTTGACCATGTTAAACGGAGTTCCGATAAACATTGCGATGACATAATTTAATTTTTATGTAAATAATCATTAAATTATACGCTTATTATACCGGTGATCGAACAGCTTAGCTTTGGCCTAGGGTTCTTACGCGATAGGTAGGTAAACCTATGAGCTAAATACTCAAAGTACAACAACAATAATCGCCACATGTGTCCATACTATTTCTATTTATGATAGAAAGTGTACGTAAGAATGAATTGTTGTATGGATTAATAGCGAAAATATTGTTCATTGTATAATTTTATGCTAAGGACTTTGTTGTACTTTCACTGTTTCTTAAATACTTCAGTTATTATGTAAATCTAATAAAGCCTAATTAATTTTAAAAAGTGTCCAACTTCTTCCTAGTTACTAAAATACTCTATTAAATACGTTAAAAAACGCCATAGCAATACCATTTCAATAATGATAATAATTAAAATGTTCCAAAAAATAAACACTGTATTCTCAAGGTAGTTTAATTGATGCCTGTACGTACGGTTGTCATTGAAACATAATTTATAGACTGTGGTCAATAAGTGCAAGTAAATGATCGTCGTAAGCTCTGGTTAAACGTGATTATTATATTGATGACATGCCAATTTCAGATAAATACGTACACGTTTATTTTTTTAAACTTTCTTTTATAAGTTGAGATGATTCATATATACCTTCATTATTGAACGATCTATTTTTAAATGCAGAAACAAACTGGTTTTGTACAAAAAATTACCAATTATTGCAGATTGCTACTTCACTTTTGCGCTTACGGTATCTACAGTATATATTAGCTTTATAACTAAGTATATACTTGCTTTAAACTCATATAAGTAATTTAAACATGCAATAATATTTAAAAACATTTCGGTCCAATTAGCTACGATGTGTCTACGAAATATCGTCTACGAAACCTCTACGACGATTCTGTAATAAAATGTAATCTTCTGCCTGACCTTCATAGTAAAATCAGAGCTATGCTTGAATAAGTGTCCGCGTAGAGCCGTACAATACGTCTTAATATGGGTTTTTTGTTTTATTTTATTAGATTAAACAATTTAGTTATCTGCCTCTGTCATTTACTTCAGTATGTATTAAGGAGTATTGCAATTAGCTTATTCAATGGATGCGAATAAATAGGTATGTTTACTACAGCTGCATCCCACAAAATCATCCACTATGAGGTATTATTATTATGTTTACCTTAGTGGAGTATATAACTTTAGTTAAACTTCTTTATTTGGGTTTACCAAAAAACCTTCAAATAAGTATGATGAAAATTAAGAGAAACACGAAGTCTTTTAAGCGTTACTAGATGATAACCATCGCAAGTAAAGGCTTAGGAATCTCAACGCTCTTGCAATATTTATTAGGATGTTATTTCTTTACTTCAAGTGTGAATTGAAAAATAAAAGTATTGATATCTTGTAATAAAAATTGTATATCAATTCTTGATTGCTTTCTTACCGATATCTTAATGATAATCAAAAATTCTTGACAGTGTTTACATAAGTTCGAATAACATACCTAATTACTTACATACCTACCACTAACTAACAAAATGAGATTGTTTCTAATGATGGAGTTTTCAAGAACTAATCTCGGCTTAAATTAACTCATTCAAAAATTTTGGCGGTTCCTTTTTGCAATAACTAAGAGTTAATAAATAAAACATGTAATGCCAAGCATAGATCGATAATGGAATGTAATTTGCAAAATAATGAGTACAGATTAAATCTAGTACAATGTTAGACAAAAAGTGCTAGTGTTTTTAATCGACAATGTATCTGATAGTAATTTATTGAGTGCGTGCGGAACAACTGACTATTATTTCTCTTAACTATAAACGGTGTGTGTTGATACTTAAAGTTTTGACGTGACAACGTCTTATAAATTGGTTTGCCGGGTGACACTTCAAGAAACTGCGTTACGCTCCGCTCACGTTACGTGACGTTATGTTTTAAATTGTTACTATTATTTCATCCTTCTTCCTACTATACGAATGAATATTCACATTAAAATTATTTTACCACTCAAAGTCGTTGTCACGTAAAACATTCGCCCGTATACCGACTTTACAGGCAACCAATTTTTTCTAGTACCTTATTAGCTCATGTTTATATGCATTGTGAATCCAATTACCTAGTATGCAGCCTTAGTTCGAGAGGTCATGAGTTGAATACAAGACAGCGAATCCATCCATAGATAGACGAAAGCTTAAAGAAATAAATGATAATTGATCCCTGACCTGCAGCAGGTTTACGACGGTAGAACCTATAGGACAACTAAACTAATAACGGGTAACGAAAATGATAAATTGGTTGAGAGGAAATGAACTTCATTGGCACAGAAATTGTCCTATTTTCCAAATCATATAGTATGCAAGGTCAAGCTATGTTCTATAGCTAGTAATAAAAATCGAAAATAATTCTTATTAATAAAGATGTTAGTATTTAGTTAGGGGATTGCGGTCAAATAAAACCGTGATGATTAAGATGAACTAAAAATGTTTTACGAAAACTACGAACAGTCCAATGTTATTACGATATTTCATATCATATTGCTTTTAAATTACATACCTAAGTATTATCAAGAAATGTAACAAATGAAATGAATGTGCTTTACAATCGTAAGAAAAACATTAAAAATGCTTATCAAAACATTGAAGAAATAGTCCTGTGACACCATAAATCGCCTTAAAAGGTATAAAAGAACTATTAAAGTCATACTTGAATTGGATCGACTCATTGACACTTATTAGTTATCAACTCAACAGTCGATACAAATAAATACCTCTAATATGATATAAGATACTAAGAAAACTATGAAAAGCGAATCAAACAACACACAAAGTCTCAACGAACTAAAATAGCTGCTCCCAATGCACAAGTTACACCTTTTTGGGTAAGAGTTATAAAAAAAAATGATACACTGAAGCATATACAGCCGTATACACGGGCGATTGCCATTGAAATGTGTATGATATTCGCCTATTATCAATGGCATGTCCCAATACTTTCACGCGGTGCGCGGGCAGGCCGCGGCGCGCGCGCACCCCCTCTGCGCAAACGCCGAAGTATATAAGCCCGCTCCCGCCCTCATTTCGTACAGACGCAAGTTGCACTTCAATATAGCGATTCCTGGAAGATTCTAGTCTTCCATCAGCGCTATAAATCGAATATATAAAAAAATATCTATTCCTATCCATCTTTCTCTCTTTCACTTCTGTGCTTAACTTCATAACAAAATGAAATCCATGGTAAGTACTCTTTTTCTGTGAAAAATCTCTTCCGTTAACAAAGAAAAAAATATTTTACTAACAAACGTGAACGGTTTAATTTGGACGCCATTAATAAAACAATCAACGTTGATCTAATGATGTGTTGTAGATCATTTATGCAAATGCAAAGTTCCGTTCTGTTGATTAATGTTGCGCCCGCGCCGGTGCAGCTCTGCGGGTATTCGATAACTTAATTTATTGTTGCTGTATCTGTTATCGGGAACCAGTTGTGGTGCACTTTGTTCCAAGCAGCGCCTTGCCCAACATCCGAATTGTCCAACGCCGCAGGATACCTGACCTCTATAGCGCGTAACAAGTATCTAACCTAATTCGCTGACAACTAACAACATGTTCTTTCATAATCACTTAGAGAAACAGCAACAAGTTACTACCTAGTAAGATCTTATTATAGATAACAAGAATAGTTTATTGGAAATATGAATTTTCATTGTCATCAGGTGGAAAATGTTAGAGAATAAATAGAAAACCTTTTCTTTATGAGAAAATTATGCTTAAACAAATACCTAATTGCATATAAAAAAGAAAGACCGTTAACTATTTAATTTTATGACATACTTAACTCTGTTTTTTGTTATATTAAAAAGTTAAATATCAAGTCCTATTCAGTTTTCTCGACCGAATCATCAAATGATCAAATATAACGTAATATTCAATCGAAGTAGAAATTATACATATAGAAATAGGTACATGAAAATTAGAATTTTTATGTGAAAATTTTGTAGCAAAATTATTATCTAGCTTTATATAAATCACGGAAATGAAACTCTTAGGTCATTGTCAAATGGATTATAAACTTCCTATCTAAACATAAATTATATTTTACAAATTGACACCTAAAATATGAAGTATGTGAAAACCTGCGCTAAACGATCGGTTTATATTAAACTTATGAGAAACTGACAAATTAAAGAGCCCGCCTAATTAAAATACTACCTAATAAATATTTAGATATATTGTAAATCGATTCCTTACGCGTCTCTAAATCATTCATCTAATAGATACCCATTCGGATAATTAATATTTAAATTAAAAATGACGAACAGAAACTACTAATTTTTACACTCTTCATCTCATCATTCCATCTCTCGAGAAATTCCTCTTAATAACCAGAGAAAAAATTCATAAGTATATGCACGTGCCATAAAAATAAAAGCAAACAAAGTTAGTTCAATGCGTACGACCAAAGAAGTTTACAATAGAGATGTCAAGTTGCGCAGGCGCAGTGCGACAAGTGAAACATTTTTTATTGGCAACAGCCCACAGACCAACGCGGTTAAGGTTCCATACAGCCCAAAATGAATCAGAGCACAAATATAACTCGACTCGTTCCAGCTCCATGTCAATGTCACTGAAAGTTGACCACATTGTAGTGGCAACGATATTTATGTATTTAGGCCTATTGTGTCTATTTGTGATGTAAAGAAGATGCCTAGAGCGTTTATTTATATAGCGAAGTCGGAAAAGTCCAGGTTGTAGAATAGGTTTACTACGAAAAAAGTAAATCTGTTTATATCCTAATAAAATTTAGGCAATTTATTTTCAATTAATATGTACGAAAGAGATTTAAAACTATTAAGTAAAGTCCTTAGACAGGGCGTAGACCTACCGGGCTGATGTCATAAAACATGTTGAGATAATGGCAAATTAACAAAACGATTTATGTATCATAGATTGCAGCACTGTAATTATTAACGTAAGAGATCCCTGATAGAGTTAAAATGCAAATTACCGACTTGGTTCAAAATTAAATCAAGTCAATATGTATCGAAACACAACAGTAATTACTGTACGCGGGCGGTACAGGCGGTAAATTGGTGTAAATTTGCTGGAATCGTGAGAATTGCTTTGGGAACAAATGATTATTAATATAATAGAATAACTTGATATGACACGAAACGCATTATAACAATAAACACTGTATCGTTATTGATTTACATTGAAACGGCTAATTTGCAAAAAATAAATAGGTATAATCTGTGTCATATTGTGTTGACTAAAAAAACTGTAAGTCCTATACTAGTTTAATATATTCGCTATCGCTGTTAGTTCTTTAAAAAGTAATTGTTAACGCCACCAAGATTTTAACGAAAATTTAATCCATCGTAATACACTCTGCATTAGTTTTTTATTTGAGACAAACAAAACATTAAACTGCTTTATATTACACCTATGTCTTAATCTCATAATAATACGTAGGTACTTGGTATGTTTCTCGGTCACAAAGATCTAGTTTGGATGATATCGTGTGTCAAGACAAGAATTTAGTTCAAGTTACGTCTTACCTAGATATTTACGATGCATAAACTCAACGAGAATTGTTCGAATCGACGTTCGGTTAATTCATAACTATTTTAATATTATATTATATATGTTTTTATTAAATATTTTGTTGCATGAAAAAGATCTAAGTATAACCGCTAAGAGAACACAAACGGTTGTTACTTCATTGTCTATGATTAATTAAATGACCAATAACTGTTGTTGACTAGCCTGTTATTGAGATCGAATAAATTAATTGGTATAATTCTATAATAATGTACCAACTTTATGTATTTAAGGGTGTTGAGCTTATTGGAAACAATGGCGCTTACAGAATAACCCACACCTCATATCTAACTACAAGGCAACTGTCATCCTCTACACGTTATAGATAGGGATGGCAAAGTGATGATTTAAGTTGCAATTAAAAATATTGCACTCTGCCACAATCTCAATTACATTTATTGTGATAGTACCGTCATATGTCCTAACGCAAACTGTGTCCATTATTTCACTTTTATTTATCGTAAAGGTGATAACCCTAAGCTCCATGCTCCAATTATGCCCACAATGTCAACTGGACTGGTGTCGCGCGGCGTCACACCTCATCAGTCACCTTGCTAATCCATTATATTGCATTTAAATCTCATACCATACATATAAAGGTTAACCTATATACGATATCGATCTAAAGTATTTACCCAAAATATTTTTTTTGTGTAAAATAACGTGGCGCAAGAGTAGACACGAGACATATTTCTAAAAATATCTGATTTTTGCCAGCCCTCATTTAGATCAGCCAATAATTACATGCAAATAAATAAGCTTGTGCACGACACTGAAAGTTATAGGTACCGCGGTATTATAATAGTGCAGTATTTACAACATGACAACAATCGTTTAAAACTAATAACAAAGCGATTATTTTAATGAATCGATATTGCAACGGTTATCGATAAATCGAACATCCTTAGCAGCTTCGTCACACTTAATGGATGGAAGGCACACCCAGGCTGCGGCTACTAGTGTCGCTAGCCTCGCCCGCTTCTTGTCTGCATTCCATCGCGCACCAATTTAGAAGGGCATGCCCACGCGCAGCCCTGCGGCACTTTAATCGATATCCTAATTACAATTATATGAAACGCTCGCCTTTGTATAATAGGTATCTCGCACATATAAAAAAATATACATTTCAAGAAAAACTAAAAGCTAACACGTAAATGTTTAACCATGCGGAAACATAGCTCCCATATTGCAAGTCACGATACCAATCTTGTGTTATTGCAATATAAATAAGTTTATTTTCCAATTGAATTCCTTATATGTAAATAATGAAATTGCATTATTTGTTTCATACAAATTTCGATTTAACACTCTTTTCAGAAGGTCAGGTTCCGTAGGCGTTTGTTATTCAGTAAGTCCTTATGCATCTTTCAAAATATATAAAAAGGTCTGAAGAAAATTGTTAACTGAAGAGAAAGTAAATTTATTTAACAATGTCGAAATATTGTTTCCCATCAATAAATTTGATAACAGCTTCCTTCCCCTGTCTATCGCCAATGAATACCTACAATTGTAATATTCACACCACAGGACGTACCTACTCAAAACAATAATAGCATTTGTAATCATACCACGTTTCAACTATAAAATAATTAAGGCAAAATAATCGATCCACATACTCGCTCTAAAGGGCGTATAAAAAATGTGTAATGGAAAGAGCAAGTCTATTTGACAAGCGAGGGTAACCAGTTGTTGAATGTGACGCCAGGTCCGGAAGGCTGGCTTCCTGCTTGCCGACCTTCAGCTGGCCTTCAGGCCTTGACGCCGTTCACTCAATGCTCTAACTTACTTTTATGTGACGAGATTCAAGAGCGAAAGCGTAGGCGTGACTTTAAAAAAATACGAAAAGATTTTCGCTCACGATTCCATAAAGAAGTCAAGGTTCGGTTTTCCTAATACATAGGTATTTTGTTTGTAATTAGTGGAAATATTATCCTCGATCGTTCATTCATTTGTAAAAATCGTGGAAAGCGAAAATTCTTACGCACCCTGGCAATCCTAGAAATAGTTTAGTTAGTTGTAGGTCTAAATACTCAAAATATTTTTGCCTTCATTTAGTCTGTATATAGATATCGGTCGTGTACAATGACCCGGACTTATTTTTTGTTTTACCAGACTTCCTATGTCAAAGTCACGAAATAACACCTAAATTAAAAATTATTAATCCATGTAATTTAAACCTTTAAGCATATGTTACGGTATTTATCAGGTAATCACATTTTGCCATGATGGGCGTGTATTATCAAGGTCGAAATTTCCGCGAAACTCGACATCATGTGTGACGATGTAACAGCGTGTGATTTTATCAATGTTTCTGCACAGGTATCACGCACTGCTACGAACTAACCGTGCAATGTTAAAAACAATTTCATCATGCAATTTTGTAAAACCGATCAAAATTCATTTGCAAAGTATTTCATATACCTAGTACCGAGTGAATAATTACCGTGTACGCAACTATGCAAAACATACCTAGACAGTAAGTTAACACATTAAAGTGGAGTAACTTTTTTGCCTAATAAAATATATTTCGACAATAAGCTTAGAAATAATCTTGCAGAGTTGTATGTATTGAGTTATGTAACGCTCCAATACATCATAAACCAAACCAATTGTTCCAATACATTACTGTCTAGAACAAAAGCAATTGGACTCCGGAATTAAGTGGGTCGAAATATTACAATTTGCAATAACTGTTATGCACGCCGGACGCACCGTCCGCTGCCATATACCAGCTAGGTTCGGTACCACAAGACCGCAAGCCCTGACATCATTACGTGAACTTAGGCTCGCCGCAAATTCCTTACTAGTGCACTCATCTCATGTAATATCCATCAATTTGCACGCTCCGGTTCATAATCCGATCTATTTCTGAAGTTTATGTGCGAAAAGACCGCCTATGAAGAATCTTATCATAAAAAACGTAAACATTCCGTCCATGAAAGATCTCAGACACATAAGAAAATAGTCACGAGTATTTTTTAACAAATAAACCAGCACTAGAGCTTATATTGCGTGGCACAGTTAATTTACGCGATACTTATTATAAAACTGACATAAACTGTCCCAAATGAAACAAAATTGGTCGTAAATTAGTAATGTTTATTTTCATTTCAAACTAATTTAGTGATAATATTTATATAAATACAATATATTCATTCATCATTACTCATGGCTAAAACTAAAGAAGATATAATACAATCTTCTTCTATATTACATAAATATTTAGATTGGCACCTATATTATATTAACTCCAAGAACATTAACTGCTAGCAAAATAAAAATCCTTTAAGATCGATCCTTAATTGGTCGGTAATTTGGGAAGTAAGGTCTCGATAATTAATTTAAATTCGCCCAGCAGCCGTAATGGCATTCTTCAGTAGTGTTGTCACCAATACGTATCAAACTTGATCCAGTGTATTGCCATAATTTATAAATGACCTTTGTTCACTGCGAACCAGTACCACAATAAAAGGACTTACGCCTTTATGAAGCTCTGACATTTATTTTAATGAGTGATAGTGGTTTTATTTCGAAATGTAGAAGGTCTAAGTGTAGTTCCTATTTGTTATATTGTACTGCTTGGTCGACGATCTATTTTGAGACTTAAACTCATTTGTTCCTTTATCTTTACAAATACTGCCGTTGCAAAATTTTATTTTTAGTAATGTTAATATGGACGCAACAATATTTTGAAATTTGCCCTACAGCTTGACTTGTCTCTCAACGATCGTGTAGGCCAATAGCCGTGTTTAGGAAATGACAAAACAATGCAGGTATTTAGCATATTATCAACAAGACTGCTACATTAGGCATTGATCTAACGGCCCGCCCACCGCCTGTGCCAAGCCTTGGCACGACGCGTATGTAGCATTCAAATTATCTTTAATTTTTTCTGTGAATTAAGGTATAATGCGATCATGTAAGATAAATTATATATTTTTAATGGTACCTATTCCATTAAACTACAAACAATTTTTTGTCGGCATTACATGCAAGAAATTTCAATGTATAGAAGCATAAAATATTATTAAATATTTTTGTTACACACGGTGCCAATGAACTACTTTTGTAGACTGGTAGACACATACTACGACTAGAAACAAAGAAAACCCCACGTTCTCATTTGTTAAATAATAGTTATTATCTTAACCTCTTCATCATCCCACGGCAATCACGTAAACATATCAAAATTCACAAAGGTTATGTCGCGAGATCAATGATTAAGCTCGAGCAAGACAAAATTCGTCTTATTTAGAAATCTCGGTCAATGCTTAGTGCGCCGCAGTCGTGAACGCAGCGATCATAAAGACAAGTTAACGCTGTATCGCAAGACACCTGACCAGAACGAGGGCGACTTATCATTGACAACTGGAATTATATAAATATAATATCGACGTGTCCACGGTATAATGAGAGGGCTGGAACAAGCACCGCGGACGGCAATTAGATTCGGTGTACAACCGCAATACCTCTGAATATAATCTCGTTAATAAAGGATATGCTAAGCGCGATTACAACGCTCACTGCAATAACTCGAGATCAGATACGGCCACGCACAATAGCCGATAACGATCCTTTGTAAACGAAACAAGCTCGTGCCGTGCAGAAGTAAACAGATCGACACAATAAATTCTTCCGACATTAAATGTACACTTACTTAAGCTATATTTTTTTATTTATCGATGTTATCTTTGTCCACAGATCGTAGTAGCTTGCTTGGCGGTGGCGTGCGGCGCTCACTCGACCGGATGGGCGGGTCCCCCAGCCAACATCGCGCTGTCCCAGGACGGACGCAACATTCTCGACACACCCGAAGTTGCTCAGGCCCGCGCCGCTCACCTCAGCGCTCTTCAACAAGCATCACAAAACAACCCCAACCCCCAGGACGATGGCTCCTACGATCCCCGTTGGGACAACGAGGAGTACTGGCAACAGGGTGACCAGTCCGGAAAATGGAACGGTGCCCAAGCCGCATCCTGGAACGCCCCTGCTCCCGCATGGAACGCACCTGCTCCCGCGTGGAACGCCGCCGGACACGGACCCGCTCCCGTCGCCGAGACCCCTGAGGTAGCCCAGGCCCGCGCCGCTCACCTCGCCGCCCTGTCTGCCGCCAAGTCCGCCCCCGCCCAGCAACAGTGGAACGCTCCCGCCCACAACCAGTGGGACGCTCCCGCTCCTCAGCAGTGGAACGCTCCCGCCCACAATCAGTGGAACGCGGCTCCCGCTCACAACCAGTGGAACGGTGCTCCCTCGTGGCAGGCTCCCCAGGCTCACCAGCCCGCCAACATCAGGCTAGCCAACGACGGCTCCGGTATCCTCGAGACCCCCGAGGTCGCCGCGGCGCGCGCCTCCCACTTGGCCGCGCACGCGCAGGCTTCCCACGCCGCCCCCGCCCACGGTCCTCAGCAGCACTGGTGAACACGTTTTTCTTCCTCTCCTAGAGCTCTTCGGACTCATATCTAGCTCATATCTCGCTCAAGTAGTGACCACAAGTGCATTCCGCACTAGGGTTACGTAGAAGCGTCTTCCTCTTCCTCCGATCTCTTCTTTTAGGTACTTCTTTCTATTATTATAAGTGCAAGTGCGTCAGCCTCTTCTTTTTCTGTGGCTTTTTGTTACTTTTATAAGAAATTTCTATTGAACGAACTTTTTGTAAATAATAAATAATTTGTATGTATGCGTAATTAACGAATTATATGGAACGGAAAATATCTGGTCGTTTAAATCAGAACCCTCTCATGTACCTACAACACGGGCAGGCTAGCTACAAGGCTAAACTACCTAACTATAAATGATGTTTACAATCGATAATGAAGAATTGCAAGCGGCAGCGGCGTTACAGGGTGACTACGACTTGTTAATGCAAATACATTTACCCACGTTGATTAATGCAAACAATTTTATGACTTAAAATTAACATTGCCAGCCTTTGTCTGAAAATCAACCGACAGTGTTTACTCCTCAACTTTTGGAGCTAAATTTTAATCTTAAATATAATTAAGCAATTATATATACATGTGTAAAAGTAATAATGGAAAAAAAGCGTGACAAACATTAATTAAAGGGAATTTAAACAATGGTAACAGAAATAAAATTAGTTACAAGCTGGAGTTCCGACTTTCACAACCATAACGTGACACGGTATGATGAAATTGCATAGATCTCTAAATAGATATGAAACCGTTGAAGTAATATTCGCTGTATTTATTAACAACAAAAAACGCAATGCCATTTTTTATCGTTCAACGAACATTTAGTCTACATAAAGCTTCAATAAAGTAAGTTCAATAATTACATACCTAACATCTTGGTTATAGGAACATGTACCTACCTAAAACAGGATGGAAGGTTAGTGGGAGTTCTCTTTCGTATTAGTTAATTCAATTTTGTTATTATGAGATCCGTGCAAATAATATTTTGTTATTAAATCAATCATTATGGTTAGGAAGTTATTTTAAGTCAAAAGACAAAGCCTTTGTGAGTAATTTCAAAGTCTTATCCAATAATGGCATTACATGAAAACTGTAATCAAGAACAAAATGTAATTTGAGTGAATTACAAGCGACAGATTGAAGGTTCTATGCCTAACTAACGATCGAGTCAAGACTAATAATTACGTGGATAAGTCAGAACGACGAAATTACCGGAAAATGTATAATTTTACCATCGAAAGCTGGCGGAGGCAGTGCAAGGTCGATTTATCAAACGATCAGAGCAATCAAACGATTAGAACACAAACATTAGCTTTATGAAATTAGGTTACGAGTTACGACTACCGATGAAGTCGTGCCAATGCGACACCGCTATCACACACACCTCTGAATTAAAGTGAAGATACATTTTTAGCGACTTCTCTTGTGGTGACTAGAGGTATATCAGTTCAGATGATGGTCTATCCGAACAAGGAATTTGGAATACGCCCTCGTAAAAAAGTTATGGAAACATTTAGAAAGGTAAAGCTTTTATTTGCATAAAACTGAAACTGTATTCACTATAGTTACAAAGAATATGAATGAATACAAGGAAAGTTATACGTATCGGAATACTTTGACCTACCTAGGCTTCATTGTTAAAAAAATATGCTAGCAATATGCATGTCCCCATCCAAGTATTCACACACAAATTAATATACAATTAATTCGTAGCAAAATTATTGGACAACTCATATAAAACAAGATCACGCGCCGCCGTGGTACATCTGGGATGCAAAAACACCATTCACTAGGAGTAGAAGCGAAGTAAGTATGATATTCTTACATAATAGATAATATCCAAATATGTTTATTATACCTATCTTTCAAACATTATTATAGAACACCAATACTAAGGCAGAATAGGAGATTCAACGCCCAGAATGATGACTAGTTATGGGTTATTGTATTATTACCTGTATAAAATAATACATGCGAACATAATCAGAATGAAGATTACTTTGTTACTTTAAAATAAATTCTTAAACTAATAAAATCTAAGTATCTATGTTCCGCAAAAATAACACCCTTGTATTAAAAGGAAAGGTACCTACACATATACATTTCTGGAATATAATATCTTATATCATAAAAGATCTCCGAAATTTAAAACATCTATTCGGCCGCAAATATATACATATTACAATGGGTATTATTCCATAGGAAAGGCTCCCTCAATCTAGAAGTCAACAATCTCATCATATTGAAGACCACACATTTTCCAATGATCTTCGAGAATATCTTCTCACGTCTACTCTTCATGGACTACGTTATATCGGTGATAGAAAACTCACTTGGTTTGAGAGGTGAGTGATGAATTTATTTTCGATTAAAAACACAAATAAAATAATGCACTTTTTCGTAGCAATTAAAGAAGATGCGTCTACGAATTTGCTACGAAAATGGTTAAAATCGTAGAACTGTTAGGTTAGCGACTACTCATTTAGATCACAATTTCCAATAATGTCTATAAAATCAAAATCTTTTGTTTTTCGTACTATATATAATTAGGCATGGGTACAATATTTTAGTAATTTTAGTATCGACCAATAAAACTTACGCCGTAGGTTCTTCTGGCTGACAGCATTCGGATTCTCGCTGATATGCGCTGCGTTCTTTATAATCAACGTGTACGCAAAATGGCGGATGACTCCTATGATCGTGAGCATCAACCCTGAGAACATGCCGCTGCAGGGGCTCCCCTTCCCGGCTCTTACCATCTGCAACGTCAACCAAGCCAAGAAAACTGTCGCCGAACGTTATAAACACTCAGGGTAATCGTTTATATCTAACGACCACCATTTTTATTCATGTATAATATATGTATAGAATAATATTAAGTAAGTACTTAGTGCTTATAAAAAACAATGATCAATATTTTCCAAATAATTAATACCACATATGTTACAATATAAACGTACTTATATGAAGTTAACGTACCTACCTACCTTCATATTGTTATCTAGGTATCTAATCGATTCATGTAACATTATTTAAGGGATTCCGTTGAAAAAAAACTACTGCAAAGTTTATGCACGACACGGGACGACACAGAGATTTTCGAAGACGATATTGCTGAAAGTGCCGATTGGGACCACACCCGCTCCTTTCTCATTAATGTTAGTATTATTTTATCTACAAGTACTTAGCTTTTATGTTTCCTCTGAATAACAAAGAAACCAGAATCATATGCAATGCAAATTGCATTTATTTGCCCATTTTTTTAAATTACCGATTGGTACTACCTAACAAGGCTTTTAGTACATGCTAAATAGATTACTTTAATGATAAAATTATTTATCGATATACATTATAGGAGTCTTCTGTTCTATGCGTTTTTGACTAATCAGGAAAGATTTACCCTACCGATATAGATAATGTTGCTGATGATAACTATGGTAATATCAGGTAGATATAATTAATTAACCTTTTACCAGATAACACAGCCATGTAACGAGATGCTAGCGTTGTGCAAGTGGGACTCGTCCGAAATGAACTGCCAGGATCTGTTCAATGCCCAGCTGACGGATGAGGGACTCTGCTGCACTTTCAACGTAGTCCATCGCAATAAGATGTTTCGTAATCCGTAAGCTCTCCTATTTTACCCAAAAAAGATTAAACAAAATGTGTGCATCATAAGTATGCTTTATAAATCGAATTTAATCGAAATTATTTCGAATTTTGTTTGATACTTAGTGGCTAGTTTCACCCACGTTGACAAAATAACTTCAGTATTCCAAAACATCTAGGTTATCTATTGATCGGGGAGAGAGCTATTGATAGGTACTTACTCTTTCAGAAAATCATTGAACGATTTGAACCTGACATTTCCGTTGCCAGCAGTGGACTGGACACCTGAGGGTGGTTATCCGGCCGACGCGCCCGCCGATGGATTTCCATGGAGGCCTAAAGGTGAAAGGCAATGAAAATTGATACATTTTTAAGTGGGGCATTTATAATCCCACATGATTAGCTTTACTTTAAGTTTTAAATGTTAACCTAACAGTTATCTACAGCACCTACCTAGCTTTTCTTTCAGAAAGTTATCAATTTTAACTTTTATATAAGTTATAATTAACTTTTTACATGTTATTTTTAACCCTAGGTATAGGCACGCATCATGGTTTGACCCTAGTATTAGACGCTAATATTGCTGAATATTACTGCGCGTCAACCAAGAGTGCAGGTTTCAAGGTAAGGTACCTTATTTTTTAGTTCTAGATACCTATCTATTTATAAGAGATATCTACATAAGTAACTAAGTTACTAGAAAGATATGGGTACTACACTGTACTACCTCTACTTATAGTATAATGACACGACAGTGAACATAATTCTATCCTACTGCTGTAATAGTTTCTCGATACCTAATACCTATAATGTTCTTCAAATATGTATTTTTTGTAATGTCTGTGCATCGACCTTCTTTTGTCTTTTATATATTTTTTATTCGTGATCGTGAATCAACAAGTAGGTACACAACCAAAGTATTGTGTTAACTTAGTTCTAAGTACGTAATGTACATAATATCACCGTCTGTTTTCTTAATAAATAAACAAAAAGATCCAGGATTTTAATTAATATCTAGCTTGTTTCTCAGATCCTCCTTCACAACCCTACCGAAACGCCAAAGATTAGGAATCTCGGTGAGATCTACGGACCAGGTATTGAAGCTCGGGTGGCCATAGAGCCAAGGATACTGGATGCGCAGCCAGCAGTTCGAACCATTGACGTCAAGAAGAGGTTATGTCTGTTCTCTGGTGAAAAAGAGCTGGTATTTTACAGGTAATTCTTATACGCTTTAGGGAACGAATAGGTATAAGGTGTTTTTCCCTTTGTATTTTATTAAAAAGGCTTATACTATGTGGTATACCTACTATGTGCGCATGGTACATAAACGTATTTCTAAATTTAAGCTCGATAAAAATTCTACAATTAAAATTATTTAATGCAAGTATACCTACCCTACATAACAAAATGCACAATTAAGATACTTATCAACACTATAACGGTATGCACGTAATTCGCCCATCAATGAGGTAATCAAGCGAACTAATTATATAGTAAATGTTCTCGTTCACAGAACATACACGTTGAAAAACTGCGAAATGGAGTGTGAAGCGCGAGCAATGTTAGACGAATGCAGATGTGTCTATTACTACATGCCGAGTGAGTTTGTATTACCTATAGGTGCAATTACTATGAATTGAATCACCACAAAACAAAGCCTAGGTACTTCTAATACGTTATTATAATCCTAATAATATTTTTTCACAATTCTGACTTAGGTCTGCGGCACAGCTGAAAGGGTAAACTTTCAGTAAAAAAAATATAAGAATACTTCACTACTATCACTTTAAAATGGAGGTATATATAGATATACTACGAATAAGATTACTTAAAGCGTTGTTGCGTTGTTAATCATTATTTTCTTAAAAAAAATGGCTTATTTTCCAAACCACAAAAATAACTCGTAATTTACGATCAAATTTTACCACACAGAAACTTTATGGCGGGAAATTCCAATACCAACCAAACACAAAAGTTTTCATTTTGTGCGTGGAATATTTGCTTTTTATTTTTTTGTTAGCCACTGGCCGCTAACAAAATTATGAAACTAAAAAAAGGTAATCAAATCAATAATACCTACCATGAACTACGAGCCATTAATTAGTAGATTGGCTTGGCTTATATTATAAATACATAGGTAGGTTTTATCATCTTAGTTTTATAATAAGTATTTCTATTACAGTATATCTAAATTCGCAGTCGCCATATAATATAAACCTCCTAAGGTAAGGTAGATCAATGACTAGAAATCAATAAAACTATATTACCTAATTGTGCTTCTATTGCAGAAAACAAAACAACTCGCGTTTGCGGAAAAGCTGATGCAAAGTGTTATACAAATATGAGCAGAATCATGCCTGATGGTAATTTAAAAATAAACTAGACATTTCTTAAAATCTTAGTTTTTGAATGTCTTTATCTTTTAGTCTCGACTCGGTTTTTGTGGAATAAGTTTGGTCCTGCAAATTCTCAATCTCTAATAACAGCTATTGCGACTTTGATAAAGCCCAATTATAACATGAATTGACAATAAAAAATTGGAAATGAGACGTAAGAACTGACAATAAAATAATAAATTAAATGACAAATATACGCTAGGACTTACCCTAGTGGATACCGTACCGATACAGTTTTGTATCTACTGTTATTAGGTCGAGAAGTAGAATGCATAGACTGTTTGCCGGCGTGCACAGAGATAGCTTACATAGAACGATTGAGCTCGGCGCCACTCAAGAAGACCCTGGTCCAGCAGTTAGCCAGCTCCCTGGGCAACAGAACACCAGAATATTTGATGTTAGTAAACCTATGTTGGCCAAGTTTTTTTTTTTAGGTTAATTTTGTTGAACGAATTAGGTCTGTCATAGACTGTAGAATTTATTTATTACTAGTGGCTCCCCGCGGTTTCACCCGCGTTCCCGGGATAAAAAGTAGCCTATGTGTTATTCCAGAACATATTCTAGCTCTGTGCCAAATTTCAAGCAGATCCCTTCAGCCGTTGGAGCGTGAAAGAGTAACAAACATCCATACAAACTTTCGCATTTATAATATTAGTAGGATTTTCAAAAAATTTTCTCGGTTCTAGGCTCATTTGTGAACTAAATCAGGTTTTCATATTTTAGGTTCATAAGTGCCTTGAAAAAGATAACTATTTTTTTTCAATATGAATGCCTATCTTATATTAATATCTATTAATTTAGTTGATATTACTTTTTTCAGTGAAAACATGCTAGTGATACATTTTTATTTCGAAGACAACACCTTCATGAGATTTACTAAAGGAGAGATATTCGGTCTGACCGAATTTTTATGTAAGTGACAAATCCTTGAATTAATGTTTTGGATTACATCGGCCAGGTTCTTTTCACTTATTTTCATAATAATTTATTTTTATTTATTTAGCTCACTTTAATTTAAATTTTGACTTATGTAAATAAAAATATTCTGTGCAATAATACTAACAAAACAACAGACTGATTTGTTATTATTAATTAAAATTCTCTATATAAATAATAATCCAGCTAACACAGGTGGCCTACTGGGTCTTTGCATGGGCTTCAGCATGATGAGTGCCGTGGAACTGCTCTACTTCCTGAGTCTGCGGGCCTTGTGCATAGCGCGACGGCGAAGACCTAAGCAACCGTTCACTAAGTAGCTGTCATTCCGTGCCACAACACTACCCTTTATCAAAATAAAAAAGTTAAAAAAACATGATTTGTTCATACTGTCTTTTACTTAGAAATTACGGATATAATAAATATGTCTTACTTTAGGAAAGTATTTCCAATGGTTGTGGCAATCAGATAGAACATTAGCTTGTATGTTAGATGATGATCATTAGAGTACTGGGAGATATCACTAATTTGGCTTTCACAAACATTGGTGTGTAAAATATTTTTTTGCGCAATTCAATAATTTTATTATACAAAACACAGTCAATTTTTATATATAAAATGTTTATTCCTATTTCATAATAACTTACTTATTTATAACTATTATAATACAAATCAGTCTCTCTCTATGAAGGAGAAAAGCTACATTTGGTATTAACGTAAAATAAGTAGACCAGTTGTGTGTGACTGAAAGCTGCTTGATGCAAGTGGCTCATAGGTCACTGTTGCAATCCACAGGCGAATGTCACATAGTCATTTCTAAAATACATTACAACATTACGAATCTATTTATTTACCAGCAATAGATCATGTAAACGACCATCAACTAATTCGGACCATGCAGTTCCAATTCCTGACTAAGACTGCGAAGTTCCAAAAGTGCAAAAAGTATTTATCAATAACAATATACAAAGACCTTTAAATACATAAATGACAGATTCACAATATATAGATAGGGAGGTAAAACAGTAAGATCTTAGACCGGATTTGGTTATCGCTATTTACAAATTGCAGCAGTTTTTAGTTAAGATTAGTTTCTGATACAATTTACAAGTATATTTTTAAGAACAATATATAGACATTGGTCATGGTTGCCTCAGTGGGCCTTGCGTCGGCGGTGCGGGCGGCGCGGGCGGCGCCGGCGCGTCGGGCGGCTGAAGTGTCCGCGTGCGCCTTCGCGTGTAGTGTTGCCAGAGTAGAATCGCTTGATCATCCATAAATTTGCAAACCTGGCAATAAATTTATTATTTGAAAAATTGTTTTAAGTTTCGTTACCAGTGGTTCTTCCATTTTCAGAAAATGTTAAGCCTTCAATTCAGAATATATAAGTGAAGTAAGTAAGTAATTTAGAACATTCTATCGGTGAGCTTAGTTGGATAAACTGGATATTTAAAAACATTTAGAATAAATAAAGAAGTTATTACAAACCTGGGCGGAAACGCATTCTCTTCTAAACGCCTCATGCTGCAGTAGTTCCAAGAAATGTAGACACATTGGATATTTCAGGTAGCGGGCATATTCAGGCTCTCGCCAGTACTGCAGGTATCTAATGTAGTTTATAAAAGTTTGTTCTTTTAGATATCCACGCTGAGCTAAAACTAAAATGTTAACAAATATTAACATAACACAATAAGGTATAGTCAATTTATTAAAAATGTTAATTTATAACATGTGCAGTGAAATGCTTGCTACAAGCTATTTCACACATTTTGTAAAAATCACTATTGTATTAGATCTAAGTTGGTTTTTGAAAAGAGTAATTACTGAGTTTATTGCCTGCTCTTCTCAGTAAAAACAACTTTCAGAACCGAGCATTAATAGTGACTATTCAGAAGTGCTTGTCAAAGCCTATTTAAATAAAAAATATTTAGATTTTCGTTTGATTTTGAATTTAAAACTTTTATCGGTAATACAATTTTTTTCATGACAATTACAGACGCATTAAAAATTAGACAGCCAAATAGGTCAATCCTTTCATAAGTGCAATTCACATATATATTAATACTAGCTTTCCCGCGGTTTCACCCTCTTAGTTGTCGTTCCCATAGAAAGGGGTAGAATATAACTTATGTTACTGCCTGATAATTTAACCTTTCAATGGCAAAAGAATTATTTAGATTTGACCCAGTTTTGAAGTTAATTCAATACATACAAAAATACAAATCTTTACTCTTACATACCTACATAAGACAAATAACAATATAGATGTTATGTTAAGTGGATACTTACAATGTATGTAGTTAGGATTGGCCAAACATTGTACAAATTCAAGTTCTACTTGAAATCTTATTCTGTTCTGCTCTTCGGTTTCGGGCATTGCTGTAATAATTTAATAATAACAATAATAATTTTATTCATTGAAAAGTCTACAGATTTTACATAGTTTGATTTTCACAATAAAGTATATATTTAAAAATGATAGATTTTATGTTACATTACACAATGGTGCAGGAATCTGTACACAAAAATTATGACCCTGCCTCTTAAACTAGGGTATTACCTGTATCTTAAGAGACAGAAATAAATATTGGAGGTAACTTACATAATGCTAATAATATATTATAAATCCTTAAGTAAAATTATTGTAATATCATTCCTTTCTTCAAAAACACGGAGTAGGACTAAGGTAACAAATGCCACAAGTTAGAAACTTGGTTTCAGAAAACCTTAACTGTTTCTGTACTACTGAGTTTAAAGGATACCAGGATGCCTTACATGAGTTGTGCCATGTTAAGTAGAAAATCGAATGTTAATGATGGACAGTAAAGTTGCTGGACTAACCGGACTTCAACCACAGTCATGTACCTAGTTAGTCTCGTAAACTATTTACCGTACATAAATATTTAACGTTTTGGGAGACCTCCACTGGAATAAATTTGTACAAAAGCAATTGAAACTTAAAGTTGATTACCTTTTCCAGCCATCATCTTGTAGGCCACGATAGAAAATAATCTTACTAACTACACACTTGCTGCAGGTTATATATGTATCAAGAACATATGAAACACGACCGACCTATGTGCCCATGTATACAATTATAAATACATCATCATTTCTTCGTTATGCGGAAACAATTGATTCAAAGAATACTATATTATCTAAGAATTAAAGGTATTAAGTAAGTATTTACTATTTATTTGAATTGAATTGACAATGACATGACTCTGATTTACTCATTACATACGTCACTATTCGTCAAGAAGTGGCAGGCAGCACAATCGATTCGGTCAGTTTACTAAGTCGAATACTCCATAGTCTTTATTTAGTCGAATATAATATAGTAATAGCATTTATATAGTCTGTTTGTTTTGTGAATGATTTGTAGAGGATGAGTGAGTCATACAGTTAATCACTATATAATCTTTGACTTTAACTAAAAAAAATAGACATTCTGTGAGTGAGTGAGCCAAATCCAGGGGATGGAAAGTTAGTACTTAACCTCCATTCGACTTAATTTTGCATGTAAGGTAGCTCCTCTGATGGCTGTTTGGCTTAAACTTTGTCGTGACATAAAAGTTCGTAAAGAAACAACTAGATGGCAGTAGTAACCCCCGCTTTAGTGGTACAAGCGTTTTGTTCTACGCATAATTACATTTAAGTGGATAAAAATATTCAAAACATTTTCCCATTTAATAATTTTATTATTTATAAAAAAATACTTTTATACGTTTTCCCTATCAATTTATTTAAAAAGATGCACATATTTTAAAAAAATCTGGCTGATTTTAAATAAAAAGTTACAGATAAATTAATAAAACTTCATGGAATGAAACGTTGTTCAACTGACATGTCTGCAAAATCTTTCAATGTACACGAACTTTGTTTGGAACGTTTTCAATGTTTTCATGCGAAGTGGCAAATTCTAGTATATTTGTTGATACTTTTGTTGTTTCTCACTGTTGTTATTATTCCGTTTTTGTTGATAAACCGTTATTGTTTGTTATAATGTTCTCAAAGAGAAAAGTGTATTGCGTATTTGGATGCAGTGAATTATAAATGGGAACCTAAAAAAAAATCTTTTCGAGGTACCAATTCGGTTAGCAAGTAAATAATATTTTAATATGACAGATTGTTGATATTGTAAATAGTATATATATATATTTTATTCTTGTAATCAGAATTGTTCTTTATAGTTTATCTATTACTTTTTAAAGCTCAATTTTTAGATCTACATGTTGTAGAATGTTTTGTTAACAGTGTGTTGTGTGTTTTTGTCAATGTAGACTCAGTATGTTGTCACAAACCTTTGTGGTTTTTTAAATGCTACTATGTAATAATTGTTTTATTGTTATGTTGAACCTGTAAAATCAATAAATAATGATAACCTAAAAATAGAAATATTATTTGCTTAATAAGCATGGTGGTACGCTCCACTATTTCCTTACCCATATCCATTAATCAAATCTATAAGTTACCTACATATAACTATGCATATGTATGTATACAGAGCGCATGCAGCTTGGCCCATCATACGCTTGGAGGCGCCACTGAGCTCTATACGACCGATTTTATCACGCGAGATGGCTCTCTTTTCCTTTATGGATAGTTACTATACTCTTTGGCCAAATCCATCCCTCCCACCCAATCCGTAGGTAGATTGTCTGTCTGATAATTTGTACGTACATAATTTCATTGTTTTGTTCAACTTTTTCTTTGTTCGTTTCATTCTGTACATTTTGACAAAGCTGATAGCTACAGGCGTATCTGTATTATTTTTAATTTTCGCGAAAGAATTATTTAAATTGGCACATCAAACATGTCTGGACATCAATATCTGCCCAGTGATCCTAAAAATTTGTTCGGGGATGACGACGACGTGGACGACGAAACATTCATCAATAGTTACAGGCCAAGGATACCTCCTACCGTACCAAAACCCCAAGCTTCCGCACCTTACGGTGGCCATATTGAGCAACTAGAACGTCAACGGCAAATCACACTACAAAAGCAACGAGAAATCGAACAACGGACTGTGGAATCATCCATGAGAAGCATAGGCCTACTTCACGATTCTGAGAATATCGGTATAGCCACTGCTGAGGAGCTCACCCGCCAGCGCCAGGCACTTCAGAACACTAACAAAAGACTTGACGAGATCAACACAAATTTGAATTATAGTCAGAAGCATTTAAATGGCATTAAGTCAGTCTTTTATGGCCTCAAAAATTATATTTCTGGTAAATCGGATCAGACACCCCCTAGAACTTCAAGTCAGGTATCTTTAGATAGTCGGGCAGGGCCCAGTAGAAGTAGACTGGATGATACCCTAGACAATCTTACTCAGAACAGCAGTGACAATCACTTTAGCTCCCATGCCACTACCCGATTACGTGGGTTAGAAGAGCAAGCTGTTGTGGCACCCGATAGCCGCCGTGTAAATGATATCCTGGATGACAACCTAGATCAAATGGTCCATGCTATAGGTAGACTGAAAGGTTTAGGTACAGCACTAGGAGAAGAAATTGACAGTCAAAATCTTCTAATAGGTACAATTCATGATAAAGTAGAAGGAGCAGATATTAGAATTGGGAAGCAAAACAAGCAGATGAACAAACTACTAGGAAAATAGTTATGGCTTTATTCTTTTGTTGCAACCTATAAGGTCTAAATTGTTATAAATGCATGGATACTTGGTTATATAGCACAGTGTATAAAAGTTATTGTTTCACAGTGAATGTTGTAAATTGAGGAACTTGTGTATTTATAACAAATTTTATCTCCTAGAATCACAGGTGCATAAATATATAAAGAATAACATTGAAATAAGGAATGGATATGCTCAATTCAATGAAATTAACCTGGCTCATGCATATTTAATTTTATACTCATTGTTGCAACTGTGCAATGTGACTTTAGTATATCACCATTGGTTAATTTCCTGATTCTAAACATCTGTTTTTCCCAGATTAGATACCACAATGAAATTCCTAGGTTGGGCCTATCTAACCACTGTAGAGGCAAATTACTCATGTGTAAGTTTTTTTACCAATTCATTTACATAGGATAAGGTACTTTTTACCGTAAGGTTAAATTAAGAAAATTATTTTATGTAGATTTCACATCAAAATATAAAGGCCATGAAATATAATGTCAACAATGCAATACCTTTGAATATTTTACTTCATGATTACATTATTTTGCTTCTAAACAAAATTGTCAGAACTGATGTTTCAATATAATGTTATTATTATAATCATCAATATTATTAAAATATATATAAATAAGCCATTATATTTATTTTCATTGTTTAATATCTTTAATATGGCTACTATATAAAATTATATCTTAAAACAGTTTGATATTTAGATAGTGGTCTGTTATATTTGTAGTTGTTAGAATATTTTCAGTGTATTTTTAAATTTTTAATCACATGCTTCAAAAATCTACTCATAAAAACAGCAGTTGTTACAATATTTAGAGTAATATATTCACATTATTACAACCCAACACTATCAGTATATACTTACTAGCAGACTAATGAATGTGTTATCAAATAATAGATTCCATTATCAAATAATAGATTCCGTATAAACCCATTTATCAAAAATACCACAGTTCCCATGATAATTTCAATGAGTCATAATGTATTTGCCTCACAAATGTATAAACCATAGGATGACATCATGCATTATTTTATCATATATATAAACATACATATTTTTTTAAGGTACATATATATATTATTATTCATTACTGTAAGGGTGTGTTAATAAAATGCTGTAATCAATGTCAAACTGGTTTTATTACCTTCAAACCAACAAAAAAGTGAGTACAAAGGAATATATCACTATCTGCCTACATGTAATGATATTAGTATGACTATAATAAAAAATGTTTTATTTAAAGAACATTTCAGTTCTGAACTTAAACAGATTTCAAACAACCTCTGTGTGGGTACTTTGACCTAATATAGTTAATTAAAAGCAACTGACCCCATGACTAAGTGCTAGCCCTTTGAACTAAATCAAAAGAATATGCATTTTTGGCACTTTGCCGCTCTTTATCACTTCTCACAATGAATTCTTAATCATATTTACAATTTTATGGTAAAATAAAAACACCCCTAATATGCTTGATCAAAGAAGACATTATCAACCACAGTCTCTAGAATCATGTCATTTGCATCCACATCATGCATTTTCATATGTTTTTGTAACACTCTGTTGTTGGCCACCTTCTTACCACATGTGTTACAACATATGTGTTTATTAGCATGGGATTCCCTATGGATTTTCATGCCTGATGTAGTAGCAAAACCTTTGAAACATATGTCACATTTATGAGGTCTGTCTGCTGAATGTGCATATGCGTTATGTACTAATAAAGAGTGCTTTGTTGGGAACGTACATTTACAACCTTCATGCATACATAAGAAAGGTCTTGGCTTCTCCTGCCCTGTATGAACCAAACTATGAGCTCTTAAATATGTTGCTCTAGTGTATGTCTTCGGACAATGAGGGCATGCAAATTTCTTTTCTCCATTATGAGTCCTCATGTGCATCATTAAAGTTGATCGTGCTGTAAATCTGTTCCCACAAGTGACACAGACAAATGATTTGCGATTGCTTGAGTGAGCCACACGAAAATGCTCCTTGAGGGACTGCCTTGCTTTGTAAGTTTTATTACAAAAACCACATTTAAACTGAGCAACATCTTTATGTGAAATCAAATGTTGCCTCAGTCCACTTGATGTATGAAAACTCTTACCACATTTTGGACACAAGTACTTTCGAACATCTGAATGTTTGTTCATGTGATACCGAAGACTGTATATTCTAGTGAAAGCCTTTGAACAAATTGTACAAGCATATTTTTTGTCTCCTTCCTTTCGTAATGGTTGTTCAGTAGCTGTTATTTCAGTTACAGGTGGTAATGGAGTTAATTCTTTACTGGCAGTAAGAGATGAATCAAAATCCAACATTGGATGATTACTAAACAGGGGCACATCATATTCATGGTCCTGATAAACAACATTGATGTCAATAGAATCTATATCAGATCTCTGCAGGTTAGATGGTGACTGAATCATAAGAATTTGTGACAATGTGGAATTAGCTTTTAAACAGCTTAATTTAAAATTGTATGCAAGTACTGCTACAGAAACACAAGAAGTACATATTCCTTGGGGCCAGTTTTCTTCATCATTGCTCTGCAAATAAAGTCACAATAAGTCTTTAGTAACATTTTCACAACTTATTTAAATTCTTATACATAATCTAAAAACAATTGAATAGTAATCCTTACCTCCAGGCAGTTTAAAAATACTAGTATGTCTATAAGTTTTACTTTGATCATCTCATGCTCAATTAAGTCTTGGATATTCATCAACATTGATGTATCTGCCTCCTCGAGACAAGTGCGACAAATATGTTTTGGTGGCAGAATTAGACTTGTGAATTCCATGGCATATTTTTCCGCGAGACTGGATAGACATGAATCAACGTTATCTTGCACTGCTAGTTTTTAAAATCCAAATTAGTTAATTATAAAATACAATATGTTTGTGGAAGTTGGGTATTATCATATAGGCATCTCCGTATCTCCAAATTCAATTCTCTCTTAAGTTAACTCTATCCGATAAAATTCGATCTAAATCCAATTTTCATTTCACCTCATTTTTTTATGGCATGGCACCACACCACAGAATACAAATTACTCACGAGTAAGGACAGTATTAAAAAGAAAAGAACTCTGTGGAGTAAGGATTCCATTCTAATCATTCAAAGTTCGATTTTTCCAAGTCGAGTCGATAAACAAATACAAATCGAATACAAATCAATTAAATTGTCTGTATCGAATTTCATTCTTATTCTCTCCATTTGCCTTTCCAAAAACAAAAATAAATATTATCCATAACTAGTACATATTCGCATTTTTGTAACGCATTTAGATATTTATATTATTATATGAAGAATTATCTACAGTCTACACTCTTGTATCCCTACTACCCCATTTTTTTTGGTTTTATGTTAGATAACTAGTCTGTGAGTGAACTGCCTCTTTATTATCATTTATCTATGCGCTTTACTCTGTTCTGTCCTTTTGACGTGTGAGGTGCGTCGTGGTCAAGCTGGATTTTGTCCAGTTTCAGCAGTATTTAGTGTTATTTTCATGAATTTGATACTACCTGACACTTTGGAAATAAAACAAATCGTATTTTTTTGCTGCAGAAGGTATATACCGATAGCAATTATGTTACCTATGTTATGTGAAAGTTCTAACCTCTACGTTTCACTCAACACTACTACAAAGATAAAGTAGTAAAGGTGCTGTCTAAAAGTGGTGTGGCTTTTGATATCACTGATGTATATTTTGCAGGTAACTTAATTCGACGTCGTAATCATGAGTCGGTTCTTCGCAACCGGTACTGACTCCGAGTCAGAGAGCACCAGTGAGGACGAGCCAGTAGTACGCGCACCGGCGCCAGTTTACACGGTAATTCGACCTCAGAGTCCTTAAAAATATTCATTATTAAGCAGCATTAATTAAGAATAAATTGCATCACTGCTATTTGAATTCTATTGAAAATTTATTGACATCAATGAGTTTGTTTGTTTCTACAGTTCAGTGATGATGAGGAGGAAACAAAGCGTGTGGTGCGCTCTATGAAAGAGAAGCGTTACGAGGAATTGGAAGGCATCATCCACTCTATACGCAACCACCGCAAGATTAATGACTTCTCTTCTGCACTAGCATCATTTGAAGAACTCCAGAGAGCTTATACTCGTGCTGCTCCAGTTGTTGCAAAAGAAGAAAATGGAATTGCTCCTCGGTTCTTTATTAGGGCCCTAGTAGAGCTCGATGATTGGGTGGTGACAGCATGGAATGATCGTGATAGTAGAAAGGCTATGTCAAAAGGCAACAGCAAAGCACTTACATCACTGAGACAAAAATTGAGGAAGTACACAAAAGATTTTGATGCCGAAGTCAGCAAGTTCCGTGAGGACCCTGACCTGCCTGATGATGATGATGAGCGCAAAGGTACAAATTTTTTATTATAGCATATGTATATATAGGTATTTACAGCATTTTATTTATGAGTTGAATCATCTGGTGAAGTCCCACAGGACAAGCAGTAGTATGCATGAACAGGATATTTTATATTATTTGCTATCATATTTATTTAGGATATTATTATATTCATTGTTTAGTATCTTTTTGTCCTTGCTTGCAGATACAAATTTTCAATATACTTATATTTCAAGGACTAAAAAATTTTACATCTAAAAGTAAAATTAATAGCATTGATCATTATGAATACCAGTTCCCAGTAACATGCACAAATATAAAAAAATTTAGCAATCTCAGTTAATATTGTCTTGGTACTTATCTAGACAACTTTTGACCTTATAATTAATGATTCACTAAGAGTAAGAAAAAAAACAATAACATTAGTGAGTAATGTATATTTCACAATATATTTCATTTGGATTGAAATATCATAAATATAGAACCTAGTTCATTATTTACACATACCAATTAGAATCCAATCAAAGCAGAGCTTCTATTATAGTAACCAGTTAACTAATGTTGTTATATACATGTAAACATAAGAATAAAATTAGTATATACAAATAAGGAACAAACAGGAATAGGAATGACTTTAAAGTGAAAGTTGGTAACCAAGCCTTCAGTTTCATCAAAATAAATCATATATTATGGAAAACACTTGGAATTTTTGTTTGATAGAAATTATATAATTATACAATGTAATATTTTGCTTTAGATTCGTCATCTTCCGACGAATCTGACGATGAAGACAAACCTAAGGAGAAGCCTCGCCCACGTCGGTCACCGGAACCGCCACGCCGACCGCCGCCGCAAGACGATGAATCCTCGGATTCAATGGACTGGGGTTCCAGCTCTTCAGACTCCAGCTCGAGCTCTGACGACGAAGCTAAAGGAGTATCAAACATGCGTGAGCGGTTCTTGAAGAGAGCCACTGATAGGGATGACGATGAAGACAAGGACAAGCGTAGGGCAAAGAAACGAGAGGAGCGCCGCGACAGGGCCGGCAAGATCAGCAAGAAAGACCAAGCTGACGATGGTGGCGAATGGGAAACTGTACGGAAAGGAGCCGCAACATCCGACAAGCCTAAAATGTTTGCTAAGGTAATGTATAAGTGGACTAAATGCATTTTTAACAATCTTTAAAATATTTCTCGTATTTGAAAGGTCATGGGATATTATTATATCATTTACTCATTATGTTCAGTACTACATATTATGGCTATTTCTATCCTCTTTGCCCAATGCCTCGTGTGTGTTTTGCCATCACTATTGGTTGTTCCATTAAAACAAACTTGTTTTTTTTTATTTGGAACAATCAGATTAGAAAGAGCTAAGCACATGAAGACCAAATATCCACATTTATAAAAGGATATATTGCTAGCTATGTAAATAATATATATTTTTAATCAATCTTCAGGATAGTGACATCGACGCGGCATTGGTCGTGAAGAAGTTGGGCGAGATAAGTGCGGCTCGCGGTCGCAAACGCACCGACAGGCGCGCGCAGCTCGAGCTGCTACACGAACTGCGCATCGTCGCGCTGGCCCACAACCTGGGCGACGCGCTCCAGCTCAAACTACGCGCCGCCACAGTAGCCGCACTCTTCGACTACAACCCCAAAGTATCTGACGCCATGAAACCCGAATACTGGTCCAAACTCGTCGAGAACGTCGACCACATGGTCACTCTGCTCCTCACCCACGAAGAAATGGTGCTCAGCGAAACCATCATGGAGGAGAACGAACAACTCGTCACGGCGCCGTATCGTGTACGCGGTTGCGTTCTCACTGCTCTGGAGCGACTCGACGATGAGTTCACCAAACTGCTGAAGGAGTGTGATCCTCACTCCAATGAATATGTCGAGAGGTTGAAGGATGAGGTACGAGTTTCGGCTCTCATCGACCGCGTTTGTTTGGTAGTAGAGCGCGACGGCACCCCACAGGAAATCTGCCGTGCTTACTTGCGTAAGATAGACCACCTGTACTACAAGTTCGATCCGCGCGCGGTGCGTAAAGATCTTCCTCCGGGCGAGGAAACCTCTATCAAGAAGATGGAGCGCTTCTGCAAGTTCATTTACGCTAATGATGACTCCGACCGTCTGAGAACTCGCGCTATTCTATCCCATATTTACCATCACGCGTTACACGATAACTGGTTCCAAGCTCGCGATCTGCTGCTGATGTCTCACTTGCAAGAGACGGTGCAGCACTCTGACCCTAGCACACAGATACTTTACAATCGTACGATGGCTAATTTGGGTCTGTGTGCTTTCCGCCGTGGCAACGTAAAGGAGGCCCACGGTTGTTTAGCGGAGCTGATGATGACCGGCAAACCCAAGGAGTTGCTCGCTCAGGGCTTACTGCCGCAGCGTCAGCACGAGCGCTCGAAAGAGCAGGAGAAGATTGAGAAGCAACGTCAGATGCCATTCCACATGCATATCAACTTGGAGCTACTCGAATGCGTGTACCTAGTCTCAGCTATGTTGATTGAAATTCCGTATATGGCCGCTCATGAGTTTGACGCCCGTCGTCGTATGATCAGTAAGACTTTCTACCAGAACCTTCGTGCGAGTGAGCGGCAGGCGCTGGTGGGGCCGCCGGAGTCCATGAGGGAGCACGCCGTGGCCGCCGCGAGAGCTATGCGTCGCGGGGACTGGAGAGCTTGTCTCAACTTCATTGTTAATGAGAAAATGAATGCTAAGGTATGTCACAATTCATATCTTATAAATATTATAACTTCCACCCTATTGAAAATACAAGAGCACTCCGCTTTCAGCCCCATATTACATGATGTTATTAAATTCCACAATGTATGTAACTTGTTTCTTTGAATTGCCATATGTTTGAAGTCATTCCTACCATCGAAGGAAAGTTATTTAATAAATCTTCATGGACATAGACAAATAAATACAAAAAACACTATATTTCTTGTGTTTTTATGTTAAATTGTGTATTTTAAAAGTAGATATCCTGTCTGGTTATCCATAGTACCTACAAGCTCAGCTTAAATTTCATTGAAATATTGGCCACGTGACAAAATATCCCAGGTTATTTAATTTATTTTCTCATACTCATTGACAGGTATGGGACTTGATGGTGGGTGCTGACAACGTTCGCGCCATGCTCGGTCGTCTCATCCGCGAGGAGTCACTCCGCACGTACCTGTTCACGTACGCCCATGTGTACGCGTCGCTATCTCTCCGTTCCCTCGCCGACATGTTCGAGATGCCGCGCCAACGGGTTCACTCACTCGTCTCGAAAATGATCATCAACGAGGAGCTGTTGGCATCACTGGATGACCCCAGCGAATGCGCCATATTGCACCGTTCTGAGCCAACCAGGATGCAAGCGCTGGCGCTGCAGCTCGCCGATAAGGTACAATTAACACTAAAATTAACTATTTATTTAATGATGATGTACCTACCATATTATCATAGATTATATGAAATTTACATTTTAAATATTTTAACCATATTGTTTGAGATTGTTAGAGCAGCTAGTGCATTTAATTCTAAGGGCATAATTTTGTTGATATGTTGTAAGAATCGACTGCACGAGAAACTGTTTATGATGATTGAAATATTAATACACCTAACAAATATTTTCCAGGTGGGCAACTTGGTAGACTCGAACGAGCGAATATTCGAGAAGCAAGGGTCGTTCTTCCAGCGAGGCGGTGCGGGCGGCCGCGGCGGCGAGGGTCGCCAGCGCGAGCGCCCGCGCGAAGGCTGGAACCGCCGCACGCGTAACCGGAGACGCGACGATGAACGGGGACATGACGACTAACACTCACTGTCAATGAGACCATCACACTTTATTTGTTGACAGATATATCCGTGCGAACTATCTCGAAACTTATATTGGCCCACAATCTAAAACCGTAACCCAAAAGATTGTATTGTCTATTGATTTGTTAACCAAACGATTCGGATATATAAATAGGAGATTATACATGTTTATTAACTTTGTAAGTGGAGATTTTTACATTCTTACTAGACAATTAGTTATGTATACGGTTAAAGGTTTTTTTTTATTTCATATGTGTTTTGCCTTATACTTATAACCATCTCCAATTACAAGTTGAAATACTATGATCTCCTTGCCACCTACAATCGCCGTATACAATAAAGTTTTAAAAGTCACAAAACACTGTTTTATTTTAACATTTCAAATCCTTTGGCGCTTCTTCAACAAGTTATAACAGTGGGAAAATTTAACCATCCTTGCTATATTAATATGGCCATAGTAATCTCGCGTAGTTGGTCGACGACGTGAGAGCAATGTTGTTATTGAAATTCATTAATTTAATATAGTTTATTACAACTAAAGTTCATATCAGCTAGCCTACCCAACAATAAATATTTACCAGACTTTTATGATTTTAATATTCTGTGATGTGAGTCAGACGATAAATGAATAAACGATAAATGAATGATTCACTGTATTGCTACAAAAAAATATCTAATCTAATTCTGTCATTTAGCTAAACTAAAATTTTAACCTGTGGAATTGCGTTTAGAATTAAGTTTTTTTTTTTGCTCAGAGTATATTTTAAATATTAAAAATCATTTAAATTTAGTTACAAACATTATTACCTTGTATTGATTATCTTTTTCTATGTCTTCTATTTACATTGGATTGGTTTTCATTGATATAATTTTATTCATAAATCAATAACAACGTCATAGTAGAATAAAATAATTGCAATTTCAGAACGTAGCGTATGTCGAATGAAATTTATGGTGGTCATTCTTTGGTTTTTGCAGACTTTGCAGTAGACATTTTACTGCTAGTAATCTAATTATTTTCCGATTGCGCCGTATAATTATGTTGTTTGTGTGGACCTGTAAATAAAGATCATAACGCGTTCGGCTTTAGCTACATAAATCACAAAGGTTGGAAATTTGACAGATTGCCTTACAATGGCTGCAACGAGGAGACTACAAAAGGTGAGACATCATTTTTTTGCTCAAATACCTACAGTTTCTCCATTGTTCGTAAGGAAAACTATATTTAATTTTGATGGAATTGATCGATAAGTGATCTACTAATTTACCAATTTGTCTGGAAATGCACTTAACAAACTCAGAACGAAATGCAGTAATTAAATAGATGAGACCAATGGGAATCACAGCCCTATTTATTTAAACTTATATTTTGCATACTTCTACTACTACTGTTTGTATAAGCAACGAACAATCATATTTTTTTATATGGTCTGGTGGTATTGCAAGCAATCGTTTTGCTAAGGTGACTATCATTACTTGGATTTGAAAAGAACTTATTAAAATTGCCTGTGTTGCTTTTTTAAATTCCCACAGGGACGATATGAATGTTTATCACATTCATTTTCTATAAGTTATGTGATTTTGGGTATATTTTAGGAGCTAAATGACATCAGACAGTCTGGACTGAAATCCTTTAGAGATATACAAGTAGATGAGTCCAATATACTCACATGGCAAGGATTAATTGTACCAGTAAGTATAAAATTAAGATTAATAAAGAGCAATACTTGTTCTCATTTAAATGAACTGTGCCCCACCCTGTCCTAAGCTCTAGTGCTAAGAAAATTAGAATCCTTTTTTATATAAATATTCTCCGTGTTGTCACTAAGAGCCACTGTACATATTGTAGTGTAATTGAATAATTTGTAAAAATATATTTTTTTCCTATGACATCATTTCTAAATTGGTTCCATAGACCAATATCATTTGTTGTGAAATTTTTAGATAATTTTGTGAAATGCTACACCCAGGATGATGACTACTATTTATTAGTAATATAAAAACATCATTAAGGCTGAATACTTTTTCTTAACTATCACTTCTTTTAGGATAATCCACCATACAACAAAGGTGCTTTCCGCATTGAAATCAACTTCCCGGCAGAATATCCGTTTAAACCCCCTAAGATTAGCTTCAAAACTAAGATCTATCATCCAAACATTGATGAGAAAGGTCAGGTGTGCTTACCCATCATCAGTGCAGAGAATTGGAAGCCTGCTACTAAGACTGATCAAGGTAAATAAATAAATATCCTGGGACATTTTTCACACGGCCAATCTGATTCCAAAGTAAGCTTTAAAGTGAGCTTGTGTTATGGTAACCAGATAGCCGATATACTACATATAATACATAAATATTATAGATATTTACATCCAGACACAGAACAAACAGACATATTCATGCATACAAATGTTTGTCCTGGGCGGGATTCGAACCCACAACCCGCGGCTTGAAAGTCAGGGTCACTAACCACAAAGCCAACAGGGCTGTCAAATTTAATATTTATATAAAAAAGTGTGAAATAGACAATCTACTGGTCTGGTAAATAAATTGTGTCAATCCTCATTAGGCAGAATATATATTATGATTTTTTTATTTTTAACAAATTATTTCCTTAAATTTATCCAATAGCAGGATATTTATTTATTATTCTTTTACAGTAATCCAGGCATTGGTGGCCCTTGTGAATGATCCAGAGCCTGAACACCCACTCCGTGCTGAACTTGCTGAGGAGTTCCTCAAGGACAGGAAGAAGTTCACAAAGAATGCTGAGGAATTCACTAAAAAGTATAGTGAAAAACGGCCTACAGATTAAGTTATGCCAATATATGTATATCATTGTTTAGTCTGAATTTACAGCAGTTGATATTTTTTTGTTGTAGCCTTGAACATTTTACTACTTGTTAGACATTAAAGTTATTCTTACTTAATAGCCTAAGTATATAGTGAAACAATTTATATTCTAAATTCTATTCTTTTGATGTTGTTTCTTAAATTAATTATTACATCTACTTATTTTGTCAATATTAGTCACTGTTTTTGTATTGGTGGATTGTCATTGCAACATTATTGTGCCTGATGTAATAAGAAATCAATTGCTGTAGATTTTGTCTAGTTTTAACAATATACTGGTAATACCTGTTGCTTTTGGTCAATCACCATTTTGCTTGCAATACAAATATGAGCACTCAACTAATTAGGAAAATAGTAATTGGCTAATAAAAAGCTTGATATGCATCAGAAACATGGAATTGTAATAAGTGTTGGGTATCTATGTGATTAGGAAACTTTTGATTTGGCTCTAAAATATTTTTTTATTTATATCGGCGTACAAACAATTAATAGAATGTATAGTAGGAATCTTGTTGGTGTTATGCGACTATAGTAAGTCTACTTTCAATGTGTGGCTTGAATGTATCTAGGTGGACCCTTGTCCTGCCGCCTGTGTGTACACTGTACAGGTAGCTTCTGCCTATCTTGTAAACTATTGCTATGTAAATAGTAGACTGGCCTGTGTGCTGTAACTGGCTAAGAGTTTGATGTTGAACAAATCAGTCTGAATAGAACATTTAAAAATGCATTTCATGTTTATTAATTATACATTGAAATACTCATCTATTGGTTATCATGGGATTTCTTTCTATATTATCAAATGAGAATAGCTTCAGTAAACTTTTTCATCTTGTCATCGTAGAAATCCCGTGATTTTGCCGAGGATGTATTATTATTATATAATTTTACTTAAAGTCAATGTGTTACTTGGTAACTCACCGTGTGCTGAACAGTTCAGTGAGGGAACTTTAAAATATATTTTTTTCCAATTATTAATGTTTATTTTATTATTTTTATAACGCCTATTGAGTGATCCATCACTGACTGCAACCTTAAGATCTCTGGAGGTCCCGGATGCAAACCCTGGTTGTTTTTTTTTCTGTGTAAGTAAGTACTAATGCTCGACATTTAGATGCTGACCTGACCTGACATTAAATCCTCACAAACTTTTCGATTTATGACATCAGTTGTACAACAGGTTTTTTAAACGCTATCAATGTATACCTCAATGCTTGCCTCTAACTTAACTTTAGTATTGTGGTTTTCCCATGGATAAAATAATTATAGGTTTTTCCTGTATGATGGGTATTTTCAAATAAATTAATATACGAAATCAAACGCAATTGTTCGAAATCTAAAAAAATAAATTTATTCCTTTTGGTCCCATTATGTGAACACACTTTTGTGCATCCGATGCTTTTGTGTTTGGAAAAAAAGGCTTCTGTAATCTTTACTACAGATTTTTGCCAATCTGATAGTCTTGTCACATCACCCTGGATTGCTCCGCCTTCGTTAAGTAATGTATGTTTTCAAGCATTCTGTAAAAATATATTCTTTTTGAATCAATAATCATATTATTTGATTGGAAAGCAGTGCCTCAGTTACTATATTAGAATACCTGAAAAAATATAAGCATTGAATGAACAATGCAATCATTTAATTATACTAACCATTGATTTTTGATATACAATGATCCAAATAACATTTTTGGTTATTATCCTTAGTCAATCCTGGTTCCACAGCTAACATATAACCTGGTCCATACTTTGGCCATTCTTTATGTTCTGGTATATCATTACTTAACTTGATACCAGCTACATGTGCTGTTAGTGTTGCCCATAGGCGGGCTGCATTTGGGTGCTGGTAGCCCCCTGAAATGAGAATGTCTTTAGTCCTTAAAATTGTCATTTTATTACTTTTTAATTAAATTGAACGCAACATACCTCCGCCTAAGAGCATAGTAGGTTTTCGTCTATCTAGTACAGATTGTATGGAGGTACAATAGCTTCGCGCGGTGAGCGATCCGCCGCCGTTAGGGTCGAGTGCAAGAGCATCCGCACCACACTGCACAACTATTGCATCTGGGCTAAAGTGATCACATATAGATGGAAACACCCTAGAAGTACAATCATGTTAAAATTAACAAAGAAGAAATATCTATTTACAACAATTACAAGTTCATAACTGAAATCTATCAACATACTTTCCAAAAGCATATTCCATTGTCTCATCTGAATAAGATGCATGTAGAGGAAAATTACATGCATATCCTTTGCCAACATGTGATCCAATATCATCAATACTTCCCGTGCCTGGGTAGAAACCAGGTTCATACTTGTGGAAGGAAAGTGTGAATACTGATTTACTTATGCTATATGCATCTTGGACACCATTACCTAAAAGTACAATATTACAGAATTAGGATGAAGGGGCAGTTGTCTGACATTTTGATAAAATGTAAGTAATAGTAGTTAATATATTTACCATGGTGCACATCCAAGTCAATATAAAGAACTTTAGGAAACTTTTTTCTTAATTTCTCTATTGCTATAACAATATCATTTATATAGCAAAATCCCTCTGCACCAAATCTGAAAGTATTATAAAAATAATAAATATCTATGTATTCATTCAAATAGGACTAATGAATTGTATTTTCATAATGACATACTTTTGTTTATTTACACTTTTATACACAAAAATAATCCTACTTATATCATAAATGCAAATGTATGTGAGTATGGATGGATGGATGTTTGTTACTCTTTCACGCCAAATGGCTTAAGGGTTCTGCTTCAAATTTGGCACAGAGTTAGAATATGTTCTGGAATAACACATAGGCTACTTTTTATCCCAAATAAATGGGAATATGGGTGAATCCGCAGGGAGCCACTGGTAGTGAAACAAATGTACTACAACATTCACCTGTGTGCATGATGCCATCCACCGCACCAATTGATGGCAACATCGGCTAATCCAAGTATGAGGCATTTGGCAGCAGTCAAGGATCCACCAGCCAATGTTGATACTAAATTAAACATATCACTTACTGGAGGGCAGTCATAACCTGTAATAAGAAAAAAATTAAGGATTATAAATTCTCAAAATTAAAAAATTGTATTTGTCATACTGGCCTATATAACAATTTACAATTAGAATTTAATAAATAAATTAAGTTTTAAATTATAGTTATGTTTAAATCTTTGATCACTATTTATTAGTAATCAAATGTTTACATTAATATTTTAGAATTAATACTGAACATCATTATGTGATACATAATAGCGAGTATAAAAAATAATGTAACTAATTTAAATATGAGAGATATTCAAAATAGTTGTATTATTAAAGTTTATTTTTAGTAGTTTAAGTAATAGCAATTTTCTTACCAATGCCATATTCTTCATCTTCGGCGCTTGTCATATAATCTTCATCGACATCATTGAAAGTTTTCAAATGATCCAAATATAACTCAGAGTGAAATTCGCGAAGTTCGACATATGAAGCTGGAGAAGAATTCACTACTTTCATCTTCTGATGTAGTCCATAAGCCACTATTAAATTGTGTACCATATGAGCCTAAAATTCATGACCGAAATAATAAAGGTTAAAGTTAGTTATCTTCTATGAAAAATGCTTTTATTATTAATGATTATAAGTCTTACGCGCCCAGTTACAGCTGGCAATCGATCACACTGTGTTAGTAAATTTTCATCCCATACATAGTACAGTTTCAAGTTTTCCATTGCAATAAATAAAAACCTACGTAGACATGGGTTTTGTTATTGGTACCTGAAATAAATCAACAACAGTTTGTTTTAAAAGTTGTAACCGAGATTATTTTCATGGCGGGATACGGAAAGAAAGCTTCAATAATCCCACAGATATCCAAATTCTTCATCTTAATTTAAGGTTCGGCAACCCAATCCTCTTAATTTGTTAATTGCGTAAAAATACGGTCATTGATTAGTTATCTTGCGTAGCTTAAAGCTTAAAAAAATGTCATAAAAATCATAAAATTACCACTCGGTCACACTACACTTTTCCTAGTAACTATGGTCAGCCTGACCAATCAAGAATGCATCGTAACTAAAATGTTGCTAGATCTATGGTTAATCATTTTAAATTCATTGGCCAATAAACTGTAGAGTAATCCACGAAGCCACCAATCGAAGACAAGCAAAATTAAGAAAAAACAAGCGTCCATTTTCTACAGAAATCATATCAATCAATCTAATTTGTCAGTTTTCAAGAAATTCAATGAATATTTCACAGATTTTACTTGCAATATCCTAGTTTTAAGTGATTATTTGTGACGCAAATTGTAAGAATATAGTTAAAATGGTTAATTCCTGACATCGAGTGCATGTATCATCACATGATAATTTCTTACGATCGCGATCTTGTATTATGTCAAGGAAGGTTCAATATTACAAAATTATTGTAACTCAAGTCGTTGTCTGGGGTCGGCTTGTATCTCAATAGAGCATATATATCGTCGATTGTGCTTATTGGAATTATCAATTTAGAGGTGAAAATGGTTCGAGGTTAGTATGATGTAGGCTCTTATAAAAATTGTCCCGCGTTAGTTTGAAACGTCCTTTGTTTGTGGTGCCCTTATCTTGAGATCGTTTAATATCTTAAGAAGTAGTAGAGCTAAGATGCATCTCACGAAATAAGGTGATTTCGTGATTTACGTTTAGTACTTCATGAGTAGGTATTTTCAAGTAATTAGAGCCATGTCATAAATAAATGTTTAAATAAATAATAAATTTTTCAATTTAAATACAAAATTTAAATTGAAAAATTTTTATATACTGATTTTATAACCTTATTTAATATAGAGCTTTTTTTTCATGATTCCCTAAAAGGGTGAACTTTAATTAATTTTATAAAAAACTTTGATTATGCATGTGCTTCTTGATCTAACATATTTTCTTAGATGCTTTAAGGCATGTCCATAAGATCTATGCTGTATCTTATAAAAACTCAATTTGATTTTAGATGGCAGTATCTCACCAATAACCTCTATAATAATTTTATAAATAATTTAAAGACAACCCACTCACATGCATGCACTGGTCATTCCACCATATAACACCTATAGAGTATGTGAAATGAGAAATACCTAACTAATTAGAGTAACCAGAAACTTCATGACATTGTCATATACCAAATACTCCAATCACTGTAGAACCCATACTCACAAGCTTAACATTGCTTTATTATATTTAAAGCTTTACTGCATTATAATATGTATATAACCCTTATTATTGTACCCTAAGGATTAAGACTCAATTATAGATATTTTGATTGTCATACACAAAATTTCAAATGATGGAAGATATATTGAGCATAGAATAAAATTTTCAGCAAGTAGTTTGACGGCGTCCCCGGAGAGTGTGAAGACTCCACACCGCATTGAACTATGCGAGGAGCAGCCTGTCAGACCTACGCGCAACTATAGAAAGCGCAGGTAACTGAGGCTTTATCAGTATATTTATATAGATTATTTACTAATAATTTACTTAAAACATTAAAAATTTTGTTGACCAAAAAGATGAAATTTGTAATATTCATATTTATAAATTAATATAATATATTTATTTATCAACAAGCAGATAAAATGTATAATATTGGCTGTTCCTCTTAACTATACAGGCGCGGTAGTTTGTTATTTCTACTAACATTGACTTTAAAATAATATATAATCTATAAATACTAACTGGTGTGGTTAAAATGATAACAAACTAGGTCATATTATCAATTGTGGTATGTTTACTATTTATTTGTAGAATCATAACTGCTGCGTCGCCAAAGACTGAGAATGCAGAAGTGAAGTCAGAACCTCCACTAAAGAAGATAGAATTGAGATCGAAGCCATTGAAAACTAGTAACGGTTTAACTAATATGACGAACGGTCACACGCTGCGGTCGCGAGCGGCGCGCGCCGCCGCCCGCTCCGCCGAGAGTCACAAGTTAACCGAATACTTTAAAGAGGAGCTCAAAAGTGCCAAAATCGAGCCTCCGCCTTCGCCCCCACCAACAGAAAATACAATCAAAGTGGAGAAAGTGGACACCAATCACAAACTAACTGAATACTTCCCTGTAAGACGTAGCGTCAGGAAGACCTCAAAATGTGTGATGGCAGAGAAGATGCGAGATTTGGAGAGGGCTGTTAGGGAACAGAGAGAAGATGGCCTACAGGTAATCATTGTTTTCTATTTTTTTATGTAAAGGTTTGTATTTTTTAATTATAGAAATTTTTTTTACTTAAACATGTTGTGTTTCAAACGGAACGGCTTTCGAGGCTACAAGAAATCATGTTGAACTGTATAAATATATTCATTTAGGCCTGCTGCTCCCTTTACATTTAATGGGACCTAATCAAATGGTATACCATTTGTGACAATACCTAGGAACCCTATTCAAGCTCAGGAATAAATTAATAATTTGTATACTTATATGTTTCATAAGCGCCTGTGAAGGCCTATTTGAATTAATAAATATATATTTCATTATACCTCACTAGTACTTATAGTCTAAAAGCGTATCAGAAGGTTAGTTTTGAGAAGAGTCGACAGTAAGCAGCATTACATAAAGCATACTTATATGATATAAGTATGGATGATTTTAACGATTATGCATAGATAAAACACCGCGGGATGTCTTCTTATCATATTGTACACATGTACCAGTACCTACCCCCACATAGATAAGTCGCGTAGTGCTGTGGGCGTTGGTACACGTACATACACGACAAGGTCGACACTAAAATTGCTTTAAACAAACAGATTACGAGGAATGCAATAATGTTATGCACTTTAAAACTTTAAGCTAAAAATATATTTTGGTTTATATTTTATCATCTCATGACATGTGAGTATATGAGTAGCAACCTAAGTGGTAAAACTTATGAGGCCTTGTATCTGTGATGTATAATAACATTATGACAAGGTAAGGAGATATATACTTGCCAAAGTTTTTACGTTTGATTCCCAACCAGAGCAATACAATACATGATCAGATCTACTTGTATGTATCTGAAAGTATATTAGTTATTATTACTAAAATATATAAGTGAAAACCACTTTTAAATTGGATAAGCCGTTTCTGAGATTAGCATGCACAAACACTCAGACAAACAGACAAAATTTCTAAAAATATTGTTTTGGGTTCTATTTGCATTGATAAAGGTCCCAATATTATTTTCTCTCATATAATATATCTTCTATGTACAGACATCGATCTGTAACATTTTTATTATTAGTATAGATTTGGTTACTGCAGTAGAGTTTTGGTATCAGAATAGTCTTGTGTTAAGACATGTATATTTTCAGGTAGCGTACTTCGACGGTAAAGGTCGCGGCGTGATCGCCACCCGTCCGTTCGGGCGCGGCCAGTTCGTGATGGAGTACGCCGGCGAGCTGGTCAGCGTGGCGGAGGCGAGGGCGAGGGAGCAGGTGTACGCGCAGGACCCACAAGCGGGCTGCTACATGTTCTACTTCAGACATAGGGACCAACAGTATTGGTGAGATGGCTTTTATTGGAATAATACATTTTTCATCTTCATATCGCACATACGGTGCTATAACGTCACATATCCAAATGATGAATATTTCAGGAGAAGCATTTAAAGCAAAAATTCAACATTCTATGAAAACGTATAGTTGTTCACGACTAAACATTTAATTAATAAAAATGGATTTATTTAATAAATTGTACCATCCTAGAATGACGTTTAAATCTCGAATGACGTTTAAATTTCAACACAAACAACTAAACAGTTTATTTTTCCTGAAATAATTTATTTTGGATTACCCATATCTTCCAAATTTCACCTTTTTTCAATATTATAGCAATATAAAATCTACTCTATTGCATACAATTTAAAGTCCATATTTAAAAGAGTATATATGTTCCAGCGTGGACGCGACGACCGAGTCGGGGCGCCTCGGCCGGCTGGTGAACCACTCGCGGAACGGCAACCTCGCCACCAAGACCGTGTGGGTGGACCGGCCGCGCCTCGTGCTCGTGGCGGCTCACGACATCGCTCCGGGGGACGAGCTCGCCTACGACTACGGCGACCGCTCCAAGGAGTCGCTACGGAACCATCCTTGGCTCGCGCTTTGACCTGGGTGAGGAGTTGCTGCATATTAAACTAGTTACCGCAAGGTCAAAACAGTCGTGGTGGCTCAGTTGGGAACGCACCGACTCACGATCATTAGGGTGCAGGTTCAAATCCCTGGCCTGTACCTCGAGAGTTTATAAAAACTTACGTACGGATTCACACAACTGGCTTTCGGTGAAGGAAAACATCGTGACCTGGATGCCCGATATGTCACAATTAAAGGCAAGTGTAGACCGCCAATCCGCGCTAGGCCCGCATGGTGGACTATGGCCTGAAACCCCCAATGTTAGGGGAGGCTCGAGCTCCTCGGTGGAAACGTATATGAGCTGATGATGATACCAGAAGGTCTGAGGAATTTTCTGAATAGAATAACGTTATATTGATATGTCAAGCTTCGTTAAAATCTCATGAGCCATGTATAAAAGAGTAACGAACAGTAGGTACTATTGTAGCAATCTTACGCGCGAACTCGTTTGCCAGACTTGATGGTGATGAAAGATACCGTCAGGCCTCTATATTAGAACATTTTTCTAATTTAAAATGTATTTGCTTGTTGCAGGTATGCCTCCAGAAATCTCAATTGGACTACTTAGCATTATTTATTAAATTAACCTAAGTTATGAAGTTTGTTTGTTATAAAAATGTTCTGTTTGCGATTGAACGTTTATGTAATGTACTGTTAAGTAGTGAGACAAGTGGCCTAACACTAGTTTTGGTATGTGAACGGAGTGGTCGGTTCATATGAACTTTTAAAACTGCCTTAAGCCACTCGTATTACGAGTAAAAATACGTTTTGCAGATGAAGTGAATTGATATATAGAGAAAGGCGTTTGACGTACAATTAATCCACGCATTTATATGTAATAGAACCTTATTTACATTAATACAAATACAGCTTCACTTGTGTGAGAAAGTGTGACGCAATGTACGTCTTATTAAAGGTATACGAATGGAGAATTAAACCTGTGCATACTATCAGTATTCATATAATATTTTTCAAGACGTGGCAAGATTTGGACTTGACGTGGCGATATATTATTATTGCCAAAATGCAGGAAGCCTTCAAAACTTAGATAGGCAAATATTATTTTGGTGAATTCCTAACAATAACTGGAATGTAAGAGGATATAAGAACGCGACTTTAATGCTCCAATTAGCATAATATAAATAAACAGACGAATAATACGCATATAGCGTTTGCAGAAGTGCTACTTCTCAAGAGTAAAGCCAGATATGGCGTAAAGATCCAAAGTAAGATTATTTATTTGAATAACTTATAATTGACTTGGTAAGAAACGATGCCAATGGTGAAATTATCATGACTTGGCTTGAAGGCAATGATTGGTTTTAAGGGAGTTTGTCCATTGTGCCTCTTCCTAATTAGCAACGTAAAGAATGATAAGTAATCGAATGAATGATCTAGTTGTTTGTAAAGCATAGCGTTTCAAGAAAACGGCTGTGAATTGACACCCACGACTATCGGTTTATGGGTTTTTTCGATACAATGGGAAAATATTGTTCAGATATTAAACATCGGGTATAAACCAGAGATGCTGACATAATGTACAAAAGATCGGAGCCCGTAATACGGCTCCAGATGGATGGACTTCAGATTCATACATCATCGTACTCTACTCGATCACGACACAAACTCGAATAGTTTTCGTATTTATAATTAGGTTTAATTTATTTTTTTAAGATAATAATTCGGAAAGACGTGAGGTTGTAAGAGTTGCTCACTCCGTGTTAATTAGTTTTTTTTTTATATTTGTATCCTAAAATTGTCCAAAGTCCAAATATGTTTGTTTTATTATGCATAGTCTCATTATGCTTACAAAATAGTATAATAATTATGATGAAATTTAATTAGTGCCGTAGTTAAAATATTGCTAACTACATAAGAACAATTTGCCCACCGAAATGAGATCGAATCGGACGTACCATACACACTAATCGCAATCATACAAATCATCAATTAAAAAATATAATTATAGTTAATATTACTTAGGAGGAAACTATTAGCAACTTCCATTTCATTATTAAATAAGTAACAATGGAATACTGCAAATGGTGGGCATAACTTATTTATTCGGGGAGTTGCTTGCATGACAAACAGTTTATCGGATGATAATCGTTCATGCTGTATGTTAAAAAATCGAAATATGTATATCCACTCGAATTCAATGTGGAGCTATTGGTATAGATCTCCTTGCATTTTCTTTTAATATAATAAAAAACCCTAAGTCCGCACATGAGACTTGTATTAGTGATTATAAGCGTATGTGTGATAGAGGCATCCCTGACTAGCGAATACGAGGGAGGACGTTACAGTTCACGAGGTGAATGTGTGCCCTTGTCGTGTGTTCTCAGACTCTATATATACTTTTGCAATGTCATCTTCAATGTGTAGCGAAATGAATCTTTTCTATTTATATAACGTAGATACTTTTTGACAGAATTAGTTAGCCAACATATATATTAGACATATAGCTTCCGGTAACCTTAAGTCCTCAGGAATTTAACAAAATGATAATTTAACTTACGCATCTTCCAAAGGCGTATTCTGAGAATGCACGACCAAATTTTTGATACATGTAGGTGAAATGGTAATAAGATTTTTTATAATATATATATCTTAGAATTACTACGAATAGTAAGTAAAGCAGCTGGTGGAATAGCCGTGATCACCAAAAGAGTAATTATTAATTTATAAATGATGTTGTTAATGATAATTAAATGAGGTTTACCAGTCTTTATTATATGAACAAAAAACTAAAAATAATCTAAAAAGCAATAAATGCCTAAGAATAATATTCTAACGTTGAGTAGAATAAAGACTGGCTCACCTTAGAAATAAATTAATATGTTATTGTACCAATCGTGCACTTGATTATTTTCTTATAGCTAATGTGGCTGGATCGTTTACCTTTTAAATATGGTTGATACTTCCATTTATATACCTATATTAATTTTGCACTTTAATCCTCAACTTCTATTAGAAAAAAATACGCATATTAAGTGAACAAGTCCCATATTGAATTGGGTTTTTTCATAATTTCTTTATTATTAATTTAGTGAAAATAAGATCCAGCAACATTATCATACATATTATAAAACCTAGTATTGCTTTCGTAGTTCCTAATCCTTGTTATTGTAAATTATAATAGCTAACGCCTTGTGTGATTTCCTAACCTCTACTACTTCTCATAGTTATGTATATGGCTGATTCAATACAAAAGGCTTATATTTCTATATTGTGGTTAAATCAGTAAGTAGGTGTACGATTTAAAAACTTGTTCAACCTTACCTAAACTATTCAAATTCTAGGTTAATTAAATCTTACATAGATTAATATATTTGTTAGATAATTTGATTTGCGTTTTCAAGTAAATTACAGTATATTATCACTTTGATGAAGATCATATAAATTTGGGCACACAAAGATCAGTTATGTATGGACTACTGAGTTAATATGACTAAAAATACTATGCAAAAGTATATAATGATATGATATTAAGCACGACATCATTTAATTAATAAGTTTGTATACAGTATGATCATTTTGTTATATTATTATGTGTGCCCATATTTAGGGTTTCTAATGATATTACTTATTTTGTACGTTGGCTCGTTTATCTCATAGTAAGTGGATAATGTAACTCTCAAGTGAATGTTAAAAGTGTCTACTTATTTGTTCATCGAGCGCCTTGCACCAACGCCTCCAAAATAGGTCATTTATTTGATTTTAAAGCTTTTACTGTTGATATAGTTTTTATCTTAAGTATGTATAATTGAAATAAATGAATTTTAAATCTTTGAATTACAAATTATGCACAGCAATATCTCTGAAGCATCAAGAAGCATTATTGTGCACACATATTGTACAAAACTTATTTGTTTCCATAATCACTTTATTTTTGGCATAGTATAATTATCAAAATAAAATAAATTATTAAATGCAATGGCATAATAAATTCAATATGTAATTCATAGATCCTGTACGATCCACTTCATATTACACATGGTATATTTTTTCCTACATTAGACACAAAATAATACATTTTTGTATACAAGAATAGTATATTTTTGTACAGCAGTCATTACTTTTCGGAATAGAAATACTTTTATAGACACAAATGTTTTATATGAAATTTCCACGTGAAATATGAAGTGATAGGTGATAGCCAATTGGTGTCGTTTGTAACTATGATTATTATAACAGTATTGTTACGGCTATTTTCATACATAGCGGTGTAATGAGACTTAATAATTTATTTGAAATGCGGGCCGTCTAGCACTGCCCTCAATAAGTAATCAGTAGTGATTCAAAACAGAGTGAAATATAAAAATATAAACATTTATGTTTTTTACTTACTATATTAATCTGTAGTGTAAATAAATACCTTCAAATTTACTGAAAGTAAGTTCCCTGATAAGATTTGACGCCAGTCTCCAGACTTCTTACCCGCGACTTTAATTGCGTGAAATTTCCAAAAAAGAAAATTGTCTTTCTATCGATACCTATAAGTATTCATGTAAATTTTTGCCAAGATCGGTTGCGGAACCAGAGTTAATGTAGGTTCTATATTAGTAGGGATAAATAAATCAAAACCGATATAACGTCAGTCAGTTTATTAACTTAGAGAAATACATTTTTTATATAAATTATTACACAGGCTTTGGATTATTTTATATTATTAACTTTATGCTATGGCGATCTTATGATGCATCTTGAGATAGCAGAGTTGCGCTTGCGACTCCAATTCTTGTAGGGATTTAACTACCGGTGCCATTTGACTGACGTGGTCCTGAAGAGAAAATACACGTTTATTAGACCACCATAGTTTTTAAATATAAATAATACTTTTCTTTATCGAATAGCAACGATTCTGATATAAGGAGATTTTCTCCATACCTGGTATCCGCTGCCGATTTGCTTGCGTTTTTGACCATATACGACTTTACCGTCGAACTCGTTAGATGCCACCTTCATATCGGGCTCTACTTGTTGAATCGTGACGTTCAGGTGTTCTTCAATGTCAGCTATGTACTGTGAAATGCGAAGGAATATTAATACACTTGTCAAGAAAGAAGAAGCTCCGCAAAAGCTATGTAAAGGTATGTACTATTAAAATACTTCATAAGAATGTGAAGTTTTCAAAAACAAAGATTGTTTACCTGAGGCTCGTTATACCACATGCAGCAACCCTTGGGCCTGTCGTCGATCAGATTCGTATTCCAGCAGTTGCGTCCGCGAGAGGAACACCACTCGCCGTGGTACCACACCTGAATGATACAAATTAATAATACATACACAAAAAATTACGATCTTGATTTTTCGGTTTAAGAAGAAAAAGGACGATATTACATAATATGATACAAATTATGGGGTTGCAAATCATAGGCTTTCGGTCCACTAACTATCCGAAATCGGTAGGGCCCAGGATATTTTATACAGAATTATGAAGTACTATGACAGCCTGTATGTGTTATAGTTGGTAGTGACCGTGACTTTCAAGTCGTGGGTTCGAATGCCACCCAGGACAAACATTTGGATGGATGAATACATGTGTTTGTTTAGTGCCCAGTACTGTCCAGTTGTAATTATCTATATAAGTATAAGTATGTATTTAAAAGTAGTATATCAGCTATCTGGTTACCAAATCAGAACATTAGCCGTGTGTGAGAAATGTTCGAAGATATTTATGTACTTGTAAAATACATAGTAATAAAACTGAAGCAAACCTTTTCGGGCACGGTGGAGACGAGGCTGATGGCGAGCCCCATGCGCTCGGCGCGGCCCACGCGCCCGATGCGGTGCACGTAGTTGGACTTCTCGTCCGGTAGGGTCACGTTAATCACTATACATATTTACACACTTTATATAATTCTAGTGGCTCCCCGCGGTTTTACCCGCGTTCCCGGGATATCTTTCATTTTTCCAGGATAAAAAGTAGCATAATGTCCTTTCTCAGGCTTCAGACTATCTGTGTACCAAATGTCATTTAAATCGGTTCAGTAGTTTTAGCGTGAAAGCGAGACAGACAGAGTAACTTTCGCATTTATAATATTAGTGTAGAATAGATGTTAAATAATGAAAATATGTTAAATAACAATTTGCTATCTACTATTTTTTGAAGTCGTTTAAAAGCTTAGTCACCAAAAGTAATATTTATTCTAAAGCTTGTGTAAGTTAACCATGTAGAGTTAATGTTAAGAGTCATTCTAATATATAAGAACTAGTTGATTCATGCGACTTCGTTAGAGTCGTTTGCCCGTTTATGCAACATTTTTTTTGTGATGCTCCGCTTCTTTTTGTTGTAGCGTGATAATAAGCCTATAGCCTTCCTCGACAAATGGGCTATCTAACACTGAAATAATTTTTGAAACCGGACCAGTAATTCTTGAGATTAGCGCGTTATTATTTAGTTATACTGGGATTTCAAATTCTTGGGTATAAATTAGAAATGTACTCACTAAACGGCAACCCGGTAATATCGATACCCCTGGCGGCTACATCAGTACAGATGAGAAATTTGACTTGGGACTGCTTGAACGACTCCAAGTTGGCTTTACGTTCGTGGGGTTTGCGGTCCCCGTGGAGGCACACGCATGAGAACTCGTTGCCGAACGACTTCAGGTAACGCTCTAGGTTGTCACAGTCAAGTTTTGTCCGACAGAAGAGGATCGCCCTGTAAATTGAATGGTTTAGTTACCGGATTTAACAGGATTGGTAAAATTGTGTACCTACCTACCGAATTTTATATATTTTATTAATAAACAAAATAACGTAAATTTTTAAACTGAGCAGATCTCGATCTATTAGCTTTCCTACTGCAGATGTACCCGAATATATTATAGCAACATTCCGTAAGTACCATTGGAAACAATTTATTTATTTATTAGATTCAGAGATTTCAGCGTAAGATATACAAAAGCTGATATCCTACCTGTCCATCTTATGTTCTCTTATAGCTCGCACGCAATACTCTCCTTTGAGTATCTTGACAGCCTCTGATAGTGTCTCTGCGGTGGTGTTGCCGCTGCGTATGTTATCCTTTGAATGTACGGCGTCAGTTTGTACGTGTCTGGATATACATATTAAACATTAGCGTACGTACGTATATACGTATTATGTAAAATCTTGATTTATATATATATTAGGACGATTCGCGCGTAGATTATTGTTATTTGGGCTATATAATAATTCACAATATACTACACAGTTGTCTGTCGACAATCACAAATCGCAGCTGTCTTCGAAAACGCAACTTTCACGTGATTGGTTCAGCCTCTCTATTGGAAAATCGCAACGGATACTGCGACACTGTATTATTATATCACTGTATCACAACAGATATTGTACATATAATTTTTCTTTTAAAATCTATTTCAAATAACTACTGAAGTGTCATAATTTTATGCTAGCCTCTACTTCTACAACATAGTTACTACACATATCAATTTACCGAATGGAAATTTAGTTAGTTAGTAGCATATCATATGTAGCATGAAATTTAGTTAGTTAGTAGCATATCATATGTTCAATTCGGTATTACGAATAGGAAGTAGTTAGCTTACATGTTTCATTTGTTTATGGCTATAATATTAACGTACTTGCGCAGAGTCTCCCAAGAGCGGTCCTTTTGCGGATCGACATTGACGACAACGTGGTGAACGGTCTCCGGGACCGCGTCCTCGCCCTTCAGGTCCACCCACGTCGGGAAGTGCATCAACTTATTCTGTAAATGGAACAATTTGATTACATTACACAATACAAAATAAGTTTGATAATATCGATATTTTATTTACATAACACAACACAAGTTGGTTTTTGAAAAGAGTAATTACTGAGTTTATTGCCGGCTCTTCTCGGTAAAAACTACTATCAGAACCGAGCATTAATAGTGACTATTCATAAGTGCTTTATTGAGGCCTATTTGAATAAAAAAGATTATGATTTTTTTATTTTGAACAATATTTAAAATAAAAGGTAGTTATGTGTGCTATATGCCACTAAAGTAATGTTAAGGAACTGAAATACGAGTAGTCTTTCATACGACTCAAACCCCCTAAATAAACAGCGAAAATTTTACTACTTCTAAAATTGGAAAAAATCCACAAACCGCCATTTTTTTGACATCAAAATTGTGAAGTGTCGCCGAGCACACCACCATCTGTAGGCGTCTACCGTCGGACGTCAACTTCGGTATCTGCCGGTGGAGACGCTCGATCAGCTCGCCGTACCCCGCCTTCAATAAGCCGTCTGCCTCGTCCAGCACGAAGAAACTGCAGTGGGTTAGTGCTAGATAACCTGCATTTAAAAACAATAATTTTATTGTAAGTTTTTAATTAAAAATTGTCTGCCAAAAAATACACAAATTTTACATGGAGCTTGATATGTTTATTGACCTTAACATTTTCATAAGTAATTTCCACCCAAACAGTTTACCCTATTCAAGTTCGCGTAAAAAACAGATACAACACTTTATTAAAACTTTAATGGAAAACCAACATACCTCCTTGTATCAGATCCTCCATCCTTCCTGGAGTGCCAACAACAATATCTATTCCAGCATTGAGTTGCATGATCTGATCCTTAACATTAGTCCCTCCCACAACTAGCAGCTCTCGCACCTTAGGGTTGTCCAAGTATTTCTTGAACTTGGTTATTTGGTTGCAGGTCTGTTCGGCTAGCTCACGAGATGGCTAGACACATAAATTGACACTTAATGTAAAAAAAATATATAAAACTTCAAATTCCATAAATATCAAATTGCCTGCGCGTCCAGAGGAGTTTCCTACCCCGAACACTCAGGTTGTGGAATGAGCTCCCCGCCATGGTATTCCCAATGGAGTACAGTATGGGTTTCTTCAAGAAGGGAGTGACGAGATTTTTACAGGGTCGGCAACGCGTGAGTAACGCCCCTAGTGTTGCAAGCGTCCATAGGCTGCGGTAACCGCTTCCCATCAGGCGGACTGTATGCCTGTTTGCCACCTTTGTGGTATAAAAAAAAAAAAAAAAAGAACATCCTCTATTGATGTTGCAAGTGTCATCATAATAAGACCACACTTCAGGGGTAATTACAAGAATTAAATAGATTTCTATTATTATTACCTCAATAATGATGGCTTGGGGTGCATTATTTGATGGTTTATCTGGTGTTCCAACAGATGACACTATATTCTGCTTTGTGTACTCCTTAGGTGCTTTGGATATTGCTACGTATTCCTCCGGTGGCGGATACTGGAAACAAAATTATAAGTGTAAAACATTTAATATATTTTAACAAATCCATAAATGTTAAAATGTACCATAATGTAAAATCAGGATATAAGTTTTAGAGTACATACCTTAAAAGGAGTACTGCCAAAGTTGAATGTCATTTCAGCATTTTTAAGCACAATTGCGGGGAAGTAGCAGTCTGCACGCCGTGATTTATCTAATGTAAACGCTACTCCAAGGTCCTCTCCATCTTTAGAATAACGAATTTCTCCACTAGTCAAGTTTAGGTAGCAACCTGCATAAACATAATTTTATTATTAATATAATTACATAACAGTTTGCTGGAAACAAAGTTTAATAATAGTTGTTAATATATACTTTATCAATATGTAGTATTCCAGTAGGTAGGTATTAAGCACATTTTGGGATCACATTGGCAGTATGTAAAATAAATGTCCAAGCATATTTAATCATTAATATGTCAAAAGGGCACTCACCAATAACAGATTTTATACCATATGCTTGCCCATAATCATCAAACTGCTTGGAATTAGATTTTTTGCCAGTACCGCCATATCCATACCCTAATCGGTCTGTTCCGAGGTCCAGTCTGGCCTGAAAGTTAAGTATGTATTTGTAATAATACGCTAACATGTTAAAATTTTTTGATATTTATCATGAGTGAACATGCTATGGCAAATTATGATGCAATAATATTAATTTGTTTAAATTTAAATTCCACCATAGTGGGATATAAAATTTACTGCTAATAAATTGCTTTCTAATTCTACTCTTTATGATAGCCAAAACCATTTCAATGACACAGGGTGCCTACTATAAAAATATGACAATTATCATGTTTAACATGATGATGATGAAATTTACTTACAGCTTGCGTGGACCATCCTACACGACACAGACCTTCATCTGTGACGGTAGCCTCAAAGTAATAAGCACCCTTAGAGTGAACTCCCTTAGTGGCCCTGCACCCATGCCAACCATTTTGGTCTCGAGCCTGGCACCTGAGGCCATCAGGCGTCACCGCAAAGGCATCCGTGCGATCAAAGAACGACAAAGACACCTCGTCAGATGCTACCTTCAACATTTTATTCGTCTTCCCGTCCTGAATATCCTTCAACATCTCCCAAACAGTTTGAAGTATGGGTAAGCAGAAAGCGCCAGTTTTTCCACTACCGGTCTCTGCAGCCATAAGTACATCTCCCCCACCCAGAATAAGGGGTATCGCTTCTGCCTGAACATCTGTTGGTAGGGTCCATTCCATTTCTTCGATTGCCTTCCCCAGCTCGGGGAGGACACCAAACTCCTCAAAGGCAGTCATTTATATTACGTAGGAAAACACTAATTACAAAACCATTAACAATACAGCAACTGACCATCCAATAAGACAAAAATAAGATTGCAGGATTTGCAGGCAGACTGATCGACCGGCATGCAAATTGTTTCTGCCTGCCTGTCTTGTCTGTCAACCAACTGTCAAGTGCAGGTGCGGAATTGATTGAGGCCGCTTTCCGAATTACAACGTCATCGCTCAAAGCGCTAACATGGATAATTGGCGTACCGATTTAGATATCACGACTATGACAGCTTAGAGCCGTCAACAATTAGGAACGCTTGTGATCGCGCTCACACGGCTCACAACCTCAACGTCAAACGTCAAAACAAAATCACTTGCACCTTGCACCGGTCAAGTCTTAAGTAATTACCTTTCTTTTATAACTAATACAGCGAATACTATTATAAAGATATTATTTGAAAATGGAAGATCAACGGCAACGCCTTGGCACTTAAAAAAATACCTGAATACATACTAGATTTAGCAGTACTGCATAATAATTGTATACTGCAGAAAGATATGGTACCTATTGAAGACCATTTACGGGTGTTGCGAAGAGGGTGCCTTATTAACGACGGCTTAGACGGGAGAGGAGGAATGCAGAAGCGATAAACATTGACCAATAATTAAATAATAAGGACATTGTAATATAAATGAATAAATATTTATTTAATTATTGTATATTTTGTAGTTTTAACATCCTATAACATACACATAAGTTAGTATTATATTGATTTAAAACTTAAATTATACATAATATAACTGGATGCGAGAATGTGCAACACTTGCACAGGTCATATTCTCTTCCTAATTATTAATAAATTATATTATTATATTAGCATATAGGAAACGGGAACATTTTTAATCAATATAATGCTAATGGAAGAGCAGGTCTGTATAGAAAAATGATGGGAATTAAGCAGTTGTTGTATTAACAACAATAATAATTGAATGTGTTTTTTATAGTTCCTTATGTCAATTTCTGCAAAATTTCCATATTTTCTCTATGCTGCCGCTCTTTCATTAGCATATATTTATTAAAATTTTCATGTTTTACTTTTGTTCTTTCTTCCCTATACTTATTCATTTCTTTTCTAAAATCTTCTAATATGCAATCAAAATTTTATTTCTTTGATTCAGTTTGTGGACTAATATTTTCTTCATCTGGTGTGGTGCGGGTCCTAGCTCTGAAGCCAGCGCTACAGGATTAGCCCATCCAGTGGAGTCAAATAACTCATTCATTTGCTGAAAAATAAATAACATCAAGCATGAATTGTTTGTTGTTTAAACTTTCAAACTTAGCACATAGATAAACATACCCTGGAATAAAACAGCATATTTGTAATATACCTACTAAAGAAAATGCTAAAATAATTTTCTTTGAATTCAGCAAGTTCTACAAGTACCTAAAAAACTTACTGCTAAGATACTACTATATGATCAAACAATCAAACACTTTTATACAAACAGTTCTGTTGAAGAATTGAATATTGTAATACTACAACGACTAACCTCAGTTTATTTGGTCACTGTATAGTTAACATGATATGGAAAACACTACAGGCTACTAAGCTTAAAGTATCTACACATAACCAGATATAAAATATCTCAATAATTACCATGTTGTTCTGTTTGTTCATTCTGCATCAAAGCATTTGTATCAAAGTTATGCAGCAACTGCTGTACATATTCAGTATCTGTAAACAGCAAGTACCAGTTCAGTAAACATTTAATGATTTATCTGAAAGCATTTTTGCATTAAGAATGCAGTTCTAACGACTGCTCAAAGGATGGAAATCTCAGCCCTTATGCCACTTACCTCTCTGAGCCCTCTCGCATTACTCTAACGTGAGCATAAGAGAAATTTGTCGCTCGTTAGGGCCGTCGGCTATAGTAACTTGAATACTCATGATTCGAATATTTCGTAGTATTTATTGTTTTCCTTTGATACTGTAGTAATTTCACCCAGAGCAGCAATCACTGAATCAGAATACTTGAGCACAAAATGAAATAAGATGCGACTCAAATGAAAACAGCACAAACAACCACTTGTCATTTTTGACAGCGCTCACGGTGATTTTAATTTAGAGCTGGGTCGGCGTGAGCGCAAGATGGCGCATGTCATGACGTCATCTATGACGACATAGGAGATATCGTTATCGCGCTCAAGCTAATATGGAACGGGTTTTTGGGCGCTCAAATCGATTTAATCGTAATTCGGAAAGCGGCCTGATATTGCTGCTAGAAAGAAGTGTTGTGATGATTTTAGTGATGCGAAAAAAATAAAGTGAAGGAAATATTTCCACAAACGGTAGTTGTCCGGTTATGTTACTTGCAAATTACAAAAATTATGTGAATACCAGGATACCTTACATGTTTTTTTTGCAACTAACTATAGGTAAATAACCATAAAAGTCGACTTTGTAATTTGTATAGATTGTCGACGCCTTTTCTCAGAAAAAAATCAAACAGCTGTTTTCCGTCAATACATATTTTCATCCATGAAGTTAACGAGTCTATGGTTAATGTTCATATTTCATAACATAACCTCAAACATTTGGGGATTTTTATTTTATATAAATTTTGCTACTAAATTATGGAGTTGGAATTACTCCAGACGGCTTCTAAACCAAAAACTTCTAAACTATCGCCAGTAGGAAAAGTTTTAATTTATGGTACAGGTGGTTTAGCGGTTGGAGTCAGTATTATTTGCATACCATTTGTGTCACCAGCATTACGAAAAGTTTGCCTTCCGTATGTACCTGCTACAACTGAACAATTAGGTGGAGTCACAAAAGCTTTAGCTCAGCGAAGTGGCAAGCTGTTAGATGTGGGTTCTGGTGATGGAAGAATAGTTTTTACTGCAGCTAAACTGGGTTTCAAGGCAGATGGAGTAGAACTCAATCCTTGGCTCGTCTACTACTCGCGAATTGCATCTATTCTTAACCCCGAGTACCGCAGTGCTAAGTTTTACAGACATAACTTATGGAAATTTGATTTAAAACCTTATAATAATATAGTGATTTTTGGTGTTGAACAAATGATGAACGATTTTGAGAGAAAGTTATTGGCAGAAACAGCCAATGGCACAGTTGTTGTGGCATGCCGGTTTCCATTACCCAATATGAAGCCAGTGGAAACAATTGGACATGGTGTAGATACAGTGTGGAAATACGTAATTAAAAGATAATGATTAAATTAGAATATGTATGTACATAGTTAACAATCTTAGTAAATAAATTATATTAGAAGCGCCCACTCCTCTTTCGTCCAGTATATTTTGTATCAGCCTTTGTTTCCTTTCCTTGTTTTCTTCTTCGTTCTTTCTTTTCTAACAGCCAAGCCCTTGTGTTTTTTAATGGTTTACCTCTCGCACCTTTTGTTGCTTCTCTTCTAGCATATTTTATTTGAAGATTATCACTTTCTTCTGTACCTAAAATTACATGGACATTGATTAAAAAACGATATGATACAATAAAACATTTAACTATCTAGTTATTATATACTAAAGAAACTATATCTATAGTTTTTTACTTTATATTGTTTGGGATTTGGTGACTAGCTTTGATTAATTTTATACATACCAAATATGGTTTTGAATTAGTTTTAATAGATAAATAAAATATAATAATACATGTATATAAGAATCTTACCAAGGGCCTGAGGCAAAGGGGCAGATCCACCAGTCATGAGTACCAAAAAGAACTTCTTAGCTTTAGCAGAATTAGGGTAATCTATTACAACACCACCATAGAAACCAGCTTTCATTGCCTGTGATGTGAGCAGCTCCAACTGACTCTCATTTTCTGGGTAAAATTGAAATACTGCTCTTGCTGACCTTGACTAGAGAACAAAAACAACATGCAATTATTATAACTTATCATACACACAAAGGGCATTAACAACAGGAAATAACAAAACAGTTAAGTTACAATCTAGTAGTTCTACAAATCCTAATATGTTAAAAGTGTGAATGTCAAAAGCAGTTTAATTAATCATAAGTTCTAACCAATGATGCATATAATGAGCTAAAGAATGTGTGTAGTCTCTTCACAGGTTTATGTGACTTTTTGTCAGCATTAAATAGCCACTGCAGTGCTGATACCGAGACAGCCCCATCAAAACAGCCAGCTCTGAATGGCACTCCTTCACCCATGTCTGCAAGAACTAAGCCTCCTTCTGTTTCTCGTTCAACTGCTACATCTGGTAAAGCAATTTATGCTGTAAATAAGAATGTTGGGTGTTTTGTAATTGTAGATGTTGATCAGGAGAAGTGATTGACCTAGCATGGAAGGTGATATATCCATTCCAATCCACATATGTCCGTTTTCTTCAAGAACTGTGCCAGAAAGTCCAGACCCGCAGCCAATGTCGAGAAGTAGACAAGGCGTATCTTCAGGTAATAGAAGTAGCTCCACACATCTTTCCGTCATTTGTGCTTGAATCTCAATGATACGAGTACTAAAAATAAATCAAGAATTAAAATATTTCTTTTATTTCATGAAAAAATGGATGAGATAAATGTGTCATTATCATACTTTTGTGTGTATTTTCTCGCTTCATCGTCATTATAGAACTGAAAAAAAGTATTTATAGATGAACAACAATTCTTATTTTTTATACATACAATGAGTATTTCAATATGACAAGAAACTTACAAATTCGGGGGGCGCTTGATGTTCTGGTCGCCTAGCCATTTTAGCTTAAGCTAAACAAATTAATTAATAAAATACAATACTAAATAGATGGTCTATATGCAAATAACAATAAACAAGACACGAGACATAACCTCAATATCAAAACAAGTGATTTGATTGGTTGCTTGGATACTTGTTTGCTCTGCCATTCCCACAGACTAGGTAAATATGGTGAGAATGGAATGGAAATGTCATCGGAAGATTGGAAATATACTTTGTCTTCTGCTGTCATTTGTCATATCAGTTATATCAATGTCAAGTTGACATTGTCAACAAATGACAGAAACAGAAAGGCGCCTTACAAGCGCGGGAGAAGTTGCAAATGGATCTTATAAATAACATCCAATTATTTAAAAAATCAAAACGATTCTGCGTAAATAAAAGTGATATACCAATTCAACATATGCTGGCACACATAAATTCTTAGTAACAGTTGTACAATACCAATAAATATGCCTAAATCATTAAGTTTGAAAAAGGTAGGTACGAAGTTCGAAAGGTTTCGGATCCTATGATAAAAAAAAACTAGTAATTCATTTTAACAAGATCATGTTAATTTTTAGGGCCGACCAGTATCTTCTCCGTCAAAGACACAGAAAGCAATTACACATTTTTTCAAAAATACATATGTGGATGCTTCCGCAATTAAAACTTCATTTGCTGAAACCCAAGTTCCTTTGCCTGAAAATGTTGATAAACCGGGTAAACGGAAAGCTTCTTCATCTCCAGAGGCTGCTTTACTACACGAAAACCAACAAAATTATAAAGTCAGTAATCCAACTGTTAGCCATAATGGTGACTATAGCAAGAAGTCAACAAAGAAACTGAAATCTGAGAATTTATCACAGAAAAATGAGAAAATTAAGTCTCCTTTAAAAGAAAATGGATTCAAATTGAGATCTCCAAAAAAGGATAATAATGTTGAAAACAAAATTGATAAAATAAAATTGTTATCTGATATAAATAATCATGTTATTAATCAAAATGATGATTGTTTAATTAGTATTGAAAATCGTGTTCAAGCAGCAGAAAAAGATATTCTAGCAAAATGTCCAGTAAGGAAAAGCAGGACACCTAAGAAAAGTCCAATACAAGGTATTTTTAAGATTAATTAATTATGCTTATCCTGTGCTATTGTGTATCTCTTAGTATTAGTTTTATTTATTCTATATAAAAAATGGGACATAGCAAAGTTCTAACTTATAATAGGTTGTAGCTAAATAATCACATTCTTATAATTATTTTAGAGTTTAGCTGCACACCAGTTGCAATGTTAAGAACCCCTGAAAAAAACTTGAAGGATATTATTTCACCTTCTAAATGTGGGTCTACTGTAAAAGTTTTGAACTTTGAGAAAGATGACATTGGATTTGATGATGCATTTGATGATGACTGGGACATTAATACTATTGATGAGGTGCATATTATTCTTATTATTCATTTTCTTATTCCCCTTCTCTATATAATAAATACACCAAAAATATTTTCAGGTCTGCTCAGACAACCTAGATTTAAGCAGGATGCAGCGTTGTGAAATATTATGTATTGCCAATAATACAACATTCTTGAGTCTAAAACTGAAAAACGCAGAGAATAAAACAGGCAATTGTATTGTTGAAGGGATTTGGTATGTACACAAACTAAATTCAAGATTTATATATAAGATGGGACCATTCGCATGTAGACTATTACTGTGTCTTCTAGTGACCTCAATCAACGAAACTTGATTGAATTGTCAAATCTAGTCATAATAATTAATATTACGATAATATTCTATGTGCACATCATCTCCTTATATATATAAAAACTGTTGTAATATTTTTCATGTTACTCTGACACAAAAATAAATTATATTTCCAGGCTAGATACACCACTTAATACAGGTGATACAATCAGCATTATTGCTAGCCGGAACTCATCTGGGTTTTATTCTGTAAACAACTCTTGTGGTCTATTAGTCATCCACCCAGACCATCTGATGTCTGCCACGAGTGTCGTCGCCGGGGTGTACTGCCAAAGGAAAGCTGTCCTGCAAGAGCGATGGAGGGGCATTGACTCTGCTAATACAGCTGTAATTATAATAACTAATATTAAATGGTAGTTTCAGTTATATGCTCTCTAAGACTACAATTTCTGATAAGGCATATGACCAATCTGGTTCTAAAGAGAGCTTGCTTGTACTATTGTTACTGGAGAGCTGATATAGATATGTACTTCATAGGCATATTTTTCATGTATATTTATTTACTTTTCATCCACGAAAATCTACAGGAAAATAAGACATGTTTAGTAAAAAAAATTGCTCAATGGTCTAGTTTATTACCCTGATTTTCTTTTATATTAATTAGTTCTGTTTTTCAGATGACAATAGGTATTCTGGTTCATGAGTTGGTACAAAAAGCTTTAACTGATAAAATTGTTACATTAGAACAATTAAATAAGGAGGTCAATAATTTGTTAAAACAATCAATTCAAATGTTATATGATGCTGGTTTATCAGAAGAGGAGGCGAGAACGAATATGAATACCTATGTTACTCCATTAGCAGATTTTATGAAAACATATGTTGCTAGTGCAATGTCTACTAATGTAAGTAATATCAGGAGATAGTAAAATGTTTCACAGTAAAGCTTATCTGATAAAAATACTTTAGAATGGGGGAAAATCTTTCTAAATCTCTAATCTTTAGATTGTAAACAAAGCTGGCATGGGTCTAATAATTTATTGGTACACAAAAGTTATCAGCATCCAGCTCGAAGAACCATTTTAATTATTTATTATTTCAGCAGGGACAAAAAGATAAAAACAATTGGGTTGGACATGTTGATAAAGTATTAGACATAGAAGAGAATGTTTGCTGTCCACATTTAGGATTGAAGGGTAAAATTGATGCTACCCTACAAGTCACCATACACGATAGAAAAGGTAAGATTTGTAACTTAAAATACTTACGCTAATAGTAAAAAGAAAACACATTGTTTGCTCAGAGATTTTTTATAATAATAATCTTCCAACCAAATTTTCTTCAAGATTGCTCGAATAGTTAGTGCATCCAGTATGTATTTACATTATTTACTCAAATTTCATTACGTTCCATACATCCCAGGATATTAAAAATTTTACGTCAACTACCACTAAGATATTATTGCTGTAAAAGTGATCATAAATTACCCTTATTTATTAATTTAGGTAGCAAATCAACTCGCCGAGAAGCTATAGTGCCCCTCGAGATCAAAAGCGGTAAAGCGTCAGTGTCGGCGGAGCACCGCGGTCAGCTCGTGTTGTATGGCATGATGTTGGGACTCCAGCGGAATGAAGATCCCACCACCTCTGAACAACAGGGATTGCTGCTTTATTTAAAGTAAGCCTTTAAATGCGACCCCTTCCCAAATTTCGACCCTTGATTAATGGACATCCCTTTACCATGTATATTAAAAGGGGTAGTTAAACCAATATAATTGATTATTCATCACATTAATACTCATAGAATTTAAGAAATATGAAATATATTGGTAGGCATTCTGGGACATTTAAATTAACAGTCAATTTGAGCTCTAAAGCTGAGCCTGTTTACTAGGGTATCCATATGCAGACACCAAATTTTACTGCCAAATCTACTATTAAATAGATATACCTATTTAGTATTTATTAAATCTCGAAGGAACACAATACTCTTTCTTACTTGATGTATTAGTCATTAGGTTATATTATTAATACTTGTATGTTCAGGGAGCGCGTAGACCTGAGAGAGGTGAGCTGCGGGCTGGTGGAGCGGCGCGACCTGATGCTGCTGCGGAACCAGCTCGTGCAGTTCCTCGCGCGGGGACCTGCCGATGTCGACACGGGTCTGTTCAACAATTATTTATATACTACTAATATTATAAAGCTGAGTTTGTTTGCTTGAACGAGCTAAGCTCAGGAACTACTGATCCGATTGTAAAATTCTTAGATAATCCATTTATCGAGGAAGGGTCGGGTGAAACCGCGCGGCGGAAGGTAGTTATCTATAAAAGTAAGAATAAAAGTCAAACCTTTCTGGTCGTTTGGTACATATAAAGTATTCTTGATGCGATCTTATCATAAATCAGGTAAGGTTAATATAATATATTTTTAAAAATAGTACCAGATTTGAACATCCCTTATATTGTAGCAGTGTCATATCCCTTTTAATAAAATTATTTATATCAATGATTTCTGTTAATTTCAGAACAATTAACTGACATAGAAGATGCATCGGCCCTGTTACAGCAGAAGCTACCAGAACCTGTGCACAACGAGATGGCGTGCTCCAAGTGTCCATACCTCACTATATGCTCCTTACATTTGTGGTAACCATCCATTTTGAATATACACTATTAACTTAGAGCTTTCATATCGTTGGACATTAAAATTTGAAAGACCGAGACCTTACTTTATTATTTACTTATCATTTATTATTATTTATATTTACTTTATAAGTACTGTTACCTATGTGATAGTGATATTTTTAAAATAAAAATTGATTTATTATATTATTATTATCTATGTATATTTTTGTCAGTGTTACATATCAATAAATTCATGCATCAATTCAGAGGAAGATGAGAAGTATAAAGATGTCATATACTGCAATGACTCTTGTTATTGGGCTGTTTGATATCTAATATATAAAATTCTAGCGTCGCAAAGTTTGTGGTAAAACTCCTCCGAAACGGCTTGACCGATTCTCATGAAATTTTGTATCCATATTTGGTAGGTCTGAGAATCGGACAACATCTATTTTTCATCCCCTTAAATGTTAAGGGTAAGCCAACACAATTTTTTTTTTTTTTTTTCAATTTTTGAAAAAAAATTTTTTTTTAATTTTTTTATGATACAACATTAGTAAATACATATAACCCTGAATTTTCAACCCTTTACAACCAACCCCTATTTTACTATCGCGATTTTTATTTTATCTTCCGCTTTCACTGGTCGATAACCGATCAACGATCAATCGATCAGTTATAATAAAAATAATTAAATATTATTTAGTTCAATAAAAGGAAAAAAAAAACATATTTTGAAAATAGATACACATATTAAGTCACTGTTTTTTACCAATACACTGATGGAAGGATTTATTAACTATTAATATTTTAATTTCTTTGAAGACAAATATAATATAATATATTATTTTAAATATATTATATATATTTTTTTTATTTCAATAAATATTTGCTTGGGAATAAAGTACATTTATTAATAGTTACACATTAAATAAATCGTATTTAATAAACTGATAGTTACAATATGAATAATTATTTTTTAAAAGGTTTTTATCTATACTTCTATACTAATATTATAAAGAGGAAAGATTTGTTTGTTTGTTTGTTTGTTTGTTTGTAATGAATAGGCTCCGAAACTACTGGACCGATTTCAAATATTCTTTCACCTTTGGAAAGCTACATTATCCCCGAGTAACATAGGCTATATTTTATCCCTGTATTCCCACGGGAACGGGAACTACGCGGGTAAAACCGCGGGGAGGCAGCTAGTGTTTAATACATCAATTTGGTAGGTGGCGCTGGTGAGCAGAACGAAGTCTGCCGGGTCCGCTAGTTATTATATAACTTTTTATTATCTTTTTAATAGGCATACAGATGGACCAAGCGTATCAGAAAGGCATCCGCTGAACAAACTACGCGACACTGCATTAGGACATCTCTCGCTAGAACATATAAAGTACTTTTTGCATTGGACAGCTTTACTAAAGATGGAAGAAAGAGTACAATTCTCGTCGTCTCCCTTGCACGCACTTTGGACTGATAGTGTTGATAAGCGGTAATATTTTTAAATAAGATTGTCCAAAATTCTTCTTGGTAATATGCACACAGAGCCATCAGGTGCTTTAAAAAATTAATTAAAATGTAAATATATTATAAGCACTAATAAAAAAAACCTCTGTAAAAATCGATCAGCAAAAACGTTTGTCCTACGAAAGTAAATGGAAACGCTAATTAAATAAGTAACTTTTTCCAGCACCAAAAAAGGAACATGTGCCTCTAACTTGAAACTTAAAGCAGTTGAAGCAGCTGGTGATAGATATATGCACAAGTTTGAGAAGACTATAAATAAAGGTGAAACAGATTATATTTTACTTCTTATTTATACAATATAAAAGAAATAAAAACTTTTTTCTACATTTTACATCTCGTTTTTTACAGATGTGTTAAATGAGTACAGTGGTAGAAGTAAGGGCCCGCAAGAAGGTGATTTCTCAATAGTCAGTATAGAGAATCGGCCGTGGATCGCAGCCGGAGCAGTCTCGCTAACTAACGATAAAGAAGTGCATATTTTATTAGAACGGTAAAACAGTTTTTTTATTTTATTTAAATAACTAATTAATCTCCTTCTTTACCATGAAATTCTCTGATATCTACTTGGTAAAGGGACTTATGTAATTGATACATACTGAAAAATTATGTTTTTCCTCAAAAATATAAAGTTAGCAATTATTCTTCGAAATAGAAATATTGAATCGTTTTTTTTTCATTTTTTATATTAATTATTACAACTATTTACAAACGGCCAATCTGATTTCAAAGTAAGCAGAGCTTGTGTTATGGTAACCAGATAGCTGATATACTACATATACTAATTTTAGATACATACATACATATTATAGATAATTACATCCAAACACAGAACAAACAGCTATATTCATGCATAGAAATGTTTGGCCTGGGTGCGATTCGAACCCAGGACCAGCGGCTTGAGTGTCAGGGTCACTAACTACAAAGCCAACCTACCTGTTGAATATAAATAACTTATAATTGTATTCTAGAGACCTCAGCCGTAGACATAACAAAGACGTTATATACCAAATAGATACGTATGAGTCCTACGCTACGACAGTGCAGAATCTAACAAATCTTGGTGTACTTATGGAAGACAGCGATCGAGCGCTTAGGCTTCGAAAGTAAGTAACCCTTTAATATTATTTATTAAACCCGTAACATTATTTTATGTGTCTTTTTATGTATGGAAAATATTGTTGAATATAAGTTGTTTTTACTTTCTTGTAGCATTACTATTATATATACTTGACCCGCGTCACTTGCCCGTTTTTGCAACATTTGACTTATGTCCGCTCCTATTCGTCGTAGCGTAATGATATATGTATAGCATATTGCCTTCCTCGTTATATGGGCTATATAGAACAAATTCTATAAAAGTTTTAATGGTCAGTTTCATTGGTGTATATTGTATATTCAAAACATCTATAGACAAAATATATATCTATACTAATATTATAAAGAGGAAAGATTTGTTTGTTTGTTTGTAACGAATAGGCTCCGAAACTACTGGACCGATTTCAAAAATTCTTTCACCTTTGGAAAGCTACATTATCCCCGAGTAACATAGGCTATATTTTATCCCTGTATTCCCACGGGAACGGGAACTACGCGGGTAAAACCGCGCGGAGGCAGCTAGTGTCTAATAACCCTATCAATAAGCTTATGAAAGCTTGAGAACTTATGTAAATAAATCCTAAAAACTATCCTTTTACAGTTTAATTATAGATAAAGCGAGTCCACAATTTGATGCGAAGTTGCCCCGCGAGGTGGGGAGGCTGGGCACTAAGTTGATGAGATCATTAAACATAGAGCAACAGAGGGCCGTGCTTAAAGCTCTCGCCGCAAAACACTATGCTTTGCTCCAGGGATTGCCTGGCACAGGTCTGTGGTTGCCTTTACTATTTCAATACATATAAAATCTATATATAAAATTATTTTTACAGGAAAATATTTAAAAATACATGGTTATCTGTATTAAATTAGGGTTTAACACTATATGGTCATTAATAATTTATTACACATAACGATCCAACTACTAAGGAAGGGCCAATTTCCCCAAAACAATAAACTAGTTTTCGGCTGACGTCAAGTTACAACTAGATATATACCAAATCTTAATACTTATATCATATTTGTTTCTCCAGGAAAGACACAAACAATAAGTGTTCTCATACAAATGTTAGTAGCTCTGAAGAAGCGTGTCCTGGTCACTGCGCACACGCACTCCGCCGTCGATACGGTTCTATGCAGGTAGTATTACAATTTTTATTCCCAAAATGAAAGAAAAGAGTATTTTTTACTTGCTCCAACTTAACGAAGATTCTCGTCGAATTGGAGAACTGCTTATAGTCTAGAAAATGCTTATTTGTAAGAAATGTCACATATTTATATTTTTACACAGATGTAGTCATTCTCATTAGATTCAAACTGGCAATCGACAACACTAACAATTATTTATTGTCCTTAAAATCCGTATACTAGTGCCTACTCGGCAGTTTTCTTAAATCCTCATGGGGTTTTCATAGTATGAAAAATATATAAGTTAAATAATTATGTATAGGTTACCAAAGACACTGCGCGTGATGCGTCTCGGCTCAGCTTCCCGAATGGCGGCATCTCTGTTGGACCGGAGCGAACAAACTCTAACTGCAGGCTGCAACTCGCCTGAACAACTTGCTACAGTTTATGACTCTATGGTAAGTTAAGAATTCTAGACCACATGTCTATATATATCTAAAAACCTTTAAAAAATAAGTATCTGATAATGTAGACAACTCTAATGATTGCACATACACTTAGACAAAGGTATGGTTCAAAGCAAATACATTTAGGAGCTAAAATTAAAGAAGTTTAGTGTTTATTGAACTCTGGAACTCACGGTAAGAATAAACTATTGATGACTATGAATGTTTAGTTTAAATGCTTCACCGCACCAAGGGGTGCTTCAATGTTGTTTTGTTAGTTTTTTTATGAAATTTTCGAGTGGAGCAATGGCTATAGTATCGTATATAATCTCATCGTATCTTGATCTACAACGCAACATTATTGTTTGCAGGTGGTAGTGGGTGTGACCTGTCTAGGAGCGACACACGCGATGTTATCTCGAACAAACTTCGACATCTGCATTGTAGATGAAGCTACACAGGTGAAAATCTTACTTCAATCCTAGTTGTGCTTAGTTGTAAACACTGTTGTTAGAATATGTAAATTGTTTAAGGTTCTGCAATGCACAGTATTACGTCCGCTTTTCGCTGCAGAAGTATTCGTTCTAGTCGGCGATCCAGATCAACTGCCTCCGGTAGTCAGAAGTCGTGGTGCCAGGTGAATTGAAACTTTATTTTTGTGACAATTAAGTCCAATTTAAATTGCTATATTTAATGTGTTATTTTTGCAGTCGTTTAGGTATGGAAGAGAGCTTGTTCCATAGGCTAATGAATGTTGATGCAACAGTAACACTGCAGTTGCAATATCGTATGAATGAAGCTATAGTATCCGTCGCCAATAAGGTCGCGTACGACAATCGTCTCAAATGTGCCGATGAACAAGTCGCTCAAGCGACATGCAACTTTAACTTGCAGGTAATAAAAACCAAATTACATATCACGATTTTCTATTATAAACGAGCTTACTACAAATATATACCAAATTAATGTGCAAAATTTATTGTGATTTATAGCACAGTAATAAGTAGCAACTGAGGCTAATATATAATTATATTTTGCAGAATATATCGAACCTAAATACAAAGCTATCATGGTTGCATATGGCTTACAGCCCAAAGCTAGAACACTCAGTATTGTTCTTCGACACCCAAAGTACTGTATCCGCGCCAGATGGCAGCACCAGTAGACAGAAATCTTGCACCAATGTAGACGAGGCATGCATAGTTTTGGCCTTAGTCGAAACTTTAAAAGAGGTGAGTGTTGTTAATTTATTAGATTAGTAGTAAGTAACTAGATTAATATAAAATGATTTAGAAACAAAAATGTCGTAATCTCTTATTAAGTTTTTATACTACTTAACAAATGTACAAGACAATAGTACGAGTATGATAAAAATATTCGTCAATTATTAGCAACCATCTGCCTTTCTGAGGTTAATTAAAACTCATTCAGCAATGGCGTATTTAAAATTCAGACAAACATTTCACACAATATCAGTAGAATTAGTATTAAAACAATTGACAACAATAGTGACTTTTCTCCCAGGTCGGTATTAATAGCCAAGATATAGGTGTAATGGCTCCATACCGCGAGCAAGTGGCGTTGTTGCGTCGAGCGCTCGCAAGCTTGGCTGTAGACGTCAGCACTGTCGACCAGTTCCAAGGCAGAGACAAGTCTGTCATTATATACTCTTGCACGAGGCATCCTGATGGGAGAGACAATAAGACTTTAAAGGTAATATTTATTCTGATTTTAATATATAGGTATGTATAGTACACAGTACGTTCTCTCGAGAAGCCTTTGTAGTTCTCTAATAATAAAGGGGGAGTTGACAATTCAGAGCACCTTAGTAATCACGACAAATCCATCTATACTATACCATTCATTGTTAAGTCAATAGGCCACAAAACAATAGGTGTTAATTAATTATTATTTGTACATTATTTTACAACACAGGAGAAATGAATTTCTATAATATTCATTACATGAAATTGTTGAAACTCACATACCCTTTCTAAACCGTACCCTAATTTCAATAGTATTTACATGCATCTTAACATTTTTACTTTCTTTAGGTACATATGAATATTTTTGCAAGGAATATTTTATTCATATTAGGTAGATATATATCTATCGAATGATAATATAGTGGTTTCAAATATGTTTTCTGTTTTCTACAGGAAGGAGAGATACTGAACGATCAACGTCGCTTGGCCGTGAGCGTGACGCGCGCTAAACATAAACTAATTGTTATCGGTAATTATGTCGCTCTGCGTCATTACACGCCTCTTCAGCGGTTGATAGACGCCTCTGTAACTGTTTTATTAGATAAAGATCAAGTTATTACTGCACGAGATTTATATAAGAATAAAATTAAGTAATTTATTAATATTTCTATTGCATTCTACAATGGAACTTTTAAGTTAGACAATAATTCTGAAAACTATGTAAATTATTAAAAATCATGTTTTAGTATTGTAAATTATGTTAATTTTTAGTTATAAAATTTTATTGTAACTATTTGTTTGAGTCTGAATAAAAAATAAAGCATTTACTTTAAGAACTTGTTTACTGGATAAGGTTGTTAAGGAAATTATGTTAATTAGAATTTTTTGCAAGGCTAAAGCCTAGTTACACCGAATAGCAGCAAAGCGGTGTTCGGTTAAAGTTAAACCAAGTTTCAGTCTATAATTGGGTTTAGTACTAGATGTTATTACATGGGGTGAAATTTAATACCAATTAATCTTAGATCGCTTTTACGTTTAATTGATTTCAAATAGTGGGTGAAATAGGTTTTATATATTAGAATAGTTATTTGTTATACAAGAGTGCAAAGTTGCTTTTTAACCGCGTGTTCAATTTTGATGACCGAGCAAGCGAAGGATTCTAAAATTGAATCACGAGCGCAGCGAGTGATTCAAAATTAGAATCCTGAGCGTTAGCGAGGGAATCAAAAGAGCACGAGGTGAAAAATCTTTGCACTCGAGTGCAACACGTAACTTTTCATTCCACCTCAGCGAGGAAATGACTAAATGCAAAAAAAAAAAAGTTGTATGATATATTCGGCACCATAGAGGTAGCAGTAAATAGGTTTAATGTTTTTTTTTAATTCACAAACTTAGTGCACACGATGTTCCAAATTCAATTTACTTTATCCTCTAGAGAATAAAAACGGCTTTTCCACTCAGATATTGAAGATTAAAAATACTCTTTCCGAGATGGTGGGATGAAAAAATATTTTTAGGTCCGAGTTGCGTTAGTTAAACTAGAGTTATTTCTGATTGCATCGGTTTATTTTATTAAGTTGGCTACCGTATATAACTGTCAATGTCAGTGGAAGTATGTCACTCACAGATAACATATTTCTAATGTGAAGTGATAATTGCGTAGACAGAGAAACTAATAGACTAAGGTACCCTGTAACCACGACTGAAACAGAGATAGTGTAAGCGTGTGTTGCCACAGTGCCCGACTTTCCCATTTTGGAAGGGAGTTCCTTATCCCGCGTTGCGAAAGGGAAACATTAAATTAAAATTTAATCCCAAACATATGTCCTACTTCAGTTACTACAAGCTAATTATTACTAAAATTAAGCCTACTGATTAAGTTAATACTACATTATATTTGTTAATAATAAAAAAATATTATTTTAAGGGCATTTCAAATTACAATTCTTGCTAGTTATCTAAATATAAAAAATAATTATTCATATTGTAACTATCAGTTTATTAAAAACGATTTATTTAATGTTACATTAACTATCATTATTATTATTATTATCATTATATATAATATTTATTGAATGTAAAAAAATATTTATTAAAATTGTCTTCAAAGAAATTAAAATATTAATAGTTAATAAATCCTTCCATCAGTGTATTGGTAAAAAACAGTAACTTAATATATATGATAAGATATGAATTTTCAAAATATCTTTTTTTTTTATTGAACTAAATAATATAATTATTTTTATTATAACTGATCGATTGATCGTTGGTCGGTTATCGACCGGTGAAGGCGGAAGATCAAATTGAATTGAGAAAATTATTAAAAATAAAAATCACGAATAAAATAGGGGTTGATTGTAAAGGGTTGAAAATTCAGGATTATATGTATTTACTAATTTTGTATCATAAAGAAATAAAAAAAAAATTGTTTCTAAAATTGAAAAAAAAAAATTTTGGGGTGGATTACCCTTAACATTTAAGGGGATGAAAAATAGATGTTGTCCGATTCTCAGGCCTACCAAATATGGATACAAAATTTCATGAGAATCGGTCAAGCCGTTTCGGAGGAGTTTTACCACAAACACCGCGACGCTAGAATTTTATATATTAGAAGATAAAAATACCGGGGCTATTGCTAGAAAACACTGTGATAATTGGATTCCATGTTAATTCGCTTTCTTTTAATACACATTCTCAAGAGAATATTTTACAATAAAAATGGGAGATTTTTTACCCGACGCTGGCAACACTTCCACAATAATGTTTTTATAGGTTATTTTGATTGAAACTCGATATTACGCTTTAATTTTCATAATTTAACGCTATATTTTGCTAATTTATACTATAAAATAAGTTATCAACCCAGAAAACACATATTTGTGGTCAATAAACTACAAAAACTGTCGTACTTACGCGTGAAAAGAGACACCGGCAATTTTCTGCTCACTATCGCTTCCACATGAAATTACACGACAAAGCACCATTGTATAACCTTTGGCGTTATAATAGTATAAATTTCTCAGTCTTTTCACTATATTAGAATCGTTTTAACACACTAAAACATAAAAAATTCGCAGATCCAACACAATGTAAGCACGAACTGTCAGGTTTGTTTCGCAATTAAAGTTGCGAAACACTTGAAAAAACCGGTTTCACACGATGAGACAGAAAATGTACTAGTTGCATCTTTGTCTTACGCATTCGTATTAAAATGTTCGCTCCCTTTCTTGTGTGAGTGAGAAAGAATCGTCACTTAGTCTATTAGTTTCTCTGTCTACGGATAATTGTTTTGAGATCGCGCGCCGGTATTCACCGCTTATCAATTAAAATAGCTTGTTATTTTTGTCTCGTTGCTTATCAACGTGATGTAACAAAGGTCTCCCAATTTGGGTAGATATTTATATTGTGTAGATACGTAGTCGCGTCGCGTGGTGTGCGCTCAACAGTTGTGTAAGAATTATTATTTCAAGTGGAGTGTGACTTTATTGGTGAGTATTTTTAGATTTCAATATTTTTTTAATACAACTTTCACTTAAAAACCTTGCTTATTCTCGTTTTTTTTTCTTAAATATTTATTGTAATTTATATTACTTACTAACATTAAATCGTTGTCTTGCATTATAAAATATATACCTACTTTCAAAAACTATCTAAGAATGTAATTTTTTATGTATAAAAATACTTTGTTTTTGTTGTATTTAAATAATTTTATTCTTTTTACAATTAGATCTGAAAATGGTGAAAGCAGTAGCTGTTATCACCATAAGTGACACTTGCTTCAGAGATAATTCAAAAGACACCTCCGGCCCAGCTTTGGCTGAGTTTATCAAAGACCTGTTTCCCGAGGCAAACTTACACACAATAATTATACCTGATGAACGGGAAATAATTGAAAGAGAGCTCAAATATTTCTGTGAATCAAATTTGGATCTGGTTTTAACAACCGGAGGTACCGGGTTGAGTTGCAGAGATGTTACACCTGAAGCAACAAAAGCGGTCATACATAGGGAAGTTCCTGCTATTACTGTTGCCATCACCATGGCAAGCCTCAAGAAGACTAATATGGCTATGCTGTCAAGGGCAGCTGCTGGAATAAGGGACAAAACTCTGATAATAAATTTCCCTGGAAGTAAGAAAGCTGTTACGGAATGCTTTGAAGTTGTAAAGCCTGTGTTACCTCATGCAATTTCTTTAATACATGATGAATTGTCTGAAGTCAGAACAATTCATGATTCAATGCAGTTCAATCATGGTCATTGCCCTCACAGTAATGTTGATGTATCCAAAGTTGCTCTAAGGCCTAGGGAGTCACCTTTCCCGATGCTGGAGATGTCAGATGCTTGGAAGATAATTGATGAGGTAATGTGCCAGTGGAGTGAGCAGTTGGAAATTGTGACACTAGATGAAGGCTTGGGGAAGGTGGTGGCGCAAACCATGTTGGCTAAGGAGCCAATGCCACCATTTCCTGCTTCAGTAAAAGATGGTAAGTTTTTCTTTAGTAAAAGTCATTCATAAATTCATGGGCAACTAAACTTCAGTCCTGCTTGTTAAAATTAAATAAAGTTTAATTGGAGTTGATAGGTATTTAGTTCCGCTAGCATTGCATGCTCTATTAAATACGAACCATACATAGGTATGCAATTTCAAATAGAGAGATAATATTCTAATTCTTATGTGGATAATGTAAATAAAAGCCAACCACATGTGTTTACATCAGTAAGTCTTTAAGTAAATGAGTTGACTTGGTTATCAAGGTGTTTTAACTCATTATTATGCTTGAGTTCATTCATACTTTAATCAGAACCGTTGACGGAGTGATACATTGATTATACGAAGGGTGAAGGGTGTTATGATGACCCCAAATTATTTGTAATAAATATATAGGCTCGAATGCATTATGATCTGTAGGTCTAGGTACATATGGTACATTATAGCATTTATAGCTTGTACACTCATTTACGCACATAACTTACCTACTACAAGTCAATGATCGTTTTACTGATATGATACAAAATGCTGAAACTAATCGATTATTATTATATTGACTGTTATATTGTTGAGCCTAGAAATAAAACTGAATATATCCTTTAGAAAGGGATCGGGAATGTTATTATTCTAGAGTGTGATAAAGAGTACTGAGTACTGAAAAAGTAAAAAGCTATTATTGCCGAAATCTATATGGTCCGTTTTGACAGTAGGTACATACAATATATACTTGACAAGGGACTTAACACAAAACGGGCTTCGTAGATCTCGAAGTGATGTGACTGTATGGTGGGTTGGTGTTGGTGGGTAGGGTACGCGTGCGTGAGCGCGGAAGGCGTGGGCGTGCGGCGAGTGCGCGCGGCGCTGGCGGCCGGGGACGCGCCCGCCGCGCCGCTGCGCCCCGGCGGCGCCGAGTGCGTGCGCATCAACACCGGCGCCGCTGTGCCCGCCGGCGCCGACTGCGTCGTGCAGGTCTGTGCATGTTGTAGGGTACGCGTGCGTGAGCGCGGAGGGGTTGGGCGTGCGGCGCTGGCGGCCGGGGACGCGCCCGCCGCGCCGCTGCGCCCCGGCGGCGCCGAGTGCGTGCGCATCAACACCGGCGCCGCTGTGCCCGCCGGCGCCGACTGCGTCGTGCAGGTCTGTGCATGTTGTAGGGTACGCGTGCGTGAGCGCGGAGGGGTTGGGCGTGCGGCGCTGGCGGCCGGGGACGCGCCCGCCGCGCCGCTGCGCCCCGGCGGCGCCGAGTGCGTGCGCATCAACACCGGCGCCGCTGTGCCCGCCGGCGCCGACTGCGTCGTGCAGGTCTGTGCATGTTGTAGGGTACGCGTGCGTGAGCGCGGAGGGGTTGGGCGTGCGGCGCTGGCGGCCGGGGACGCGCCCGCCGCGCCGCTGCGCCCCGGCGGCGCCGAGTGCGTGCGCATCAACACCGGCGCCGCTGTGCCCGCCGGCGCCGACTGCGTCGTGCAGGTCTGTGCATGTTGTAGGGTACGCGTGCGTGAGCGCGGAGGGGTTGGGCGTGCGGCGCTGGCGGCCGGGGACGCGCCCGCCGCGCCGCTGCGCCCCGGCGGCGCCGAGTGCGTGCGCATCAACACCGGCGCCGCTGTGCCCGCCGGCGCCGACTGCGTCGTGCAGGTCTGTGCATGTTGTAGGGTACGCGTGCGTGAGCGCGGAGGGGTTGGGCGTGCGGCGCTGGCGGCCGGGGACGCGCCCGCCGCGCCGCTGCGCCCCGGCGGCGCCGAGTGCGTGCGCATCAACACCGGCGCCGCTGTGCCCGCCGGCGCCGACTGCGTCGTGCAGGTCTGTGCATGTTGTAGGGTACGCGTGCGTGAGCGCGGAGGGGTTGGGCGTGCGGCGCTGGCGGCCGGGGACGCGCCCGCCGCGCCGCTGCGCCCCGGCGGCGCCGAGTGCGTGCGCATCAACACCGGCGCCGCTGTGCCCGCCGGCGCCGACTGCGTCGTGCAGGTCTGTGCATGTTGTAGGGTACGCGTGCGTGAGCGCGGAGGGGTTGGGCGTGCGGCGCTGGCGGCCGGGGACGCGCCCGCCGCGCCGCTGCGCCCCGGCGGCGCCGAGTGCGTGCGCATCAACACCGGCGCCGCTGTGCCCGCCGGCGCCGACTGCGTCGTGCAGGTCTGTGCATGTTGTAGGGTACGCGTGCGTGAGCGCGGAGGGGTTGGGCGTGCGGCGCTGGCGGCCGGGGACGCGCCCGCCGCGCCGCTGCGCCCCGGCGGCGCCGAGTGCGTGCGCATCAACACCGGCGCCGCTGTGCCCGCCGGCGCCGACTGCGTCGTGCAGGTCTGTGCATGTTGTAGGGTACGCGTGCGTGAGCGCGGAGGGGTTGGGCGTGCGGCGCTGGCGGCCGGGGACGCGCCCGCCGCGCCGCTGCGCCCCGGCGGCGCCGAGTGCGTGCGCATCAACACCGGCGCCGCTGTGCCCGCCGGCGCCGACTGCGTCGTGCAGGTCTGTGCATGTTGTAGGGTACGCGTGCGTGAGCGCGGAGGGGTTGGGCGTGCGGCGCTGGCGGCCGGGGACGCGCCCGCCGCGCCGCTGCGCCCCGGCGGCGCCGAGTGCGTGCGCATCAACACCGGCGCCGCTGTGCCCGCCGGCGCCGACTGCGTCGTGCAGGTCTGTGCATGTTGTAGGGTACGCGTGCGTGAGCGCGGAGGGGTTGGGCGTGCGGCGCTGGCGGCCGGGGACGCGCCCGCCGCGCCGCTGCGCCCCGGCGGCGCCGAGTGCGTGCGCATCAACACCGGCGCCGCTGTGCCCGCCGGCGCCGACTGCGTCGTGCAGGTCTGTGCATGTTGTAGGGTACGCGTGCGTGAGCGCGGAGGGGTTGGGCGTGCGGCGCTGGCGGCCGGGGACGCGCCCGCCGCGCCGCTGCGCCCCGGCGGCGCCGAGTGCGTGCGCATCAACACCGGCGCCGCTGTGCCCGCCGGCGCCGACTGCGTCGTGCAGGTCTGTGCATGTTGTAGGGTACGCGTGCGTGAGCGCGGAGGGGTTGGGCGTGCGGCGCTGGCGGCCGGGGACGCGCCCGCCGCGCCGCTGCGCCCCGGCGGCGCCGAGTGCGTGCGCATCAACACCGGCGCCGCTGTGCCCGCCGGCGCCGACTGCGTCGTGCAGGTCTGTGCATGTTGTAGGGTACGCGTGCGTGAGCGCGGAGGGGTTGGGCGTGCGGCGCTGGCGGCCGGGGACGCGCCCGCCGCGCCGCTGCGCCCCGGCGGCGCCGAGTGCGTGCGCATCAACACCGGCGCCGCTGTGCCCGCCGGCGCCGACTGCGTCGTGCAGGTCTGTGCATGTTGTAGGGTACGCGTGCGTGAGCGCGGAGGGGTTGGGCGTGCGGCGCTGGCGGCCGGGGACGCGCCCGCCGCGCCGCTGCGCCCCGGCGGCGCCGAGTGCGTGCGCATCAACACCGGCGCCGCTGTGCCCGCCGGCGCCGACTGCGTCGTGCAGGTCTGTGCATGTTGTAGGGTACGCGTGCGTGAGCGCGGAGGGGTTGGGCGTGCGGCGCTGGCGGCCGGGGACGCGCCCGCCGCGCCGCTGCGCCCCGGCGGCGCCGAGTGCGTGCGCATCAACACCGGCGCCGCTGTGCCCGCCGGCGCCGACTGCGTCGTGCAGGTCTGTGCATGTTGTAGGGTACGCGTGCGTGAGCGCGGAGGGGTTGGGCGTGCGGCGCTGGCGGCCGGGGACGCGCCCGCCGCGCCGCTGCGCCCCGGCGGCGCCGAGTGCGTGCGCATCAACACCGGCGCCGCTGTGCCCGCCGGCGCCGACTGCGTCGTGCAGGTCTGTGCATGTTGTAGGGTACGCGTGCGTGAGCGCGGAGGGGTTGGGCGTGCGGCGCTGGCGGCCGGGGACGCGCCCGCCGCGCCGCTGCGCCCCGGCGGCGCCGAGTGCGTGCGCATCAACACCGGCGCCGCTGTGCCCGCCGGCGCCGACTGCGTCGTGCAGGTCTGTGCATGTTGTAGGGTACGCGTGCGTGAGCGCGGAGGGGTTGGGCGTGCGGCGCTGGCGGCCGGGGACGCGCCCGCCGCGCCGCTGCGCCCCGGCGGCGCCGAGTGCGTGCGCATCAACACCGGCGCCGCTGTGCCCGCCGGCGCCGACTGCGTCGTGCAGGTCTGTGCATGTTGTAGGGTACGCGTGCGTGAGCGCGGAGGGGTTGGGCGTGCGGCGCTGGCGGCCGGGGACGCGCCCGCCGCGCCGCTGCGCCCCGGCGGCGCCGAGTGCGTGCGCATCAACACCGGCGCCGCTGTGCCCGCCGGCGCCGACTGCGTCGTGCAGGTCTGTGCATGTTGTAGGGTACGCGTGCGTGAGCGCGGAGGGGTTGGGCGTGCGGCGCTGGCGGCCGGGGACGCGCCCGCCGCGCCGCTGCGCCCCGGCGGCGCCGAGTGCGTGCGCATCAACACCGGCGCCGCTGTGCCCGCCGGCGCCGACTGCGTCGTGCAGGTCTGTGCATGTTGTAGGGTACGCGTGCGTGAGCGCGGAGGGGTTGGGCGTGCGGCGCTGGCGGCCGGGGACGCGCCCGCCGCGCCGCTGCGCCCCGGCGGCGCCGAGTGCGTGCGCATCAACACCGGCGCCGCTGTGCCCGCCGGCGCCGACTGCGTCGTGCAGGTCTGTGGAGTGTACAACCCTCATAGGAGTTGATAATCCAGGATGATTCCAAGCTCAGCTTGGTACCATATTTTTAAGTATATACTTAAATATAAACTTACCAAAGCTCAAAACCGGGAAGAGTGGAGAAAAGAAGGGGAGGCCTTTGCCCTGCAGTGAGACAGCACAGGCTAATAATAATAATTAATAATAATTGTTTTAGTAGCTTAAGTTATCTTTTTTGCTATTTGTGTTTTCTCTACGTTTTTTTCATGCCCTACCTACATTGGTTATGTGTCTCTGTGAAAGCTGTGTACACCTGTTATTTATGTATGTACTTGATTGTGTAACTTTATGTCTGTATCCTTTAATGTGCTATGTATATATGTTGTTGGTGTACCGTAATAAAAAAAAAAAAAAAAAAAAAATGTACTTACCTATTAGATATTTACATCACGTACTCACAGTTGTTTGTCCTGGGCTGGTCCATGAATCGAAACCACGACCAACAAGACTTTTAAGTTAGCTAACGATAAAACCAAGCAACCAGTCTAATATTTTATAATGTAATATTCCTGACGTGTATTGAACAGGTAGAAGACACAAAATTAATATCAGCATCGGAGGACGGTGAAACTGAATACGAGGTGGAGATACTGAAAGCGGCGAAACCGCAGCAAGATATCCGTCCAATCGGTTTCGATATATCCATGGGGGCTAAGCTCGTTGATAAAGGTTGGTGAGTGTTTCATTTTAGTAAGATTATTATCTAGGTACTTTTTTTAACCTGTTGTCACAAGAATCATTAACAGCTAATCTCTTTGATAAAACTAGCTAATGTAACTAAAATGTGCTGTTTTAGGTGAAATACTGGATGCAGCGAAAATTGGCGTTTTAGCTGGAGCTGGATATCAACATGTCACGGTGCGAGTCAACCCTAAGGTATGAAACCACAGATTTTGTAATATGATACGTATGAGTAGTAAGTAATTTGTAACGGTAGTCTAATTCTGACCAAAATTTAATCCAGTTCCCATCGTTCTGGCCAATTCTAAACAATCGTCCATAGAAACTTCTGCAATTACCTATAACATTTGTTCGCAATTATAGTAATAATTAACATGTTTACTTTCTTAGATAGCGCTGTTATCAACTGGCAACGAACTACAAGAACCGTCGGAGATGAAGTTACGTCCGGCGCACATACGAGACTCCAACCGGGCGATGTTACGAGCGTTACTTAAGTAAGGACATGTTGCAGTTTAGCATTTATTGCTTTATAATGGTTTAATGTCTTGTGATGTTGCCTGTCATCTATATTGCACTTGTTCCACATCTTCACCATTTCATAATGAAATAACTAGGATTAATTTGCGGTTATTTTTCAAAAAACTTTTAAGCAGCAACGGATTGTACTTACACGAACATTAATTTTATAATGTAAATGTTGCGGGAAAGTTTGTTTCTCGTAATCATTCAATTTCGTAACAGCCGAACGCATATTAATAGGCAGATAGACTTACAAAATAAAGTTCCCTGGGAAAGCAATTATTACTGTGTAAGATCGAATCTAAATCGCAAATGCGGTCCAGTTGACATAGAGGTCATTATCGTCTATCCAGAGAGCACGGGTACGAGAGCGTGGACTGCGGCATCGCGCGGGACACGCCCGCCGAGCTGGTGGCGGGGCTGGCGCGCGCGCTCGACCAGGCCGACGTGGTCGTGTGCACCGGCGGGGTCTCCATGGGCGAGAAGGATCTCTTGAAGCCGGTCTTGCTTAAGGTATTATAGCTAATCATTTGTGTTCCAGGTTATTGTTTTGTAAAAATCTCCATGGGTATGATTCTAGGAAAAAGCAAAGACGTTAAGAGAAACTTGTGTAGATAAAGACAACGACAAAAAAGTTATATATATGCTCTCTTTTAACTTAAAAATTGTTGCAAAAATAACAAATATCTAATGGATAAAATTTTGCGGCCCTAGGTCGGAGTCTTAGTTGTGCAAATTTACAAAGAGCAATAAATAATTTCAGGACTTCGGCGCCACACTCCACTTCGGCCGCGTGCGCATGAAGCCCGGCAAGCCTAGCACATTTGCGACATGCGAAGTCGACGGAAAGAAAAAATATATCTTCGCTTTACCTGGTAATTATTTTCCTTAATTATGAAAATGCATAGGCCTATATTGTTAGGCGATATGTGCTGATTAGATAGATAGATATAGAGATAATGTGCGTTTGCACCTGCATTTTTAAAAATAAACACCGTTGAATATTATAATGACATGCCAAAATAAATATTTATCATGGACACTGCATGTGGCAGCGTGCCACATAATAATTTGTTTTGTTAGCTATAATGACTTTTTTTTTTTTATTTTTTTTTTCGGTGATCCTCTATGCTTTTTTGCAGATGTAGCTATAATGACTTGAAACAATGTAATTCAAACACTTTTATCAGTAAGTACCTAACAGTGTCAAAACAAAGATAGTGCCTGCCTGCACCCTCGATATAAATCACAGTCATAACTCATTTAAATGTCCATTACGCCGTATATAATCTTTTTCAAGAAAACGATTAATCAATCTATGTCTTAATAAATTTTAAATTTTCATTATGTTACCTAGGTAGGTATGTATATCATGGTTATATAGGATGCTACGATATTTTATCTCAGGAAAGTTATTGGTTACGGTTTTCAGTCGACTCGGTTGAGAGCCCATGAAAGAGATTCATTATTTAAGCGACTAGAGAAAAGGATTAAGCCATTAAAAACACTCGGCCAAAATAAATCCTATATTAGTTCTTGCATCAAAACTTTAAACTTAACTGAACAACAAATAATAATGAATGTACCCTTTGAATGTACCTATACCTATATGCTTGGAAAGTCAGAATTTGGAATGAACTGTATGTATGTAGGTACCTAACGTTAATAAATTAATACCTATGTTAGCCCCTGCCCAAATTTACAAAATATAAGAAAAAACTTGATAGTTGAGGTGCTATAGTGCGCGCGGAACTAGGCCGCGCCTTAGGCAACGCGTCGCCCGGCCCCGCTCGGAAATGTGTCGTTAAAACTTTTTTGGTCTTAATTTTTTCCGTCTAGCCCCCTTTCGCAACGCGCGATAAGGTACTCCGTTCCAATAAATATATCTATTTCAAGTACAAAACTTGTTACCCAGGCAACCCAGTGTCGGCGTACGTGTGTTGCCTGCTGTTCGTAGTGCGCGCGCTCCGCGTGTGCGGGCGGCGCGCGGGCGCGTGGCCGCGGCTGCGCGCGCGCCTGGCGGCCGCCGCGACGCTCGACCCGCGCCCCGAGTACGCGCGCGCTACATTACATCTCAGCGCCGCCGATGACATGCCCGCCGCCACGCTTATAGGGAATCAGGTTAGTTGGGAGTTGGGGTTGTAGTTGGGAGATAGGTACCGTTGAATTAAATATAAAGTGGATTATACTATATTTTTTGGCATATAAAACGTATGACAGCCCGGTTGGCTTTGTGGTTAGTGACCCTGACTCTCAAGCCGCGGGTCGTGGGTTCGAATCCCACCCAGGACAAACATTTGTATGCATGAATATGTCTGTTTGTCCTGTGTCTGGATGTAAATATCTATATAAGTATGTATTTAAAAGTAGCATATGTAGTATATCAGCTATCTGGTTACCATTTTTTTTTTTTTTTTTTTTTTTTTCCGACAGGAAAATGCGTTACGCATACCCCCACACCTTGAAGGGACGGTGTGGGTGGTTATGTGGGACTCTCCTCTAACTGAGAGAGGCATACCCACTAAAAACCTGTCGGTGATCCTCTATGCTTTTTTTGCAGATGTCACGGGCGCACTAATGTGTTTCAACCGCGACATCTGCAAGCTGGCCCAGCCAAGAAGGAGGGGACCAGGATCACTTGGTCCCCCCCTAGACAGGTGGGCAATTACAGCTGGCAGGGAGTCCCATTCCCCGCCAGCCAGCACCACTACGGGGGGGCGAGGGCGGCTATGTATTGCCGCCTTCTCCTCCCCACTCGTCTGCGCCGGAGCGGGGGCGCTAAGGGGTCAACCTCGCGCTCCCGTTCCCTCGCCTCCTTCTGCGAAATGGACATTTCGCAGAAGGAGGCGACTGCCTCCCATGCCCTCTCACTTCCCAGCATGGCGTATATGACGCCAGGAAGTGAGAGGTCACCGCCAACCGCCGCAACCAGGGTGCGGCGCTCGCCCGACCACGCAGGGCACACCTCTAGGGTGTGCTGTGCCGTGTCATCGCCGGCGCCGCACCCGTGGCACGACGTCGTCTCCTCCTGTCCGATTCGACACAGGTACCGCCCAAAGCATCCGTGTCCCGACAGCACCTGTGTGAGCCGGAAGGTGAGGGTCCCGTGGGTTCTCTCACACCATTCTTGCAGCTGTGGGCGTATGGCCTCTATCGTGCGGACGCCATATTCGGCGTCCACTAGGCCACTCGCCCAGAGCTCCAGGACCTCCAGGTTTCTCCTCTCCCGGGCGCGGGCGAGCTCCTCCAGGGCGAGTGAATCGCCCCGGGCTCTCTGCTCTACCCGCGGAGCTATCTGGTTACCATATCACAAGCTCTGCTTAGTTTGGAATTAGATTGGCCGTGTGTGAAAAATGTCCCAGGATATTTAATTAATGTTACTATTTAAAATAAATATTATTCTACTTACAACAAAATGATATTTTTTTTTGGAGTAGGTATAGGATTAAGAACAGTTCTGCCTGCCTTCAATAGCAAACTGATTCTAATATTCTTACATTTTGTCAATCATTATATATTACAAGCTCTGCTTAGTTTGGAATCAGATTGGCCGTGTGTGAAAAAAAAAAAAAAATATATATATATATATATATACACCCTGCAACATGAGCAATTTTGTAAAGTGTCTTTAAGTATTAATAAGGTGTCATATCCTCCAACAGTGCAGCAGTCGTTTGCTAAGCGCGTGCGGTGCCAGCGTTCTTCTAGAGCTGCCGGGCGCCAGCGACGGCTTGGAGCGACTGCCTGCGGGAGCGGTAGTTCCTGCACTTATCACTGGACGATTAGATCACGCCTCTTAGTAATCTCATTTAGTTCTTACTCTTGACATAAAATCGGAGTTGAAATACTGATAAGAAACTAAGCTATCATCCACTAAAATATGCTGCCATTCCTGTAGTGTCCATCAATTTGTAAAAACATGTATAACTGTTGGTGCTATGCACATTATGCTTAGGTAGAATCTCATTTTTACTTCATTATAAATCATCATCAGTCTTCAACAACTATGCCCCAACTACTTGCCATCTACTATTTATTTCCAGTGTGGATATGCCGTAAATAACATTTATATTACAAAGCTGCATAGAACACAAAATATAGTATAAGTGTATATGTAAAATGATCTGATAATTTTTTGCCCAAGTCAATTATGAATTGTCTTCCACTTGTGTTATGTATAATATTATATTAATTGTGCACGCGCACATTAAAATTTAATACATGATTATATTAAGATAGTGTTACGTAATAAAATATTCCATTTGTTTATAGTAATTTACAATGTTTTCTTTACTTGTGGTGCAATTGGTGCAGGATTACTTAAATCTCAATAAATGTTTTGTTTTGAAAATAACTTGTTTTTTATAATTTATCCAAGTACGTCTCTCCGATATTACAAAGTCTCGCGTGTTTTGAAAATCCGTACTATCGATACTTCGACACATTTTTTTGGACAAAATCTAATTTGTTAGTAACCAAGTGTCTAAAATAAAATAAAATAACAGAATACAAACATAATTAATTTATTTAGTCATTAAAACTCATTAATACAAACAACTCTGCACATCATTACACTCACTCATCAGATCATATCCACAAGCATCTCGTCCCTCGACATTAACATATTTACAGCTTTACACTCATAATAATATGTGATGATTTGTAATATGAAGTGTACCATTTTCCACATGTTGTTTATACAGATGTTTTGAAAGAACAATAATCCACTATGTAAATAGTGTGAATAAATTGGGACGAGATACTATTTAACAGAACAGGGTATTATTACTTTGGAGTGCTTTTAAACTGAATGATCTAAGTACACATTTCATTTTCTATAAGTGAGATGATAATGAATTTGTAGGAACTAGGATATTATGGATTTATGTTGATTTGTACAAAAAATATGTAGATGTAATTTCTATGTAAAGTTTTTATTTTGTTGATAAATTGCTACAAACTTGACTTTCATTCGTTTATACCCCTGTTCACTATTGATTATTGTATAAATGAATTTCATTATGATGTATTGTTACAATTGAAATTCATAGATACAAGTACATTTATATACTGATTTTGATGTTTTATGAGTGTTAAACGACACGCTGCACTTCAAAGAACCTCTTGAGGTAGTACACCTGTCCGAGCGTCATAAGGAGGAGTACTGAAGCTTCGAAGATCGACCACATCACTACTCGTGAATTCGTGCTTTCATTTATTGCGCGATGGATGCGGTCGCGAACCTGTTGGCAGAACAGTATAGTTTAGAATGGAACCTTTAAATACTTATGAATTAATTAGGCAATAACATTTAACACTTCGAACATGACTTGATATTTTATGCAAGTCTGCCTGCGACATCGTCCCTGTGGAAAAGTTACTTTGAGTTAACACTAACATTAACCCACAACTTTGTTTACAAATCTCTCGGCAAAAAACCCCCAATTTTGAAACGTTTAACTCTGCGCCTGTTGGTCATAGCGTGATGATATATACCCTAGTATTCCTCGATAAATGGGCTATTTAACACTGAAAAAATTTTTGCAAATTGGACTAGTAGATCCTGCCTGCGATTAGCGTGTTCAAACTAAAAAACTCTTTAGCTTTATATATTAGTATAGATATATAAAAAAGTATGACATACCTGCATGTATTCTTGTTCATGTTTTACAGTCTTGAGTGTGGTGGCCAACTCCTTGATCATGTCTTCCAGTTTGTTGTGGTCAACCTCTTCTTTGTCACCAGCTGGCTTGTTTGGTGCCTCTCCAATCTCCAAGTTGAACATCACCACCTGGATTTTACATGTCAATTAGCAATGATTATCTTTACAAGATATTCCCTTCCCACTCATGTATGTTTAGATCTTTTATGCCATAGATAGAGTAATTCCAGAAAGTTTATATGTATAGTTCAATATTGTTACGTTTAATTTGTTGTAAATAATGCTCTGCTATGTTATGTTGGGACTCATTGCTATTATAAAATAAATAGACCATTAATTTACTGTTGGTTTATGTAATAGTACTAGTCAAACAAATGTATATGCACCATGTAACACAAAACTTGTAACTGTACACAACTTATCGACGGTAGAAAGCAATTTTGTCGTATCTAGGAAAATTGTTTTTTTTTCTCTCTTGATTTGAAGAAAAGAATTTAGAATAAATTTATTGAGTGTGCCGGAATTATCATTATTTTTGTTACAAGTTTTTATTTAGGACTCAATACTTTTTTATGGTTTACCTCTATTTTTTAGATATGACAAAATTGCTTTCTACCATCGATATACAGAGAGAAAAGCCAGCTGTAGTATCAAAAGGTTGTGATTGGTTATTTTATATTATTCAGTATTAATAGATTGTGACTGGGTATGTCATGTCACCCTATAATTGCAAAAAAATCCTTAGACTATAAACAGATATTTTCTCATTAGATTGCTAGAAGCAAAAACATACAAACCTTAGGTGTCATAGTAGACATCTTATTACTAAAGCAATATGTGTATCTTCCTGATGTGGGGGCTGAGAATGTGTACATTCCGGAAGATTCTCTCTCGCCCTTATGGATAACAGCACCATCTGGCCCTGAGATTGTCACATCTATGTCTAGGAAACCACCTTCGGCTATTTCAAATGTTAAACCTGGAACAAATCAATCAGTTGTGATATATAAATGAAACAATTTTACCACAGAACCCAATAGTAAAAATCATTTGTATTTTTAAATAAAGGTACATATCAAAGGTATTTAACTAATGTTTCAACATAAACAAAAGTTAGTTGGATAGACCCAAGTTCATGTATTTTTTATTATCATAGCGAGTAGTATTAGCTATTGAGTTCTTGTTTTTATGTACAAATAGAAAGTGAAAAGCAACCTGAGGTTTTTTTGTATATCCAAAACGATGTACGAAAGAGAAATTGTAACAAAAGGTTAGGCGGTGTAGTTTTGTATGAAATTGATGTACACGACAAATGCTACTAGAAGAACCCATGTACTAGTTATTCTACTTACCCATTTTAGTGTCAGCTTCGACATTTTCGAAAAAGCACTCTTCGGCATGAGCATCAACAGTGATAGTGTAGCATTGAGCTGTACTGAATATAGTCGTTGCAATTACTGTGGCTACCCATAATGATCTCCAATTGAACTCCATTATAATTAATTTACGTAAACAAACAGCCTATAATTTATATTTCCGTAATTTAAACACGAACATACGTGCTTGTTTTTACTCCTTTTGGGCCACGTAATTTGACAGATAGATGATAGCCCCTGCCTGACTGTCATTTATGATGACATGACAGTATTTTTAGTATGTTGCCATTTATTTATCATTTTTAAATTAAATAAATGTGTTTTGATGATAAATACAATATAATAAGAAACATGTTTTTTGTTTGTTTTAGGAACATCTATCAACACAGTAAGGAAAATTGTTAAGGAAGGTGAAACAAATGTCATCGCAGTGTTTTTTCTGAATATTCTAGTGATTCTGAAGTGGCAGGAAGCTCGAGCCAAAATTTGGACTTTTCTGGGATCAAGTACTTAGATGAAAGTGTTTTTGAATAGTTTGCATTGTAATAAAATATTGCTTTTAAAAAAAGTGTTTTTTTCTTATCCTTGTACCCAAATTATTATCATCAATTCCTAACAATCCCACTATTAGACTGCCCTCAAAGGCATGATTATTTGTCTGTCATGACTGTGGGAGGAATCCACCACCGCCCACTATTAACATTGTAAATACAGTTTGGCCAAAAAGTCCTGAAACGGAACTAAAATATTTGATCATAGGCAACACTCGCTCTGTCTTGTCGAGTAAGGTACACATTCTGTCATTTATTGTAATCGGTGACTGTTTTTCGTGTTTATTATTATTTATTTGCGTTAATGTGGTGATACTGGTGACCCATTGTGTTCATAATGAACAGATCTGTTATTCCCAGCTCCGCAAGAAAGAAAATTTTTAAAGTGTACGCTGTGTACGTGAGATGTTTGGCGGAACTTGAGGCCGGACAAATTTCATCCGATTTCAACGATATGTATAAAAGAACCGCTGAAATGACAGGTAAAATTATATTTTATTCATGTAATCAGATGTAACGTGTGCATTTCAAGGTGCTATATCTAGTATAAACCTTTCATACAATTATTGAAATGTACATTCACGAATTTGAGGTTATGTTTACAAAACACATTCGGATTGCAGCGCGTTCGTATAATTTTGATACTTTTTATCAATATTGCATAAATCACTGAACAAAAATAACTACTTAAAGTATTTTTAGGTAAATCCATCAGTACTATAAGGCGAATTGCAAAAGAAATACAAAGAAACAAAGGTGTTTTAAATTTAAATGTAATCGCAAATGATTGTTTTTTTTTATTTTATGTTATTGTTCCAGGCGGTGACTGAACAAGCGTTTCAGTTCACGACTAGAAAAAATCATGTCAACATGTCATGAAAATAGAAGAAGGTTATCTTCGAAGGGGGCAAATTCTTTATAGTGATATTGAAAAAAATATCATAAACCTACAAGATGAAAGCAACAGTAGTGACACATCTGAAGATAGTCAGCAGAGTTTTGGTGAAAGCACACACCAAGACATGGATGAAGACTTTTCGGGCGTGGAATACTTAGCGGAAAACATTTTTGAGTCTGATTAAAATTTTTGATTCTGACTTTTTTTTCTTAATGTTTGTTAAATAAATAACTACAAATGTTGTCGTTCTATACACAAAGCGTTTCAGAGGTTTTCATTTTTTCATTAAACCCACCAATATTCATATTGATTGTAAAAAAGAAAAACCGAGTATCAAAACTGTTTTTGTCGTACTATATAGGGTTGCAACATGCACGATAGTGGCGCCACCATTAATTTCACGACTTTTTGGCCAAGCTGTACTAGACATTTAAGCCTTCCGAGGGACTGCGGGGCTATTGGCTATCTTTTTCAATGTCAGTGACCAACTGGGTTTGGTTGTACACCGAACATTGATGACAACCGAGAATATCATAACATTGGTATTACGTATCAAATCGAGTGGATATCAAGTGGCGGTGTCTAACGGTGCCTATCGGGACGGCTCTCGACACCTCTATTTTTTATCGACTATTATGCGGCTAGATTAAGTGTGCCTTCTTATCGTAACAAAATGCTAGTTTCCAAAGCTCACTTTATTTTATCCGGTTTATACCAACATTACATGTAATTTTGGCGGCATACTCATTTTCGTTTCAAAACTTTCAAACTCGAGGAAGATATTGTGCTATGTTGAGTGTAAAGTTGGTGATAATAAATGCTTAATACTAAGTAAAACTACAAAAATAATTATTTCGTTGATGTTTTTATTATATATAATAGAGAACCGTACTGAAGTTGTTGTTTGAGCTCGGTGGCCGAGGGATCAACTAAAACTCCAATGACGCAAAGTTCACATCTTAGTAAATTTACTCTGCCTACCTAAATAAATTAATACCCATAAATTAATCATTACCTAGTTCTTACTTTATTCATATAAGTCGCTTTCTCGAGCAAATATTGTTCCATTATTCCCTTTTGCATAGCAACTTTTTCTTTTCATTGTTATTTTATGTTGTACTATTTAACTCACTCATACAAATATAACCTTATCACTCTGCACTTACTTAATGAGACACTTGCTTTGTGGCTCAAGTGGGTGAGCTTTGGGTGACACAAAAAACTTAAAACAATTTTTAATCTATGTGTCAGTACAAGTACTCAAAAGGTACATATTTTTTGTAAAGCAAACCCTTTTTTTTAAGAAGGTTTAATTATGTGATAATTAATAATTTATTATTATTTTGTTATGTACGATAGAATTTAAAGCCAAAGTTAAAGCAAAAGCTGCGGGTGGAGGGTATGTCTGGTGTACTAATTGATGTTAGTTCCACATTTGTATATTTATATTTTGAATTTAGATTATAGATAAGGGCTACCTCATCCTTCATACCAGCAATTCAGTATTCATTCATGCATGAAAGCTTAATAAAATGACTAAACCTTATTTTCTAAAATAATTGTTTATTAACAATTAATATAATTATAATGTAAACATATCAATACATAACTTTACTTAAGATTTATGATTCCTTTATTAAAGATTAAATATTATTTAACAACACAGGCATTCACTATTTCTCCAGCAGTAACTGGGTCATAATGAGCACTCTATGTGCCAACAAACACCGCCAACAAGCTTTTAATACACCAATGCACCACTCCACAGTATTTCTGACACAACAATGAAGATCCGTATAAAACTCTTCTCGAGATCCAGAGACAGCACCTAACATGGGTGTAATCATCCAAGGCCTTTGAGCATAACCAGAGTCACCTGAAAATAAATTGATATGATTTTTATTTATGATATGTAGAAAGGTAGGTGTCAATGTAAAAAATGTAGGAAATATACACATTTAATAAACTGGAAATCATATTATGTTTTGGATTTACTATTACTTAGCCAAAGTACATACCATGAAGCCAACAGCACTCTCTATTCTGTAGTCTTTCTAACAGAGGTTCAATTGAGCATTGATTCCATACATAGGAATCATGTGAGGCACCTCCAAATGATGCATCAATAAATAATATATTTAGGTTCACATCACAAATCTGAAATCAAATTAATTAACACCTTATAAAATTATTGTGTATAAGTGTATAAAATACATTGGTGAAATAGGTACATTGATACAATTGTACTCGTAATTATTTGTATTAGTAATTCTGTAAAGTTGTTTAATTGAAAGTGGTCAATAGCACTATTGCCTAAAAAAATTATTTTGATAGAATTAGGTATTACTTACGTACATTTAATGAGTGATAATTATCAGGCGTATCAATATTTTAATAATAAATAAAGTAATAATGTTTTATTTTTAAATAACATAAGCAAATAGATCAAAGTCAGTATGTATTACTGAAATTCCTATGGATAAGAGTAGCTATAACCTACAAATTTTACAGTGATTATCACTTGCGATCTATAAAACACTGCTCTTTAGTAGTTCCTTTCACCAAATTGAGTGATCATCACTTTGTCAATTATTTGATATACACTATGCGTACGCAATCGCAATATTTCAACTATCGATACGAAAACACTTGTCAAAATGTTTACGGTGCCTATCAAGTGACTATCAACAAGACTCGGTTCTCATGACGTCATCCGCGTTGTTAACTGACGTTAGGCAATACGAAAATGGCGTTCTGACAGTTCATAGTTGAGCACCATACAAAATGATCATCACTATGAGCTGTCAGTTGAGATACGCAATAGCCCTGCTGAACCACTCGGGATTTGAATCATATCCTAAAAATAACAAGTATCAAAAAGTTTTCAGTCGTAGTATCAGGGGCTGCCACAGGTGCGATATAGGAGCGACCTCATTTATTCCACACTCTTTTTTGCCAAGCTGTACCTATATTAGCTTTTTAAGAAAAGATACAGTTTTATAAAGATTTTGATCTAAAAACTTTTATCGATCACAATAACCACTTATTGAATACGATTGTCGATTCAAATCCTCGATTACTAGAACAGTCGATTCGACATGTAGAAGTATGCATTGTTTTCTTCGTCATCCCGCCATTTCGACATATTGTATTTGAAAGTTTATCACTCCCCATTTAATGTGAATTAGTTTAATGGATGAATTAGAAAAATTACTTACGTTCAAAAACGGTGTAGTGTGTTTACTACGAATAAAGTCATAGGCATAATTTAACGTATATGTAACATAACGTGTTATGCATGTGTTATGACATTAATTAACCGCTATTGTGCCACTCGTCAGTAGATGTCACTGTTAACTTCATTCAATATGTTCGTATCACGACGACACCCTATAAAATTTCCATAACGTGTTCGGTATGAGTAGGACGTAATAATTTTACTCCAAAACGTGGTTTTCGTACGTATTTGCAACTATGAACAAAATATTCCATGTTTATAATGCAAATAGCATCAAGGATTTTTTTTCTTTTAAATTGGTACCTACGTTACATATCTACCGTAATATGTAATTATGACCCTATTACAAAAATGTACCTAATGTAGGTGTTAAGTTAGCTCAGCTTATTTACTATCCATTGTTGCCGAGAGAAAATGAGTCCTAGACAATAAGCAGATAACTAAATACCTACCTATTATTTCATACCTAAAACATTACTACAAAGCAGAAAGTTCTTTATCTCGTAAAAAAATAAGAATGAGCATAATGAGTTATCTATTTAAATATGCTATTGCTATTTGAACTTCGGCCTTTGGTTGACGACAAAAGGGACTGGTTTATTAATCAAGTTTTACGTGTTACTAACAAATAATCGTTTTAACTGGCAAAACTCATTTTTAAACGACTTCAAAAAAAAGGAGGAGGTTCTCAATTCGACTGGTATTTATTTTTATTTTTTTTTGTAGAACCGTTGACATATACGTAAATTATTCATATTTTACTTTATATTGAATTGATTTGAGATTGTGTTTTATCACAACCATACTATGGTATAATATGTATGTATGATGTGGACGAAGTTAGTAAAAAGATCACTACTCAAAGAAAAATTGGTAACTTTATCCTGATCAAGATTTTTTTTTTCAAGTAGGTATGTATATAAAATCATTTCACTTCATAATATCATTTTTATTCACTCTTTTCTTACAACATATTTCTCTACACTTCAAGAGTTTAATTAAATGAATCGTAAAATTAAAATGGGTCTCGTCGTTCGGTGTCACTGGAAGTGGACGTGTGTTGCGTGTGCTCATACTTTTTGCGAATATTTAATTTTGCTAAATTCCGATTGGTCAAAGTGTTAGAAATCAATTCTCGTTTACCCCTACGGTGTCCTTACGGCTAGACTCCGCCCTCCGAAAAGGATAGATTCTTTTTTGGGTGTTGCGTCGCGGACGCACGTGAGAAATCTGCCGGTGATTGGAGCTTGGCCGGACTGGGATTTGAACCCGTGACTGCCGCGCTTGAAGTGCCTGCCCGCTGCGCTGAGCCAACGTAACGTGAGCGCAGGCGTCGAATAAATCAACCACTTTCACGCATCCTGCGCGCCGTGACTCATTGCTGCGCGGCTGCGACTGGCTACGTGTGCTACGAACGTAGCGCAATGCCGCGGGTTCAACGGTCACCGTCTACGAGCACAAGCAGGGAACCTCGGCGGGTATTATCATCACCTGATGTGTCACATGCTGAAGGTGAGCTTGATCATATAAACATTACTTCAAGACCCAAACGTCATCGACCAGAATTTTCCCCTGATCACACTCCAAAAAGTGAATTCAAGGTGTTTGAAGATAAAATAATGGATTTACTTACGGCATGGAAAAGTGATCAGGATACATTATTAAATAAATTAACGTCTGATATCAACGAGGTAAAACTGCAAAACAAGGATATACAAAGAACAAATACCGAAATTGAAAAATCCATCGAATATATTAATATAGCATACGAGACCATGAGACAGTCCGTTCAAAAACTTGAAAAAGAGGGGCAGGAACAACGCTCATATATTATGGAGCTGGAAAAGAAAGTACTTGACCTGCAAAATAGCTCACGCACCTCCAGCCTTGAAATAAGAAACATCCCAATAAGTGAAAAAGAAAGTGCAGAAGATCTAACGTCCTTGGTATTGCAAACTTGTAAGGCTCTTCAGGTCCCAGTTAAATCAACTGATCTCCGAGACGTTTATCGTATGCCGGGAAAAAAGAGCTCAAATAGGCCCATCGTCGCGGAGATGGTCACCGTCCCCCTTAAGAAACAGATTTTAGACGCAACTCGAGCATTCAATAAAGGGCGCCCTACTACGGATAAGCTAAATAGCGTACACATCGGCATAAAAGGAGATCCGAAACCCTTGTACGTCGCTGACCACCTGCCGAACAGCTTGCGGCAATTATTTTACGAAGCCCGTAAGTTTGCTCACGCGCATAACTACAAGTTCTGTTGGTCGCAAAACAATAAGATTTTTCTTCGCCAGAATGAGGGTATGGACTCAATCATCGTTACTTCAACGTCGTGCCTGGCTAACCTGCCAAACGTTAAATAATAACATTGGAAGGCAAACTATGGATATTTTGTGTTTTGTTCTTTGGACTCCGAGTTTTTTAAGATATGTATTTTTCTATATTTTTGTTTTTAGATTATGTAAACACTTATTACCACATTATACACTTCCACAATCTACACTTACAATCACACAGTACAAACAAAATCCTCATATCACGTGTGCGCTATGGTTCTTGCATCAAGCATATTGTTTACCCCTCAAGTTAACAGCTTACTTGAAACGGTATAAATTGTTTAACCTTAGTCAAAGTTTTTCTTTAAAGGTACAGCTTTGTGACAAACTATCAAATAATTTCAAAACAACTTTTACATTTAACCTCTATGCTTGTTATGTTTTTATTTTAAAATGCTTGATCTAACGTCAATATCAAATGAGCTAGACGCTATTGGTACAGCCCAGAATCATATTTGTAAGCCTGAGCAATGCGCTAATATTCTAAATGGTATCAGTAATTCGGTAAACATACTACATGTAAATATACGAAGCGTAAACCGCAACATGGACGAACTTGTTATATTCTGGCAAAGTATACGTGTTCTGCCAGAAGTTATTGCATTGACTGAATGCTGGCTAAGCAAAACACCAAGTATCCCACCACTTGAGGGTTATATAAGTTATCATACGGCGAACAATATGAATCAAAATGATGGTATTATAATTTATGTTAAGTCTTTCCTATCCCATACAATAACTGAACCACATATACTAGATACAAATTGCTTGTTATGTAGAATAGAGTCCATAAATCTAATTATAATCGCCATGTATCGCCCACCCTGTAATCGTAACATAGATAATTTTCTGAACGGTTTGGATCAAACTTTAACATCTATATCTAACATTAAAAATATTGTACTGATCGGAGATCTCAATATAAATATTGTCCCTGAGCACTTGAATCAGCAGGCAAACGAGTACCTAAATATAGCCGCCCTTCATGGTCTTCTCCCTACTCATAATTAGCCCACACGTGGTATAAACTGCTTAGATCATATTTTGCTTAAATCGGAATTAAAAAGTGTCACTTTAATATTTGACACTTATATCACTGACCACGCGCCAATTCTTCTAAATATTGAAAACAAAGTAAAATTTGCCAAACGTAAAACTACTTTCGTCAAAGTGGACTATCCATCAGTATATACAGCTGTCTCGCGTGCCGATTTTAGCTCTATTCAAAGTATCTTAAATGCTGATGTGGCGGCTGAAATGTTGGTCTCGATCCTTGGAAATATAATACGTCAACATTCGATAAATAGACCTATTCCGGCAAAATGCAGAATCCTTAAGCCATGGATAACCAATGGTTTACTACGATGCATCCGCAACCGAGATTCAATGTGCCGACAGCTAAAGACTGCTCCGGAAAATTATACCCTCAAACTCACGTACTTACGATACCGTAATTTCTGTAATAAACTGCTTAAAAGATTAAAACATCTTTATGAGAAAAATGAGTTTGAAAAAGCTAAAAACAACCCTAGAGCTACTTGGAAAGTAATAAAAAATATTGTGCAATCAGAAAACTCCAGAAACCCTCCAATAGAACTCCTTAAGGTAGGGCCTGATAAAACTACATCGGTAAACCTAGTAAACAAATACTTCTCCACCATAGGTAATGATCTTGCACAAAAACTTATTTCCACTGCACAGAGCTCAGCACTGTCGCAACACGATGCCACTATTACCAACTCCTTCGTACTCATGCCAACGGATGATTCTGAAGTAGAACAAATTATCCGCGGTATGATGATATTCCAGCGCAGCTACTACAGAAATGCTCTAAATATGTAGTCCCGGCTATCACTCATATTTGTAATGCTTCTATGTCAAGTGGAATCTTCCCCAAAGCATTCAAAAGGGCTATCGTCCATCCCATCTACAAGGGCGGAAACAGAGACAGTGTAAATAACTACAGGCCAATTTCCGTACTACCTGCTCTATCTAAGGTACTTGAAAAATTACTAAATATTCGACTCATCAACTTTTTGAACAGGTATAGCATCCTAGCGCCAAACCAATTTGGGTTTAGGGACGGCAAATCCACAGAGGATGCTGTGGGTTCCTTTATCGAACAAATAGTTGACAACCTAGATAAGAAACGAAAATGCCTGGGCATTTTCCTGGATCTTACCAAAGCGTTTGATACTGTCTCTATTCCAAAGCTCTTGTTGAAAATGGAACGCATGGGCATTCGTGGACATGCTCTTCAGATCTTCAGGGATTACCTCTGTAGTAGAACACAGGTTGTAAAGATCGACTCCTTTGTAAGCGAAACAGCCCCATTAAGCTTTGGGGTGCCGCAGGGTTCGATTCTCGGTCCCACTCTCTTCCTTCTGTATATAAATTCCTTATGCAAACTTTCCCTCTCCAACTGCTCCATCTTTACTTACGCTGATGACACTGTGCTACTCATCCGGGGCAAACACTGGTCTGAGGTTTTTATTGAGGCCGAACAAGCTCTAAAGCATGTAATGGACTGGTTATCGGGTAATCTCCTAACCCTAAATATTAATAAAACTACATATATGACTTTTTCTCTGACAGCATCCTCCCAACCACCTATAGAACATTTTTCTCTTAAAGCCCATACTTGCGCTCCATCAACTTCTAACGTCACATCTTCATGTAGTTGTACCCTCCTTACTAGGTCCACCCAAGTAAAATATCTTGGAGTATATATTGATAATCTGATCAGTTGGAAAAGCCATATTATGCTACTTACTGCCCGAGTACGTAAAACGATTTACATCTTTAAAAATCTCCGTTATTCTTTGGATCTCAGCACTCTTAAGATGGTTTATTGTGCCCTATGTCAGTCTATCTTGACCTATTGCATATCAGTTTGGGGAGGAGCAGCAAAAACACACCTCTTGCCATTGGAACGTGCACAGAGAGCTGTGCTTAAAGTTATGTATTCCAAACCCTTTAGATATCCAACAGCCCAGCTTCTAGATGATAGTCAAACTTTGTCTGTCAGACAGCTCTTTATTTTGGGAACAGTTTTAAGGAAGCACAGCTCTCTGGAGTATGATAGAAACTACACAACAAAGAGGCGTTCGCATAAAGTCTGTGAAAGCCAACGATTTCTTAGTTCCCTTGCTGCGCGGCACCATAAGGTAATTGGATGCCACCTGTATAATGCTATAAATAAAAATTGCAATATTTATTCCCTCACTAGATTCGAGTGTAAAAACCGGGTTTCAAGTTGGCTCCAGAATAAAAGTTACGATGAAACTGAAAACCTGCTTAAATTATCAATATTATAATAAGAACCAAACAACCACGTACACAAATAAATAATCTACACCCATAACAGCTCACACAACACTCCACCACTACACGCATTCCTCACACTACACACTACACACAACACACTACACACAACACACAACACACTACACACTTACACACTAAAACACACACACACACACTTATTTATTACATATCCATTTAATTATACATAGAACTGACACACCTACAATACTAAATACATAATTACAACTTTGCCACGCTACCACGTAACACTGAAAAGTTGTTCTGTAATAGATTAATAAGTGCGAGGGCCCTGGTACCCATAACACAAGTTGAATCTTACTTTGGGTACCAGAGTTCAACAAAATTTTGCATTTAAATGTTGTCTTCTGTCTACTGATTGTGTCCTCTAGTGTGTATTTTATGGCAAATAAATATATTATTATTATTATTATTATTATTATATATATATTTATATAAGTACCTACTTACGTATAATCGACAAAATACTAAACTATCACAAAATTTTATGTTAGGTATATATTATTCCGCTCTTGCACATACACGCTACCTAACAGCCATGATCCATTGACCATCATTTAAATAGAAAGAGGTATTTTAATAGTAAAATCTAGAGTGATTTCCCATATAAAAGTAATGAACTTTATTAACGAAAAATTTCAATCAAACTTTGTGGCCTGATGAATCATCGATACGGCATTTATTGTACTTCTTAATAATAATTATTACTAGGTAAGTATAGAGTTTTATTAATCTATGTCGAGTTTTCTGAAAGCACCAACAGTTCCATAAATGTCGACATCGTTGAATGATTCCGGAATCTTATGGCCTATATCATTTAGGTTTCGGAGGAAGTCCCGGCGGTCGTCGATGTGCTGTCTCCATTTCTTGGCAAGGACTTCTATTGACACCTCTTCACCACCACACTCTATAGGGAGAGTCCTCAGTGGGACGAAGTCTAATACCTCGTCTATGGTGGCGTGGAAGTGGTACTGTAAAGAACATTAATAGGTCAGGTAGGTAAGAAAACATTGTCTCAAATAATATTATGTCAGGTAAATATAGCCAATTATAGTTGACTTAAAGTCAAAAGATGTTTTCCTACTGAATTGGCATTTCAACACGCATTAAGACAAAAAACTAACATTTTGTAAACAGGTTAGTATTGTAGGTCAAAGGCAATGACACGAACTAAATGCCACACTGGATTCGTTTAGGTATATTTATTTTAAATAAAATAATAAAATAAATATCCTGGGACATTTTTCACACACGGCCAATCTGATTCCAATATTAAGCATCAAAGTGAGCTTGTGTTATGATATACTACATATACTACTTTTAAATACATACATATACAGTGGACCCCCGATAATCCGGCCCCTGGCTAGTCCGGGGCCCCCTGTAATCCGACATGGTCAATTATTTATTATGTATTGAATATTTTTTTGACAATCTTCGCTAATGCATGATTGAACAAGTTATAACTTGTATGCACCGCCACTATTGTGCTCGACGCGTAGAGTAGGTAGGTATTCTTTTGGTTCTGATTGCTTAGTTTGAATTTGACGATGTAACATGTAGAATCTTACCATTGCATCTGTAATTTGTCGGATTACAAGGTACTCTTTCGTAAAAAAATCCGGACTATAGGGGGTTTTAGGCAGTACTCTATAATCCGACAAATTCGCTAATCCGACACTGCCCTGCAAAACGTTTGTCGGATTACCGCGGGTCCACTGTATAGATATTTACATCCAGACACAGGACAAACAGACATATTCATGCATACAAATGTTTGTCCTGGGTGGGATTCGAACCCACGACCCGCGGCTTGAAAGTCAGGGTCACTAACCACAAAGCCAACCGGGCTGTCATTTTATGTAAAACATTTCTATTTACTGAGTAATTTTAATCACGTTTGACAACAATTTCAATTAACATGAATTCATTAATTTCATAGAACTCACCCGCCTCCTGACTTTCTCGTTGACATACTTCATCATGAGCTGGTAGGTGGAGGTGAAGATGGACGCTGAGCCAACTATGTGGACTCTCTTCAGTCTCTGCGGGTAGGCGGCCTGGGCTAGCTGGATGCCACGTCTGACTGCGCTTATTGCGCCAGCTACGCGAGCCGTCAGGGCCACTCGGGCGTGGGTAACCTACCACGAAAGTTAGAGTTAGAGGTAAGCTCATAAGGGGGGGGCGGCGGGGGGCGCTATGACCGACTATGGCCGACTATGACCATCAGTTATAGTTCTTACTATCCATAAAAAATCGTAAATCAGTGGCAGGGAGCATCACCGCCACTAATAAAATGATCTAGGTAACTACATCGATATATATGTACTACGTTTAGGTCGATGGGTAACTATAATATCGTACCACGAGCATAATAAATTGATATTTAAAAAGAAAACAATGTGCTTCATGTGAGAGAAGTTTCAGCAAATTAAAATTTATTAAAAATTACTTGCGGTCTACAATGACTGAAACCAGAATAAACAATCTTGGTATTTTAACGATAGAACATGAAGCAACACAAAATATAAATTTTGATGACGTGATTTCGGAGTTCGCAAGTGTCAAAGCTAGAAAGAAGGAAGAAATTTTAAATTTTAGCAAACAAAATTTGTTTCACATAATATATAAATATTTGTAATACTCGTATTTTAATAAAATGTAAATGACTATTACTTTTTAGGGTTCCGTAGCCAAATGGCAAAAAACGGAACCCTTATAGATTCGTCTTGTCTGTCTGTCCGTCCGTATGTCACAGCCGCTTTTTTCCGAAACTATAAGAGCTATACTTTTGAAACTTGGTAGGTAGATGTATTCTGTGAGCCGCATCAACATTTCCAAAAAAAAATAGAAATAAAACAATTAATTTGGGGGGTCCCCTACATAGAACTGAAACTCAAAAAATTTTTTGTCATCAAATCCATACGTCCCACACGTATGAAAAAAATCATCAATAGATAGGTCTTCCAAAATGATATTGAGGTTAGTACTATAATTTTTATTTGTGCCAAAGTAATGTCAGATTTCCCCAATTAAGAAGGAAAGCCTTGAGCATACTTAGTCGGCGGCGATTTTCATGTATTGGGTAGGTATTGTATTGTAGAGGGGAAAAAGGTTTATGCGAGATAATATTTAGTAGGAATTTATAGTGCGTCTACCTATATATTGTAAGTATATACTAACATCATAAATGAATACATCTCCAGCTATCAATGTTTCGTCGCACATTCGTGTATCACAGACGAGTAGCAGTGCTCGAACAACATTTGTTATATCAGATGAACTCTCAGGATATCCCGCCCTTATCCTGAATAGTGTCACTCGATATCCTTCATCTGTCAGCTTCGGTAAAGGTACGATATCTCTGGGAACATAAAAAAATATAGTAGGTAAACTAATTATTTAAAAAATAGCCATTACTCGTGAAAACTTGTAGGTCCATCCAAAATGTATAATTGATGGTCAAGAATTTTAATTAACCATAAGCTCCATCAGCTTTAATTAAAATTCTCTAGCCTTAAAAAATCTAAATCTCTATGCAGTAGATATTATTAAACTTACATGAATTTGCAAACGTCTTGTAGTGGTGGTTCCGTGAGTGAGCGGTGCTCGAACAAGTCCCTGCAGCGAGAGCGGGACAGACAGAACGATTCGAGCTTCGTCCTGGCTCTGTCCATGTCCATGCGGCATCCTCGCACGAACAAACCCAGGAGATTTGTATCTGTAGATGAATGGACCAAGTTTCGATATGTTGTCGGAATTTCTTGTCAGGTTCAAAGTGGTTTTGTCTATGACAGGTTGGCTTTGTGGTTAGTGACCCTGACTATCAAGCCGCCGGTCGTGGGTTCGAATCCCACCCAGGACAAACACTTGTATGCATGAATATGTGTGGTTGTTCTGTGTCTCGATGTAATTAATTATCTATATTAGTATGCATTTTAAAGTAGTAAGTATGTAGGTATATGTAATGTAGTATATCATGGCAGCTACCTGGTTACCATATTACAAGCCCTGCTGAGTTTGGAATCAGATTGACCGTGTGTGTAAAATGTCCCCGGATATTTATTTATTAAAGGAGTGTTGAATTCGAATTATAGGTATAGAATCATTTATTGATCATGTCTAAAGATGTGATTAATTAACATAATCATGAGCTTACTGATTGACGTAACAGCATTATTTGGGCTGGTATGTTGCAATATGTATGAGGTAGGTTACCTCTATAATCATGTTCCTTTTGTTGTTAAATTGTTAACTAGCGCGTTTCGTAAATGTCAAGACTTCCCTTGTTGAGGCAATACCAATGTTAAACGTAGACAAAGTAATTAATGGTCAGTTGAATTTAATTTCAATTGTTGGCAGACAATCGTCGTCTACGTGATACCTACAAAAAAACATAGAGCAGGTAATAAATAATCTTAAGTAAGTAATATTAATTAATGTAAGTATCTACTTATACCTACTTACTATGGTGAGTTTCCTAACAACAAACGTTCTTAATGAACGAGGATATCGAACAGGGAAAACTGAAAGTCGCAAAATAGATATTATGAAAATTTTGCGGAGAGAAGAGGAAAAAAGACTACATAAATACGCCAACAAACACCTTCGCCCATAACTCGTAGCAAGCAAGACCTATAAAATATTGTAGGTACCTATAGGCTTATGAATAATTATTTTCCTCGTCAAGTAGATTTCGTAGGAGTCTAGGAAACCATCGTATCAAGTTTACTTATATAAAGTTGATTCTTTGTTTGATCTTGGAAAATTTGCGTACCTACAAAACCGGTAAGCGGTGTATTTACGACAAACATAATTTAGTATTCGGTTGGCATCAGAAAGATAAAGAAATTAATTGATGTATGTCTGATGACGATAGAGCAAGGTTAGGTCACGTTCAGATAGCAACTTAGCTAACTTCCTTTGCAACTTAGAAGTGTTATAAAAATTGCATGTATTTTGATGCAACTGATGCAATTTCTTTAGAAGTTACACTAAACGCATTAAATGGTAATTTACAAGTTGGTACAATGTCGATCCTTATCGCCATATTTATTTTGATGTTGACTTAAAAAATATGCAATAAACTAATACACAAACAAATGTTTGTATCGTTTGTTTTATTAATAATCGATGGTAAATATTTATTATTAAATGCCATAACACTTAATGTAAGTAACTGTTAATCATACATGACACAAAATAATTATAGTTAAGTAAGCAACTTGGTCAAGGCATAGATTAAATACTTTTAATTTTCGATAAACGTAGGTAAATTAAAATGCAACAAGCGTGTTTTAGAACCGTGAGGAAAAACATTTGTAAACAATTGCTACCCGTTGTTGCAATTGTCCAAAAACAATGAATACCCAAACACATAAGTAATACCTACATGTAAATTAAAGTTTCTTGAGCCTTACTAATTAGAAAAATAAACGTAAATGCATGTGTGAGGTAGGTATGTCTACTAGCTAATAGGTACTTGGATCTCTAGAAACTGTTAATATTAATGTTTGTTAACTTGGTAGAAAAATAAGAATGATTGATAGGTAGGGTACCTACGTACAGATACTTATACGATGACAAACTATACATTTTCATTTCGATTTATGGATTGAGTTTGTTTCTTCCTTGAAATCGCAATGGATCATTGGATTGTCGTGATTTTTGTATGTGAGTTCTCATATAGGTATAGATAGGAGTACCGAGACTAGGTCATTAACAAAATATCTATTCGTCAAAGCGAAGCTAGTTTTGAGATTAAGGGCATACCTAATCCTTCAAATTGTTTAAAGCTATAAATGATAGTATAGGTACCTACTAATGAAGTTCTACATCATAAGTTACCTATGACAATAACTACAAAGGTAACTTGTAAATCAAGTTTGCGACAGTTAAAAATAAACTTATGTATAAGACGAAAAGTATGTCGGTAGTGTCGGTACCTACACCTCTGACACATTTTTTATTTCTTACTAAATAAAGTTCGCTATGTCATAATAAAATAAAGAATTGACAACATGACCTCACTTCCTGATAATCTTTAGGTACCTATTAACAAATTGAGTTTATAAAATCTTGATTCTTTCATATAATAGGTATATGTCAGTGTGTGTCGCTGAATTTTGTAGGCAATATCACGACTTAGGCTCGAATCTATTTATACTCCTACAAGCTGCAGCTTACGTTTAGGTGGATATGTATTTTATTATATCTATTTTTGGCATAGCACGGCAAGCCATTCATCTTATGTATTGTATGCTAGTATGCACTATGCTTTGTGTAGGTACCTATTTATTACTTACAAAATCATAACGTTGAGGTATCATTATGGTCAAAGACAAATAAAAACATTTAAACTTTCCATTCTCTAAGCTTTCCAGTGAAAAACAATATTTGAATACGAATGAATCAGTTCCATTACAAAGAGTAACAAAACGCTACAGTTTGTCACTGTGATGCAATATAGTATACAACATGAATTTTAAAATATCTGTAACTTTACTACAGAATATTAATATAAAACGTGTCTTACAGTACATTATGTAACTTTACGTAAACGATTTGATTAGTAGGTACATAGATCCCTAACTAACTCTGCGATTTGATTTTTTTTTACAATTAGAAACTAGATTATGTACCTACCTACCGTAGGGTAGTGTATTAGTGGACTGTGATCTGTGACTAAGTAGAAACAGCGGACCTCTCACGTGATAGCCTAGTTAACGAATGAGACAGCAAACGCTGTAACGAGGTGTTAATATAATTTTACGTATCTGAATTGAACTCCCGTGTTGGCAATGAACTTGTCAATGTTATGTCATTAACATGGAAAATTGACAAATCTATGTATGGACTTAAAATGTTGGTATGTATGTATGTATGTATGTACCAAAGTTATTTACATCACATGAATCACCAAAAAAGAAGGTGATAAAAGCCTTATTAAAATACTGCTTATATGCATAACACTGTATTACTAATGCGTTTAGTATAAATGTATGTCAACATCAAATATTTGCTAGAGTCAACGTTTTTATATGCATCACTTACAAGTTGGTGTACCTACATAATCGATGCACTGAACATCAACATAAAGACTATTGATTTATTTTCGTTCATAATTTATTTTTACAGAAACAATTTTTTTAAAGGGTTGCGAATATGTCTATGGAGTTGTAACCCTGCGGGAAACCTTGGTAGACTACTCATTCCCAAACCTAATATAAAACAAGAATCAGTCATTTTTAATTTCGTTGAGGGTTTGATTTCTAATTAATCCTAGACCTAGAGATAGTAATTTTATGTACTTACCTACCTAAGTCACACTCCGTTATTATGTAGCAATAATAATTTGAGAAGGTAAAGGACTATATGTATCGAATTACAAGTAGGTATCTATCAACAAACAACTTTTCTTATTCGTAGGTCTTATTGCGATTACCTACTACTCAATGTTCTGTGTGAAATAAAATAATGTGTAGGTAAGTACTTATCCAAACATAGTTTAGGGCAGATAGATAGGTACCTACCTACTAATGTTTTATAAACCAAACCCTAACGTTGATAAATAACACCTACTTACGTAAAAATCCTTAATATAGGTACTTAATGTTACAAAATATTCAATGAATAGAATGGGAAGAACCCAAATTATTGAAAACCGGTCAACAAAAAACAGGTTGCTCGAAATGATAAAATACGTAAATATAAGAATAATAAGCCACCTGAGTAGTCTCACATCTGACGACGAATTATTTGATCTAGCTGTTAGCACAATATTAGTATTGTATCATATCAACGAAATTTAACATACTTACCTACCATTAAAAGATGCGTGTGTGTATAAAGTGTATTAAGTATATAATTTTAATAACAATTTTATTACATACCTAATTAGATTTGTTTGAAAAATAATCCCGCCAAAGGACCGCTTTGATACACTAACAATGGTTTGCGTTGCGGCGATGTATTATAATACGTGCTTAGTTCGTTTTTCAAATACTTTTCTTTTTAAACATTTTAAGGGTTGTAGACCATAGATAAAATTGAAACGTTTTAATTATATTATTATCTACTTCCTTACGATCTGCTTTAGAAACATATTTCTTTATTTGTTGAGTCCAAGATTTATAGATTTATCAAATCATATTACCGACACCCCGAACAGGCACCATGCTACCGTGATGACATAACATTACATGGTAGATCACAGTAAATCACAAACAAAAATATATGATTAAAAAAATGATTTTACAATAGGAAGATATATTTTAATCAACTATAAATACTACCTACTTCCAAAAATTGGTTTTACTGTTTAAACGTGATGGAGTTTCAAACATTCATAATTAAAATATAATATTCTACAAAACTTGAAAAATTACATTCTATCCAAATTAAAAGTAAAATGTGATTTCATAGTTAAATGGTTTATTCATCCTACCTAAACTTTCAGGATGCGGGAGATGTGGCGACGCAGCCAGCATGCTACGAAGGTCTCGTACGCCCCGCTCTAGGTCACCAGGCCCTTCGCCGGACTCCTGTTTGATCATCTCCGCCTGTTTGAGCGATGGCCCTTCTAACAACTCCATTTTCATTTCACTCCACCAAATAAGTCATAAATAATGTGCTTAAAAATTATTAAAAAAACGATGTTCCAATAAAAAAAAAACCACAGATTCCGCACTCTAGCTGAGTAAGGACAAAACTGCGAGTGTTTTGTGTTCAACACCTTTTATAAACTAGCGTCGTCGCATTTAAAAACGTAAAGACGGACTCGTTCACACCAACCGCCTGACGGCTGCGATTAATAAATTAGATAACTACTTATTTTGCCAAAATGTACTTGTTGCTTGAAATGCAATGCGCTGGGTTGAGATGCACATGACCCTTACTAGATGAGTGAGATAGGTCGATTGAGAGCCCTCAGCCATTGATAAAAAAATGTTTTTTTATATCATTGCCCTCAGCGCAATTTTCCGCAAACTATTAGGTACTTATATGTAATTTGAATTAAGACCTAGTATGAAAAGGCGTTTATAATACCTACAATATGAATGTTGGCTTACATCAATTATAAATTATTGATGTTATTCATTATATAAACGGCAATTAATTACAAAAATAGAGTCATTTCGCTATTTTTCCATTGAAGATGATTTAGTTATAAATAGCCGGTAACGATTTGTTTTGTATTAATATTCAAATATACAAAGCAAAATATTCAGTGCTCTACATTTCGACCGGATGGATGGGAAATTCTCGTACCTAAGCCTAAATGCAATGTAGGTATATTTTCATTTGTACATTCAAATGCCGTGTATGTTCTTTGGGTAGAAATATCTAAGAGTATAAAATAGTTAATTGAGTTCTTATTACATGAAAGTACCTACAAGTTAACAATCCAACCCTTCTACTATTACATTTTCTTACTTTGAGTCACTATGATTAACAAAAATAAAAAGTCGTTTAAAAAAAAGTTTGCTTGCATTTGAACCGTAAGAAACTTGTTGATCCTACTAGTAGTATAATAATGACTAGCCAGTATACTATAGTAGTCTTTGATAATGACTAAAATATTACAGCTATTCCACAATAGATGTCACTAAACTATTTCACTATACTACTCCATATTGTGGCAGCACCGGCGAAAATTAAAGAGGCATATCGCATAGTTCGGTGACGGTACGGTGAATTTGAAAAAATGCAGAAATCGATTTTGGATAAAATATAAAATGGTCAATAAAAACTACTAATTTATGTTCGACATTTCGAAATATCGATATATTTTATCAGCAGTCCTACCTCAGAAGTACCAACTACAATACAAAAAAACCTGTACGATATGGTACCAACCAACAGATAATTCAATTCAATTTTCAAACAGTAACGGTATACCTACATACTGAGCTTAACAAAATATATTTTGGAAAATAAAATAAACAAAGCAAACATGAAAACCGCTAATAAACGTTGATTTTGACTTAAAATATTAACATTTGTAGTTATTATGGAGCCCTCTAGAGAGGCGATAGCTGTGCGTATAACGCGGCTAAACAGACAAATATTAGGTAAAGTGACGAGTGGTGCGAATAAATTCAACAAGAAAACTATTGATCGTGAGGCTCTTTTAGATGCTCTTACTGTTTTATATGATGAGTGCAATGATGATCCTGTTAAGAAAACCGACGAATTGGTTCGAGCCTTTGTGGACAAGTGTAAGTACCTGAACACTTATTTTAATATTCAGCTCTTGTCTTTGTCAGCTGGGACTCGTATGTTTTTGTACTCATAATAGGTACTTACCTTATTTCTAATTTCCGTCTCGCGGTTTACACATTATTCCAGGATGAAAAGAACCCTATATACACTCCTTGGCATTGGGTATATCCATGTCGACATTCACCACGATTTGTTAAGCTTTAAGTCTAGTATTAATCAGTAACATAGCAGGAGACAATCTACCAAGAGAGTTACTTGTACTTCAATTCATTAATTTATAGAAATTTTGTATCGGTCATGATTCTGGAATAGATTGAGATAAAATTATCTGTTAATACTGTCTTAATGTGCCTGTTTCATTGTGTAGTTATTTCTTAATGTATTAAGAGTAATCATCATCACATTAGGACATTTACCTATATTATAGTCAAACCATTTTGATTGTATTCTAATGCTTCTGCAATATCTCTCGCCTCCTTAACCTTCTAACAGAAGCAGATGTATTTTTTTTTCATTTTAGTTTTATTCAATATATGTAACTTGTTTAATTAACTAATATACAACATCTGTCTTATAAGTCATTACCATTTGACCTTGGTCTTGGTACCAAAGTAACTGTATCCTGTGTATAAAACATTTATAAGTCCAGGTAAAGTCTATGTAACAAAATTAATTTATAATATTCAACAAAAATGTTATTCTGGATAAATGAAAATGAATCTGAATAAGCTTCGTATAAAATCCTTCAAGGTAAATTTATTTGGTTTTCAGATCGCAGTACTCTGGCCGAGCTGCGAAGAACTCGTGTCTGTTTCTCAGACTTTGAGGTGATACAAACTATTGGCCGTGGATATTTTGGTGATGTCCATGTAAGTTTATTACATTATTTTATTTATCTGCCTTCGAGAGTATAGTAATGAACTATTCAGGAAGTAACTAATTTGGCATATAAACTTATTATTTGTACTTCTAAAATTTAAAGGTTTATCATTGCATGAAAAGTAATACTTCATGCAATTATTCAGGTATACATAATGAAATTTAAAATAGTAATATGTTTTTTATACTTCCTATTTATGAGACTATCTTTGAAGTATTAAATCCATTACTCAGTACCAACTTATTTTTAGATGGTGCGAGAGAAACAAACAGGTGATGTATATGCATTGAAAAGCGTGCGCAAGGAGCTAGCTCGTCGCCGAGAAGCGGGCGCGCCTGAAGACGAGCGTGAGGTCCTCGCAGCCGCCTCTAATGCCTGGATACCACGATTGCAGTATGCTTTCCAGGTATATAAAAATAGTCATTCACATCTTTTCAAAAGTATAATAAATAAAAGTCTATATATGTATTTATGATACACAACTTGCTCCCCGCGGTTTCACCCGCGTCCCCGGGAGATCTTCCATTTTCCCGGTATAAAAAGTAGCCTATGTCCTTTCTCAGGCTCTAGACTATTGGTGTACCAAATTTAATTTAAATCAGTCCCATAGTTTTAGCGTGAAAGCAAGACAGACAGAGCTACATTCCCATTTATAATATTAGTATATATTCTAATATTATTTTTACATTAATTATGACAATATACTCAAACATACATACACAAGACAGGCAGGACTAAGTGCACGTCAGTGTATATGTTAATAGTCAGATAACTGTTTTTTATTTGTACAGGACACAAGCAACTTATACCTAGTGATGGAGCTATGTTTGGGCGGCGACCTCGCTGGGCTGCTGTCGCGCCGGAACCATCCGCTGTCTGAACGCGACGCCGCCTTCTACGTGGCTGAAGTGGCGCACGCGCTCAAGGCATTGCACGGCATGGGATTCGTGCACAGAGATGTTAAACCGCACAATATACTGTTGGACAGGTTGGTTGGAGTTTAACAGATTGCTTATTAAGTTCTAGGTAAGGCGTGTAGAAAAATTGTAATACCAATAGAATAAATACTTGTACATCTAGCACATGTCACAAGCATTAATTGAAAGGAATGATGGGTTGATATTGATATACAGTACATAATATTATTATGACAAAAATAACTTTCCAGTTAAGTTGGCATATTCTTTAGATACATGTACTTGTCTTCTCAGTCACTGTAGCATATTGAGTTAAAAAGTAGGTACATCATAAGTTGCCTCCGTGCGGGGCATCACACTCGTAGTTTCCGTAGTGATACGGAGATAAAAAATAGCCTATGTTACTCTCTAATAATGTAGTTATCCATTGGTAAATCAATTTTTGAAATCTGCACAGTACTTTTTGAGTTATCATTACAAACATGCACACACACATTTTTCCTCATAATATTAGTGTACATTTGGTCTTCATAGTACATACCTACTCGTAACTACTCTTTAAATTAAATGATTACTGGTCATCAGTACATATTTATGAATTTTGATGTATGTAATACAGATGCGGGCACATAAAGCTGGGCGACTTCGGGTCGTGTGCTCGGCTGTCGGAGCGTGAAGGCAGCACGTCGCGCACCCCGGTGGGCACGGCGGACTACGTGGCGCCGGAGCTGCTCGCCGCCGCCGAATGCGCCGCCAGGCACACTGTCTGTCTACAGTACTGTCGGGGGATTGTTACTACCGCCATTGTGGGTTCGCACGCATACACGCTTTATGCATACACCCATGTTTCCACCTGATATATTAGTGTCTAAAATCAAAAGTTAAAAAGAGGCTACTAGATCGTAAATAAGATCAAATAGTCAATTTGTAAAAAGTTGTGTTATAGTATATCTGGGTTTATACCGATTAAGATAAATAATCAATAAAACGACCCTATGTTAAATGAAAAGAAATATTAATTAATAAATCCGTTCTTTATACCTAAGAATAGTTGTTACTCGCAAATAGAGAGTAGAGACCACATTATATTATATATTAAAAAATAAAAAAGATTATTGGAAAATTATGGAGTAAAAGTAAGCTAGGAAACAATGATGTAAAAGCATGATGTTAGTAGAAAATGTAGATTAAATAATGTATGAATTTGCCTGGTAGATGTAGACATAGTAAGTTTGAGTTGTTAGATTTGCCTTGCAGTTGAGTTGTAAAATAAAATTGTAAATTACTAATTTTTAATACCCATTAGATGGTGTGAGCACTAAACAATAACAATATTAATGGTTTTTGGATAAATTAACAAAATTTTGATTTAAAGCAGTGGAAAATGTAATGAAACAATAACTTCAGTAAATGAAGTAATGTCAAATATGTGGTAGGATATTTTACAGTAGTTGTATAGTTACTTACCCCAGTCCAATAGACCACATGGTCAAGCCCCGACATTTGAATACATTTTCACTTATTCTTATATTTATATCCTAACTAAACAAATGCGAAAGTAACTCTGTGTCACTTTCATGCTAAAACTACTGAACGGGTTTAAATGAAATTTGGCACATGATAGTCTAGAGCCTGAGAAAGGACATAGGCTACTTTTTATGGGAAAATGGAAGATCTCCTGGGTACGCGGGTGAAACCGCAGGGAGCCTACTAGCGCTAGTATAAAATAAAACAACACTTTTTATAATCATCTCTCAATCAAAATTTAAGGATCATTAATATAATTTAGTTATTCTATTCTATGTTATATTTACTTCTCTGTACTTATCTGTAATTGTTTCACATGCAGTCGGCATGTGACTACTGGTCGCTGGGCGTTGTCGCCTTTGAACTGGTCACGCTGAAGAGGCCCTTCTCCTCGGGAGACGACGACTCCATGGCACTCATACTTAGCAATATACAAAGGTAATTAATATAATTTAACTACAGTGGTGTATTCAAAACATTTTCTGTATGATCTGTGGAATTTAACAGTTTTTTTTCTTGTATTTCAAATCATGCACATAATCGAAAATTGAAATGAAAATAATATTCATCTGTATTTTTCGTAAGGACCTTACTTTCATGGTCTTATTTGTGTACCCTCCCTATCGTCAAGCTTGATTTGAAAGCGCTTAATCTTAGGGAAGTATTTGATTCGTAATTCCTATATGTATATTATTACCAATATTTTTAATACTTATTTAGTTTTTTCAAGTTCTCATAATTAAATGAATGTAAATACTTTTTTGAAAACAAAAGTTTCTTTAACCATATATTAATGAAGTTACATAATGCTGTTTTCTTTTTTTACCCGTAAATAGTGGCGCCCTTCCCCCAAGAGCGAACCGCCCCAGGCGCCACTTTTAGAAGGGCGGCAAAAAATAACATCATTATTTTTGTGACGTCAAAAGGGCGACAATGGCTCTCGCTACGCCACTGACCGTAAATATAGTTTATATTATTTATTTTGTGTTATAATCATTTCCAGGTACGAGCGTTCAGGCGACCCGGAGCCCCCGTTCGAGGAAGCCCCCCTAGGCCCGTCCAGCGCGTGGCGCTCGCTAGTGGCCGGCTTACTGCGCGTGACGCCGCCCAAGCGGTTCAGCTACCTCGACACGCTGCAGCACCCGGCGCTTGCGCATATTGCACCGCACACTATACGCGATCAGGTATTATATATTCGAATATTATTTGACAAGAAGGGCTGCATAGATTTATATGATTTAATTTGTTGGTTGTGTCGCCGCCCCGAATAGCAAAATAAGTAATCAAAAATCTTCTTCTTCCTGCCCTTATTCCGCCTCATATCAATACTCATATCGGCTTTCACACAATCTATTCATACTTTAATAAGAAATTAAATATATAAAGAAAAAATATTTTCACGTACATTTTGTTTTGATGCGATGCCATTTCTATTACATAAGTGAAATTATAAACACCGGGAATAATGATGTAACTGCGGCATGGGGGCTAGTAGCTTAAGTAGCAGCTGATATGCTATTTTTTATACAAACTACTGATTGGTACGCGTAGGAATCAAACTAGTAGGCTGGTAGACTAAGTTTCAGATCAGATTATTACCCAGTCCATATAATAAATTGTAAAAATAAGTATGTGTTTATGTGCAGGCGCCGCCTTGGGTGCCGTGTGTACGCGGTGCGGAGGATTCGTCTTACTTCTCGGTGCCGCCGCGAGACCCGCCCGCCGCCAACGCAGCGCCTTTCCGCACTAGGCCTCCGTTCGCCGGACAACTGCCGTTTGTCGGTAAGTCTGGTGCTCCACTTCACTTATATTTTGAAAATAATAAAAAATTAATACATACTGATATATAATATAATAGCTGCCTCCCCGCGGTTTTACACGCGTAGTTCCCGTTCCCATGGGAATACAGGGATAAAATATAGCCTATGTTACTCGGGGATAATGTAGCTTTCCAAAGGTGAAAGAATTTTTGAAATCGGTCCAGTAGTTTCGGAGCCTATTCATTACAAACAAACAAACAAATCTTTCCTCTTTATAATATTAGTAATATAATAAGTAAGATACCATAAGCAAGGACTACATCGGTCAGTGGTAAATGTGATCTGTTAAACATTATTACCGAATATATATATATCTATGTATGTATATTGTTGCGAAATTTCCATTTAATTGTTTTATTGTAAATTCTAAAGATAACAAAGTACAATAAAACAAGTGTTTCATCTGAACGATAACCCTCGATTATATCCAGATTTTCGAGTTATTATTTTACCTATTATAGAAATTATTTAGTGATGTAAATTAAAATTTAATCTGCAGGATACTCTTACGTGGCACCCGAGGAGAACGAAGACAACTCAGCTGGCTTTAACGCGTCACACGACCTTACCGCGATCGATTTAGCTACTTACAAGTGAGTAAAATTGCACTTACAGTTTATTCGAAAATAGGAGTTGACTACTCTGTATGCCATATAAAAATCTAATGACCTTTTGACGTGACAACGTCTTATAAATTGGTTTGCCGGGTGACACTTCAAGAAACTGCGTTACGCTCCGCTCACGTAACGTGACGTTATGTTTTAAATTGTTACTATTGACGTGACAACGTCTTATAAATTGGTTTGCCGGGTGACACTTTAAGAAACTGCGTTACGCTCCGCTCACGTTACGTGACGTTATTGACGTGACAACGTCTTATAAATTGGTTTGCCGGGTGACACTTCAAGAAACTGCGTTACGCTCCGCTCACGTTACGTGACGTTATGTTTTAAATTGTTACTATTATTTCATCCTTCTTCCTACTATACGAATGAATATTAATAATAATAAATCCATTTATTTCAGACATCTACAGTCCATAATTTGTTAGTAACACAATTCTTACTTGCTATGTTAGTACACACAAAAATACAAAATAAACACATCACCTCCGAGGAGACCGAACTACATATGCAGGACATGTAGTTCGGTGAACCTCTTCAGCAGAAAGCCATCCATTCTGTCTGCAATGACCTTCAAGACATTGTTTCGGCTCCCCCGCACTCGACGCACTACGGACGCACACTTCTTACGTATGATTGCGAAAAAATCATCAGTTTTTGCGTCCGCAAACATGCCAGATGCACTACAGCTACAGTAACGAGGGAGCCTCAACAATGCCCTGAAAGTATTATTGTATTGGACTCGCAGGGCATTGTAGGCTTTCTGTGTAAAGCTGGCCCACAGACTGCTCGTATAAAATGACTGGCAGAAAGCCTTGAATAAAGTAATTTTTACTTCCGCAGAACAACGAGCAAATCTACGAGCCAGCATATTGCCACGCACTGCCAATGCCCTGCGTTCCCTTTCAATATCCAGGTCATCTGAAAGCGTTTCAGTTACAACATGACCTAAATATTTAAATTGAGACACTTGTTTCATAGGAAGCCCATTTAAGAACACGGGTGGAACATAACTAGGGCCCCTACTATCACACCTAAATATTAAAAGCTCTGTCTTATTAACATTGTATTTTAAACCATGTTTTAAGACATATGACTCGCATACCTTCAGCAACTTACTTATACCACCAACCGACGGGCTCAGCAGCACCATATCATCGGCATAACTTATGTTATTTACGCTGATATCGTCTATAAAACATCCAATGTGGGTATTGCTGAGCTCGACAATTAGTTGGTTTACATACAAGTTGAATAGTCTTGGAGAGGTGAGCCCACCCTGCCTTACCCCACAGTCTAGTCTATATGGGTTCGAAAACGAATCCCCCCACTTTACAACATTTACCTGATTATTATACCAATAGGAAAAGATATTTACGAGGTCAGGGGGTACACCCTCCTCTCCAAGCTTTCTCCAAAGCAAGTCATAGTCAACCAAGTCAAAAGCCCTGGACAGGTCCATGAAACAGGCATACACATTAGTTTTCCTTTTTGTATAGTACTCAGCAGTGTGTTTTAAAGATAATATAGCACTCTCAGTAGATAGCCCCGCACGGAAGCCAAACTGGTTATCATGTAACTTAATGTGCGCGTCAAGGTAAGAGTCAAGTAAACTGTCCAGCACCTTCGCTATAGTTGTTGCCAAAGATATCGGCCTTTAATTATTTTTGTCCGATACATCTCCAGTTGCATTTTTAACTATTGGTACAACCACAGTTTTCATTAGGTCTTTTGGTAAATAAGAATGTCTGACACAGAAGGTAAACAACAACGACAGCACCCTAGGCAAGTGTCGACCCGCGTGCTGAAGATGTTCAATACTAAGGCCGTCATGACCTGGAGACTTGCCTCTCTTCATACTGCGAATAATTTTGGCAATCTGCTTACAGTTAAAATGTACGTTTGGTTCCAAAGGCATGCGGTTCTCAGTACTGTTCCCGATCACGTGTGATATTTGAGGCTCTACTTTGAAATGCACACTAAAAAGATTGGCAATGTCACTGGGCTCAGACACCCCCTCTACACTCACAGGCAGGCTAGGCCTAGATTTCAACTTTAATATTCACATTAAAATTATTTTACCACTCAAAGTCGTTGTCACGTAAAACTTTCGCCCGTATACCGACTTTACAGGCAACCAATTTTTTTTTTCCACATTTTAGAATCACGATTGGTTAAACACTTATGTTTCTTCCACCTCCGTAAGTCGTATTCATGTTTGAGGGTCGTGACCACCTCTATCCATGGTATTCGTTCTGACTATAGTCCCCCATTTCTTCCTATTCCCGGTTCTTTCCGTCCCATGTTTCTTACAAATTTAATTTAAATCGGTTCAGTAGTTTTAGCGTGAAAACGAGATATACCGACTATAGGATTAGGATATACAGCCCGGTTGGCTTTGTGGTTAGTGACCCTGACTCTCAAGCCGCGGGTCGTGGGTTCAAATCCCACCCAGGACAAACATTTGTATGCATGAATATGTCTGTTTGTCCTGTGTCTGGATGTAATTATCTATATAAGTATGTATTTAAAAGTAGTATATGTAGTATATCAGCTGTCTGGTTACCATAGCACAAGCTCTGCTTAGTTTGGAATCAGATTGGCCGTGTGTGAAAAATGTCCCAGGATATTTATTTATTATATAGATAGACACACATGTTTGTTCCTACAGGTCAGCAGAGAAGTTGGCATCGATGCGTAGCCGTGAGATAACGTCGTTGCAGAACAAGTTGGCGGCGGCCGAGGCGGCGGCGGGCGCGGCCGGCGAGCGCGCGCGTCGCGACGCCGACGCCGACGCCGAGAGGCAACGGGCCCGCCTACAGGCTGATATCACCGCGCTTAGTCTGCAGAATAAGTAATACATACTTTATTATTAACATTAACCAATTACATCAAATTAAGCAATTGCCTAGGGCATCACGTCTGGGTCACCAAATAAATAAATAATGATTCGGTTTTTATTGTTGTCGCACAACATATTTTATTTATTTATTTATTCAAGGTCTTCTGACAGTTGTTACAATAATACATCACATAATAACAATAAAAATCTAAAAACATTCTAAAAGCACAACCAGTTATAAGCAAACACCACATGACAGAAAATATTAAAAATCAAGTACATAAAAGAAAAACACTCATAAACTTAAAATTACAATCACAATTAAAATTACATTTTGTATAACATTATTACGTCTAAGGTAGAGAGTACCATCATCTTATTTTACAAGAAACTAATGTTATTAGGCAGAAAAGGTTTAAAGATTTTAGTTGAGATAAGGATAGGGGGGCCCACAGGCGCAGATTGCTTAGGACATCAAGTAGTCTTAATCCGTCTCTGTTTACATTGAGTTATTGATGAGACTTCCATGTTCTTCTCAGCAAAGCAACCTTACAAAACTGATGAGTTTCATAAGTACCTGTTCGACGTTTCATAAATGCCTGTAAAGTCCTATTGGAATAAATAAACTCCAATCTGAAGAAATCACCATCTAGGTAAAACTGAGTGTAACAAGGGGAGGTATTTGCCATACAGGGTAATAATTCAATCTGAAAGTATCCTAGACCAAAATAACATTCTGTATATACTATGTAATGTAATTTGTCTAGTATAATTGTTAAGTACGCAATACTTATTCCCGAATAATTTCTCAGACGTCTCGAACGCCAAGTGGAAGTCGAGAAGGAAGAGCGTATGGCCCTTCACCGTAGAAACCAGGAACTCGCAGCCGGTATAGAAGAGCGTAATAACGTGGAAGTTAGACACGCCCAAGCCGCCGCTTCAGCGCTTCAACAGGAACGAGACGCGCTAAGAGACGACATGAGGAGGCTAGAAGCGAGGATCGAGGAGTTGCAAGCGGAATGTACCAGGGCAGTTAATTCAGCTGACACTGCGAGGGCACAGCACCAGCATTATAAGGTATGGATTTATCTACATTTGTTTATTTCAAGACTCAACTAATCTTGCTGAAATGTGATTTGTTTGTATGTTAAGCGACTAGCAATGCAGATAATAGTAGTTCTATAGGTCGCGAACATGTTCACCCATACATAGAATTTACAATAGCCCATTTATTCATTGTTATCGTTAATGACACTAAATAAATATAGGTTTGAAAAGTAAAAAGAAAATCATATCGTTGGCTTTAACATCTTTTCGATTCATCGAGTTTATTATATAAATCAATGTTTAAATTGTGAATATTGCACATGTCAGGATATAGTACAGCACGTGCATGAACTGCAACACAGGCGACTGACTGAAATGAACGTACGCCCCATTGTGAGTGGACCTTAACAAAATAGTACATGTAAATTCGTAAATAGTACTGTAGTTTGGTTATATGTTTGATAATGTTTGTATGAATGTAAATTCCAGTATGTAGTTAGCCAGTAGACATTATTTTCGTAGTATTTGGGTAGTTATATAAATTATTGGTAAAGTAATGTAGAGAAATAAAAAATGTTATTTGATTATTTAATAATATTTATACATAGAAGTAGTAACATGTTGTGTAGTCAGTTGTTGAATGCTAAGTTAGTAAGTATTTAAATTGCAATATGTTACCTTAATATAATTTTTTGTGCATCCTATTTATTGTACCTTCCTTCCTTATTAATCCTTACCCCTTAAGTCTGCGATCACGAAGGCTATGCGTTAATGACAAATGTCAGTTATAATCAAGCCAATCTTTTTACGTTTTTTGATAAAAGTTTTATCCATATTGACTATATGCAACAGGACACAATAGCCAAAGAGCGTGCAATTCGTCGTCAAACACTCAGTGGTGGGGAGGCGGAGAGTCGCGAGGCGGGAGCCAGACTCGCCGCCGCCGAAGCGAATCTCGCAAGGGAAACCCGAGCCAGGGAACTGTTGGAGAAACGACTCGCCACTGCAGATGAAGATAATAACTCGCTGCACAATGAACTGGAAGCCGCTAAGAGAGAGATGGCTGATCTTACAAGACAGTTGGGCAGTTATAAGGTATTTATTTTTCTATAAAATTTGTTATTCATGAAATTATAGGAATATTTGACTTTTATAATAATTATCCTTACACTTATATACTTTTATTGGTATATGATATTAATTAATGAATTGCCTATTATGAAATAATATTTTTTTTATCAAATACGGTTTGGTCTATTATTCTTTCTAGAAAAGGTTATTAGATTTCATATCAGCTCATGCTATTTCTTTAGATATTTAATAATAATACAACCTTCCTAACTGAGCGTTTGTCTCACTATATAAAAAAAAAATACAGTTATTTATTTATTCTATTTGTAGAATTCACTCGAAGAAAGACAACGTACAGCTACCGCATCGTCGGAAGAACTGAAGTCGGTTCAAATGCAGTTGGCCCAAGAGCGTTTGCGAGTGTCCACGCTGCTCGCGCAAGTGCAGGTATTGTATAAAGGTCAACTAGATTGCTACTAAACGATGCATAACTTGTATTATTATTACTCTATTATGAACATGATGGGTTTTATGTAATGCTTATTAAAATTCAAAACATTTTAATATGACAAAAATATTGTGATAAAATGAGAAGTAGCTTGTTTATTATTAAATTATGTTATTTATTATTATTAATTTTAAACATTATCATTTATTTTAGGAGTTAGAACGCGGCATGGAAGAGTCGGTGCGGCGGGAAACAGCTTTGGAAGAGCAAAGTGCTCGCACCGAAGTGAGGCTGAACGAGCGATTGCAGGAGTCTGAAGAACGGGCCGCTGTCGCCTCGAGGGAGGACGCTAGGCATCGGGAGAAGGTATACATTTGTTATAGTAAAATTCGCTTGACAATCCCACAATTCTGATATTGATTATTGAAGTAGAATTTACGGGAGGAAATGTTTTTGCAAAATCATGAGAATCTCTCTTTATATTAATTTTTTTAATAAACTATTTGTGCTCTTTATAATTTCAATATTTATTAAAATAAATATTTAATCTGTTACTTCCTATGGAACATGAATTATGCATATAAAAAGTAACCTTATTTGTTTTTAAGGCAACAAACAGTTTCTAAATAGAATTCTTATTGTACTAATTATATTATTTTGCACATATATTAACCACGTATATCATATAACCAGGTGAACACATTGGAACAGCTGGTCCGTCAACTGGAGCGTGAAGTGAGCGCTATGGAAGCGCGAGGATGCACTGGATGCGGACGCGGGGTCCCGGGGCCCAGCGAGACCCCCTACGAGACCCCCCGGGCCACCCCCACCGCGGCCCCCACCACGCCAGACAAGCACTACGCACACAGCGACACGGAGAGTGTCACTGACGGTGCACATGCGCAGTTGGCGCTGCTCAAGGAACAGCTGGAAAGAGCCGAGGGACAACTACAGGTAACAGCTTGAATTAGTATATGTCTTGAATGTTTCCTACTTTGTTTCTTTTCGGCGCTGTTGTGTAGTGTATGAATAAATAAAATACAATTCCGTTTTGAACTCGAGTTTTTTACACAAAATAAACAGTTTTATAAACAATCTCGTTTGTCATGTTTTCCATTTACGTTATTATGAAAATTGTTGCAATTCAATATTCCATTCATATTATTATGTTGTTGTTTTTGGTGCCTTTAAATATTCTGTATTTGTTTATAATAAAGCAACTTTCCGAACCGAGCAGTCTGCAAATTACTAAATATATTACATACTTATTTTAGACGAGAGCAGAAGAAATGGCAGCACTCCGACAAGAAGCACGAGCAGCCAATTTAGCAAGATGGCGTAAGGTAATAACCTCCTTCAAAACACCTTTCATTCCCACATATCAATAGTAAGAATAATACCTGCATAAAATCTACTTACTTTTGTAGGAGCGTGAATACAGCGATCTTCAAATCGAAACTAAAACAACGGCGCGTGATCTCAAACGAGCGGAAGAGAGACTGGCGTCGGCCATTGAATCGCGTAAAGCAGCGGAACAGAAGGCTTCCAGCGCTCAGAGCGAGATAACAACATTGCGTCCGCAGTACGAGCAAGCGAGCAAAGAGCTAGTGACGGTGAAGGAACAGTTGCAGAGACTGCAGAAGGCACATGAAACCGCACAGGCAGAGGTTGACAGGTACATATCCAGTTAATAAATACAATTTAAAGGTTTGTCAAAATAATATTTTGGTAAGTATCAACATGCGAATTGTCCAGATATAAATCATGAGTATATTCATTGTGTGTGTTCTTCTGCAAAAGCTAAATATTTAAATGTGTATAAAAGATCAGATATTGATCTAAGAACAAACCCATTCGTATCAAAATCTGGATGAGCTGTCATAACAATCGGCAAGTGGGGTCTGTATCAATAGTTTTTCTTACTTGTTTTATATAAGTATACCTAGCTTATTAATAACTAGCTGCCTCCCCGCGGTTTTACCCGCGTTGATCCCGTTCCCGTGGGAATACAGGGATAAAATATAGCCTATGTTACTCGGGGATAATGTAGCTTTCCAAAGGTGAAAGAATTTTTGAAATCGGTCCAGTAGTTTCGGAGCCTATTCATTACAAACAAACAAACAAACAAACAAACAAACAAACAAACAAACAAATCTTTCCTCTTTATAATATTAGTATAGATTTCGTTGGCCATAAGTAGAATGTAGAATATGTCTGTCCCATTTCCAGGTCCCGCAACGACATCCGCAAACTAAAGTGCGAGCTCCAATACAGCGAGAAGCGGCGCCTTCACGCCGAGGAACAAGAGGAGCTGTCCAGCCGCGAGCGAGCCCAGCTGCGGGACGAACTGCACGAGACGAGGATACACAATACTGAGCTAGTACAGGTATTTACTTGCGAACTTATTTTATTATAAAAAATTGTGTTTGAAGTCAAAATGATGCTCTCTTAATGCTTGATAGAATTGGCAACTACAACATTACATTTATAGGCTGTGCATATGTTTCGTTCACAGAAACTCAGAACGTTTACCTTGCACTCTGAATTGCATACTTACATGTGTCCCAAAAAAATTTCAACTAAATGTCTGCTGCACTGACAATTTTCGAAGCTATTATTTTGTCAATAACAATTATTGATGATAAACCTTCAATGGAATCTATATGTACCTAATATGTTGTGTAAATATATACACATACCAATTGTAGTCAATTGTAATGTTTGATGATGTTTTGTAAACATTGTTGTCTTAATTCGGCCGAGATACACTCATCTCTCAGTACTTTGCCAAACATACATCCCTCTTGACATATTGAAATTAGAATCTTAAATAAGTTATAGTGCCTGCAAGAATATAAGATTAGACAAAGTGTGTGTTAAATTTTCAACGCGTTTTAAGTGAATCAAGGATTTCAACGTTGTACTTCCAAATGCGATACTTAAACTAGTTCTGCCATATAATAACTAGTTTTACTGTCTATAAAATGGATACGTCGCTACTATTGCGTGTAAAACGTAAGAGTATGGAGAAGCCCCCAATACGTCCGAAGCCCGCGTTCATACGTAACATATGGTCGGGGTTGGGTCGGCGGCGCGACGGCGGCGGCGCGTGGACGCGACGACTGCGGTACGCGCTCGCCGCCGACCTGCTCCAGGGACGATGTCGCGCCACTAACTCTGCCATCGCTGCTTTGAATACGCACTTTGCTATGGTAGAGTTATAATGTATTAAATAGATATCTTAGGATATAATATGGTGTCTAAAATGTTGAAGGGCTGTTTGGTTTGAGGATTGTAGTACTTAAAAAGGTTACTGCCTTATATAAAATAGTTTGAGACTTCTGCAATGTTAAAAATCTATTATTATCCCCAAATTTCGTACGTGAAAATTACTATTAGTTGCTTTTTGACATGGCACATATGATATTATATATATTGAAGGTTTCCGGCAAACATGATGAAATAAAACGTTGAATAATACTATAAATTACATCCATATCCATTGTTCCAGAACAACAAAGCACTGCAGGAAGCATGCAACTTATTAGAAGAGCAGCTGACTGATCTCGAGAAGCTAGCCGACATTCACGAGCTCAAAAATAAAGATCTTGAGGTATGTACTTTTATGTTTAAAATACATTTATTTTAGTTTGTTCATAATAATTAAACCAGAGAAAGTTTTCTATATATGTAAGGTTATTTTAAGTATGTGAGTTATTTTAAATATTATTTATTTTGATTCTGGTCAATCAACCATCCCTTCATAAATAAAACTGCCTAATATGTTAGGGTATTTTTCTTGTATTTCTTATTTGTGAATAATATACTACTGCAATTAAATAAGTATAATATAATGAATTCTTTCCATATTCAGTGTGATTTGCAACGTGTTCGTTCGGAACTGGAGTCGTGTCGCGGCCGCTTGACGCAGGCCGAGCGACAAGCCACGGAGCGAGGCGCTGCCGCCGCCACCGTCACCACGCAGTACGAGGAGGCTCGCGAACAAGCTCGACACACCAGCTGTCAGGTGCAGCTGTTACAGGTACTTCACTCATTATCGCCGAAGATGAAGTAAGGGAATTGTGTTAGCGGGGATTTTTTTGTTACATATTGTTTATGATCTGCTTTCTAACCGACTTTCAAAAAAAAGAGATGGTCTCAATTGGATTGTATTTTTGATGTTCTTTTTATTATGGAAGTCTGTTTTATATTTTGTTAGTTTGGTAATTTTAAGAAATAGGTTTGGTAGGGTTTTATGACTGCTTAAAACGTTTTTTATTTAAAAAATGTATAAAAAAACATATTTGTTATATAAATACAATCTGAAGTTAATACTAGACACAGTAAAACGATGTAATCCAACGCCAACTGTAATTTGTACCGCTGTTATTGACTATGCATGTTAATATTGCAGGAGCGCCTAGAGAGCCGTGAGAACCGCGTGTCTGAGCTGGAGTGTTCCCTAGCGGCCCTGGAGGGTCAGGTGGCGGCGCGCGAGGCGGCCCTGAGCGGCGCGGCGCGGCGCACGCGCGACCTGCAGGAGGAGTGCGCCTCCCTGCGCACGCGCGCGCACCACCACCACGCGCACGCGCTGCAGCTGCAGGCCGCGCTCGCAGACGCACAGGTACACATGTACTCCACCACCATACACACGCGAAGTAAACACGCACGCTCTCCACCACCACGCGCTGCAGATGCAGACCGCACTGGCCGACGCACAGTTACACACGCACACACACATTACCATGCGTACACGCACACGCGAGGTACACACGCACACATTCACGCACGATCTCCACCACCACGCGCTGCAGATGTTGACCGCACTCGCTGACGCACAGTTACACACACACGCACTACACGCTCACGCACACACGCTCACGCACACACGCTACAGCACCAACACGCACACGCGAAGTACACACGCACCACTCTACTGTGAGGTACGGTACACTCACGCAGGCTCTCCACCACCGCGCGCATGCGCTACAAAGTTAAAAAAGCTAAAAAGTACCAAAGGCACGTTAGGTACACGCACGCACTCTACCACCACGTGCATGTGAAGTTAAAGTGATAATTATCATAAGAGATTTTATACATACAGTCAATCTGATACTAAAAATGAGAAAAAGTTATCAAAAAACTAAAAAACGTACGTTTTAGTAACTAAAAAACGAGCTCTTGATGGTAAAGTTCTTTTAAACATATAAATATTTATATCAAGGCAGATCAGACACACATTTTTTTTCTGGGTGGAAATCGAACTGACGATTGGCGGCTAAAATCAGGGTCGCTACCCACAAAACCATCACTCAGTCAAATTTAAGACTTATCAATTTAACTCCTTATCCTTACCTTCAGGAGGAACTAGCTGCGGCGAGAGAAGCTGCCGAAGCGGCTACTGCTTGGTGGCGCACCAGAGAGACTAAAGCTGACGCTACGTTACGCCAACAGGCCAAATTAATCGATTTTTTGCAAGTGAGTCGCCCTATATAACTATTTTATATATTTTACATAAAAAAAATATAAAATACCTTTTGAGATTTAAATTAACTAATTGGTATAATAATAATGTATTTAGATTTGAGTTCTGATTGATATATTTATTTTATACCGAATTACTAACCGTGTTAAAATTTAAATGATTTGTATTAACCAAAAGGCCAAAGTAGAAGAGGCGGGTCGCAAGAAGTGTTCACTAAGCAACAAACTGTTCGGTCGCTCCGGCCGACGCACCGCAGCTTCACCACCGTTGCGTCGAGCTAACAGGTAAAACGAATAACTTTATTTATTTAATAAACAAATCACTTACCACTTCTAAAAGGGTACTTTTATTTTTGTTTTTACAGGCAAATGAATAAATAAATATGAGGGGACTTTTTTCACCACACTCTCATAACTTGTGCTATGGTAACCAAATAATACTGATATACTACATTCACTACTTTTCGATACATACTTACATGATTTTTTTACATCCAGACACAACAATCGCTGGGGTTCGAACCCACGACCGGCTTGAAAGACACACCACAGAACCTCTGCCTTATGCATTATTTATCTATCTGTCTATACATAAGCTGATATTTGATGTTCCAATATGCTTACAAACAGATTTTTATACCAATAATTTTTAAATAGGGAGCTTCGAGAAGAAGTGGAAAGACTGCGAGCAAAACTATCAGCAAGTAACGGCGGAGATTTAGAGTATGTATAGGTTATTTTATGTTGGTTGAAATTGTATGCAAAAATATTTGAATTCTTATTGTAATGCTATTATAACATTACAGGTATCCGCCCAGTACACCCAGAAGGGAGAAACCTAAACCTATTGCCAATGGGTGAGTTTCCTTATATTATAATATTTTAAAGTACTGATATTTATTGTGTTTGTACTATATAAGGATTTAATAATGTCTATTGAAAATTTTCAGAATCAAAAACATAAAGACACCTGAAGACAAAGGTGACTCGCTGCTAGTCGTATGGTAAGTTCTCCTTAACTATTGCATCATAAATATTAACATTTAAGTCAATAAATATCCTGTTGGAATAACTAGTTTTTAAAGTCTCAATAATGTACATAAATAGGTATTATAGCATGTATAGGAAAATAACAGAATATGGCTTTAAGGTACAAATTTTCTGCAATTTTGCTCCCGCGTAGTTCCCGTTCCCGTAATCAGGGGTATCAAAAATAGATAGTAGCCGATTCTCAGACCTACTTCCGCATATTTAATTTCATAAAAATCGGTATAGCCGTTTCGGACATTGTGACACGAGATTTTTATATATAAGATTAAAGTAAATTAAATAATAAATATCTATTTGTACACAGGCCGGATGACACCCGCGAGAGAATGCGCGCTGGGTTCAACGACGGTGTGTTGCTCTTGTTCAGCGGAGAGCGCGAGCTTCGCGGTCGCATACTGTCCCACGACGCCAAGAACTTGCCACAGAATGAAGCCAACAGGGCGTTTACTGTAAGTCATAGTGTTACCCCAGGAAAACTTCGCTCTATTTGATTTTGTTTGATTTAAGGTTCCATATGAATATGATGAAATAAGAATTCTTCTAGTTAAATATGGCCTTAAGTTAGATATTTATGAGTATGAAAGTAAATGGGCATATTTATACTTCTATACTATTACTATAAATGCGAAAGTAGCTCTGTCTGTCTGTCTCGCTTTCACGCTAAAACTACTGAACTGATTTAAATGAAATTTGGTACACAAGACAGTCTGGAGCCTGAGGAAGGACATTGGGCCACTTTTTATCCCGGGAAAATGGAAGATCTCCCGGGTACGGGTGAAACCGCGGGAGGCCACTAGTTTTAATAAATACATTGGCTTTACTTTGGCATTCATTATTAACTATAATATTTTCTGGTTTATGGGTGAAATAATGCAAAAAAATCCCCATTGAAGTATTAGTTGGGTTTCTCTCACAGGTCAAACTAGAAGACTGCATCCGCGGTTCTGAAGCAGCAATAGTGTGTTCCAACATACCGGAGCGTGCTCAGTGGATATCGAGACTGCGGCCGGCGCCGGCGCCTGCCTCGGGCTATGTACCCTCACTGCTACTGCGTACAGACGCGGAGCCAGCCGCCGCCTTGTATGTCGCACCTAATGCTGTTGCTATCGGTGAGTTTATTACACTACTATTATATATTGTTGCCTGTCTTTGTGTATTGGATATGTTAATGTAAGGAAATCTTGAGATATGAGTTCACACATGGACAATTTCAGTCTAAATATAGATGAGTTATAATAATGAATATGAGTATTTACTTGAAATAAAAAACTTTTAGTTAACAGACCTGTGGATTAAATAAAGATTAATTTTATGTATTATTTCCGCCTCGAGCTGCTGGCGTTACTTTATTCAATTAATATAAACACATAAATTACTTATACATCTTTACGCTTGCTTAATACACATCTTAAAATATTAGTATGTTTAAATAGCTACCAAATGTTATATCTAACATAACACCTTTATTTTTACCAGGTTGCACAGACGGCTTACACTCACTCCGCGGGCGACTACACCTCGAGTGGGATTCTGACGTGTCACCGGCGAGGATGCGGCTCCAGGACTCTTCCATCGGGAGCCTGTGTGTCGCAGGAGCTCGCGTACTACTCGTTTGCGGCGGGACATTGGCTGCGGGCGGGGTGCTGGCTCTCGGCTCAGCACTACGTCGCGCCTCGGTCCTCCGCCCTACTGTCGACATCACAAGAGTCAAGCTACCAGATAACACCACCCCGCATATCATTAGAGTAAGTGTCCTACTTGTACTATAAATGCGAATCTTTGTGAGTATGGATGTTACTCTTTCACGCTGTAACGGCTGAAGGGATCACGATGAATTTTGGGACTGAGTTAGAATCGTCATAATCTAATGGGCTTATAGATTCCCTGTCCCAAATTTCAGTTTTCAGTTAGACAGTAAATAAAGATGACAGCCCATTACCAAAGAGACAAAATGTAGTGAGCCAGGTATTCATACTCTTGTCAAAAAGGGCCTATAAAATCATGATGACCACAAGTACCTAATTCCAGTTAGATAAATATAACACATACATAGTAGTTATTTGAATTGTTTTACAATAAATAAGGAGACCTAACCTTTATTACCTTATTGCCAGGCACTATCTGGCGACACAGTAGATGGTCCATGCGCGGCCGTGGCGTGCGGGCGGCGCGTGTTCCTGCTGCGCTTCGACGCGGCCACGGCGCACTTCAAGATCGCGCGCTCGCTCACTGTCGACCGACCACCGAACTCGCTCCTACTTACCACCAAAGCGCTGTACATCGCCGGAGAAAAACCACTCAAAATAAACCTCCCGTCAGGTGCACTAGAAGCCTTCGCGATGGATGAGCCCATGATCGCCGCCGCTGCCAAGAAACATTCACCCCCAAGAGCCATACTGCTCATCAGAGATAACCCTGTAGAGATACTGCTGTGCTACTCCGAGTTGGGAGTGTTCGTCGACGAGTACGGCAAACGCACGCGCAACGATGACCCAAAATGGAGCTCGTCTATACACGGCTGGGAATTCATCAATCCTTTCCTCTATGTTGTGGGAGAGGAAAAAGTTACCATAATATATATCAACGAAGAAGCATATAAAGCCCCACCTTGCACGTGTGACACCGCGTCCTTAGCCTCGACAGCCTCGGAATGCTATATGCCCGAAATATTTAATTTGAAATTAGAACAGCCGGCATTACTTGGCACGGCACCGAATGGTATTATAATACGATCGAAAGTCGACGACGGATATAATATATCAATAGTGGAGGGTATGACAGCTTTTAAAAGTATTGGCGCTTCGGTAGAGTCATTAGAAACTATATCGGACACGAAAGGATCATCGACAGACTTGGCCCAGTCGATGACGGACTTGTCCCCTCAGGATGTATCCCATGAAAGCGTGGAAGTTACGACGGGGTTTCTTGCCGATATAAGAAAGAGAGCACGACAATTGCGTACTAAAAATAGAAATGAACGGTCTTCCGATGATGTTATAAAAGAGATTCTGCGGACTGAGGTCGGTTTAAAACGAACTTCGAACGGTAGAAAATCTCCCGCTACCATTTCGGAATTTGATTCAGATTCATCGTCGAGTGAAGGAACATCGGAATCTGTTAAAAGTACAGCGGACGTATGTGCTGAAATGTTTGCCAGACAAGTGAGGTTCGAATGAGTAACTGATAAAAAGATAATATAGTATAAAGATGGTAAGATACGGGAAATGTTATGTACCTGAGTATTAGGTCATAGGGAAGAGTAGAATTGTCAGTTGGTTTTTGAGTACTCTTATTTAGTCAGAAAATATTATGTAATAATGTTAATTTTCTAGGCTTGCTAGATAGTATTATTTATACGATTTGTAATAGTTGTATGTCCAGACGTGCATGCTTCCGCAACCGCGTTTTATCTTAAGGAGTGTATACTTATGTATATGTAGTCTACTATTTATTACTAATGTACTTTTTTATTTAATGATGTGTTAGCACCATGTTTTTTCTAACTGCTTAGTCAGGTTTTGATTCGTTTAAACATAAGTTTAAATTAGTAATATATTTTAGTAGTGGTGTAATAAATAATTACGATTGACTTAATTTTACTGTGATTTGATAAGTTACTTTAATTTGTTTACGCTCAATAACATGTTTAAAAATATATATTTCCATAAATTACTATGTTTTATTTTAAACTAACGTGGCAATAGATTTTCTTTCGAATGAAATGTCAAAGTCTAATCTCTTGACACTGCAATCTTGCGTGGAATAATCCACGGATTATTATAATACCGAATTTGAGTTAGCAATTTTACGGCGACATATCTATATAATAGCCTTAGAACGATTTTTGAACAGAAAATAAAAGCGTCCGAGCGATGCGGCCTGCCCCACCCCACTGCTGCCCAACACAGTGTGCTATAGCAAGCTGGGCATAACGTACAGTTGCACGCAAATTCTGGCAGTACACTGTACTCAAAATCCGTTAATGCACTGCGACCCGGGCCGACACTAATGTGCTAGGTAAGCATTGTACGCTCCGCTGCGGCCCGTCCTAATGTGCGCGATCCTTTAACGTTCTAATTCCCGGATAACATCTTTGCTAGGTGCAAAAATTTTATAATAATCTATATACATATATAAAAGAAAGACGTGTTAGTTATATTTAAAACTCAAGAACGGCTGAACGGATTTGGCTGAAAATTGGTGGGGAGGTAGCTTTTTATCCCGGGAAAATCGAAGATCCCCAGGAACGCGGGTGAAACCGCGGGGAGCGTCTAGATGAAAATAAAGAGAGGAATTGTTTGAAATTTGTTTTATTTACAATCTTATTACATTATACATTACAATATGAAGTGAATTTTGGAAAGCTTGCGAGAAAGACGATCAATAATAATTCCAGATTTCGCATTATTCAAAGTTACTCGCATATCTTTTTAGACTTATGAATAATTTTCCCAAATCATCAGTTTGGTAATGATTTGCTAAAAATTAACTTCATTGACAAGATCATGTACTTCAAAAGTGTACTACACATATCTGACGTCATAGCAGAGATCTTTTTACACAAATAATAATGTACAAAAAAAAACAAATAATAATTATACAGCTCAATACATCTGACATATTTTACCCTAAGTACTAGTGAATCATATCTTTAGACTCAGTCAAAACAATATATCTTAATATAATACAAGGATCAGTTTGTTATCAATAATAACATTAGAAAGTAGCACGTCACTGGGCTGTCTGTCACACAAAATACAAGAGATAATTGCTTCCCGATTCACACAAACACACTTACTTTTTACATTACGACATTAAAATGTTTCCGTTTGAGGCAGTTTTCAAAACTACAAACTTGCGCTTGCGAATTAATTACCATTGATGACGATTATATCACTGTATTCAATTACCACAAGTGATCTCAAGATTGTCGAAAGACGAAATCGTTAAATGTTTATAAATGTTGATTTACACATATTTCTAGTGTTTAAATGAAACCCCTTAGGGCGGTAAGTTTTTATCAATTTGTAAAGTTTAGTTTGCTGGAAGATGTAGGTAAAGAGTACCCGAATGTATTTTTTAAATCGATTTAATGTAAGCTATATTAATATAACAAGTAATATAACTTAAGTAAAGATTCGAATTACGGATGTATTATTATTGAAATTTATTCATGTAAAGTCGGAGATTTAGTTTATTTCTCGACCACAAAAACCCATAATCATAGCCGTCCACTATTATTGTCGATCTTATTTACACTACAAATGGGAACCTTGAATTGTAACTCTCTGCGACGACCGTTTTAAAATATATATAAAATAAAAACTTTAGAATATAGTTACCTCAGTCAATAGCCGTCTACTTTGAGATATGATAAGAGGCAAGCACAAGCTTTAAGTTCTTTCTTGTGTTTACCGAAAATTAATTGAAATATAAAAGTCGTTGTTACTCTGTATGATTCATTTTTTAAGATGTGAATATGGATTTCAACTTGTCGAGCAAGTACAGTTAAATAACGAGAAACAGCTCTCCCAACAGTATGTAATTATGACAATTATGTACAAATACCGAGAGTTAAATAGACCTAGTTGAGGAAGCCGCGACACTGCGCCGCTCCACAAAGACACGGTATTTTCTCATCTTCAAGCGGGAACTTATAGTCGTACGTAATTTCCTCGTCGACTCCGATCGGCTGCTTCGAGTAAATGACAATTTTCTTCTGAGACTCTATCGTTATAATCTTCGCGTAGCAGTTGGGCTGTGGACATACAAAAATAATGAAAATGTTTGGAATAATGGAATGACGAAATAATAATTTAAATGTGTTTTGAAAACTATGTCATCTGTATATAAGTTATCTTCTTAATATAATTTTATATACAGGATTAAGTCTGGTATAAATCGTAGACAGAGAAACTAATAGACTAAGTGACGATTCTTTCTCACTCACACAAGAAAGGGAGCGAACATTTTAATACGAATGCGTAAGACAAAGATGCAACTAGTACATTTTCTATCTCATCGTGTGAAGCCAGTTTTTTCAAGGTCAGCAACTTTAATTGCGAAACAAACCTGACAGTTCGTGTTTACATTGTGTTGGATCTGCGAATTTTATATGTTTTAGTGTGTTAAAACTATTCTCATATAGTGAAAAGACTGAGAAATTTATACTATTATAACGCCAAAGGTTATACAATGGTGCGTTGTCGTGTAATTTCATGTGGAAGCGATATTGAGCAGAAAATTGCCGGTGTCTCTTTTCACGCGTAAGTACGACAGTTTTTGTAGTTTATTGACCACAAATATGTGTTTTCAGGGTTGATAACTTATTTTATAGTATAAATTGGCAAAATATTGCGTTAAATTATGAAAATTAAAGCTTAATATCGAGTTTCAATCAAAATAACCTATAAAAACATTATTGTGGAAGTGTTGCTAGCGTCCGGTAAAAAATCTCCCACTTTTATTGTAAAATATTCTCTTGAGAATGTGTATTAAAAGAAAGCGAATTAACATGGAATCCAATTATCACAGTGTTTTCTAGCAATAGCCCCGGTATTTTTATCTTCTAATATATAAAATTCTAGCGTCGCGGTGTTTGTGGTAAAACTCCTCCGAAACGGCTTGACCGATTCTAATGAAATTTTGTATCCATATTTGGTAGCCTGAGAATCGGACAACATCTATTTTTCATCCCCTTAAATGTTAAGGGTAATCCACCCCAAAAAATTTTTTTTTCAATTTTAGAAACAATTTTTTTTTTTATTTCTTTATGATACAACATTAGTAAATACATATAACCCTGAATTTTCAACCCTTTACAATCAACCCCTATTTTACCATCGTGATTTTTATTTTTAATAATTTTCTCAATTCAATTTGATCTTCCGCCTTCACCGGTCGATAACCGACCAACGATCAATCGATCAGTTATAATAAAAATAATTAAATATTATTTAGTTCAATAAAAAAAAAGATATTTTGAAAATACATATCTTATCATACATATATTAAGTTACTGTTTTTTACCAATACACTGATGGAAGGATTTATTAACTATTAATATTTTAATTTCTTTGAAGACAACGTTAATAAATATTTTTTTACATTCAATAAATATTTATTGATAGTTAATGTAACATTAAATAAATCGTATTTAGTAAACTGATAGTTACAATATGAATAATTATTTTTTATATTTAGATAACTAGCAAGAATTGTAATTTGAAATGCCCTTATAATAATATTTTTTTATTATTAACAAATATAATGTAGTATTAACTTAATCAGTAGGCTTAATTTTAGTAATAATTAGCTTGTGGTAACTGAAGTAGGACACATGTTTGGGATTAAATTTTAATTTAATGTTTCCCTTTCGCAACGCGGGATAAGGAACTCCCTTCCAAAATGGGAAAGTCGGGCACTGTGGCAACACACGCTTACACTATCTCTGTTTCAGTCGTGGTTACAGGGTACCTTAGTCTATTAGTTTCTCTGTCTACGGTATAAATCCACATGTATCAATATTATGTGATTTTGACATTATCGTGTTTGATTTACCCATATTTAATAGATTAAAAAAAAATCTGATCGTTGCTAGGCGTAAGACCTTGGTACTTTAATATTTATGCTTTCACCGGTTTTGCGACCGTCGATTAATTATATACTTACATTACAACTATGATTGATGAACCTGGCCAGGTTGCCGCACTTGGTGGCGTCGATGATGGTGTCGAGGTCGATGCGGAACAGGTAGGAGCTGCCGATGCCGGTGGCCTCGTAGTGCGCCTCCCGCACGTCCGCCACTATCGGCCTGATCATCTGCCCCACGTATTCTATCACCATCTCGTCTGCGGCTATCGGCTCCTGTAGGTAATATAGTCAGTTAGTAGTATATAGCATTATATACTGGGGCAGTTTGAACGGAGAATTTTATTACAAAGCATATACTGGTTACCTACATGAATTACTATTAAATACATACTAACATAGATACACCCAAATATTGTAGACAAACGACATAAATCCAATTGGAGAGTCGTAACTGTCTTTCTGGGTCTAAACTGACTTTTTAAGCAATAACAGTCTTATTCCTTAAAATAGTTAATGTACAAACAATTTTACCTGAGCAAATAGACCCCAATCGTGGATACCCGATTTTGCGAATTTGAGTTGTTTCTTTCTGAACTTCAGTTGGTTGAACTTCAACAAATCAGAATCAGTATCAGTACCTGTAAATAGACAATTTAAAATAGTTATACCTTAAGACATTCTAACCTAAAGAAATATATAAAAAAATATAAGAGACACTTACCAAAAGCAGTAAGCAACCTTCTCTGGTTAGACCTAGCTTCCCTCGACAATAGCTGCATTTTGGAAGCCTTCTTGTCGTCCGCTGGCGTCGGTATAGCCGCTGCGTTAGTGCTGCGCCCGTGGTGGTACTTGTACTTGGCTTTGAGTCGCGCGTCCATCTTGTAGTAGCCTTCTGTACGGGCTGACCCGCTCGAATGACCCTGATAAATGTATTTTTCGATCAACAATCGTAAATTATAAGTTTGTTTTCCGTAAATTATAACGGATATTTTATTAAAAATACATAAATATTTGTAAAGCTAAAAATGTTATTGCATTAATTTTAGACAAAAGTAATCTTCACCTTATATTTTAAGAACGTATTTTTTTAAATTGACAATAATGTTAATTTCTGTTAAATTAGACAAACACAAAAAAAAGGTTTACTGAATATTTCTTATATATACGTGCCTTGCATATATTCCCTTCTGCTATCTAATTACATCTCACCTGCAAATCCTCATAGATATTATTGTGTCTTTTGGACTTCTTTTTGGGCGGTGCGTAGACTAGGTCCGTGGGGGGATGTTCCTGCCAGTGCGTATCGTTTAACCAGTAACCGTGTGCGTCCTCCGCCAGTAGCGCTTCATACGCCTTCCTGAGTAGACGCACGTCCTCTCTATCGATGCCTCTGGTCAAGAACTCGTACATAACTTGCATCTCGCCCATAATGTCCCGCGGCTTGAACGTCACACTCGACAACGTCTTCTCAGCCGGCGGCGAGTCTATGCTGCGTGTATCGTACATGCTGGAAATATATTAAAAAGTATTATTATGTAACATCTTCAACTGGTTTTGGAATCGATATTAATGTCGATTTTTAATATAAATTCCAACAATATCCCTTTAAATGTGTATATTTTCCAATGATATCAATGTCTGTGTATAGACATATGAAAGACATCTTACGAGACAATCTCTTTCCTCCTCAACTTGTAAGTATACAATCTTTTGGCAGGTTTCGTAGTAAATCGCAATGTTGAACATAACAAAAATTTCTGTCTAGTTTTTTGAGCAGACACAAATTTGAAGATAGCTCATAATTGTTTTTGGTATTTTTTATTAAATATCATCCCTAACCAAATACATCCTCCTAAGTATATTTACATAGTAAACAAACTCACTTGTTCTGGATTTCGGCAAGTTTTTTCGCGTCGTGTTTCCGTTTGTATGGACGTTTTGTTTCTGTCTTGGGCGCGGGCTGTTCCTCGGTGGGCGACGCCACAGTCTCCGGCTCTGCCATCCATGTGTACCCTTCGAATTTACAATCGATATTTAAAACACCAACCGCATATAATTGCTGGATATCGGATCCTGATTACAAAATCTATTCAATTTGTTTTTTTGGTCACACAAGCATCTGTCTTGCGGTTTCAACCGCGTTCCCGGAGAATCTTAAATTTTCCAGCTGTCACCATGGATTAACACACACGCTAAAAAGAAGCTAACTACATAACAACATTTATTAAAGTCGATCCAGCCGTTTAGACGTAAAGATGTAACAAACATACACACTTACAAGCTTACGCCTTTATATCAGGTATTAGTGTGATTTATGCACGGTAAGGCTTACAAACGTAATTATTATGTAGGTTCCTACCTATAGCAACATAGCGATATAAATTTAAATACTACGTTATTCTATCAAACACTATTTACAAACACCAATTAACGTACCATGATCGTGTTGTAAATGGTTGGAAGGTCTCCTCTCTTCGTCATCGGGCGGTGGTCGGCAGTATGAATGGTCGAGCGCCACCTGCGACGCTTGCGACGCCTGGGACAGCTGCGACGCCTGGGACGCTTGCGACGCCTGAGACACCGGCGAGGACGGCTCCGATAAATTACAACTTATCTGTAAATACAATATTTAAATTCAATTACATACCTACTGATTATTATAAATGCAAAAGTTTGTAGGTATGGATGGATGTTTCTACTCTTTCACGCAATAACTTCTGAACGGATTTGAATGATATAATATATTTGGAACACAGATAGTTCATAATCTAGATTAACGAATTAATTGAAGAAGCACTAGTGTAAGCGTCAATGTTATTGCTATTTTTAAATGTAAGGTGTGTTCTTTGTTGAATATCCAAATAATAGAGAAATAAATAAATATATGTGCAACTTTTTATCCCGGGAAAATTAAAGGTCCCTCGGGAACGCGGGTGAAACCGCGAGGAACCACTACTGATCTATAATGCTTTGTATCATTATTACTTTGTGTATTATTTGTTAATATAAAAATCAATAAATAAATGAAAAAATAATTGAAAACTATTATTTATTGGTAACTAAAACTTAGATTTTTTTATGTTTTCTTATCTTAAATAAAAATAAATCTGGTTAACAAATTAAAGTCAATAATAAGAATTGGAGAGGTAAATATAGATAAATAAGAGAAATAATCGCAATTAAACTTACCTCCTTAACACCATTTACACTGACAGGAGCCTCGGCATTACTCTGGTCACTGATCGAGATGACCCTCTGTCTAGTTTCAGTTTTCTTCTTAGATCTTTTGTCCTTCTTTCTCCTAGTTTCCAGAAGCTCTTCTTCGGATGTGATCTCACCGTCTTCTACCTCCTGTTTGCTCTTGTCAGGTGATTTCATATGGTTCTTGATTGGACTGCTTCTCGATTTATCTGGTTTTGTTTCCGGTTTGCTATTTTGGAACAAGACAATAATTAATTTATATTGTATAATATACATGCGACTTTGGAGAGATTGAGAGACTGAGAAATATGTATAGTTAATTTTCGATTATTTTGCATGTATAAGTGTAATACAAAAAATTTGTACTATATTTTTAAATTTGTTGACATAGGTACCTCTCGTCAGGTGGTTTCTCAGGCAGCGGTTGCGTATCCAAATCCATAGTCTTTCTCTGTTCTTCGAGGAACTCCCTCTCGATCTGTTCCATGTACTCCGTATTGCGTCTTCTTCTCTCCTTAACGAGATAATGAGGCGATTTTTTAAACGAGTTTTGTTATTTTAAGTTCTACTGAATGACAAAATATTATGGACAGCCGGTTGGCTTTGTGGTCAGTGACCCTGACTTTCAAATCGCCAGTCGTGGGTTCGAATTCCACCCAGGACAAACAAGTATGTATTTAAAAGTAGTATAAAAAGTATATCAGCTATCTGGTCACCATATTACAAGCTCTGCTTAGTTTGGAATCAGATCGGCTGTGTGTGAAAAATGTCCCTGGATATTTGTATTATATATGATAAATTACTAACTGTGCTCGACGTGAGCTGCTTCGTTTAAATGATGAATGAAAGTATTTTACCTGATACTCCCGCTCCTCCTCGGAGTCGGAGTAGACCCTGTCGAAGAGTTGGTCGCGCGGCTCTTCGGGCGACAGGATGGGCGAGCCCAGTCGCCACGCGGGGCCATCCTCGGTGCCACCCGCGGGGCCACCGGCCGCCGGGCCACCGGGGCCACCCACCGCCGGCCCGTCGTCCCCGCCCGCCGCCAGGCCCTCGTCCGCCGAGCTCGCGTCCACGGGAGGGATCGGAGTTGTCTCTACAATGACAAATGAAATGATAGCTTAGCAGTCCAGTGGGGACTGACAACAACTCGATGGCTCTGGGATCGATCCCAAATTCCCAACAAATAACTTATACTAACTGAACGGTGTATGTGGTTTACAAAATCCAATATATACGACGATTATAGAAAATTGAAAAAAAAAATGGTTATTGAAAATGGGCCCAAATTAAAGTAGAATATAAAATGATTTATCTTTACGAATAAAGGAACAATTAATGCCATATATTTAGCCAAAGGGGGCACCCCTCAGATCAAGATCTTAAAAGAATATCCAAATAAATATGTTTCTATGTTTACTAACCTCTTCTGCTCAGTTCTTCTTCACTGTCGGACGATGAGTATACCCTTCTTAGCCTCTCCTTGTTTGAAACCACCTTGAACTAAATCAATATAAATGCATAAAAATCATGTATTAAAACGAGATAACATTGAATCTTTATAAATTAAAAATATATATTTTATATACAGATACCGTAACATAATATGGACTGGTTATAATTCTGTCAACTTTAGTATTTAATTTAGCTGTAATATAGAGCTCACCTGAGACTCGTCAAGTTCCGTATCATCGTCGGAGTCAGAGTATATTCTCGGCGCGGCGCCTTTCCGATCAGAACCGGAGCCTGAAGATGACGACCGACTCGATGACGATGATGAAGATCTAAATAATACAAAAATGATTAAAAATGAAACTCAGAAGGCCATTTTCTTCTCGAAGCATGAACAAACAGCCAGCATAATACGTATTTACTGCAATGTTAACTATTTCAAATATTATTATCTACAATAATATTATAAAATGGATTTTTTATTATTTTTGTGTGTGACGTTTATAATGAATAAACTCAAAAACTACTGTGCCGATTACAAAAATTCACCATTGGAAAGCTACATTATCAGGGAGTAACATAAGCTATATTTTATCCCTGTATTCCCATGGGAACAGAAACTACGTGGATAAAACCGCGCGGAGGCAGCTAGTATACTATATACTAGGTTATAATCGACTGGACTAAATCATACCTGGATGAACTGCTGGACTGCCGCCGCCTGCTCCTCGATAAATATGACCCTGTCATCCTGTTCCGTGGACTTGTCGGCAATTCCTTCTCCTCGTCAGAGTTTTGCACCATTTCCTCCTGAAAATAATTAAAAAAATATATATATTTATTTACCAACTCCTTAAAACTATCATTACAGGTGGGTACCTAATGCGATAGTAGGGCCTTAAACTTATCCTATAATTACAATTTAAATTAACAAAAACTACATACATACATCACAGAAAATATACAGTTTACATTACATTAGACACCGACACACAACAATACAGGTAGATAATATGACATATAAGATAATTAATCTATATAATAACATAATAAGTGTAATAGAAATTTTGCGAATTCACTCAAATGACATGTAAATATATCCATATTCGTATGAAGTTCGTTAATAGTACGAATTGCGCGGGTCAGTGGGGCTTTGGCGAGAAGGTTGGTCCTGGCGTCGGCACGGCCAGCAGCGGCGGGCGCCGCCGAATATATTTCAAGATATACACAAGCAAGCATTGGGAAAAATTAATGTTTTTTATATTACTATAATAATTTAATAGAATATTCGTAACCACTTCAGCTATGGGGGCTGCTGCCTGGAATACAGGCTTGTCCTCTACTTTTTTACAACTACTATCATGAAAAACGGTAAATACTGAAGCTAAACCTTTAAATTTTGCTTGTATTAAATTACCTGATCGCTGAGCCTCTTAGATGAGTCATCGTCCATGAGCACCGGCGAGGGTATCTTGCGTTTCTTCCTAAAGCTCGGCATCTTGGGGATGGCGGCGCGCAAGCCCAGCCCTATACCAGACGTGTACCCGCCCAGATCCAGCCCGAGCTCCCGCGAGTCTATTATACACTTTATCGAGTCTAGAGTCTCGTCTTTCTTGTTTGAGATGTCCTGGAAATAACATATTTATATAGATTTATAGATTACCTTTATATAGGTACCTACTACTATGTGTTTTTTTTAAAGTACATATTTATATGAGTGATTTGAAGGACAACTTAATATGGATTTGGGAACAGAACTGGAGAGCTGGAGGGTGGCGCTACATCACCGTTACTGCCTCGTTGTTAGGTAATCTCCGTTATCTCTGTTTATATCAAAATGTTTAATTTATGTAATTTTTTTTATATGATTTTTTTTCTAATCTACAGGGCATAATTTGTTTTTTTTCATTTAAGTTACATGTCAAAAAAATCTTCGTTTAAAAGATATTCCTGGTACAAAAGCAGTGATGACAATTCACCTGTAAAGGTTGTCCAGCATCCTCCTTAGGCTTGACCGTCTGCCGCGTCTTCCGACTCTGCTCGTCCCACCACACTTCGAAGTTCTTAAACGCTGTGCTCTCGATCATTTTCTTATTGAAATCCTTCTTCAGTATTTGTTTCAATTCTGTCGTTACCCGCTTTATCACGCTGTTAATTGTTGGGTAGTATGGGTTGTCCATTTCCTGTGAGAATAAATTATGTTTAAAATCAAAATAAAATTCAAATTTTTTTTTATTTGAATAGGCTTTTACAAGCACTTATTAACACCCACTCTTAATGCTCATTTCTGAAAGTTGCTTTAAAAATAAGTAATATCAAAAATTGCTCACATTTTACAGATTTTTTTTTTAAATAATTTTTTTGTGTCTTAGTCCATATGAATATAACAGTTTTAATAATGCATAGTATTTACTAATTTTATTAATGCGATGTTTTCGATTTGGTGGTGCTGTTTTTTTTATTGAGGCTAAACGGAATTTAATATGTATACTTATCATGACAGAATGTAAAAACATGAATATGTAAGTTTAACATACCTGTAAAGGCGCCATTGGTTCAGTATACGGCTGGTAGTGATGTGACAGTATGGGCGGCGCGGCGAACGTACCGCCGTACGCTAGCGGCAGCTCGGAAGCCGCATACCCGGGGGGCGGGTACGCTACACAACGGAAAATCAACCTTATATTAGTCTCTTTTAAGGTTAATTTAGTCTGTGTTCAAGTTCCTATTTGTGATATCGCTATATGACGATACATTTAAGATATTATATCCTGGGATTTTTTTCTCGCACGGCCAATCTAATTTCAAACTAAGCAAAGCTTGTAATATGGTTACCCGATAGCTGGTATACTACTTTAAAAGAAGATAATTACATCCAGACACGGAACAAACGGACATATTCATGAATACAAATGTTTGTCCTGGGATTCGAACCCACGACCGGCGGCTTGAACATCAGGGTCACCACAAAGCCAACCGGCAACAACCATATTATTGTTTCAGTATTAAATAGCCCATTTAACGAGGAAGGCCATAGGCTATATATCATCACCCTTCGGCGAATAGGAGCGGAGAGTCAATAAAAATGTGTCATATAGTATATTAGTATAGTTACCAGTAGGCGGCCACATGTGTTGGTAGTAGTGCTGCGTCGCATGCGGGTGTGCGTGCGCGTGCGGGTGTACGTGCGGGTGTGCGTCGGCGCCGGCCGGGTAGTAGTACGGCTCCGCGGGAACTTGCTCCTCTATCTTTGCCTCCGTCGACGAGAGCGATGACAGTGACATCTATAATTTAAAATCAATATATTAGGTCCTAGGGCGGTCAATTCTATTGTAGATTCATATGTTTATTGTAATTCTTATAGGGTAAGTAGATTACTGGCAAAGACATAGTTTCATATTAAATACTAGTGACGACTATTCCCAATGTTAATATTTTGATCATAAAATCTATACTAATATATTAAGATGCAGAATTTGGTTGAACGCACTAATCTCAGGAACTACTGGATATGAAAAAATACTCCTGAATAGAATTATTTATTGCTGAAAATAGTACATTATAGTGTTAGGGTGAAAGTGAGAGGGTAGTTAAAGATCTACATGTTTCGCCTTATATAAAGCAGGCATGCAATTATAGTGTTAAAACTAAAGTGTTAGATAACCCATTTATTGAGGAAGGCTATATGCTATATATCATCACGCTACGACCAATAGGAGCGGAGCATCAGTGAAAAATGTTGCAAAAACGGGGAAGTGAGGCTAACGAAGTTGCGCGAGTTAGCCACTAACAATATAAAGGTGTGTAACCTGGTCGTCGTCGAGGTTGTCCTGTCCGCGGTCGGCGTCGGGCGGCGCGGCGGGCGAGCGGCGCGGCTCCTCGCCCGTCAGCAGCTCGTCCTCCGACGACGAGATGTCCGACCCGATCTTGTCCATTTGGGGAAACTTTTTGCGTTGCTCTTCCTTCGCCCTCTATGTCAAAATCGAGTTATATTTAAAGTGGGAAATCCGATCGAAAACGATAATTGTAACAAGATGTGGTATGTTTGTGAATTGTTGATGTGAGGACAAAATATACTTCTGAAATGATTTGCTCTCCGTATTATATCATATTACTAATAAATTCGTAATCTATTTAGCTGTCTTAAACAATATATTTGAGGTTGCTGTATATTTTTAACTGATCTACAGATAGGGCTTGTTAATATATTTTTATGTCCGTCAAGCACCTAAGAAGTCTCAGATCTCAGTCACTCCTCGAAGTCCAAGACAAAGGAATATATAATTATTTTACCCTTTCCACGGTGATTTTGAGACATTCGAGGTAGTACTCTCGCGACAAGTACGGGGAGGGCGTATTCGACAGCGGCTCGGGGTCCACCTCCTTCCGCGGACATAAAGATATTATGCTCTCTCTGTCTTCGCTGCCTGAACCTGTAAATTATTTGATTTAAGTGAATGATAAATTGAGTCTGTTGGGCATTGCCGAACTAAATAGAATCTTATAACACAGTTGACAGCCCGGTTGGCTTTGTGGTTAGTGACCCTGACTCTCAAGCCGCGGGTCGTGGGTTCGAATCCCACCCAGGACAAACATTTGTATGCATGAATATGTCTGTTTGTCCTGTGTCTGGATGTAAATATCTATATATGTATGTATTTAAAAGTAGTATATGTAGTATATCAGCTATCTGGTTACCATATCACAAGCTTTGCTTAGTTTGGAATCAGATTGGCCGTGTGTGAAAAATGTCCCAGGATATTTATTATTATTATTATTATAACATGTATGGATAAGATGAAGAGAGACAAACACATGTCTCAAATATAGCGTAGAGTCAATCTCATAAAATATTTAGGTTACAATTAGAAATGTATTGGGTCATTCCATTTTATTTCACAAAACTACATTAACTTACAGTATAATGTACGTAGACATACCTTCGTCGTCCGAAGGTGGATGGTGCGTGTCGATATCGGGTATCTTGGCCGGAAGGCGGTCGTCGTCCTCTTCCTCAGACGACATGCCGAGCGAGAGGAACGGCGGAGCCATCCCGCCGCCGCCCGTCGCGCCTTTCAACAACATAGCTATTCTGTGGGAAAACGAAATTTGTTATATCTTTAACTATTAAAGAAGGCCGCGATCGACCGTTATGTCAATGAAAATGTGGCATGGTTGGTCTTCAAACATGAAGTTGTATATAGTACATTGTGTATTTAGTACATTGTAATAATTACAGCAAATAATAATTATTATTATTATTATTATTATGAGCCTGTAGTGTCCCTTGTTATATTTTCAATATGTGTAGGTACCGTTGGAGTATGTAAATTTGGTAAATAAAAAAAAAGAGTTACAGGTGTAAGATGTTGCCTAATAACTGCAATGTATAGTATATGTTAAAACATGCCTACCTAGTATCAAGATCAACATTTTTAGGTTCTTCAGCTGGCGGAGGTGGCTTCGGCTCGGGTTCCTTGCCGTCCGTCGCGTCTTCGGGAGGCTTCGGTTCCTCCACTTCGGAGGTCTTCGGGTCTATCGTCACTTCCTATATAATCGGTACACTATTAATATACTTTATGTCGTTGAAATTAGAGTCGATTTTTAAAGGGAAATAATGCATGCCATTGTATTCTACAAAATTAAGAATAGTCATTCACTACCGCAGGAACTCAGTCAAGCGCCTATACCTATAAAATAAATATGTAGGTACATTGATTTGAATATTTTCCACCACCTAAACTTAACCAAAATGAAAAAAAAACAATCAAATAAATATAAATTAGAAATTTCACCTATATCTTGAGTAATACGTAAAGTATGTATAAGTTACCAAACATTAAATGTTAGAATATCTAAAACTAAAGCATGCTACAATGATATATCTACATGATTCAAGCAAGCATGCAAAAGCGTCAGATATAAAGATAAATTATAATATAGATATACCTTACCTTTATATACCTTGTTTTATTATATAGATACATATTAGCTGATTTCATTAAAAAAAATGCTGTCACTGTGCTATCATAAATTTTTTGGTGCAATTACAACAATACATTGAACAAATATAATATTTTCATAAACAAAATAATCATTAGCACCACTAACGCCCACTAAGATTTACTAAAAGACAAAGGCTTATTTTACCAAAATCTATGTTCTTGCCAGTTCAAAATTCATAGTTTCTTTTTTAGACATGGTGATAAAGGCCCCGTGCAACAATCAATCCTTATTTCACACATGTATCTATAATAACGTTGACAAAGTTGACTAAAAACTGCGGCAGAACAGTGTTTTCAGAAGATGTTAGTTAGTGCTAACCCATAATTCTAGCGCAAGATTTACGGTCGCAGGTTATCTATTACAAATGAAGTTGACTGCACCCACTTTATGGAGACCTAGGTAAGAGATTGGAGTCAGACGCAGGTTTGTTTCACAAAAGGGATTAAATAATTATTTTGCTGATTTACCTATAATAATCTATGTGAAACTACTGATTATATATATCCTTGTGTGTCCTCAGATGTAAATAATATAATGCTTTACCATTACTGAACCAGATTGGGGTGAAACAATTAACAATGAAAATATCTGTGTGAAATAAGGACGATTAACAAATGCCGTATTCCTGCATATATTATGGAACACTATCATAATTTTTTTACTTTTATATAAAGTAACCAGGCAAAAGCTTAGATGTGACCGTGGGCGAACCTGGCGAACCATTTCCTTGTCTCGCTTGACGTCCGGCGAGGGGAGGTCCCTGTGCGTGGGCGTGGCGGGCGTGACCGGCGTGGCGGGAGCCGTCCACGCCGCCGCCCCGCGGGACCGCCGCTCCAACTTTATACATCACGCTTATTATAACTACCCACTTTGATTATGCACATTGTTTTACACACACCGTTTGATTCTTCAAAGATTTATGAGGCCAAAATTAAAACTTACTATCGATTCTGATTTCTTCTTTTTTTTTATTGGACTAGGTGTTAGCCTCTGATGGCTGTTACACCCTTACGCGGACATGTGGTGAGTGCTGAGGGCTCTCAACCGTAGTAGTTTAAGCAACAGCACTGAGGGTGTCCTGGAGGACCGTGCCTCAGCTCAGGGCGTTGCTGGGGGTGAGGGACTCACTGGTTTGATTATTTAGGGAAGTTTGTCGGACATTGACTGATTTCGTATCAGTAAAAGCAACTTTTACAACCGAGCATAAGAGTGTCTGTTCATAAGGCCTATTTGAATAAAAAATATTTTGATTTTGAACCTTCTACTGAGAAGGAAGTTGAGAAATTACGGGTAATATTTTGTATCATAAGAGTTTATTGTATCATTTCAAATATTTACGAATGAACCCTTCAACTTTTTTACCCAAAATGAATGTGTAGTTTAAACAATATGTATAATGTAAAGTAATGCAGAGTTTAATGAAAAGGCAGTACAGTGTTTTTGTAATCAAATGACTCGTAGCACGATACTGCCCCAAAAAGTAATGAATATGAGCAACAATATACACGGTGAGAATGATAGTTGCCCAACTGACTTCACATTTGGGTAATATTCAAACTATATTATATGAAAATTTACATATGATCAAAAAATATATCCGATATATTGGCAGATGCATCCAAATGTTTGGCGTAAAGTTGGGCAAACTTTGTCATATAATGATATGAATGAAGCTATGTTCAAAGCTTCTTTTGGTTAGTAATGACTAATGAGGATATCCAAATCAAAGCATAACGCATGTTAGATAGACTTCACACGCAAAAAGTAAGTTAAATACAGAAATAGAACGCATCGTTGAAAGTATATTCGAGATCTTAGAACACAGCAGGCTGGTAAGAACAGCGATGGTCAGTGTAACAGCAGCAGTAATGAGATTACCAATTTTACTAATATTATAAACATGTGTATCTTACACTTCAGGGATTACGAAAAAAATAGACACACTAATAGAATATGATCTGGATTCATCTCCAAGACACTTTTTATTCTGGGAAAAGATTTTTTATAGACCCCACAAGGACTTAATACTATTGTTCATTAATCAATTTCAAATAGTTTTCTTTACCAGGTATTAGAATTTGACTCCTATAATTATATACTTACATGAGAATGATGGTGCGACGTGTGGTGAGGATGTCTCCAGTCCCCCCACCACATGCCGCTGCCACCCGGCGTAGCTCCCGCCGTGTAGTTGTACCCATACCTGAACGATAAATTAACAATTAACATGCAGATAGGCAGGGGAGGCCTATGTTCAGCAGTGGACGTCCTACGGCTGATATGATGATGATGCAGATAAAATTCAACTTTAATACCTTAAGATAAGGTTGATAAAGTAAATGTCAAAAAAGATATCATCTAACCATCCACTGTAAAAATGTGTGTGCACTTTTGCAGATTTTTTAGACAACAAATAATTCGGTAATCTGTTTAAAGTGTTCTCATATCAAATCAAAATAATAAATAAATTCATATCCTGCGACAATTTTCACATCTGGTCAATTTGATACCAAAATGCCGAACTTGTGCTATGGTAATCAGATAGCCAATATACTACTTTTAAACTATTATATATGCTTATATAGATATTCTCATTTGAAAATGACTTAAATAAACCGCAGACATTTATATACTTTGAATGAAGTTGTGGGTTTTAATGTGAAGTATACAAGCTAAAATAAGCCTTACCCCGGTTGATAATAAGGGTCATAGGGTAAGGGTCCAGCGGGCGTGTAGGCCACGTCGGGCGCGTGCGGCGGCGCGGGGAAGGCGGGCTCGCTCGTCTCGCTGGTTCCGCGGGCGTACCTCTCCCTGTCTCTATATCTAATAATAACATCATATTAGTATACATCATTTATTTAAATACAGGCATTTTTCACATTTAAGGAAAACTTTATGTATTTGATTATAGATTGAAAAATAACAGTGTGAATAAATATTATGTCTTTAGTAAGAATACTCTCCTTATTACTAGTAACATTTTTTTCCTTTCATTATCAGCTTATACACATTAACTAATATGTGTTAAAGTTTTCAATTTAATTCACCACAGGATTAAAATTGGGGAAATTCGTTATTAAAATGCTAAAGATAATAAGTATTCTGCAAATAAGTATGATTAATGAAGTATGTACCGTACCTTCGTCGACATTTCCTTCGGCATCGTCTGCATGCGCAATGACATTGAAATATTTTATTAGCATTCACATAAAGCATCATATAAAAGTACCTTTTGTTAAGTTTTTGAGTCACAATAGTTTTTAGTACATTATTGACTATAGCATAGGAGTCAACTATTCATAAGTGCTTTCAAGGCCTATTTAAATAAAAATAATTTCATTTCTATTAGCAAAGAATTAGATAACTCCTTTATTCATATAAGCTTTCAAAGACTCTTATAAATAATGATGAGCAAGACTGTTTAGATTTGTTAAATTGTGCATGCAAATTATGGCATTAGTTATTAGTTAGTTAGGCAATGTAAAGAAAAAAGCTGATGTATCATCATTTTTGAAATTAGAGTATATATGTGATACAAAGTTTGTTTAGTAGCTTTGGTACCTAGGTCTGTCCTTGTCTTTCTCTCTATCTTTATCCCTGTCTCGCTCGCTGCGGCTGCGGTGGCGGTGCCTGTACTCGCGCTCTTCGTCCGACCACCGCGTGTTGCTGTCGCTGTGGTCGACATCCTTATACCGAGGGTATGACTCCTGAAATATGATTTATAACTATGGTAATAGAAAATATATAAAGACATCCCTCCTTCTGGTGCAGTCGGGTAAAAACAACTTGCAACAGGTGTTCTGATTTTGTGATTGTGGTGATACTAAATCAGAGAAGTTGTAAATATTCTAATAAAACGTTATTAGAGGGAATCTATGCAACAACTAAACAAATTCAAATTTTTTTTTCGAATAAACTTTGAAGATAAACATTGGTTGTATATAATCCGAGTTTATTACACATGGGCGAAGCAGTGGGTACAGTAGTACTAGAGTTATTATTATGAGTACCTTTTCATTAAGTTTTGTTTCCTCTAATCTCTTACTGAGTGTGGGGTCAACTTTCTGTACCCTGACCTCCTCAATAACAGGCAATGGCTTTACTGCCGCTGGGCAAGGTTGAGCTTTCTTGTCCACTGTCTTGTTCTCAAACAACTCCTGACATTTCTTACCAAAGGGGTCATGGAAGACATCTAGCACCTGAAAGATCACATTTTCTTCACCATCAGCAAAGATGTCAATTATGATATTTACTTTATTATCTTTTCTTATTGGAGTTTATCCAATTTGTGCAGAAATATGTATATTTGATAACCATTAGTACATTCTAGATAAGCTGTTGTGGCTCAGTTGGGAACACACAATCATGAGGGTGCAGGTTCAACAGTTATTTAAGTTTAAAATCTTACATAAATATTCACACCACTGGCTTTCAGTGAAGGAAAACATTGTGAGGAAATACATACATTGTTGCATACCATAGATGTCACAATTAGAGGCATCTGAACCCTGAATGGCTTAGAACCTCCTTGTCAAGGAAAGTTCAAGCTACTAGGAGATGCATATGAGCTGATGATTCTACATATAAATAATAAATTCTGCAACAATATTCTCAAACATAATAAATAAGTACATACCTGACCCATTACAGATTTTCCATTGTATTTTTCAATTGATATTTTTGAATATTTAACATCTTGAAACACTACTCTAGCAAATCCCAAGTGCCTGTTGGTAACTGGATGATAAAATATTGTCAATTCCTCATAAGGACCTATTTTATTCATCATGTCTGCCAAAAATGCTTTATCAATGTTATCATTTAAATTTCCTATAGTTATTTCCAACTGTGGAGGTGTTCCAACATAGTTTTTATCTATTTTAAATCTGAAATCACAATAAAGAATATTGTAATGAGCATTCCACCTTTTTAAATTTCCCACCTCATATCTGAGTAAAGGTGTCAAATCTTTATGTTGGTAGCACTGTCATTGAAGCTATAATAAAAACAAAGAAAAGTAACCCAAGTCTATGTATATTTTTTGCACTGAATTCTTGTTGGATTATCACACATTTCTTGAAAATAGGGTGCTAGCATCATCACATCACTAAAGGACCAACAATTTAAGTTCCACTGAAAAGGTTTGGCAGATATCATAATTTGCAACTAAACCAATCTATCAATCATTAATTTTATTATGAAAGGTCAAATTACTGTTAATAGAAGATGCATATCTTGTGTTGAATGTATTAATATTATATATGCTTGTACCTATATCCAAAAGACATGAGAGAAACTTGAAATTGTTTCAAGGAAGCGGTTGTCTAACATTAATAAATGTTTTTGTTTACTTGGGGACTGGCAGGTCTGCAGGCTCCAATCTGTTCCATATCCTTGAGAGCTGAGATCTCGGATCTCTGCATTGTACAGGTGGATAAGTTGTATCTCCAGGAACAGATCCATCATATCTATACAATTTTGCTGCTCCTTTTACAAGAAATGGATCCATGAGCAATTTGTAGTTTTTAGGTGCTTTATGAAGCACCGCATTGTGCCCTGGGGTTTTATGCTCCATTCCTCCATTCATTCTGCAAGACAAAACAGTAATAATGTTTTAAGAAACATAACCTCAACCTTTTACAATAGTTGAATAATATCTTCAAAATGATGTATGTTTCCAACCAGCTGTGGATGTCATAACCTGAAAGGTATTGTTTAAGATCTTTAAAATATATAAAATTAACAATAACATACCTTAAATGTTTGTAAAACAAGATGTTGTAGAAACATAAAATTCTTCGTTTTTTGTAGACTTCTTCTGGCAGTGACGCAATATCATTTTATGTTTAAATAAATTCGAATATGTTTCTCTTTACAAACATCGTCAAAATGCAATATAATTTACTCCAATAATAACGAATATTCTAATACATTTCTACAGCAAGCTCTCTCCATGGTGACGGCAAGTCGAGAGCAGAACGATTATGTTATAAAAAATATGCTTACTTTGGGCCGCTTTCGTTATTCATAATTTACTATCAAGCACCATCATAAGTTGTATTTATCCCCTCAAAAAATTGAAAATAATTAATATCACAACATTTCATTAAAAAAAACAATCAATTGACTATTCGAGCTGTGTTTACCATAAAGTTCTACTTTCTTTCTTTTCTGAAAAATATACTTGTGTTGCAGTAATAAAAAAAAAATTGTACGTTGACATAATCCTATCCACATTTTTGTGTTGTCTAGCTTGTTAAATTTTTTTACTCTGTTGTATGTAATTTCGTTTGCATTATTTATATTATGTTGCCGAAAAGTCTCAATTCGTTTCTCTCAGATATTGTAGAAATATAGCTTAAAAAAACTCTATGTACTTCTATAGAATCAAGGGTCCAAGAGCAACAAACAAATATGTTTTGTAATTTTTTTAGCAATATTCATGGGCGGGATGTCTCTGTCACGATTTGACTGTTGGGTTCGATTCGATATAATATATACGGATCGGATCATCGGCTAGCAACACTTACTTAATAAATTGCTATTGTCGCTATCGTTGGTTGCATCATCGGTTGAGGTAATTTTTTACGTTTTTAGTTAAAAAAAGCAATTGCTTAGCATTATATTTTATGCAATTAGAGAGAAAACACAATTAATTATTTAGTGATCGTATTTTCAGGCACTATGGCCGATAAAATTGTTCCTGTCGTCAAGGCTTCCGAGGAAGAGGCTGAAGAGGAAGAATTGGTAGATCCTCAGGGAACCCTTAGGGTAATTTATACTATATGTTTACCTAGAATTAGATGTTCAAAGATCCAATTTGAATAATTAGAATTGTGCCTAATAACCTCAATTAATAATATTATAACGATATGAAGTGTGATTGGATCCTGGTAATTCTGTGCTGAATGTAATTGTGTTTATTAAGCCTTATTTGAGTCTTTATTTATAATCATCTTTTATCACTTTGCTTCCTAACTCCTGTGATAATGGTCCTTAAATTTTCATGGCAACTGATTATTTTTCAAGAAAAAGTGATAAATGGTGATATGTTCCTCCTTTAGGTACCTATATTCTATCCTAACTTTGGTGGTGAGCACTTAGTTATAGATTGACAAATTGGTTTTGTTTTTGAAGTGGATGAATTCATCCATCAGCATTCCGGCATATAAGATATTTTTAAAACTTTTTATGGTGTTCACTTGAAATTAATATTATTTGATTTTGAAAATGCTTTTAAATTGTACCTACTCGAAAACTGGTATAGTGGCGTTATATTCAAGACAGTCTATGATTTATAAATATACATTATTTTTTCTAGAAACAAGATAGCAAGACTGAATCTTCAGAGTACCTAAAGGTTCATAGAAATCTTACATGAATTTCTTCTTTGAATAGTTAGTTCTCTAGTTATAGTTAAAATATGTTGATTAATTATATGTCTCATTATTTATGCAAATGTTGACTTCTTATATTTAGGTGTAAATAATATATTGGTAGCTTAGTCAGTTATATATTTTATGTGATATTCATTGTTCTAATTCATAATACCTACTCCTTAGCTATCATTCATCATTATTTTGTATTACAAATGGATGGTATCAAAAATTTAATTTTTAATTAATATTACAGGAAACATGCTCCCAGAAAGCAGATGCTCAGAACTTGTGGTCAAGATACCAAGAGTGCAATGACCGTGTCAACTCTCGCTCCAAAACTACTGAGACCTGTGAAGAAGAACTCATTGACTATGTTCATGTTCTTGACAAATGTGTCACTAAAGATCTTTTCAAAAGGTTAAAATAAAAACAATTTGGTCAGCCCTGTATAATAGCATAAGTTGAGTTGGCTTCCTATATCTTTTAAATTTCACATCCACTTCTCACATTGAAAGGTTTTGTTGGAGCAAAGGGAAGACATTTAGTGTTATTAGTCAATTATTTATGTTTTGTGAACCAAACAGATGTTGTTCATGTTTATTTGTAAATAAATAATTAAAGTTTAGCCATGTTTCTTTTTATATTTAATTACTAGTGGTTTTATGCTGTTTCACCCACGTACGGCGCGTACTCAGAAAATCTTCCATTTTCCCGGGATAAAAAGATGCCTAAAAGTATTTCTGAGGCTCTAGCTAGACTATCTGCATACCAAATTTCATTTAAATCAGTTCAGTTGTTTTAGGTGTGAAAGTGAGACAGACAGAGTTACGTCTGCATTTATAATATTAGTTAGGATGAATGAATATTCAAACAAATATTTGATATAACATTGTTTTTATTAAAGCAAAAAAAATATAATTTGGAATGAAAATAATAATTTTATGATACAAAAATAATTCTCGAAATTACATTCCAGTACATCACACATAACAGGAGATGGCACACACACGAGAAAAGAGATTGTATTTAATAACAAAATATCAAATACAATAATGATATTTTCAGTGCTCATAATAATTATATTCTTATACATAAACTAAAATAATAAAATATCTTTTGGAATGTATATACCATAATATACCCAAAGAAATGCAGTTTCGTTCAATATTACAAAATATTTAGATTCACCAAGATTACACTGACTGTAAATTCTCAAATGAATCTTAAATCTATATGTGAAAAGAATACATTAGGTTTCTAAATAACTTATTACTACATAAATAATAAAAATTGACTGTTCAAAAACTATAAGTAAAGGACAATTGTCAAAATACGAGTAGGAATTAACTGATAGAACAATTAAATACTATACACGACATAATCATGTACACGCTAAACTTTTGGTAAACTAAAGTCACTAAATAAGATAATATTTCAGTGTGTGAGCACCTTTACATGAAAATACATCGAGTTAATAAAATACCTAAAGGCTAAAACATATCAATTAAGATTCCTAGCACGAAAAAATATGAAATTTAAAGCTAAACAATAAGAGCACACTTAGGCTTTGGCATAATTTTAGTATTAAAATTTCGAAACAAAATATTAGGCACTAACGTTTTGAAGCCATAGTATCTAATGGACGCGCTTATGGTTTACACAATACAAATACTAGAATAGGAATTATGTAAGGTATACATATATAACATGTTAGTATAATTTCGTAAAAAGTGTTTGTGACCTTATCTATCACATTTTGCATTCATTTAGCATAACATCGTTTATGAATTATGAACCACATAACAAAGTGTAAATCATAATTTATGTATTTTCATTAAAATGTCATATCGCTAAAAGGGTCATTAAAATGTTATTAAAACGAAGAGCTTAAACTATATCTACCAATAATGGTAAAACTTCTAACATTGATACAAATTAGCCTCGTGAAAAAAAAGGATGCGACTTCAATAACTTTAGGCATCCTTAGAACTCCTCTGTGTTCAGGGTCCATGTTTTATAATTCGTGATAAAATTTACTTTTACATAACTGAACTAAATATTTCATACCAATCGTATCGTGATTCTTGTAATAGACATTTCAACGCATTCTCTCTCACGAATTAGATACAAATTTCGTGTTCATTTACGATATTACTAACTCGCTCCGACTTGAAGCACGTTGAAGCAAATCTCGCAGACGCGTTGCGGTTTGTTCATGCTAAACTTGAGTATCGGAACGTCTTGGCTTGAACATTTGTTGCACAGCATACGACCACAGTGACGACTGGAAACATAAAAATACGGAACCAAACTTAAATATGTATTATGTGTATGTATAAAAAAAAGGCGAAAGGACATCCTTGCTGTATGGACCTGCACAATATTTTGTTGGACATATATAGATTTTGTACAACTCATCAACTTTATTATACAAACTTTGGCACCTGGGGATCTAAAATTTTCCTTGAATACAAAATTTCCTAGGTAGCCCTTAAGCCACAACATATTTTAACCTTACCAAAATATCATCCATATCCCTTCAGCTGTTATTGATTGAAAGAGTAACAAAGGTCCATACATCCACCCATTCATTAGTTGCCCACAGAATAAGATATGCATTGCTGTATCATACACTATAAGTGGTCAGTCCATAGTTTAAATATTTAGTTAATAATAATAATAAAGTTCCTTTGTACTTGTGTTTCGCTTTTGTACTTTCTAAATTTTGTCTCTATGTGTGGACATAAATAAATAAATAAATAAATAAAGAGTACCAATGATGTTTCCTCATAGTAAGCGTGAACTTGGTCCCGCACTCCTGGCACAGGTCGCTCTCGGCCCACGGCGCCTCCGCCGGCAGCGCGTCCAACAATCTGTGCAGCAGCTGTTTTGTTGCCACCTGGATATAACAACGACGTGTTTATTTTTGAGAGTTTATTTCGCGGGTAATTATTGTGTTTTTAATAATGATATCAGCTTCTTAATCTAAATTAAATTCTCTTAATTACGTTGTTTGAATGTTTTCTTAAAAGGAAAAGGATTATCATTTCAGGATAGCTTATTGCATGTATCCACAGTTCTGAAGTATGTGTACAATGAGTTGGGGTATTAAATATTTATTTTAAGAACTAAGTAGCCCTTATTCTTTTGTAACAAGACATTATCAGCTATCTGGGTACTAAAGTACACACTACGCCCTGTGGCCTCATATAAAGAATTATTTACTTTATTATATACCTGATAGTTGAATATAGAGAGTCCCTCCTTGTTCTCCTGCGCGAGACAGGCGCCGGCGCGCACGAGCACGCGGCACATGGCGCCCTGCCCGTTCATGTACGCCAGCAGGAGGGGCGTGTTGCCCTGGATTATTAAGAAAATATAAGTGCAAGCTGAACTGGTTAGTAATATAATAATTTTATACAATAAAGTCTTATAAGTTGTTATTATTTACCCAAAGACTGAAAAATGTTATCCTTTTTTTGCGTCAAAAATAAATAATTATATATTCAATTAGATATCACTACAATATTTTTCTGATATATCATAAAAATCACATTACATAAAATCCAAGAGTATTTCAAGTATTTATTTTATAGTCTAGTCTAAACAAGTACATATTAAATATTATGCTCTACGTATTATTAAAATATGTATGTATTCCATTTTTGTAACTCAATTGCAATTCCAATAATTTACCTGCAAATCCGTCCTATTTATAGGATAATCGGGCATAAACTCCAGAAATACTTCGCATATCGCAGCAGCATTGTCTTTTCGGCACCAACATAGCTCGTGTAGTGGGTTTCGGCCTAGAAAATGACATTATTTTATTAAAACATTGGAGTTATATCAATATGATTATTTATGTTGAATTTCTAAGTTAAGTTAAGTTATTATTAAGTTGAGTGGCTAAATAATAGTATCGATTTAATAAACTGTCAATAAAAAAAGAGAGCTTACTCTCATATTTTTATATTAGAAACAACACACTCCGTTGATTCTGAAGATGAAAATGAAATAACAATAACAAACATAAACAAACCAGCTCCCACGCAGCAGCACTCCAATATATAATAGAAGAACGATAAGTAAATAGAAAAATGATAATTATAAAAAATCTATAAGAACCGGTTGCCGGTACTACTCAATTGAAGGCTTATATCGCAGCTTCAGCACTTACGTGACCTAGTATATAATAATAATAAATAAATATCCAGGGACATTTTTCACACACGGCCAATCTGATTCCAAATTAAGCATCAAAGTGAGCTTGTGTTATGGTAACCAGATAGCTGATATACTACTTTTAAATACATACTTATATAGATATTTACATCCAGACACAGGACAGACAGACATATTCATGCATACAAGTCAAAAGGCTGTCAGTATATATATCGACGGTAGAAAGCAATTTTGTTGTATCTAAAAGAAAGAGGTTTACACCAGAGTAAAATAACACTTGAAAAATATCATAAATCAAATATTGAGTCCTAAATAAAAACTTGTAACAAAATCTTGATAATTCCGGCAGACTCAATAAATTTATTCTAAATTCTTATCTATACTAATATTATATAGAGGAAAGATTTGTTTGTTTGAAATGAATAGGCTCCGAAACTACTGGACCGATTTCAAAAATTCTTTCACCTTTGGAAAGCTACATTATCCCCGAGTAACATAGGCTATATTTTATCCCTGTATTCTCACGGGAACGGGAACTACGCGGGTAAAACCGCGCGGAGGCAGCTAGTCTTCAAATAAAGAGTTAAAAAAAAACGTTTTTCCTAGATACGACAAAATTGCTTTCTACCGTCGATATCTAAACTAGTGTAGTACCTTTAAGGTTGGCGGCGGCGGCGTCGATGTCGGTATCGGCGAGTAGTGCCCGCGCGGCTTGAGCGTGTCCCTCGCGCGCCGCCACGTGCAGCGCGTTGTCGCCGCCCGCGTCCACCGCGCCCACCTCCGCGCCGCCGCTCACCAGCGCCGACACTATCGACGGCTGCCCCGCCCCCGCGCCCGCCGCCACGTGCAAAGCTGTACGTCTGTCGATACACGTTGTTGGTTTTTATGCCCCCACACTCGTATGGGAAGTAGCGAGGATAACAGGCAGAGACGTAGTGTAATCTATCACCAAACTAATTAAAACGTGTATGCTATGGTAACTAGTTAGCTAACATACTAATTTAAACACATACATTACTATTTTCATATTTGTTTTGATTGGGCATCGTACCCACGTCTAAAGACCAGCAAATCAGGGTACATAACAGTAAAACTATTATTTAGTACAATACATGCTAACTTTCTTATTTTAACTCACTTGAGAGCATCCCTGTCGTTAGGTCTAGCTCCAGCCAGCAGCAAGCTCCGAAGCAAAACTTCGTTGCCGGCGGCCGCCGCCAGGTGCAGCGGCGGCGCTAGCGTCGCGTCTTGAACTCGAGAATTCACATCCACTTCGACGGACAGTAAGAACATAACGCTCTCCATATCACACTTCTGGATGGCTACGTGAAGGAAGTTACGACCTTTTTTGTCCACCTGTATATATAAATTTGTTAATAATATATCATTATATGAATGTAAGTAACCTATGTGATGTGAATATATTAATGTAACTTTTGACGCAATGGATCAACGTGGTCAGAGACGATAAGGCAAGGCTGCGACGATACCTTAAAAGTCCACGTTTCACACGGACATTTCATACAGAAATTTATCAAAAGTACATATTGGAGCAATACAATTATTAATATGTCATCTAAACTATAATATTTTAAAGAGGAAAGATTTGTTTGTTTGTTTGTTTAATGAATAGGCTCCGAAACTACTGGACCGATTTCAAAAATTCTTTCACCTTTGGAAAGCTACATTATCCCCGAGTAACATAGGCTATATTTTATCCCTGTATTCCCACGGGAACGGGAACTACGCGGGTAAAACCGCGCGGAGGCAGCTAGTGTACTATAAATAAATACTGGGACATAACACATTGCTCATTTAATCTCAAACTACCAATTTCAATCAGATCAACCAATTCCTCTCACACTAAATAAATACCCGACATCAAGTCTATTTTAAATTTATCTTCTACAGTACTAATTTTTAATGTTACCTGTTCAGCAGCCGAGGGATTCTTCTCAAGTATAGCCTGTGCCGCTTTATTGTTTCTTGCAGTGAGTGCGGCTGCGAAGGGCGAGACTCCCTTATTGTCTCGCGCAGACAGATCGATGCCCGGTTGAGACAACAGCAGGGATATGATCGCTGCGTGTTGGTTCTCTATAGCGATATGTAGAGGTGTCTTGCCTTCGGAGTCCTTCGAGTTTATATTGGCACCGTGTTCTAGAAGGGTCTGGGGGGATAATAAAAAAGAGTAAAATTGATTGAAATAGTGTAGACTGACTGTCATGTCAAACCCATGTATATTTTTTATGTTGTATGAGAAGCCCATTTGTGATGATTTCTTATTTAAATTGGTAGGTAATAAAAAAAATATCAATTTAGGATTCCTATTCCAAAAAAATTTAATGTCCAGTTCTAATTTTTGGGATTCATTTTCTTAATATTATTTAAACATTCCAAACATACAAAAATGTTAGCTAATTCGATTTATATTTAAGTTACATAAAAAATATACCATGCATATTAAAATTATATATTTTACTTATATCGCAACCAGTCAATGAAATAATTTTATTTCAATACTAGCTGCCTCCCCGCGGTTTTACCCGCGTAGTTCCCGTTCCCGTGGGAATACAGGGATAAAATATAGCCTATGTTACTCGGGGATAATGTAGCTTTCCAAAGATGAAAGAATTTTTGAAATCGGTCCAGTAGTTTCGGAGCCTATTCATTACAAACAAACAAACAAACAAATCTTTCCTCTTTATAATATTATATTAGTATAGAGAAGCAGTACCTGTATAACTTCAGTGAGTCCCCAAGTACAGCACAAATGTAGTGGTGTTTGTTTCTCGTTTGAAACATCTGCCCCTTCGCCGTTAGCGCCTTGCCTTCTAGGCGACTCTACGTCGCAGCCCGATCGGATAAGGAACATCGCCAACGCCTCCTTGTTTTCATCTATGGCCCTGTTTAAATTGTAGAATCATCTATCTATACAACATTTTAAATAGTAGCATTTATATTATTGCTATAACAAACATTATAAATAAGAAGTAGGTTTGTTTGCTTGTTCATCCTTGCAGTTATAATAGACGGATCGACGGTTTCTAGTACGGAGTTAGGAGTATGGAGAATAATACAGAATAAAAAAAAATGCGTAAATCAGTTACATAATATAAAAATATACTTGGTGGTATTAATGTTCAGAAAGCTAGTGAGAAAAAAAAAGATATTTCACTTGCGACCCTGCCAGGATTCGAACCTGGAATCTTCTGATCCGTAGTCAGACGCGTTATCCATTGCGCCACAGGGCCAGTTACTCAATCGTCGAATTTTCAGTGCAGTTTATTCCCATAAAGCTATTATGAAAACAGCATTACATGTCTTCTATCTAAGCATAACTTTCAATTTTGCTGGTGAGAATAATTTTACTTAAGTCAATAAATAATAATTACTTATGCAACAATGTTTGTAAGCATCCATCAGGGCCTGAACCCCAACAATCAGCATCAGCGCCATTTCTGACCAGGATCTGTAACAATTTAATATTAATGGTTTTATGGTAAAATGTACTTTATAGCTTCAAATTAAAGTTCAACTTACACTAGCAACTTCTTCCTGACCCGAGTCAAGAGCAGCCCATAAAGGTGGTACTCCATTCGCGTCTAAGCGACTCATGTCCACTCCGCGAACACACAGGGCTTCCACAACTAAGCCTAGCCGGCAATGTATGGCTAGTTGTAGAGGTGTCTCGCCCGCTTCCGTTCTGTAGGAAGATTCATACTACTGAGTAGATGTTTGCACACAGCTTTATCTCTACGAGTTATTAAATCTGTATTGTCTGTAGGTCTATAGAATTATCTAGTAGTGTCCCTTGGTCTAATGAATTTATTAGCCAGCGCAAAAATCACAGAAATGTTATGTGAAGTATATTATGTATGAAAGCAGTAAAAATTATAGCTCAACAAATCATTAGTCTATCCATTAATTTTAAATAGTTTTAAAAGACGGATATATGGGTTTATCTAGCTATAATTTCATGAATTGTTTTAGAAAAAAACAGAGGTAAGGGTTTACTTACAAAGCATTCATATCAGCTCCATGGTCGAGCAGATATATAGCAGTTCTAGAGTCCTCTTCGACGATAGCCTGGTGAAGCAACGTGAAGCCCTTCCCGTTGCGTATGTTCGGGTCCGCGCCGCCCTCGATCAGTGGCGCCACTAGGTTCTTATGACCTGTGGAATTATTACTGTAATTATGTAAGGAAGGGAATGTAGTGTGTGAAATATTTGTGTTTTTTTTTTTATGGAAAATACTTCAATTAAAAATATTCAATAGGTTTCCAAAGTATCATGTCATGGTAATTTTATTGAAATATTGCCGATACGTTAATATATAAATAATGAATTTAGATTGCGAAAGTTTCAAAAAATAATATACGTTTTATAATACCTCATTGGTAAGCATTATTTTCCAATCAGAATAATACTTATGTAAATAGCTAAAGTGTGCACATATGACTATATTATTATAATAATATGATATCAGTTATGAGAGGTCAACGACATCATTCCGAAAGAGCGTTGGCGTCGAAGAGCCCGCTCCACCGTAACACAATTTCAAAATTGAAAATGTTATATATTATATGATACTAGGTACCATACTTATATTCGCCGTGAAGCAGCATCTATATTACGTACTGTGTTTCGGTTAGTAAGATAGCTTCGAAGGGTCAATTATCAACTACATGTCAAAAGGCAGTGCCAGACAAAGCCACCTTCCACACAAGGTGAACAATAATAAACAACATTTTGTATACTTTGTTTTTTAACCTGTATGTAAGTGACTAGTTGACCCACGCAACATCTGAGTCACATTTTCCTCGTTTTTGCAACAATTTTAATTGATGCATATATAGCTTATAGCGTGAAGTTAACTAGCCTATAGTCATGCTCGATAAATGGACACTAAATAAATTATTCAATTTGAACCAGTATCTTCAGATTAGCGCATTGAAACAATCAAACTTTCCAGCTTAATAATATTAGTATCCTAAGTAATATTATAAATGCGAAAGTAACTCTGTTAAAAAACCTATTAAAATGAAATTTAGTACACAGATATTCTAGAGCCTGAGAAAGGACATATGCTACTGTTTATGCCGGGAAAATAAAAGACCTCTCGGGTATGCGGGTGAAACCACTGGTAGCCTCTAGTAGATAATAATAACTCATTTTACCTTCAAAAAGAGCGAGGCTCACAGGTGTGTCACCCTCGGAGTTCTTCAGGTTCAAGTTAGGCAATAAGCTAACGTTAGTGCGGTCTGTTGTTGCCATATCCCCCTTCTCTATAAGTTTCTTATGTTCTATTATAGCAAGTACTGCGCTCTCGTGGTTGTTGAGTACTGCCAAATGTAGTGGAGTTTGTCTGTAATGCATAGAGATAGGATTACTTGGAGTTTTTATGGTCGGGTACGTTTCTTCCGTTAGACAGGAGAATGCGTCTTTCGCCATATTATGTCATGTTGGATCAACTGTTTGATAGTTCTAATAATATGAAACAGCCTTTTTAATATACATACTTTTTGTAATGCTTATTATTTATTTATATAAATATTTTATATGCATGATATTGAATCATTACATATAACCATTATTTAACTACATTTTATATTATAAGAACGTACAGTCTTTTATAGTATTTTTCACGCGAGTCATTCTAATTAACTACTCTGAAATTGAGCATGAAATTAGGAATTTAAGTTTTGAGATTTTTCAAAGTGAGTCCAAAGCTTTGGCACGCATTTACCGTCGCTTATAACTGTATAGTTAACCAGCAGACCTTAATATTGTTATTGTATCTTAAGATAAAATGTTGCTGTTTTTGCATTATTTTATTAAAAAAAAAATTTTAAAACACCAGTTGTTTTTGAGTTTATCTATAACAAATATCTCCTTACACAAGTGTAGGACAGTACTACAAACCTGTACACAGTGTCTTCTTGTTCGCCATACGACGTCTGTATGTTGGGTCGTGCTTGGTGTTCCAACAGCACGGCGGTGAGGCGCGCCAGGCCGTTGGCACACGCCGCGTGGAGAGCCGTCACTCCCGCTTCATTATTGTGGTTCAAATCACCATTCAAATGGGTTACTAGGAATACTGCTGAGTCCTATAAGAAAACCATTATGATTTTGACAGCCGGTTGGTTTTGTCGTTAGTGACCCTGACTTTCAAGCCCCCCCAGGACAAACATTTGTACGCATAAATATGTCTACTTGTTCTGTCTGGATGTAATTATCTATACTAGTATCTATTTAAAAGTAGTATATGTAGTATATATAGTAGCTATCTGGTTACCATATCACAAGCTCTGCTTAGTTTGGAATCAGATTGGCCGTGTGTGAAAAATGTCCTAGGAATATTGTATGTGATGATTGGTCAAGGTTATCTTACAAAAAATACTTTTGACTGTCTCATGTATTTAATAAGAATCTATTAAGTGATGTAATAGCCTTTTTGAATGTAATATGTTCCCAGGATATAAATATGTAGTTAATGTAAATAAATAATTGATGGCTCTTAAATTTTTATATATATTTTTTACGGCAAAAAGAACAATGGAGTTTCTAACATTTATGAGGTTTAAAATATCTTTTAGATTTTTTTTTAATGTGTCTGCCTCAAAAACATACATTTAAAGTTTTTTATAGGATTTAATTTTACAGAAAATACCTATTTAGCAGGCATTCACCGCTATTAGCTAGTGTTAAAATTAATTGATTGACCTTCAAATGTTACATGAACTGACAATATCATTCTAATAAGCCTGGTAGACGATCAAGTAATTAATGCTCACCTCAAACCATCCTTGTGCCAAAATATGAAGAAGACTATCCCCGGAGCCTGAATATAAAGGGTTCGCTTGACAACCCTTCTCTAGAAGCTTTGCAGCGAAACCTCTTTCGACAATATTCTCTGTTTTGCCTTCCACAGGATCTTCGGTGAAGGCATTTTTATTGGTCACTGGTGTATCAAATGGATTGGAGCCATTCATTACTAGCGTTTCGCTTGAGGATATAGAAGCGCGTCTGTCGTCAACCAGTGCATAGTACAGGGGAGGGTGTTCGTCGGCTAGAGTGCGCAGGTTAGTGTCTAACGTGGGCTGTTTAAGTAGGAGGTCGAATATCCTTTGATTTCTGGCTATAACTGCTTGGTGAAGGGGTGTGCTGAAAGCAACATCATTAAGGTTAGGGTAATTCTATTTATGAGTTTACAGTACATATTTAGAGTAAGTTATATATTTACTTACAATCCTTTCCTATTTTGCCGATTAATATCTGCTCCTTTCTGTATCATAATATCAGCAATTTCACCCATTTGCTCCATTGTTTCCTCGTCACACGAGCTCGCTGTCAGCGCGGCGATAAGATGAAGTGTTGTATCTCCTTCCTCTCTAAAAATATATAATACAAATTTGCCTCCAGCCTTTTAAATTACTTATTAAGAATTAGAATACAGAAACTTTCTAAAACTGCAAAGTATATAATTGGTTTTTATTTTAAAACGTACTTCGTAGTGAGATTAGGATCGGCTCCATTGTCTACGAGGAACTTGGCGGAGAATGCGTCCCTGGCGTCAACGGCTCTATGCAACAGCGTCCTACCGCGCGGGCCGCGGGAGTCTGCGTCTGCGCAATGCTGCAGTAACGTCGTCGCTATGGAAGCACTTCTTCCTCGTAATGCCAGCTCTAATGGTAGTTCTCCACGAGATGACATTCCATTTACTATATCAGTCAGCTGTAACAATAAAAGCAATTATGCTATTCAAATATCAACCAGTTCGTTATCTTTTTGGGAATTAAATTGGTTTCAATTTTATTCCATTAACAATTACAGTCTAACTTAAAACTAAAAGTCTATTGCATAAATGGTGGATGTGATCTAAATTCAAATAGTATTGAAATGATTCACTCCGTCTAACGAAACGGCAATCGGTAAAAGAATCAGAGTTAATGGTTGTTCTCATGACATTAGCACATGGTTTAAACAAAAGTTGGGTAATCGGTACTAAACGAAACCAATCACGTAACGGAAGCGAAGCATCTAAATCTATCATCACTATCGATGGGTAAGCGGCAAACAATAAATTTGTACCTAAATCAGCTATCACATAACTATTGACCGACCAAATTAAAATACAATGAACGATGTTCAGTGCGCTAAGGATGCACATCACATGTGACGTGTGCGCAAATGTAACTTGATGAATTACAATGTTACTTTCACGATTACACAATTTTATTTGTTCCAATTTTGAATGTTGAATATTCTCGATCCAGTTTATGAAATACATTTTTTTTTATTCTGAACAGTAGATAGGTATATTTTAATTTCTTTTTTAATTCTCGATATGAGTTGACACAGCTGACAGTTTACTTAAAGGGTACCTAAACTACAGGTGAAAATATCTTAGCCTTTATAACCGGTATGTAATAATATTTTTAAAAGGTTCCAAGGCTGTTTTATTGGGTGATGGTGACTTATTTAGTATCACGTTCTCTTTAATGGTGGAATAATTTGCAATGTTTATGACTATATATTTTATCCCGCGTCACGTAGATTTATAACAAGTTTTCCTTGTCTGTTTTCATAATACGATTCTGCAGGTGTACTATAAATGCCATATCCTTGCAATAACCGATGCACGACATGTTTAATAACGCATACTACGGCTAGCTTTGTCATTTATATATGATGACTTCATCGGAAATACCATTAACCTTCAAAACTAAAAAATATTTTTTAATTAAATCTATCCAGGTGACTGATTTAGTCACCTGGATAGAGCTCTATGAAAAGAAGATAGTAAAGTAACGTCGTCAACGTCCTGTAAGATTTATGAGCTGGTCTGCCGTGTTTTGTGATATCATTAAAACGTGTTTAAAAAGTTTAAGACAGGTTAATTTCTTAAATCTATCGCCGAACTGAAAACCATAGGAAAAAAAACAAGTTCTACCACGCAAGGACAAAAATAGTGTGGAATGTCCTGAGACTCGATCGCCGACCTAATAGCATGAAGCACACACACCTCGAATGGAGGAGGGAATAAGAAAATACAGGTTTATTATGGGGAAGCCCAACGTTCCTTAGTGAAAGGATGTAAGCTTGGTTGCAAAAATGACGTACTTCTGCAATTGTCTTGTCACAGCGTTGCATTTGTTTAATACCCTATTTACTATATGTGCAAACACGCACTCAAAGTAATTTTTAGACTCACTATAGACTACAGACTCAATTGGTTGATTGTCGTGGATATCGACCGCATGATAACATGTTCGAATAGATGTAACTATCCGATGCGTTCATTGCCAGGCACGTCACTTGTTAGAGACGTAACGTGACGCGTTACTGTTTGTAATCAACTATTCAAGAAGTGTACCGAGAATAGATTAAAGAGTTAGATATGTACACATGGGCATGTAATTATGTTTATTTGGAGCTTCCCAGTTTCTGTGCAAAGAACCATCAACCTTGTTACATTGAGGTCAACGAAGTAAAGTCGTCGGGCGGCGTGGGAAATTTGCCTAAAGATGTAGATAAATTTCAATCACTTGTAGGTGTCATGCCGGTAGCAATTTCACGGCATTTTATAATATTAAGAAGATCCAATAGTTACAATTGTGTTTAAATTAAAAATTTTATTGAGACGCGATCTTCGCTGGTCTCACTCAGAAATACGTCATCAGAACTGTTAAGAAACAAAATAAACAGAGAGACAATATTCCAACTTCATTTTTGTTGCAACTGCCGAATCATATTTTACAAATGGCCGATTACAAATTATATTATTTCGTGATAATTTCTACGGTTAGTTGTTGCAAAACAAAGCATTATGCTCCCGCGCCTACAGTCGCCCTACGTTACGTTCTATGACACAAGTCCTTGTGAGAAATTGCTTGGCATTGGCCGACCGCACAGCCGTACTCGCTCAGTCAGTTTTTGACTCCACAACTAAACACACGTAGAGTTAATCCGGCCCCTTTTTACGATATCGAGTACGATACACGTGCTGTTGACATAACTAATGTGAAACATAAGTGTAATTATATAAGTGCATTTGTGAATCCAACCGTGAAATTGAATTTGTTGTTGATAACTATGTGTTTGTTTGTATATGTAAACAAACAATTGTAAGTATTACAATTCAATAATTAAGATTATATTGATCTCGTGTTATAATAAATAAATAATACAAAGCCTTGCGTTTCGTAATACTCCTGTATCAAAAATAAATTGATCATGCAAAACCGCTGTTTAAAAAAAAAATTATACTGCGTTTAAGTCCAAATTTATTTAGGGTGTTAAATATAAAGTTAAACATTACCATGACTAAGGTAAAAGCATATTGGCAATAGTTGTTAGATATAGCTGCATATGCTTAGCAGTCTTGACTATACCTTGCCACACAAACTTGCAAAATATGATACGGTTAGAACAAACAACTAGATTGATAAATATGTAAATGAATTCGGTTTATAAACTAGCTTAATCAATGAATCAATTTATTGGTCGATGGAAATATCAGGTTCAAGGCTAAATGCTGGTTTCGTGACCCTCAGTTTCTACTTCATTGTTCGACTCCTTTACCTATTGTGCGTGATATAATTTTCGAATAAATTGTAACAAAATCATGATTCCTAGCTTGAGAGGCAAACTGTTCAACTTGACTTATATCATTAGCTCATAAGGCTATTGTTACTTCATAAAATATAATCATGATATGTCTTCGTCTTAAACAAATCGTTTTTATTTAAACGGTAGTAATTCCTTCTAGGTACGTATACCTATATATATAATCCAATTGAATCATTTTTAATACATTTCCAATGAACCATTTAATATTTCTTAAACTTTTACGGAAGAGACAGTAAAGACTTGCCATTGTTAACCTAGTTCAATACGATAACATTGGAACCTACTCTAGTATTTAAATGTAGCGTGTCAACTATACACGCCACATTTTCACATCTCCGTCACATATTGACTTCACAGAACTTTGTTGTTTTGTGTTATTGCACGCACAAACCAGATTATTGTTGATTCCGCGACATTCATGCCCTTTATTAAATGCTGGTTCTCACAACATCGAATGACATACATTTCATCTTATGTTGTCATCATCCAACTATTTTTATTATATTCAATGCATTTTTTAACATAAAATAGGTTGTTTGTCAATCAAGGTTATGAATATTAACTTGTTTTCATTATTTGTTGTGAATATCAAGGTTTGAAACATTATCTAATTTAAATGTCTCGCATTTTTATGCTGGACGAAATGGTTTTCTTTTTGTTGGCAACCGACAAATGCAAGCAGATAATAAAGTGAAACTGTACATTTGCGGGCCAAACGCCTATATAGATCTGTTAGTCGAATAAAGTTGTTAAAGACCTCTATGGATGTCAAGGCTTTGGGCCACCTCGGTCGGAGACTGCACAAATTACATAATCATACACGATTATATTATGTTACCTTCATACGAATGCTTTGACCGTGGTTTATTTTTTCGCACATTCCATTAACATTAGTATGTAGTTTGAAAATTACAGTACATAGAACGTCATGGGTACGAATATATAAGTAAATGGTTTCTCTATTATTACTACTTGATAGTGTTGTTACGAAGAGGTGTTAAGTCAATTAAACAAATTCTTTTAATAATGTATGTTCGAATTTAGTTGCATATTTTTAAATTTTAATACACATTTCTTAATTATGTGTCGTGAAAGACATTGCATTACAGAAAAGCAATGGCAATGACATTGGTAAAATATTTATTAAACCAATATTTAAATAATCTTCTTTATGCGAATTAAATGGAATACTAAAACAATAGATAGATATTGAAGTCTATCCATAAGGCATATTTTTTTGTATCATTTTGGTACCCCATCCTAAATATATTTTAAAAATGGAATTTTGGCAATATTCTATTACATAAAATACTTTAAATAAAAAAATCTAGGTTTACACCTAAAATACGTCTTTATGTATTTTAACATATCATCGCAAGGTTGTCGGATGCAAATTATTTCCTATAGGTTACCTATTATTAGGCAGTAGGTACTACAAAACGTTAAACAATATGTTTTTCACGAATTTTGGTGTCAAATAAGTAACCTGCATGAAAATATGATCGAAAACTGACGACCAAAGCCAATTTGTCTAGCAATTTAGGTCATTGCTATCTTGCTATCACTGCTATCTGTTATCTCAGCTAGATATTTCTTATTTAAGTATAATATATACTGCTTAGTTAAATTATATAAATTCAAACAAAGATAACATTTTTGTTGTGTACTTTTCGTTTGCGAAATAAAGCCGAGGGAAACAACTTTTGTTTGCAATGTTAACTCCTATTTTGACCTCACGATGATGACAAAATATTTACAATGATCTAGTCTACTTTTATGTAAAACTCAAACAATCGTATCTTACTCAAAACTTCAGACAGTATAAAGTAAACCATTTCAAAACTTATTTTAACTTATGAATTATTTTACATTGTAGTGTGGAGATACAGGCATAGATGACTTTAGAAATTATGTAAACTTAGTATTTAATTCTAAATAAGACAATGCATAGTATATCAACTAGAAATAGTAGGTACCTACACGATGGCTATTCGTCAACATCAAACATAGAAAGTCTAGAGTAAAATGTAAATATTTAAAAGTTAAAAAGTTAGTTAAAAGTTTAAAATGTAAATATTTTAATTAGAAGTTAGAGGAATACCAAAATGCTAAAAAGTACCTAGGTACATTTTTCGAAATATTGCTCAATCTGTGTTGTGAGTCCTTAACCCACCATCGTCGAAGTATAAAAAGTATTACGTAACTTGTAACACTGGTGCGTGTCGCAAATGCCTTAAAACCGGATTAATAAAAACAGTTGCATCAAAAATAAGCTTTTGAGAAATAAAATAAAACACACTGGAAATTCGACGCTTCTTAAGTCGTGCAACCTTTTTTTAATGTTGTTTAAAAAAGAGTTGATTTTTCGAAATATATTTTCATATTCTTTGACTGCTCAATTGTTTACTAAAATTAACTTCTAACAAAATCTAACATGTGCCTAAAATTAAATGGGCACCTATCCTTGATCCTACAATCCTAGAATGGTTATGATGAATGAATGGTATGGTTATGATATTTATCTAATAAAAACCTTGGTCCAGTCCCAGTAATCTAGTATAAAAAACATATAATTCGATAGGTTTAATATGAATCCAATTATATACCTCTTTATAGAATTGAATGTTGACCTTAGCTACATGAGTAAACAATTTTTTCACGGTTACGTTATTACAAGTCACAAAACAGATTCGGTAAGTCGATTAACGTTATAAACTAGTTACAAACAAACTCTTCTGGTTTATAATACTAGTATAGATTAATACAACATGAACCTTTCCATTATCATTTTAAATAGATATCCATAGTATAAATATAAAGAGGATACCGAAGATATAAAGCAGACCAAAACTATAACATATACTTCTTGTCACACGAGTACAGTGTACACACTCTATTTAAGGCTCTATGTACCTAGAGGTAGCGCTGTAGAAAATTTTATTTATTTAAGTAGGTGTTATATTTTTTAGTGGCAATTCCAATTAGATATTACCAGCGTAACAGACATTGTTTTTGAAATTCATTTCGTGGTTGAGCACAAGTGCGGTACGCAATGACTGACAGGAATGTTGTAACTTCGAGTTTAGTTTTAGCTGAATATCGGTCGGTACAGTGTGTCGTTCCATTGCTAATCAACAACTTGTTCTAAGTACTCCAATCAACTTCAACTCATAATTATGTGACACAACACTAACAGAGCTGTAAATGGAAATAATTTTCCTACTTAGCGCACAGACTAATAGTTTCGAGAGCTGTAAGCTATATACAAGTGCTAATTACCATACCAATTATGTAAAAGAAATAGGTTATTAATACCTAGAGTCAACGAATACGTACTGATTTAAGTATTAATATCTAATAATTTCACCCCATTCATAATGGTATAGGCAGATTTCATAGTAGTAGAAGTGCGCCTGCTTTAATTTAACTATGTATTATGAAAAGTATTTTGATAATAAACACTATAAATTGTTAATATTTGAAAAAAAAAAGTGTTAAGAGAACATGTTACTAACTGGTTAGCTGGCTGTTGTACTAGATATTATCGCTTTATCGTTGAAACCAAAACATCGATATACGTAGGTATGATGTTGAATTTACTAGTTCACTCCGATCTTTTAATTTCAAGTAATATAAATGTCGCCTACATACATAATTTATAATTTGGAAATATAAAATTATTTGCATTTTATCGACTTAATTATCGATAGTTCAGGTCAGTTAAACTAGTGCCGGCCGGGGAAAGGCCGCAGACAAGCGGGCCAGGACCTTGAAAAACCTCACCAATATTATTCAACGTCGTTATATGTTACGCTACGCATAAACCACGCCTTGATATGACAATTTAAATACTAGTCGTTATCAAGAAGTCGTATATATAAAAAACTTAAAAGGTTGATCAACCAGAAAATTACTGTGTCTTTTAATTACTAATTCAATTTTATTATCTCAACAGGTAATGACAGATAGAAAATTCGCATGAAGACAGTGTAGTGTATCGCTATAGAAAAGTTGACTGAAGCGGCTTTTGTTATTGAATCGTTAAAGAAGTGTACCTAAATAGTGACAGTGATACAATTGACATAAGCATGGAGCAATACTTAGTGGCTGTGGTGTTAACCATCTTGTCCTTCATAACAACAGGTTCGTAAAAGTTGATTTCGAGTCAGCTATTAATAAATCATATCATATTACTTGTTACAAAATATACCTATAGGCCGTACAGTTAAATTGAGAAACAAACTCAAACGTGACTCTAGATATCAATGTGTCAAATATTTACACATAAATCGCTGCTGAGCTTTTGTTAAAACCACTAAAACCAGTCCTAATTGTGTCGTAATATGTAAACCACGAACTACCATTACAGGCTGGCCACACACAAGCAGCATTACGATCAACGTAACCGCTTGATTTGACTGCAACATTTTCACATTGCTAATATGTAGGTATATGCGTTAGACTTCGCATGAGCCAGAGCTTGAAACATGATTTGCAAAAAATATTTTGCTCTACATAAAAATTAAGCGACGTAAAATTTTCTAACATAGGTAGGTAATGCAATCAAACAAGAAGTGTAACGTTTTAAAGCGTTCACATAACATTCGTTCCGGATTCCATTTCACTATGTGCTATAACAAACGGAAAACGTGAAAAACTTAATTGTTCACGCAAAGAAACTTGCTTGCATATTGATGTTTTTATAGGACCTTTAGCATACTAACAGCGTGTCGTATGCTGATTGATTGTAAAATATGTGTAAACGTCAATATTACAATACCCGTTTAAATTTTTTGTAAACAGTGCGATGTCAACAAGTCGTTTTTAAATATTTACTATACGTGAATAGTGTGCATAGTTATGGCAGGGCCACTGCTTCTGATTCTTATAGCATGCACAAACATTGCTAAAAAATCTCGGTAGTAACTCTCTCGATTGTTGTTGACATTGAAAATAAAGAACTCGTTAAGTAATATCGTTAACAATATTCTGAAATAGGTCATATTTACATTATTTATTATTATTAGCCTGTGCTGTCCCACTGTAGGGCAAAGGCCTCCCCTTCTCTACTCCATATTTACAAATTACAGGAAATGGTATGTCAACTAACAAAGCATTAATTTCAAATGTTTTCATATTCTAGGTAATTGACCAATGAATCATCAGGAATAATAAAACATCAGTGAAACGAGACATGAATTTATTAATATTTTACAATAAAGTGAGTCATAAACCTCACCGCCATACGCACCTCTACTCTACTTGACTTTCAACAGTCATGAGGTCGCCACTTAATGGGCTAATAACTTGGTCAAACACTGCTCAAGTTTAAAGTGAAGTGCCTTTACGTATAGATTAACCTTTAAAAACGTCTTCTTACTACAGCTTGCGCTGTTAATAATTTGTCTGTCTTACTACACCACTGAATAAATCATATAAAATCAATGAAAACAATGCAACTGGAGCTAATACTGCCACCAATCTATAACCAGGAGTCGGGTCTCGAAAATCATAGCACAATGCATGAAATCTTCTACCCTTTTCTACACATAATGATCCAGGCTCACCTGATTTATAAATAGGTTCGTCAGAGTCACATCGAGACTGGGTATTTTCATAGAAAGAGTATCTAGTCACTAATCTTGCAACCATCCCATGAGTTCCGTTGGTATAATTATTACATTTTTCCCTAATCCAACCATCTTTGTATATACTCTTTATTATTTCCAAATTAGATAACCTGCTACTATCGTCGGAACTTTTTAACATTTCAGTTTTAATTTTTGATTCTGAATAAACATATGGAGTCACATTTTCTGGAGGAGGTACCGTTTTAAATGAAATGCCAATAGATGCGAGAACATCTATGTCCATGATATTTTTTTTTTCTGTAATTGTTTGTTTCACATATTTATGATCTATTAGTCCGCAAAAGTACTTAGTATCGATATAAAACGGTGCCCCTGGTGCGAAATTGCAGACTACCCTAACATCACCATTTTGCCTCTCACCATAGGCACAACCAATTTTATTTGTGTTCGCCCATAACAACTGCACTGTATTGAACGTGGATACTGTAGAGTAGCCGCAATCGACATCAGTTTTGGTCAGTGTGTTGCCTGCGCTCCAGTACCACGAATGAATGCATCCAATGATGGGACGCACAAAGCATTCGTATTTAGGTATACTGTTGATAAAAAAGACTCATAACTAAAACAAACATACGGGTAGGTACTTTCATACAATATAATTTAAAATATACGTACCACTTAGGACCTTTTTGAAAATTGGGCAAGTTCAAACAACAACTTTTAGCATATTTTGTACATTCCAACTGTGTTACATAATGTCCATCTAGAGCCGAGCAAGGTGCAGGTCCTGGTAGGCACTGATGAAGCCATGCTTTAGCCATTTTCTCTAAGTCGTAATCATAAATTATTTGTTTCATATTAGCAGCAGGAGGCAAATGGGGATATCGATCTGCATCGCCATTAGCGACATGATTTCGCATTGAATTTACTGTATTTACTAAAGCTATTTGTTCCATCATAGACGGCCCTCGAACTGTATAACCATCAAAACAAATCTTCGCAACACGTTTATCTGAGAAAATACAAAGTGTATGGTCACCATAACATGGTTCCGCTGCACACCACTTATTAAGGATACGTCCAGAGGGGGTCTGTAACATTTTAGGAGGTATTTCTTCTTTAATTCCACTTTCGACTACATTTATCAATTTCCTTTCGAATGTAATAAAAACTTCTAGAGATTTCTTCTTAGGACTTAACTCTCCATAAAGAAGCGGTAGTTCCCAACAAGGGTACTTTTCTTGGACATACCATGTGTTATCATTGTCAAAAGAGGTAGACGAATCATTGTTAAAATATATCTTTCCTGCAACTGGCTCTATATTGTAAAAACTACCGGGAATTCTGCTAGTTTTACTTCTATTTGGGTGTGTTTTATTTCTCTTTTTTGTCCGGAGTTGCGCTCGTCGCGGGGTTGTCACTTCTTCATCATCATATATATATTCGTAATCTTTGTGCAATAAGTTGCTCAAAGACAATGTGGTGGAAGAAAATCCTTTATCTGATGAAGAATTGTCTTTGCCAACAAAACTTTTAAAATTACGATCTAATTCTTTTATTTTATTATCCTCTGTGCTTGAATAACCTATAGTCTTTGTAGTATCATCGTCAGTAGGATCTTCCAAGTTGTCATCATCTCTTGCAAAGCTTTTAGAGATTCCTTTGGCAAATTTTAATACAGAGTCAGTAATTAAGTTTTCTTTTGATTTCCGAGCGGTATTATCAGCCCTACGAGCGATTGTTGTATTATTATTTAAATTGAAAATATCAGATTTCTCGAATTCTTCAATATTTAAATAGTAGTCTTGATCGATAGTTTTAGATTTTGCTATAAGAAGCATTATTATTAACGGCAATAGCGATACACCCATTTTTTTGTAACTGAGAGTACACGACCTACTGGATATAAATGTTCACGTGACATGAGTACCAATAACACAAGTGGGATAGCTAAGCAGCTGTCGGAGGTATGTATACTTATGTTTTAGACATTAAAGGAATTTATAAACTGTTCTAGTTTAACATACCTATATAAATATACATTACACGTATGAAAAAAATATTAATACGAATAATTTGAAACGAAGTGGTTTCGTATTGAATTTGATACAGGTAAATATGTGGGAGTAAGTACTTCTTGGGGTCATTGTACCGATCGACAACACAGTTATCCGCGTGATTGACTCATCTTAAAAATATTTTCTGATATATAAACATGGACTTAGTTTCGCTGTACGGTTTTTAGTGCTCTAAAGAAACTTGACGGTCAAAGAGACAAGGTTCGATTCCAAGAACGACCATTCACCGGCGCATGCGTAATGTGAACCGGTGTGGGAGTTGATAAAATTGTCTGTGATTCATTCATTCCACTCATTCGTTCATATTTATTTTATCATTAAACAATACCATTATGTAGGCATATAAAACCTTATCTTAATATCAAATTCTTAGGTTAAGAATTTAGAATGACATCAGCGTTTAATATTGTGATTCAATTTATATTAATACTTAACAATATAACAACAACATTTGAATTAAGTTTAAGGATACAAAATAACGTAAGATCCCTTGGGGAACCTAAATATAATGAAGTTGATTAAAAAAAAATACAGCGGTCACAACCAACATTATGTCTTACATACCTAGGTACTTAAGTAGATAATTAGCGGATTTGTATGAATGTTATACAACTAAACATGTGCACTAGTTTAGGGGTCATTGAACTAACTGAACAGTATTAAATCGTAACAACAGTGTTCCGGTAAAAGTTTAGACTGTTCGTAATACTAAAGTGTTTTCTTCTAAGAATATACAGACAAAAATGCTGCAGATTAATCAGCGAGTCAAATTAAAAGGACATCACATCGGAATTCAAACTAAAATACTTTTTCTTTCGACTGAAGGAAATTATAACAACACAAATATTTTATTTGACCTATTGCTTAAAATTTAAGCCTTAAATGAATAATTCAGTGGAAAGGAGAAAATAAAAAAAATATTATTGCAAAACCGTCATCCATAAATTACCTATTTACATTGTTTTAAACTCATAAATAAATAACAGTTAAAGGCCTTAGAATATAATAATAACTGCGAGGTAGAGACACGCGTCTGCATTATATATGAGTCATCATCGCACACCACACGCGGCGCTTCAAGATATTTGCAGAATGCACAAGTTTATTGCAAATATCTCCTTTTATAAAACTAATCCTATGATCAAAGCGTTATTTTCTTTTCTATATCTAAAATCTATATCATATTTGATATTTTTCGTCCTATACCCATCCAATATACCGGAACCGGTGCAAAGCCCAGTACCAGTATCGAAATGAAATATATTTATTAGGTACTTCAAATAGGCCTTCACAGGCACTTATGAATCGTCGACTCTAATGCTTGAATAAAAATATCCTGTCAACTTCTGACTTGCCGACAGCCTCATTAAAATAACTATATCGTTAATTTCCAGGAGTGACATCAATCCAGTGTTACCAGTGCCTGATCAACCCCCCGCCCGGGCACTACTACAACACGACGAAACGGCTGTGCGTCCACTTTGACCACTCCGACAAGTTCATAGTAGACTGTCCTTACTCTACCATGTGTATGAAACAGGACTTCCATCTAGATATTCAAAATGGAGGTAAATACTTTTATATTTTTAAAATATACTGTACCGTTAGACTCCGGCAGATGTCAAGAGTACCTAATTTATGAAAACAAACCATATTTGAAACAACAATAAAGGTGGACCTAGTTTCTACCGTTATCCAAGACATCGTAAAGAAGTGATTCATTATCTTAATGTTATGATAATTAGCCAACAATACTGTTATAGATCTTAAGTCTAGACAGACTAGTCTAGACCTTAACTTAGAAGGTTAATAAACTTACATAAATTACTGGACGAATCTAATAGCAAAGGTACACCTTCAGATACATGTTATTTTTGTAAATAAATGAATCCACATTTATAAATTCTAGTGAGAATCGCTGGTGTGCTCCGTGACTGCGCGCCACAGAAGCATGAATACCAAGACTATAAAAATGGCAAATGGTCACCTAAGATAGAAGTCCTTGAACCGTATGTCGAAGGTTGTCAGAATATTGATGACAAAGGTGTGAGAACAACTCCGACAAGGTAATTTTGATCGATATGTTTAGTACAATATAATATTTTGTGTTTATACTAAAAGTAGGACACATTTTTAAATGAATATTTTTTTAATAATTATACTTCATTTCAGATATTGCTACTGTCGCAACGACCTGTGCAACTCATCGCCTACCACCAGTCATGAGGGTTACACGGACATCATGGGCGTCATTGTTGTATTCAATCTTATGAAATATATTAACAGCCTTAGGTAGTAAACATAGCAATGCTTAGGAATGCATAACACAAGACGAAGCGCCAGGCGCTTCATTTTTGTACTCGCAATAATATGTGATATAGTTAGGCAGGATGTAAATTGTAGTGTAAAGAAACGAAAATAACGTTTACAACGTGGGAATGAATATTGATAGGTCTCAGTGACTACAGTGAAATGCAATACTGCAACGTTTCTTTTGTTACGAATTACGAAATAATCTCTATTATACATACGTTTGCATTACCTTAAAATTACACCATGTAATAGGTATGTTTAAATGGTATGTTTTTTTTTATCATGTAATTAATTTATGACATAAAATCAATAAGACGAAAGGTAACATTCCAAAATATTTATTTTATCGGCACATATAACATAAGATAACTTTTGAAAACAGCCCTACGAATGCTGAAAATGCTGTTTTTGGCCATAAAATAAGGCTTTGTTGTTTATTTTGTTACTAAATGCTAGTCGATAACTACATCAACATGATTTTAAAATTTCATGGGAAATCCTCCAAATGTTTTGGAATAAAACTAGTAGCGCACATGTTGAAAAGCACACCCATTTGGGGTTTAATGGTTGTTATAGCGTAAATATTTATAGTAGGTATCACTCTTTCATACTCACTAACAGAAGATGTTTGTTTAACTTAATAATCCTTGAGGAGGCAAATTGCAGGGAAAGAGTTTAAATAAGTAGTTGAAAAGATAAGATCTCCACTACTGTCCTGCTTCTCTTTATGCCTTTATAAATAAAATTAAGTGCGAAATGTATTGAATAATATGTATTCTACGACTTTACGATAAAAAATGTAAGTCATAGACAAGTAATTATATAACTATTAAATACATACATATTTAATTTATGGTACAGAATACTGTCATGGCAAAAATTGATATTTATTATGTAGTTAGAGGCACTCCCTCCATCACGAGGAGATAAATTTGCTAATGCATGAACTTTGTATCTTAGATTTAATATAATGTATTTGATTGCTGTTGCAACACCTTCTCTGCTTATATGAAACTAATGGTATCTCAGAAAAAGGCCTAACAGAAATTGTAGGCAATCTCCAGTAAAGGTAAATTATTCCTGATTACAATTTTGTTTATTGCTACATGATTGCTACATATTAATGTAATGTTTACTTTAGAATATTTTCAAAAATGTTGTGTATGTGTATATGAGTCGTGTATTAAATACAATTAAGATTGCTATTATTGTTAACTGTCTACTGTTATAATATATAATTATAGGATGAATAGATAGAGTGTAAGTTACAGTAATGCAAAATTTATGAATTAAATATTGTAAATGTGATGATATGATGAAATATGTGCGTCTAATTCTGTTTTATTGTTATTTACTTTAAAATTTTTCATTAAGTGTGATAATTTGATAACTGACAAATATTACTTATTGTCAAATGCTATAATAAATTATTTATAATAGTTACGGGAGCTGTGAATATAATTATGCTTATTTCTATATAAATAACCGTTTTAATTAAACCTATTATAAAATAATTTTGATTTACCCTTTTAATTGAAATGAAAATATATACGTACAAAGATAAGGTTTAACAATGTTTATAATAAGTAGCTCAGGCATGACATTTAACAATAAAAACTGTATAACCTAGTTAAATGTCAGGTCATTCCTCTTATTACATTATTTTAATTAGAAGATCTATAGGTACGTATAATTTATACTGGACAGACATGAATACAAATTGAGGTGGTACACGGAACGGTTCACGCCCTCGTTTTAATTAAAATCGATAAGGATGAACACTGTTCTGTTATCTACATGTTTAGGACTTTGGAAATTTAATCTCTATAGACATGGTATTTTTGGGAAAAAAAGCATCAGCATTGGGGAAAGATAGGATTTGAAACTATGTAAAGTACGAGAAGAACACTAATGTTTTAAAGAGGAAAAAATTTTTTTTTGTATGTGTGTGTTTGTAATTAAAAAACTCTAAAACTACTGTGTCGATTTCAAAAATTGTTTCACCATTGGAATGCTACATTATCAGAGAGTAAGATAGGCAATATTTTATACCTGTATACCTACGGAAACGGAAACTCCACGGGTGGAACCGCACGGAGGCAGCTAGTTATTAATATAATATTATAACAATATATCCTTACGGTTTACCCATTGTATAACCCTGGATAAACAGTATCATTTTAGGTAACACAGGGATGGTAAAAGAAAATGGCTCGGTATGAACAAGGTCAGTCATCCAAATCTTATAAATCAAGTCAACATTACTAAGTTATTAAAACATTATTTTTCATATTGGCATTACCTTCAATCATTTCTTACCTATAATATATATACCTTTAATATGAACTTGAACATGTAAATAAATAGATTTAATAAGGAATTTTAATAATTATAATAAATTTCCTCATTGTTGGCGCGTCAATAAGTGCATTTGACTAACAATATGGAATTCCCTATTGAATTTCCTTCGAGCAAAAGGTTAGGTTTTATTAAATACTGGAGGGAAAATTATTACTAAATACATTTTGAGACGCATAAGTACATTCCTACCTGTACTCTATTCAAATACCTAGTTAATATTTTATATACATACCTAGATAGATGCTGATCAATGTATTCAAGAGGTAATATTAAAATGGACTACCATATCCACACTCATGGATCAGTATCATCTGATAAACTATACAAAAGATCATATAGGTACTATTGTCAAAACTAATCTGATAATTTGTCTAGTCATTCAACCTTGGCATTTAAGACCGCCCGCCGTAGTTAGCCTAAATAAAAAAGCTATAGCAATATGGCATAAATTATGTTTTTGCGTTGCTAATAAATGTAAGTGATACAAAACACGATATAAAAATTGCCAGCAGTGTTATTATCGCTATTAGCAAAGGATGTTGCAGGCGTGTGACGCGACGCGACATTATCAACTTATGTTTCACAATAAACATTGGGATTCGGGAAGCAAGAGATCAAAGAATATATATATCAAAAACATTACTTTACTGACTGTGTATAAACCAATTGACGCGACACATGCCTTATAGTAGGGGCGGCGACGATGCTAAATGGGGACTTCCTCGAGCGTCGTGGAGACCTATTGGATTTTGAAGATCAGATGATACGAAGAAAAAAAGGTTATATGATGTTTTCCCTTTTAGCGGTGGGGCAAGCGTCTACGAGCTTGCAAAGATGTAAAAAAAAATTGTTACATGGACATAGTCGAGCGCGTCAGATATTGATACTGTATATACTCCATGTAACTCTGATGACAGAATAATGTTAATCTGCCAGTTTGCATGGTGGGGCCGGCCGTACGGATGGTTTAAAAATGGTAAAAAAAAAAAAATGCTCGAGCGCATCAGATATTTACAGGGGATGTTAAGTGAGCCTAAACGAAGCTTGGATCCAAAAATCTGACGATTCGGACGCGACGCAAGCTCGGGACAGCTTCTTGAAAATGCAAAAAAAAATCACCATCTGGACATACTCGAGCGCGTCAGATTTTCATACAGATGATTCAGCATGATACCCTGGTCATACTGATGCCATAATCTGACGAATATATTGATGGGTTTGCTTAATCTGACGGTTTAAAGATTTGTTTTCTTCCGTAATTTTATAAAATCATTGGATGTGTTAAACAAAATTCATAAATTATAACATGTTTACATAAAAATAAGCTAAAAAATCTAATCAGGGTTATATTACTAGATCTAGATACAGTCATTGTAAAAAAAACAGCACATTTGCTCAGTAGTCAATAGTTACGTCAAAAAGTTGTATTGCTATTGCATTTGAGTAGGAGTGGGCGCAGACATGATTTAAAAAAAAATATAAATTTACTAAATTAGAAGTAAAAAAAAGGCGTGATAGTTTTTCTTTTAAGTTCATCATATATACTACTAGGATGATTTTTTTTACATATCTACAAACAATGGTTTACTTTTTAAAGAGGAGGACACTCTACTGTAACTAAAATTACAGATTAAATGCTAAATATTTCGTAAACGGAACCCTCAATCGGAAGGTTATTAGCAAACCTTAACTATTTACCAATTAGCTATCGAATGCTATTCGTCATTCCTATAGTGTGGCATACCAAACTATAGGTATGACGAATAAAAAAATTCTCCATTTTACATGTGTAGTAGGAACCCAATTTTTTTTTTTCTAGATTTTATGTTTCAACTTTGTCGATGTAGTTAATATCTACTACCACACCAAATTATAGCTCTGTAGTATCAAGCGTCTCTGAGCTTACACTTACTGCTTGAAACTATAAGGCAACTTAAGAATTAACTTTTTGTTACTTCGGCTTGTCCAAATCGGCAGATTATATGCTTTCTGTGATCCTTGAATTATTCTCTCTAAAATAAAAATAAATTCAACCGCGCTCGAGAATGTCCACTCATCGATTTTTTTTTGCAACTTTGCGACCCTCTCACTCCCATACGTCACGCTCAAATCGTCAGATTATTGAAATACACTCTTTTCAGCATGTGATTAAACCACCATACTTTAATCTGACACGCTCGAGTATCTTCACCTATCATTTTTTTTTTACTAATCTGATCGGCTGCTCTACGCGCGCGGCTCCACATGGAGAGCTTAGATTTGGTTGAGGCACTCAACTAGACCTAAGGTACCTCCCATATACTAATCTGCCGCGCTCGAGGAACTCCCAGAATCCCCTCTTGGGCTCCCCATCTATTATAGTCGCGACACTGATGTCAGCTGAGATGCCACGTTCGTTAATCATTTAAGTTTGGATTAAATATTCTGACAGTAAAGAAATATTTAGCATTTCTCAGACAGATTGTTCAAAAACATGGACACTTGGATCAACCCGATGATACAATATGACTTCACCTATCTGGCCATTGTGTTCGTTATCTCAGTAAACGTAAAGGACTGCTGGCCCGTTTTTATTATTCGTAGCTTGAATAAGGTGGAAAAAATTAAAAACTCGTCCCGAAAATAGAAAATTTCTGGAAAAAACTATTAGACTTTTTGCTTTGGATTTGTATAAAGTATTCAACCAGACTAAACTAATGAAGACTCATTGATTAATGGGTATTAGTTTATGAATCTCTCTCACTCAGTAGATAACGTATTGGTAGCAGTATGTACCTATAATATAAGTTATTTTAGTTTAAAAATAATATAAACAAGTTGAGATTACGGTCTTCAGAATAGAATAATATACAGTGGTTGTGTTCGTTACATATATCATTATTTTTCAGGCTTCAGCCTAAAACTAATAGTACCTGCGTAAGTACTTAGGTACATACAAGGTATAATATAGTGTTCCCATGAAATCGCTGAATTTAAAAACATTCCTTGAATATTTTAGTTTCAAAACATGCGAATGTTATAATTAGAACTAAGTGAGTTGTTAATCCGTAGGAAAACGAGAAGTGAAAATGCCAAACTGAATTGTTGGCAATGTCGCCAATATCTCACCTTTTTATTTTATACTAGCTGCCTCCCCGCGGTTTTACCCGCGTAGTTCCCGTTCCCGTGGGAATACAGGGATAAAATATAGCCTATGTTACTCGGGGATAATGTAGCTTTCCAAAGGTGAAAGAATTTTTGAAATCGGTCCAGTAGTTTCGGAGCCTATTCATTACAAACAAACAAACAAACAAACAAACAAATCTTTCCTCTTTATAATATTAGTATAGATTTATCTATACTATCTATCTTATCCAACATTGCTGTCGGATGCTTGCAGTCGGAATGCTTGCTAATACAACGATGCTTTAATTACAATGTAAAAAATATTTATGGTGCAGCACTCGTCAAAACATAATACTATTTCGTCTGCTGGTCCTAACCAATTAGTCCAAATATGTAAAGTATCTAAATCTGACGTGGATCTTTTGAGGCGACGCTAAGTATAGGTCTTAGGTCAATTAAAATTATAAGTGTGTCCGATGCATTAGTTTCTGTCTCATATAGGATCCTACCCATTTATTATAAGAAATATTTAATAAACGTGACTATGACTACTAATTTACCATAAGTTCAACAAACGCCTCGAGTAGGAGTTTATAGATAGGTACGAAGTCTGCATACTTTATTAATCAAAACATAAACAGAGCTAACATTTAATAGATCTATCCACCCACTAATTTTTTTGTTGTAATATGTTTTTATTGGGTCGACCAATGTAGGACGATAGCACTAATTTGCTCAATTTGTGCATAAGCAGGTAAATTTAATATATTTTTACTATTACTATCAAAAAGTTCTTATTCGAATGCAACATACGTCGTTACAATCACTTTCTAAAAGAATGTATGTAGTGTAAATGCCCTTGTGTTTATCATTCTTTCGTTCCATATCACAAAAACAAAGTAGATAAAAAGAATCTTGTGACATTGCGACTTCGAAACGCAACGTTATCCTTTAACCAATATAATTTCAAGAATTTAATCGTGAAAAAGGAAAAAAAACAACTAACACAAACATCCGCGACTGGGGGGGCAAAGAATGAAACAAAAATACAAGCAGACAGTTGAACCGCCAAAAGTTGGCCAGTACAGCGCCGGCGCCAGCATTGATCGCGTGAATCGGCGTTATTAGCTCGCGTATAAGAGCCTTATTTCATCGATATAGGAACATGTCCCGTTTTGCCACTGGGCTTCCTTCCTGTGAATCATGACTTGAGTGTGGATGTGGAGGTGCGAGTTTCAGTCGAGTGTTATGCACAGCAGGCCACATGCGCCACAATCGCTACATTGTAAACCATAATCGTAAATGTTATAAAAAATATTCGTTTTGGTTACAGTGATAAGTATTATTTTATTAATTTAGTGTACTCAGTGATATTATTTTAAGTGGTGTTTAATAATGAAAATGGATTTTAAAGCATATTTCGTCGCGTTAACAATGTTTTGGAAGTGTAAGTTAGATATATATAGTAATTATTTTTAAATAAATACTAAATCAACAAGTGTACGCGGTGAATTATGTTAAATGTTTGATTTATAAATCCTAAATGTTGTATGTTATCTATGTGTATGCGGTCAAGGATAACAAGTGGTCGATGAAACAAATACATACAATAAAAGATATATGAAGTCAATAACTTATGTGAAGTGTGGGATAGTAACAATAGCGATATAATAATAAATGTAATTATGAGGATATTTTGTAACTTTTTCGTCAGTGTTGAAAACCAATGTTCAAAATGTAAAAACATATAGGTATATACATATAGGGGGCGACGACATAAGTCATCAGTTATAGTTTACAAAAATTCTATCAAGGACATTTGCTTGGAGAATCATTAAGTCTCTATTCCATTTAAAATACGTAAATACATATTCAATTTAAAGAAAGCGAAGGTACTTAATGAAAACTTTGACACCCTTATAAATCCGCACTCTCTATTGATGCCGTATGTCGATGGCTCAAATCAAGTAATATACAGTAACATATTTAAAACGGCCGCGCTCAGTTAATTGCCTTTAGCAATGTAGTACAAACCATAAAAGCAAAGTATAGCATAAGCCATATATGTAATCTCTTAAATCTTATCTTATAAAACGAATTCGCTTCCCGCCGTCTGTCCACCTGTTCGCTTAGATCTTTGAAACTACGCAACGGATTTTAATGTGGTTTTCATCAAACTATAGTTTTTCAAAAGGTGTATAATTCATTAATATTTTGTATAAATTCACTGAAATGTCGGTGTTTTATTGAGCGTGCGAAGTCGGGCCGGATCGCTAGTCAATAAACTAATTGATTTCATATGAACAGTGAGCTGGTTTCCTTGCCATAATTCCAAAGCCTACAAACGCATGTGTTTCAAAGTTTTGTCACGTCGCGTCGTTATTTTGTGGGAGTTATCAAGGCTAAATCAAAACTCACATCGGTTATAGTTAACTAGTAAATCCGTTCGAGTATAAAAGTTCGGATTATTATTTATATGATGATGATTTATATATACTTTTATATAGGTACACTTTTTTTAAATCAAATGAGACGACGTTTGCCTTCAGACACACTCTGACATGAACTTCGTGAAGATGCCCTTGCCCAGAAAATGCCTATTCACTCTCAGACTCATTAAACAGATATAAAGCATGTTTCGATGAAATTTATCTACAACTGAAGGTTGACTAGTGTGATCTTTTTTTTTCTTACTAATGAATAGAATCGGCTTAGAGAGGCAAACTTCCAATAACGGGATCATTGAGTTTTTAATTATTTTAACGACATCTGCTAATTGAAGAGAAACATTGTTCTAATATATATTTGCGACTATTTTCGTGCGTGTCTGTTGTCGCACAACTTGGTAGGTATTGTGTGAAATGTTTCTAAGTCCTATTTATATCCCTGTTTCCATGACACGTTGTTGTATCGAGTTCTATAATTTTCGTACAAACAATTACACTTAAAATGCCTCCAATTAATTCTTCATAATATTTAAAAAAATACTTGTTGGCCACGCAACTTCGTAAGCGTCACGTTCCCCGTTTTTTCAACAATTTTGATTGATGCTCCGCTCCTATTGACCGTAGCGTGATGTTATATAGTTTATAACATTCCTCGATTCAACAATAAAAATTTTTTTTTCAATTCGAACCACTTAAAGTTGTTCCTGATATTAGCGCGTTTAAATAAACTAACTCTTCAGGTTTATATTATTTTATTAATTTTCGAAGGCGAGACTTTACGTGACTGTTAGGTCTTGCCTGTAATGATAGATGCAAGTTTTTGTGATATATAAATAAAATTAAGTGACAATAACACAAAAGTTGGAAACATTCATCGTTAAAGTGCATTAAGAGGTAAAGTAAACAAAATTGCTAAATAGGGGAGGCTTGTTCTCCTTCAGTGGAAGAAATTGGTTAATTAACCAATTTAAAAGCCAGCTAAAGCAAATTAGCCCAATATCAAAGCTAAATTGCAATAAAATATCTTGTTGTTAAATAAGGAAAACCAATCTGATGATATGAAGGTACATATAGTGTAATCCCGATTGATTTATAAATAAAATTGAATTATCCGCTCAAGGACTTTGTAAATAAATCATAGTAGTGCATATTAACTGACATTATTGTCAATAATTACCTGTTATTATACCTCATAACAATTTATGATAGGTATGTATTGATTTCTGAAGTTTCTTGAATAAATGATTTTAATTATTCAATCCTATAATTAGTCCAACACTTTTATACAAAAATACTGGTAAAAATACTATGATAACCAAATAGCAAATATTAACACAATTACATAAATATTTACAATTAAACATATTACAAACGTATTCATGTACATAATAAATTGTACTTAGTGTTAATCGAACCAACAACCTGTGGCGTATCAGTCAGGGTTTCTAATCAACTACGCCAATTGGCCTGTCAAATTTAATTATAAACATAAATAAATATTGTCAAATCTAAAATATATACTATTCATAATACTAGAGGTGCGTTATAAGTATGCACCTTTCTTTTCTAAATACAACCCAAGAGGCGTAAACGTAACATAATTAGTACCTTACTTCTAAAAAGCCGATCTGAAAATTGATCAGATGTCACGTACGTAAAACTACAAATTGCTGTTTCCATATTTTGTACATTAGAAATAACTCTGTCAATGGATTTGAAATGGCATTAATCAGTCCAAATTCTTTATTTTACTACCTACTACTTAATGCTTTGTGATTATCTATACTAATATTATAAAGAGGAAAGATTTGTTTGTTTGTTTGTAATGAATAGGCTCCGAAACTACTGGACCGATTTCAAAAATTCTTTCACCTTTGGAAAGCTACATTATCCCCGAGTAACATAGGCTATATTTTATCCCTGTATTCCCACGGGAACGGGAACTACGCGGGTAAAACCGCGGGGAGGCAGCTAGTATTTGTTAAAAATAAGTGAGATATAACCAGATATTCTCTCATTGATTCAAAGATACATACACACTAGATATGAACCCACGAAGATTACAACAAAGAAGTAAAATTACTATGACATGTTTATATTTTCCAGTATCATCAAGTTTGCGATGCTACAGTTGTGACCCAGAGAGGAAACCCCAATGCGAACACTTCGACTACAGCGACACGTACATAAAGGAGTGCGACTCCTCAAACATGTGCTTCAAGAAGGAGACGTCTCATGACTACGGAAACGGACGTGAGTACACTGACTAGTCTGATTCATATAATTAGAACGACGTTTGTTCCACTTACAATCGAAGTGATGTTCGATATCCGATAAGTTCTTTCATCATTGATATCGAATTGTTTACTAGAAAATCTGATCGTAGCGTGGGTTAGTTATTAGATACTATAAAATATAGCCTATGGCACTTACAAGTAACGTAAGTTCAGAACGATGGTTCAGAATAATTCAAATTGGTGCAGCAGTTTCGGAGCCTACTTACAACAAACAAAAATTCATATTAATCCTCTTTTTCTATTATTAGTATAGATGAACTTTCACAATGTTTGTCATTGCAATACGTAAAGTTATTTATACAAGAGCTGAGAACTACAAGGCCCAGCCACCGGTGCGCTCGTGACGAGTCAGTGGCAATGACCCTGATGGCTCAAACGACCTGTGAATGACATATTTCGACAACCAACCACCATTGTATAGTGAAACATTGAGGATACTGATTCAATACATATAATTAAATGTAACGATTTAAAAGCCTACAACGTAATGTAAGGCTATAGAATAGGGCACGAGACAAACCGACTTTACCATGGTCATTCATATTGCATTTGGTATATATAATTGACCGCATGTAACACTTGTGCTACATGAGCTACAATATAGAGACTGTATTACTTAGACTATTCTCCAAAAGCAGGTACATATACGTAAGAGCTTAGAGTCGTGAGCCTCTGGAGAAGGCGTAAAAATTACCACGCCTATTTAAACGAGGAAAAACACTATATTTTATTATGTTAGTTAAAAAATATCGTATATTATTATGCATTTTAACAGGAATATGTTGTATGTATTTGGTTTCATGAAAAGCATATTCGCGGAGCTAAACTTGTTCAAAGAAGTTGCCACACTACATCGTCTTGCTGCATGTCCAGGTTTATTAGTTCAAGTCTAAGAGCTATAAACTGGGTACCTTTTAAGGCAGGACACATGCCGATTGCGTATATTATCGACTGGGCCGATATGGTCATAATGTAAAAGGGTACTTACTTAACAACACTATGATAGGAAAATGGGTCAATAGTTATTTATGTGACACATCGGTTTTTGCAAGCTTTGTGACTAAGTGTGAATTTTAAGAAAGTACCAAATTAAATGGGGTATCATATTTAGAGCAATATGGTATATTGGTCAATAGTAATTATTCATTATGAACCGGGGTATGACGCACACGTTATCAGTTCCTTTTATAGCTGACAATGCTAATTATTCGAGCCCTATGTAGTGCTGAAATGAAAGTAAGCGAAGTATACTTGTAGAGCGTTTTCCTTATTCCCTGACTGAACAATTCTTTATATGATATGTTGAACGTTCCAGGCTCATGTTCATTTCAAGCAGTAGGATAAAAGATTAATAATAATGTTTAACAATCAAGTTAAGTGGTGACTTCAAAGAAGTTACAAGTTGACAAGAGTTGAACGGTATATAAAAACGAATGATAACCGATAATAATACTATTTAACCTTTACAACTTTAATAATTTTATTCATATTTATTACAGTAACAACAAAGGGCATTGAACGTGGCTGCGCGCCACAAACAATAAAAGGATATCAAGAGAAAAACGGTCGCAAATGGGTTTTCGTTAACAAAATCTTCGATGAATATCAGGAAACCTGCGAAGAGCTTCCAAATGATGGGGAACGCATAACGAAAACAGTACACTGTTATTGTAGAGGGGATTTATGTAATAGTGCGAGGAGAATACCAATAAGTTTTATAGCATTAGTAGCAACAATACTAATATTGATGCTTATAAGTTAATGCCAGTTATACGCACTGATACAATTCTGTGAAGAATAATATAATATGCTGCCAAAAGAGCATAAATGATCATTAAAGTTATTTATCGCGCTTTATTCGACGTTCTAAAAGTAATTTAGTATTGTTTGTTTTTGTTGAACGACCTTGTATTTTAAATAAAGAGACTTATTGAGCTCAGACTATAAACATAAATACTCTTTAGTTTTATATAATTCGATTGTCTAATTGTTCATAGTTTAACTATATGATTTGATCATGTTTTGATTCCGGAAAAAGAATAGCTCCAGCAAAAAAGTGTATAATTATACCATTCTAATTTACAAATAGATTGCTTTATTCAAATGTTGAATGTATGTTCCTCCAATAGCTTGTATGATATTATACGGGTTTATGTATGAACTGCCATAAAATATAAGTAAGTTAGCAAAAGCGAATATTCCAAAGAGCTTCTGTATGGTGCTTTATTGTTATGCAAACTAGTCATATAGTAAATTAAAATAATATGTTTGAACAACTGTGATCTTCAAGTCACTGTGTAACAATTCAAGTAAAGATAGGTGTAATCTTGAATATAATACCTATGTTGTAAATCGGCCAGAAAAATATTGGCAACTTGAACATTTTATAAATATAGTTGGGGACTAGAACCCAATGAAGCTTTATATGTAAACGCGGCATACTCTATTAGAAAATATATTGTGCGTACTCTAAATTAAAATTAAATGTATTTATTGATTTATACAAAAGTTTAATATAGGTATTGAAGCATTAGTGATAATTTTTCAATCTCTTATAAAATGAAATTATTGGCATCGTATTTAACTAAGTAAAAGTTGGGAAAAGTTTTCTGAATGATTTTCGTTTCCCATTTTTTTTATTTTAGCACATATGCCGCTATTCAATATAAAAATATTTAAGACTAGTCCTTTTAGTCAAATCAAAATAGTCTTTTTAATGATGTAAGAATAATTTCTATAGCATTGCATGTTTGTTATTACCAAATGTATTTACAAAAATATAAATCATTCCTGCTTTGTCTATGGTGTTATTTTTGACCTTTCAACTACGAATATAATATTTTAGAGTTATTCCACATTTTACACCCTTTTGAAATTCTTTCTTGTGAAAAATATTGACTTGTGAAAATAAATCTTATCACACACAATTTTAGGTTGATTTTAGTTTTTTCAAATAATAACTGTTTCTATTTGGGTCTTAGGTCCGTCGCTTCATATAATAGGACATTTAATGAAACTAAGGGGCACGCACAGAAATTTAATTAAAAATCACCACCTATTCATTATATTAAGTCGAAATTAGTGCGTCAAGTATAGATGGAAACCATATTGATTCTCACATCTCAAGGTGTATTTAAAACAGGCCAATAATTGCAACAAGGTTACTTAGTGTAGTAACGTTGTAACTACAACAAGGGTATAATGATTATTATATAATCAATTTAATTAGATTATAGAACTGTAGGCGAATATATTAGTTTATATTTCCAATAAGGTCAATTGAATTTTTGGTAGCAAGTAAGCAATTATTTTTCATTAAATCTTAAAAAAAATTATTGCCGCTACATATCAAAAGAACAATGTACCTAAATTAAGGACGACCCATGATAATGAAACTATTTATAAAAAACGTACACGTTTTGAAATATTACATACTAATGAAAAGTATATTACAATAAATAAATAAATATAAATAACGTTTGCTATTAAAAATCAATTGAATATTACCGATTTCGGACAACCACCAAACGGTAGTTGCGTGAAATGATTTAAATCACATTTAACCCTCCGTTATTTTCTCAAGTCACATCTTTAAAATCAAAATCATGTTTAAAAATCTCACGCGCCTTTTAGCTTCACCATTATTGATCTTAATCGATAATCTCAATCTTATTGTAAAAGTGTTCAAAGACCTACATTGGCATGGTTCTCGACAAGGCACAGGAACACGACGTCTTCGCGCATCAGCCGCACGGCGCCGTGGAGGGGTTGAGGTGTCTTGCTCTTCAACATGCGGTATAGTAGAGCTGACGACATGTGGGCGAAATCATCTCCTGTTTATGAAAAAAAAAACTTTGAAGGCCCCATTCGAACCATGTCACATGGTTTGCAACGTGCGCGCTTTCACCAGCGCTAATCCCGGTGATAAATTATCTTCCAAATTTAATTCAAATCCATTCAGTAGTATTTGCGTGAAAGAGGAACAAACATAAGTACATATAAACTTTCTCTTTTATAATATTAGTACGATATGAGTATTATCATAATATAAAAGAGAGCTGGAACTCGCAACCCAAGTTTATTCTTACCGTGAGTTCCAGAGCTCAATTAACACTAAACTTTAATTTTACCATCCTAAATGTATCTGCTTTGAACCTTACAAGTTTAAGTGTATGTGCAATCATTTACCAAATAAAAATTATTATCTATACTTATACTTAATATGTAATGTTTTTATTCTATTTTATATATTGTTATAGTGCTATAAGGGATGGTGGTAACCATCTTTATTACATTAAATAATATCAGGTGCAAACCCAACAATTATGTTTATGTATGTCTTTGTTTGTTGCATTTCTCTAAGCATTTATTTATTAATGTTGTGTTTATGAATACATATGTTTTTAAGTTACAACTTACTACTTTTTACTAATATTTTTTTTACTTTATTTTTATTTTTATGTCTCTAAATGATGAGCTAAAAAGTTGATTTAGAAAGATTTTTTAAATCAACTTTTTAACTCGTCATGGTTATTATTCTAATAAGATTACTTGACAACAAAAACAATTTGAAATTTGTACAATCTGTTTGACGTGAATCACCTGTTAAGTCATCCCAATGAGCAGATATGAGGCCAGAACAATGTTCTTTGAGAGCAGATGCACCAATCTCATCAGCAGCTGAATAAAACTTGACACAGGACCTGAAATAGAAACAATAACCTTACATCTCACACTATACATACAGAGGAAGACTACTACAAATCTATTATTCAAAATTAAAAATTTTGCTGTTTTTTGCCAACTTTGACTTTAACACAATTTTCTATTGTCTTTAAAAATCCATTTGAAGTGATAGCGTCGGAATTATGGCAGATACATATATGTATGTTTTTGGGTTCATGAATTTGCTCATTTTCAAAATCAGTAATAATGTGTTTACAATATGGAATGCCTATGTCTATAAAAGTCAATGACCACTTATCATCAGGTTGGTTATCTGTCAATATGAAACAAGAATGTTGAAAAATTATACTATAAGAGGCATGCCATTGTGACAGTAGGACATATGGACACCAAAATTTAATTATATAATTATCATACATCCTGGGACATTCTAGTCACAACCTACAGGCCATCTATTTAAGTGAAAAATATTCATTTCTTAATTTGGCTCAATAAAATTATTTCCCTATATATTATAATAAAATTTTCAAATGTTTTTTTTTTATTATGGTGATATTCAGATTTATATCGGATTTATTCAGTTCTATATCAATGTATTGGCTTACCGAACACCAACTGAAGTTATAAGAGCCTGTTCACATTTCCCAACCAATCCATAAAGTTTAAATCCAGCTGCTGATTTCATCAACTGCAGTGCGAAGGCATCTCCTCTAGTCAGGTCTACTACATCTGTGTACAGCCACTTCAGTAGCGCTGCCCCTATGTCATCTGGAAGTAATGACCAATCTGAAAAAGACAATTATGTTATCAAATTATAAGATTAACTATCCTAAGCTTTCTCAGAATAAACAGTGCTAAAATGCATCAACCTATCCATCCTTTCATATGTTTTTAATTAAAAAAAAACTGATTTTCCAATACAACTAGCAAATAAACAAGATGCAGAAATATTCTTTACTACGGAAAGTAATATTACCTAGTTCTTCAAGGTTCTTCAGAGCCTCTTCATTCCAATCATCAGACCGAGCATTCAAGACAAACTTATGTCCGGGCATAGACTTGTTCTGCAGTTTTATTGTGATGTCTGAATACGTTTCCCGACCATACAGGGTGGTTACGGTCATGAGGAGTCTTGCCACAAAACTGGTTTCACTCAAATCGCCGGCTGAGGCCGCCGCCAGCGTATACTTGCGTTCTACCTCAGCGCAGTGGGTCTGCAACTTTCCATACTCTTCCCTCAGCAGCGACAAGTGCTGCTGAAGCTTCGTCACCTCACTCGAAGCTGCAAAAACAGACATAATCACAAGACTGGCATCGACTACACCGCCCACCCAAGACAAAAACTTTGCTTCCAACTGCTGAATCTACCGTAATAACTCACCCATTATTATCGTAGCACTTATATATTACCCTTGAAAAGATATTGCCTTGGACGTAACTGAAATAAAAAGTAAACAGTTTACTCGCAAGAATAAAAAACATAAATTGTCTGTCAGCAACAAAATCGTAATTAAAGAATGAACGAAGTTGAATGAACAAACGAATGAACTATTTACTTATTCTGTGAATTTATGTCAGTTCAGTCTTGGTCGTAAAATAACACTGACGTATAAATCATATGGACTTGTAACGTTTGACTATAGAAAAAAATAGTTATACAAGTATGAGGCTCTTCGACGCCAAAGTCATAAAATTATTGTCATCTCTTTTTAACTTTAATAATTTTGCGTAAGCGAAAAAGGATAGTAGTGTATTTGACAGTTACTATAATGGCAACCCTTTATACCTAGCGTTATTGAAATACCTAATTGCGGCCGGTCGCCATTTTATCCTCTCGCTCTTAGCTACGTTGGGTACTTCAACTGTCAAATGCTCTTGAGCTGTGGATAAAATTTGTGATTTTTGGAGTAATTTGCTGTGTTATTGTGTTTGAACTCGATTATATACTGAAAATCTACAATAGCAAGATGTCCAATTGCAATATAATCGGATGTGGCATGAAAAGAAGCAGAAATCACCCGAACATAACTTTGCACCAGTACGTACATAACTTTCAGTAGAAATATCCCTAGATTTAGATAATAAACAAAAGATTATGCATTCGTTTGAGTTTCAACAGTAAAATATTTATAATAATGCATTATTTAGCCCATATTTTCAACGCAAAATCATTTTCTTGTAATGTTGTTATTGAAAGCCTAGAGTAGTGAATTAGTCATTTTTATATTTATCGATAGTGCTATTTTAAGGTTTTTTATTGGTTTTATGTTTCACTTTCAAGGCTACCTGCAGTACCTGCTAACAAAGGAAATAAGAAAATTTGGCTGGAAATAATTGGTGTTGAAAATGTAAAGATGTCAAGAAAAATAGCTCATATAGTTTGTTCTGTTCACTTTGAAGAATCATGTTTCGACCGGATACTGAATAAAGTAACATTACATGACAAACCTGTTCTTTTTTGTTTGAATATATATATTTTTTTATACCTAATTGATTATTGTTGACTTTTAATGGAAGCCCACTATCATGTGTTTGTTAGAAAAGGTTGGTGTTGGAAAGAACATAAAAAATATTAAATATGGTTGTTCTGTCAATAAAGCCCGTGAAATTCAAAATTTCCTACGTTATTTGCAAATTGTAGCTCTGTGTTAATTGTCACAATCTTTTATCGATGTTATTTTATAGACATATCGATCGTTAGGGGCTGCCCTATTGGCCGCCATTTTATCAGCTCAGTAAAGTGTTAGGTATACACGTTTTTTTTGTAGGTATGCCATGTCCATGTGATTTATACGTCAATGTAAAATAAAAATATTGAAAATTATTTTGTGAGACCATAGAGAAAGAATAGTCTGAGAGTGAGAATGTCTCTAATAGTAAATAAATCGACTAAGGTCTAGATATGTCTTATGAACCCACCAACGCTCCGACCTCACCGCTGGAAAAGTTTTCTACGAAATTATGATATAACATTAAATTAAGTTTAGATTAATTACCAGGTATATTAACAAAATAGTGCAGCGACATTATAAATCTATATCTATTGCTGTGTTTGGTCAATCTATGGTTTTAGGTATATTACAAAAACTTTATGTCACTCACAGTTGATAGATGTCGCCACAGTAACAAAATCTATTTTGATTTGAAGATAACCTTCAAGTGATTTTGTCAATTTATTGATAACAAGACGAGACTACACTTTTTATCAGTATAAATTTTAAATTAGTAGTTTATGTCTTTTTGCTAGTGGGTTTAGTTCAAAGATGAATATGAATTCTCTTAATAGGGTGTTAGCTCTATGTTCATCAATTCCGAAGAATACAAGGTAAAAATTAAATTTCTCCTTCGTACTAATATGAAATTTGAATATGAATGTAAAAATCAGCTATTTTTATAGGGTGATATCTACAACAAGTTCTCGACTGGTAGCCGACGATGGATGGTTTTCAAAGCTGCTTGTTCGAAAGATAGAACCAACAAAGGAATCCCATAGCCGTATGCTTAGCGACAAGGAGATTATTTATGCGCTACATACCCACAATATAAGGCCTGATTCCATGGATAAATACCTGAAAAACTAGTATGTGCATTATATACATAATATTATTCGTATATATATTATATAATTTTTACGCCGGCCAGATGCGGCTCCATGCAAACATTGTCTATTATGCAACAATCTTTAAATAGAACATACAATAATTTCTCATTTTGATGGAAATGACTAAATTGTTGTAGTCATTCTGTTATCAAACAGAACCTTGACCTGTCATTTCAAAGATTTTGAGGTTGAATGAAGTACATAAGTATTCATTACATTATTAATTTTCATTATATTTAGACAACTTGCTATTAAGGCTTTTATATTGGATTTGGTGCAGCACACAGTTTTATATATTTCATAATTTACATATTCTTTTATGTAGCTCTTTTTTTTGTATGTACATAATATAATGCATTTCAAATCACAATTTCCAATAAAACTATGCATTTATGTTGTACAGATTATTCCCTTATAATGATTATTATGATCTACTCTAAAGTTGTAACATATTAGTTTATTACATCTACACAACCCATTTGTTATTGTTTAATCGGAAGGTATTTTGTTGCTCATTTTGAATGTATTTACTTTGACAGTAAAACCTCAGTGGACTTTGTGCATTCCCAAAAGGCTGATCTTGGCTGTGAACTGGTAGGATCATGGACTGTATCTGTGGGAGACATGGACCAGGCACTGCACCTATGGAGATATGTTGGTGGATTTGAGAAGATTGATAAAGCTAAAAAGCTGTTTAGAGAGAATCCTGTAAGTTCAAAACATAATCAAGCTTGAGCATATTTTTAATTCTATATTTAATTAATTGTTTAAAATAAAACAACACAGTTATTTTTCTGACTATAAAGCCATAAAGAAATGAGCATTTCTTATGATGTTAATAAAGTTTAATGTGTTTACAGGCATATGTAACATTAGAGAAAGAGCGTGGAACACTTGTTCGTTCTAGACATTTGCAGTATTTACTTGCATTCAGTTTCTGGCCCAATGGTGAACCTCGCGAGGCCAACAACATCTATGAAATACGCTCTTACAGGTACATATTGATAGACTGTTTTACTGATGTTCTTATACTGTGTGAGGGTTAAGTAACATAAGCCAACACTAATGTTGATTTATTTTTAAATTATTAAAACTATATATTTGTTAGTACAATGAGCTAGGTGACATAGGCACATGACACTTACCTGTTTAATATCTCATGGCAAATATTTATTATATACATTGGTTTCCAGTCTTAAGCCCGGCACCATGATTGAATGGGGCAACAACTGGGCGCGAGGCCTGACCTACCGTCGCTCTCAAAACGAAGCCTTTGCTGGATACTTTTCTCAAATTGGCCGCCTTTACAATGTTCATCATATTTGGTGTAAGTATTACATAAAATGCATTATTTAAAAAATCAAGCATTACTAGCAACTAATTCTGGCTTCACAGTCGTAGCACTAATACTTTCCAAAATAATACTTCTTTCCATTGGTAGTATAAATGGGGTTACAAATTCCGAGATCATCCCAAACAAGCAAAAATGAAATGTGGGAAAGGACTTAATTCAGAATATTATTTAGTATTTTATGTTATAAAGATACTGTTTGATAATATTTTATAAGTTGTTATCAAATAAAGTGAATAAAAAAATATTATGTAGCCGATGATAAGAGCCTTTGGGTGATAAACTTTGTTATTATTGCAATGTTAGGTATTATTTAATCATTTATTTATTTTGATTATCATAGTCTATTCTCGCGCCTTTACTTGAAAGCCTACACTGCGATGATCTGCTACTTATTTTAAACCAAGGAGCATTTAGTGAGCAAACGTGAGCACTTTATAATTTTAGCGTATTTAGATGATATATTTGTATTCAATCGTAGTTGTTTTACACTTATAGTTTACTAGTGGCTCCCCGCGGCTTCGACCGCGTTTCCGGGGTATCTTCAATTTTCCCGGGATAAAAAGTAGCTTATGTCCTTTCTCAGGCTCTGGATTATTTGTGTACCAAATTTCATTTAAATCGGTTCAGTAGTTTTAGCGTGAAAGCGTAACAGACAGACAGACAGAGTTACTTTCGCATTTATAATATTAGTATGGATTCATTTGTTATTAGTTTTATTACATTATATGCCTTAAAAATCTAGACTGGCTCTTAGGAGAAAAAAGTTTATAAAGGAGTTTTATATAATTGACTTGGTACACACACAAATTATAACTATTATTACTAAATTTATACAGTAACAAATGTATTAATATATAAGGGGTATAAATATGTACAAAACTTATATGTAAAATATATACATACTAAATTAAAATTATAAATAAAATATATATATAGGCTCTTAGGATATTATTTCTTTATTTTATTTTTTTCTTACAAAAACAAAATTTGTTCCACATCGATTCAAACTATATTTAGGTCCTTTCACGGCATGGATGATTTTGTACGTACGATAATATTAATGATGATATATTTTAAATAAACAGGCTACAAGAACCTGCAAGCTCGTCGCGAGACCCGCGAGAGCACGTGGCGCAACCCCGGCTGGGACGAGTGCGTCGCCTACACCGTGCCGCTCATCCGCGAGATGCACTGCCGCATCCTCGAGCCCACTGAGTTCTCGCCCACACAGTAAATTGGCAACACACGAAATCGCCGCCGCCGATGGTCTACATCATCGATATTTTTCAGTACTATAATTATTTAAGCCCCAAAGTTCGGGTCAGCCAGGAATAGGTGAGTCCCGTTATACAGCATCTATTTTGTAATCTGAAATTACACTACAGTATAAAATCATATCGATAATGTATACCAGTACTTTTTGGTCGTACCTAGATCGTATTTTAATGAGTAAAATGTTGCTTTTTAATCGCATTATATGGGTATTTATCCAATGTAGGTACCGAGCGGAAGCCCAAAGGATATTAAGATATTTCTGATTCTGTTTAGATAAGAATATAAATGAAACTGTCAACTGTTGTGATACAATCTTTGTCTCGAGTATAAAGTGTAGTAAAAAAATACCTTATTCGCAGTGGCAAACACAAAACAAAAAAAGAAATGTTGAAAAACGAAATTAAGGGATAAGGTACCTATGAGTCTTGTAAATTATAAAGAAAAGAGTATTTAACATGATTTATAAAGAGTTATGTACATCAAATATGTCCCGACGATTTTATTATATCGAACGGTTTATCCATGATGTTATTTTTCAGTCTACAAAAACAATTTTGATACTTTACAGTTATATTTTTGTTGTATAATGTATGTAATAGGTATCTACTCATTTTAAGTTTCAAAATGTTGACTTGATGTCGTTGCTATATTTTTTATTTTGTTTAATATTTTATATCGAATACAGTTATTATTTAGGCTTGCACGGAACGGACATGCTTATTAGTCGCGCAATTTAGGAACCGATTCTTCATTTATATAGCATTTACGAAAAGTAATGAAATCTTAAAATAACTAATGTATAAATATCGCTAAGATCAACTGTAGTATATATAAGTCCTTATTGTCAGATGAAGAGCTGGCAAATACAGATAATTTTTATTTTTCATGATCAATGCATCTAAAAACTGAAATGATCTTTCCTATTTTATTGATCATATCAATTATTACCTTTATTGTATTATCTTTGCCATAATACAGCGTAGTATAAAAGGTAGTTCTGTATAAAAACACAGATTTTGCCAGTTCCGGAAATAATATTGAGTACTATATGGTATTCGTTGTATCCTTGATTTTGTTATGTAATAAACTAGTTATGAAAGCAATTTTTTAAGCATTTGTGTTTTATTTTCATTCTGCGAGTGGCATTTCCACAATTTTGGAAATTCACATAGAAGCTATGAAAACGGTTTTTTGACAAGTGAAGGACCCATGTAGTGAGAAAAACACCATTGCACAAGTCCAAACAATATGCCTTTCACTATGATCGTTTTAAATAATACAAATAGTAATTTCCTTTCTATTCATTTATTTTCAGTTTGATTTTTTTCATTAATAAGATTATATTACAATATAATAATTAATGATAATAATTATTAAAACTACAAGTCGATTGTGTTATTAAAATATATAACAAAAAATAAAAAGAAAACAACGGTGCACCGAGCGAGCCGCAAACAATCGCAAACTATAAATCAATAACCGGCGGCCGCGCGCGCACCTTGTCACACCTCTGTCACAATATTGCTAACTATCTATCGGTGATAAACGACTATACAATGGTAAAATATAAAAATTATTTAGTTACAATGTACATAATACGTGATCGCTAACTACGAGTTTGGTACTTCTATATTTTCGTCGATGGCGACAGTCGAGGGTGAGTAGACAACTGATAACATCTAACTCTAGAACAGCTAAGTGGTGGGAGATTAGAACTGGGAACGGGCGCCTACGCACTACTCTCTTACCCAGGGCCGATGCTGTGTTCAAATAATAACCTCACCTCAACCAAACCAATTACGTGAGATTTTATAAAACTACGCGGCTCTTTGGGCAGAGGTCTATGGCAGCGAACGATAAACTATGCTCCTAATGTTATACACCGACCGACCGACCGACTGACCATCTATTGCACGCAAGCGAAGTTACAGCTTACAATTCAATTCCATAGTGCTTCGGTGTTTTGTATAGACAGGGTTTAACCAGTTTTTAGAACTACATAATTTTAAGCCTTTATGTAAATCAAAATATTTATGATAATACACAATTTTAATGACAAACTGTGAAACCAAACTGTACTGTATTTTTCAAAACCTCGAGGCTTACGTGTCGGTCCATATATTATGTACAGAGACAGGTTGACGAGTCAAATTAGTCTGTGTCTAGAGATTATTGTCATTTACTTGGTCAGTTTAGGAGGAGGACAATGTGGGGACTACATTCCATGAATCCAGCACATGATGCCACAATAATCTTGCATATCGTTGGGAATTGAAAATATTCAAGAAGTGAATGCATCATGTACTGGCGATTCAATTACATAAAAACAGCTAAAATTTTGTCCAACAATTTATACAATTTTACACCTATTTCGCTTAGGTATCGAAAGTTCAAGTCCACTAAATAATAAACCGTCAACAGACTAAATAATACAAATACGATCACATCGTGTGATGCTTACAAGCAATGTGATATAGGAGAGGAGAATATAAATCAATAAAGATTAAAATACTTTAAAAATAGCATAAACTAAATTTGGATATTTATGACTAAAATCGGCGTTAAATTAAATAATATGTATTCGTCTATACATACATGACTGGTAAGCTTAGTTGACAATACAATAGTGTATTAGGACACTAAATAAAGTAAATAGCACATATTTGGCCCCGCACGGGGTCGTTCACTTCGCACTTCGAATGTACACAAATACCGCACTCGCACCTTACAAAAGTAACAAACTATGTATATTAGTTAATTATATATTATTGTTCTTTATATACAAAACGCCGAGCCCGCGCGCCCCTCCGCGGATTTAAGGCAAATTGTGTGCTCGCTAATACATACATAATAATAATATATATATATTTCATATGTACAAAACATAACTGGCAGTCGGTTACACAATACGCGTTACACAGCACCTGCGCTTTTGTTATTATGATTTAGTAAAGCGTGTTACATATTTAAAATCTAAAAATGTTCTAAAGTAAGCACGATAATTTTGCGAATCAAAAACTAACGAGCGGTATGCTACATTAAACATTTAATAAACTCAATCGTAGGCCAATAAACGAATACTCAGTCCGCTCAACTTATATTACAATTACATGCAAAAATCGTTTCTAAACTAAAACCTAATGATATGAATATGTATTATAATAATTTTGACTATCTAATATTGTAAATAATAAACGTCCCCCAGTCCCGTGGTGGAGCACAGTGGAGGGCGGTGGAGCGGTGCGGAGTGGAGGGCGCGGGCGGCGGTGCTGTGAGCAGACTACATTATCTAATTAATGCCTTTTGTCAAACTTCTTAAGCGTACACTTTGAGGATCAACATTCCCTTGTTACACTACAAAGTTTACCTTAAAAATATCCATTTGACGTTACACGGTACTTTATATCGATCGACGTTTCAATCTTTTGTGATAGAATGTCGAGATGAAAAATTTGCTAGAACCACTATGGAAACTTATCATAAACTACATATTATACAAGAGTAGATCAGAAATACTAGATTTTAGTTTTAATTATGCCCTCTACTAGACGCTGTTCCGTAGTTTTAGTATGTCCTGCAATCGGTGATGGACGGTCTAATCATATACGAGAATTTGAGATAAATTACTTATGTCTAGGAGATCGATCGTTCAGACATCAAAATGTTAAATTGTATGGTTAGAATTTTGAGCATCATTTTATTTAATTTATATAGTTAAGACAGAATATATCGTCGCGAATTTGTCACAATTATAATACTGCCTTAAAATTAGCTGTAATTAGTGGTAAAATCAACGGAACAGAGTCTGCTCGAAGTTTAATTTCTAATAGAAAGCGTCTCATTCTCACGCCACTGCAGCATTAAATAATTCACACTATCGGCAAACAGACTCGCGAATAACCTCTTCGGTAACATACAAAACATTATTTTTATATTTTTATTCTTGCTACAATATGTCTCGGGCATTATGTAACCATATCTTTTTCAATCGTTTTTAAACTGTACCTGCGATTCTGCCAACTGACGTAATAATATATCTAATTTAACTACCATTATTTTAGATGGCAATGATGTTCAATATGTGTAAAATCAATCTACAAAAACTAATATGCAAATTATAAGTAATTTTAATTATTAATTTACGAGACGATGATGACGACGGCTACAATGCACTATTGATTAATTTAATCGCACTTTTAATTGACCGGTTTGCATAAAACGGGAATGCCAGAAACACACTGAAGCATCACAATCGAGTCGACATAGCATTCGAATAAGTTCGAATAAATGTTTTAAAAAATACCAAAAAAGCAAATACTTTTGTCGACTTGACTGCGTATACGATATAAATTAATTATGGAGTGCAATAAACTTAATAGTGTAATAGTATAGGAAATGCCCTCCCGAATAACCATCTTTGACATTGTAAATACTGCTGCACACATCTCGAATGGAAGACGTAAAATAAAATAAATTACAAATTAATAAATTAGGCGATCGTTGCCAGCTTTTCGTACACGCTATTAAAATAACTGATTCGTTCAGCGGGAGGGCTGTACAGTCTCAGTAATTAGAATGGGTTATGGGATTTTTAATGCTGCTGCCAAAACTATGTACTTTACAATAATTATGTTAATACTTTCCCAGTCCATGTTAAAACATATACCTATATATCAAGCCTACGTATTGATATATACGTCTCGTTAAACAAATACCGTAGTGACGCATGAGACAAATGGAACTCAGCCCGCGATTTAGTTCTATTTATAATGTGGAAAACAATGAAAATCAGGAAAACCTAAATACTGTTTAACGCCCAATTTTGTTTACCCAATAATGATAAAAATAAATATGTACTGCATTTGTGTGTCATGTATACAGTCTAATAAATAAACTATCCAGTAAAAACTGTCACAAACATTTTAGTACTAATCCTACCCAATTAAATATCGCCCGGTAACGATACATCCGTACCGTCCACAGTATAATAGCGTATAATAAAATACGTCGAATTTTCGACCAAATAAACGAAGCATAGACCAAAAAGAAAGAAAAAATATTTGGCAACAGCATTAACATATAATAGCGGTGGTGTGTGTATGTGTGTCTATGTGTTAGAGCGAGCCAGCGGCGAAGCTTGCGGACGAGTTGCTGTGCGCGAGCGAGAGCATCGACCCCGACAGGGACTGCTCCTCCGAGCCGTAGCCTTCCCGGCTGCCTTCTGCGATTGCTAGCGCGCTGGAAGTGACAAATAAAATGTTATTTAAACTACATATAAAACATACAGTATTTATCAGCTAACTACGGAACGACGTTAACTAGCTTGTCAAATAGTGCAACAGATTAATTATTTATCGGTCGAAGGCTGACATTCAAATTGGTATTACCATGAACTTGTATGAAAGATATTCTATAGCCCTCAAAACAGGCATTTTTGGTAGGCTTTGATTTACATTTTAAATAAAAATAAAGAATGTAGTACCTGAAGCCGAGCCTGGCGGACTCGTTGTCGAAGTGGTCGAGCTCGCGCTCGTGCCGCTCGTGCAGCATGCGCGTGCGCTCGCCGCGCTCCGCCATGAACTGCCCGCACTCGCACTCCGTCTGTACACAACATTGTAATTTAAATATACCAAAAAATTTTAGTATGTACGTACATAAGCTTAGAGACACAAACCGCCTACAATATATACACCAGAGGTGAGAATTGTATAAATACATATTATTATATTAAATAGATGTGCATACATCCAATACACAAAAAAAAAATACTTTATAATAACAAATTGTTAAATACATATATTAATCTACAATATTACAAATGTTAAAGTGTGTGATGGATGGATCTTAGAATTTATTTTATTTATATCAATTTGGGTATGTAGCTTGCTTAAAGTCATAGCTAAGGGGCTATGTTGTATGTATAATTAGCTATGCCTTTATGCAAATGACTATTATGTTTAACTTGGTGCATGTATAAAATGAAAATAAATCTAAAAATACGTATTTATTATCTTTCAGTTAGGCTAACATTTATTCACGCACTTCTTAGCATTATTGTAGCAAGGTGTTAGTCTTTCTAAAATAACATGTAGTACCTTTTGCTCCAAGAGCGCCCGGCGCACGGCGACCCGGTCCTCGAGCTCGCGGCGCTCGCGGTTCCGCTGCGCCTCGGCCTGCATCTTGCTCTTGCTCTGGTACGCCGTCAGCATGTCCAGCTCGTGCTCCAGCTGCATCTTCAGCTGCTGGCACTCCATCTGAACACACATAACAAAATTATTTACAATCTATTTTGCAGTCGTCAGATGCAAACAATTTTATAATAATCGGAGATTATAATCTACCTACTCTGGAGTGGCGTGATTGCTGTTCATATATGGAGCCAGTTATAAAAAGTTCGTATTGCCAGTCCAATAAGAATTTAATAAACTTTATGTCCCTGATTAATAGTACTCAAATAAATACATTTAAAAATAAGAATGATCGTATCTTGGACTTATTTATTACAAATCTTCATGACTGCAAGGCGATACTTGCACCTATTGCGCTTGTTCCACCAGATGACCATCACCCACCCTACTACGTGCTGGCGACTGTCGGAAAAATTCTCAAATCCAGCCACTTCAAACCTCAGACTCAATTTGACTTTAACAAGGCTGACTACTCAATGATTAAGGCTGATCTAGACGGTATTGATTGGGATGTATTAATAAAACAAGAAACGGCTGAAGATGCTGTTTCTAGTTTTAATGAAATAATATTTTCTATCTTTAAAAAACATATTCCTACTAAAAGGTCCAAAAGTTCAGTGTACCCGTGTTGGTTCTCGCCCGCATTAATACATATTTTTAAAAACAAATCTCAAAGTTGGATTAAGTGGAAAAAATTACAAAATATTTCAGACTATGAGCAATTTTGTGTCTATAGGCAGAGGTTTAAATCAGAGTCTCGTAAATGTTACAAAAGGTATATTGCATCGGTTGAGGTCAGTATACAATCAAATATTAAGCATTTCTGGAAATACATACACCAACGTAAGCAGGATGTGAGTGTCCCAAACTGTGTTTCTTATAATGGAATTAATTCCAGTGACCCCACAGAGATATGTAATTTATTTTCAACTTTCTTTCAGTCAGTATTCGCAACGTCCAGTGTAGATAGTAACTTTGATGTAGACAATATCCCAGATATCAATACAAAATCTGATCTGGTAATAAGTAATTTGCAATTAACTAACGAGGCAGTTCTTAAAGAACTAAGTGCTCTTGACATTACTAAAGGCTCAGGAGTGGATGGTATTCCATCTATATTTCTAAAGCTCACCGCTCCATTTATTTGTGAACCCCTACAAATTATATTTAATCGTTGTTTGCGAGAGGGGATTGTACCCACCATTTGGAAATCTGCTCGTATCGTACCAGTACACAAAGGTGGATCGAAGAACAAAGTTGAAAACTATCGACCCGTTTCCATTTTGCCGGTTCCGTCGAAAATATTTGAAAGACTAGTTCATAATAGGATATATCCACTACTACATCGGATTATTATTGAACAGCAACATGGTTTTGTCCAACGACGCTCAACTACTACCAACTTATTAATTTATACCACCTATTTATTTGATGCTCTTGATGAAAACAAACAAACCGACAGTGTCTATACAGACTTCCAAAAAGCCTTTGACAGGGTTGATCATAGGAAATTACTTGAAAAGCTTGCTTTCAATGGGATTCGGGGAAATTTATGGCGGTGGTTTAAATCTTATGTGTCCAATCGTACACAGAAAGTATTTATCAACGGGTTTGAGTCAGACTTTGTTTCGATTACTTCTGGCGTACCTCAAGGCTCAATTTTAGGTCCATTGATGTTTATATTATTTATTAATGATATTTATCATTGTTTCGAATTTTGTAACATTCTATTATATGCTGACGATTTAAAAATTTTTCACACAATATCTAACACTGACGATCACTATAAGTTTCAACGAGATCTGGATAGATTTTCAGAGTACTGTAATGACAATAAATTGAGTTTAAGCTTACATAAATGTAAATCAATAACTTTCACTAAAAAAAGGACCATCAGTCGTCACCCCTATATTCTATGTGGTGAGCGCCTTGATGTCGTTGATTCTATTAGAGACCTTGGAGTCACCTTTGATAACAAATTACATCTAGATATACATATTGACAAAATTATTAGTAAGGCTTATAAGTTATATGGATTTGTTATGCGATCCAGTGATAAATTCACTAATCCTGCTACATTTATGTATATTTACAAAACACTGATTCGCTCCCAATTAGAGTACGCTGTCTCCGTTTGGAACCCTTTTTACAACAAATATATTGACGCATTAGAATCAATACAAAAGAAATTTTTACGGCATATGCACTACAAATGTTTTCATAACCGATTGTCCTATGATTGCCTCCTTGATAAATACAAAGTATTAAATCTTAACTCTAGACGGACACAGCTTGATGTTATGTTGCTTTATGACTTATGTCATAATAGGTATGATTGCACTAGGCTTAATAATTTACTATGTTATAGAGTACCCATTAGATCACATTCTCGACACACGCATCAGTTATTCGCGACCGCTTCAAGTCGCACAAACGCTGGTAAGCGCTCACCGATCAACCGATTGATGGCTTCTTATAATGCTCACTTTTGCGATGTTGATATTTTAAGTACGCGTGTTGGTATGTTCAAGAGAGATATTTTGCAGATTCTCAAAAAATAAAGTTCATTACTTGTATGCTCTTATTTCACTATTTTATATTTGTAATTTTTTTGTTTTTCTTTATTTACAGTTATTATTATATAATTTATGTTAAAATGGTAGATGCCCACATTTCTTATTTCAGTTATTGTCAACAGTTTTACATTATGTATTTGATTTGATTTTTGTACTTACTATTTCACTTACCACCTTATCTCATATTAGCTAATTCGAGGTTAATGGTGCTGGTGTCACAATTACACATGTTCTATTTATGTATTACTCTTAATTATTGTTTATTGTGATTACTGTTTATTGACCCTAATAAATAAAAAAAAAAAAAAAAAAAAAAAAAATCATAGCATATATGTAGCGTAGGATATTCACGGTATCGTCATCAGTTTACCATCTATATGAAAATCTGTTCAGTAGTTTTTGTGTTCATCGCGTTCAGACACTTCAGACAGACAGATAGAGGCAGCGGGGACTTTGTTTTATTATGTGTATATTTATATACATCTTGTGGTTATCTCAAATAAGTTTTCAGTTTGTTTTTAAATGATATTAAACATTGATAAACCATATAAATAAATAAAATATAGACATAAATAACTTATTTGGAAATTATTTACCACATAATTATTATGATTCGACTATCGATATTAGCTCATTAGCTCCCGCTAAAGAGTTTTAGCTCAATAATAGTTGATATCTCACCATCTGGCTCTCGTCCAACCTGACGGTCTGTTTCTGCAACATCTCTGTGATGCTCTGGTCGTACTGCTCGCCGAGCAGCACCAGCTTGCGTCGCTTCTCATCCTTTAGCGTCTTTATTACCTCCTTTTGCTGTTCCTGGAAACAAAAGAGAACTAAGATTAGGGCCTTTTCAATTTAAATAAATTGAAGTCCCTTTTATATATTCGTTTCAATTTAAATAATTTTAAGTCCATTTTCAAAATGTCTATTGGGGGTAGGTGACCATAATATTCAGTTATTTTTATTTTATAACTGTAAAATAAATTTACCTTAGCTGTCATTTGCAATATCTGCGTCTTGAGAGCCTTGTATTGACGAGTCTGTATCTTGCACGTTTCACGAAACTGCTTGCGTATTTGCATTTCCTTTTGCTGTAAATTAAACCAAAATTAATTATTAAATGGTAACATTTGTAATTACAGTTTTCAGATATATTCATATTAATCTATATGTACTATTATTATAAAGAGGGATGATTTGACTTTTTGTTCGTTATGAATAGGCTCCGACACTACTGGATCAATCTCAATAATTCTTTCACCGATAGAAAGCTACGTTATTTGTGTCATAGGTTAAGTATATTCTATCCGTGTTCCCACGGAAACGGTAGTTACGTGGGTAAAACCGCATGGCGGAAGCTAGTTTAATAAAAAAAATGTGTAAATCCAAGAATTTTCTAAGCATCGGAATAAATGCCAGCAGAATCAATTAAAAAACATGACACAAAGATGAAAAGCCCTGATGGGAACCTCCTACGTTTAAGTAGTAAGAAATGCGTTGATTTTTAATACTTATGATATTTACCTTAAGGCTCTTGGGCTGCTGTTTGAGCTGCAGCGCGTGCTTCTTCCGCAGCTCGTGCTCGGCGCGCTGCATGTACTCGCGCTGGTTCGCCAGCTCCGTCGCGTGCTGGTTGGCTAACTGCTCCTCCCTGGATAACATTTATTAATGTATTTTAATGTTTGCACATAAAGCTGATGAGTTTGTTTGGTTGAAAGCGCTAATCTCAGGAACTACAGGTTCGATTAAAAAAATTATTTCCGTATATAACACATACACTCACAGCCAATTTATTGAGAAAGGAAATAAGGAACTACGCGGGTGAAATCGCGGGGCGTAGGATCTATATAAAACTGTATACGATCATAATTTTAGCTGTAGCATGCTGAACCATAATGGTTAAAAAACTGTAGTTTACTGCTTTAATTTATATTCAAAGACAGTTATTTAAAAGTCCTACATTATGTAGTATAGCGAATATTAGTCAATTGAATAGGCCTGGAAAATAAAGGAATCTTCCAATAAGGAATTTAATGCGACACAGGAGGTTCAGACATAGGCTAGAAGCGAGGAATATATAGTACTATACCGTAGCGCATGCACTCCTTTCTGTTGTCGGTACTCAAGCTCTTGCGTCTTATCATGGTGACGCAGCAGCATCGCGTGGGCTTGCTCCAACTGCAGCTGTCGCTTGTTTAACTCCTGCAAACAGTATATACGTCGTTTTAAGGTATGCGATAAAGATTTATTGGCTCCTTTTATCAGCAAATGCCAAATCGACATTTAATTCGGCGGGAGACATCCTCTCGTTGTATGTATTTTTCTCAATCTTAGTTAATTATAATAATAAATAGTGATAATAGTTATAATCGCAATTAATTAATAAAAAAAAATTACGACACCCTTGTTAAATAAATAATCTTTACAGTTGTTTTTTTATCTATTACAAAGGCAATCTATATATATTGTTATGACAGTGCTTATAATTAATATCTATACTAATATTATAAAGAGGAAAGATTTGTTTGTTTGTTTGTAATGAATAGGCTCCGAAACTACTGGACCGATTTCAAAAATTCTTTCACCTTTGGAAAGCTACATTATCCCCGAGTAACATAGGCTATATTTTATCCCTGTGTTCCCACGGGAACGGGAACTACGCGGGTAAAACCGCGGGGAGGCAGCTAGTAATTAATAAGCACGTTAAAATATGTGTGGTACCTCTCGCAGCAACTCCTGCTCCTTGTGGTGCAGCACGAGCATGCGGCGGCGACGGAACCGGCGCAGCTCCAGCTCGAGGTACTCGCGCTGCGCACGCACCAGCCGCGCCTCCTCCGCCGCCTCCGCCTGCTTCAAGTTGTCCTTCTGCGACCTGATGAACAATACCGTTGCTTATATACCAACTAATATTATAAAGAGGTAACATTTGTGAGTTATGAACTGAAATGTTCAAAATTATTTCACCAATAGTAACCTACGTTATTGTAGGCTATATTTTATCCCCGTATTCCCATCGGGTGGAACCGCACGGAGGCAGCCAGTATACCAATATACTTGCTACATTTTAAATGTCACAACACCAATTATTTAATATTTGAAATGTAAAAATCAAATCGAATCAATGACGCGTGACCAAGCAATGGTCAGGATGTAGAAGATCCTTTATTTAATTTAAATAAACTAAATACTAGATAGATCATTGTCCTTGTTACTAATACGAAACGCAACAAGGACAATAAAATTTACTATAAATACTTAATCTTAGTAGGACTCTACCATCATATTCACAAATGCACAAAATGACAAACTTACTGCAGCGTAGCATCCCTCTGGCGCTTAGGCGTGGCGTCGTCCATACTGAGTTCCTTTTTCCACCTCTCCTTGTTAGCCTTGTACTCGCGCTTGCGTTGCGTCTCGAAGGCCTTGCGCTCTTGTTCCTGCCGCGCCGTGATGTCCTTTATCAGTTTCTTCTCGGCGGCCGCATTCTGTTTCTGCTTGCGTTCCAGTTCTTGCGCGTGTTTCGTCTGTAATTATATTTTTGAGGTTGATCAAATTGGTAACTAATTAATGGATGTAATTATCTATATAAGTATTTATTTTAAAACGTAGTATATCAGGCATCTGGTTACCATAACACAAGCTCACTTTGAAGCTTACTTTGGAATCCGATTGGCCGTGTGTAAAAAATGTCCAAGGATATTATTATTATTAACTAACTAACTATAGTCAATATTGTGTAGATATTCGAACATAAAGTTCTTCATCATGACCTTTTTTCTGCGATGCTTCCTAGTTACTCTATCTAGTATTTGTTATGGTTTTACATGTCTACAAAGAAATCTAAATTAGTAAATGAAATTTCTCGCTAGGTGCTTTTCCGACGAGGTAGATTAGTATAGTGTGGTGTGTGTTGGGTGATGGGTGTTGTGTGGTTACCTGCAGCCTCTCCAAGTCCCTGGAGAGCTGCTGCAGCAGCGCGTCGTACTCGCGGTCGAGCTGCGCCTTGTGCGCGTCCACGTCGGCCTTGCAGCGCTCCTCCAGCTTCAGCAGCGCCGCCTGGTGCTCGCGCCGCATGCGCTTGTACCCGGACATCTGTTCGTGCATCTCCTGTAACACACAGTGTTACTACTTAGAGCGGCTGAGTTCTACACGCAATAGGCGACATTACAACTATGTTATTTTTTTTATAAATAAATTGTGTATTCCTATTATCATATATTTATTATTTTATTATGTATAAAATACCTATTTAACTTAATATTATATTAAGTGCACCGACGAGACGACAGCCACCGTATTTCCGATCGTTAAGTCCATCTAAACGTTGACTGGAAGAGATCAATCTTAGCGATAAGACCGCCCATTGTACTATGCAAGTGAATACCTATTAACTTATTATTATTATGTTTTGCATGTTTTTATGTAACTAGTGCACAGTACAATTTAAGGTTTTATTCATCGCTGCCATTATATTGATTAGTAACCGTAAAATCTACCATCAGCTCACATTGAATCGATATATATAATGCAAAAAAGCTTAATACACACCTGGTTATGTTCTTTCTGCTGTTTGGTGACGATACTGGTGGTTCGTATTGTCGCGAAGTTATTAGCGCCGTGTTCAGATACAAGCGACATCGCTGCTGAGACGTTGTTACTCATACCTGCATAGAACATATTATTCATTTAATAAACATAATAATAACATTCACCATTAGTTTTTGGGATTTTATAGCTGGTCCTCTAATAGTATATGTTTAGTTTTATAGTTCACTGATGTAAGTACTTGAACAAACAACCAACCTCTAGTAGTCTGCCTCCGCTGCGTGTTCCTGTTATCATCGCCGCTGTCCTGCTGCCACGTGGAGGGCGCGTTGACGTACTCCCTGTAGTCCGGCTGTCTCTCTCTCTCGCGTTCCCTCTCCCTCGCCTCGCGGATGGCCTCCCTGTTCGCGTAGTCGTCGGCGTAGTCGTCGCCGAGCGAGTCCGGGTTGGCGTAGTCGCGGACCGCCTCCCTGTTCACGTAGTCGTCGTGCGACGTCGGCAGAGGGCTCTCGCTCTCTCTGCGTACGAAACACCAACATGAGTAAAGCCAGCTCTTGCGATTGTCTCTGAAAGGTTTAATTATGCGCTCTCTAGTGCGGGGCGTGCTGCTATAAAGCGGGGTATACAGTGCAGGGAATGCTTACTCTACCATACACATACGTAATATATTTGTACACAATAATACTATCTAAATGGTTGATGCCTTGGGTGGACTTTAAAATAATGCTTGTGGTTTTAAATCTTACAATGCTTAGATAGACGCCTTTACAAAATGATTGAACACTTTGTAGTACATTCCAATATTTTAGACTACTGATTCGTATCGTACCCAATTCATCACAAAATCGTTAGCATGACACATGATACTAGAAATTGGAAATATAACTTTTTTGACATAACAACGGCAAATCATTTAACTAAATACACACTTATAGCGATCTATTTAGCTCTACCACAAACAGACATGTTCATGCACATATGTCCTTTGGAAGTCAGAAACAAACATAATACTTCAACTCTATAATCATTCTAATAAGCACCACAAACACTTTTCTACTAATCTACAAATAGTGTGGAAAATAAGCCAAGTCATATGCACATATTCAAAAGCCAAGGATGCTATCTATTTAAGATCAATTCAGTATGTACAACAACAAACATAACATGCCTGGTATTATGTAGTTTTCAATTAAATACAAGTTATTCTCCCTTGCTGCAGGAGTATGAGACAGTTTCATCAACTTCTATGGTTTACTGTCATATATTGTGTATCTTTTGATCACTATTATTTTGGTGAAAAGCTAATGTTGGATTGTTATACAATAAGTCCAAGATGATTTGAATGAAATATGATACTAAAGGAAAATAACAAATCAAATAAATTTGTATTCAACAAATATCTTTTGAATTTTTCATAGTTTTAAAATCTAATATCTAAATAATATCTCTAATCTTAAAACTGATTTCATGGTAAAAGTTTTTGTTATGAGAAATGACAGAGAGTTGACATTCTTTTAATACCAATAAGAATACTTAAGAGATAAATCATTATTCTTAATATAAGAATTTAGGCAATGGACTATTATTGTTTTGATCTTTATTTAGACTTCCTATTAACAGTAACAAATAGACTTATTATCCTCATACCACGCATACATGTTTTAATTTTTTACGTAATAAATAATCAGAGGGCATATTCGTTCAACTAACAAGTTTGCTAATGTAATATCATACCTGGCAGAATGTGAAGAGTGTTGGTGGTTGACATGCTGGTACTGCGGCTGCTGTTGATGTTGACTGTGGTGATTCGCGTTCATCTGTTCACAATATACCTACAATTATTTGGTTATACTCTCAACCGTAAATTTTATACGGATACAAAATTCATAAATTTTTTCTTTACATCATAGCATCAGCTGTTGATTACAAAAAATAAAACCTAGCTAATTTATTCTTAGATTGCATATATAACTCTTTTTTAATGCGGCATTATTTACATACAATTATTTAATTGGCCTTATGCATACATATTTGTAACACATATTTAGTGAAGAAATATAATTGTTAAAATCACATGCGTGGCCAGCGTGGCTCTTATCAGACTGGGATTTGGGTGATAAATCATGTAAATAACTGACACAAGTTAAACAGTAGAGAAAAAAAGGTGTTACTAACAGGATGCGGACGGCGACGCAGGCTACCGGACGAGGAGCTCTGGCTGGAGGCGCCGGCGACGCTGTGCTCCGACGTCGCCGAGTTGGACTTGGAGCTGTCGCCGCCCGACCGCTCCTCCGCTGTCTCCTCGCTGTCGCCTGCCGAACGACAACACATCAACAAACAAATCCCATAATGCTAGCAAAAGTGTACTACTACCTACTATAAGTGGTAATTGTGCTACATTATTTGTTACTTATATACTATGCAATTAAATGAAAATATTTTTTTTTTATGTTCCATTTTATTTTCATTTTGTTATTCATGTTCAAATCCTACTAATATGAATGTAAAAGTTTATGAGAACGGATACATAGATGTTTGTTAAATCTGTCACGTAATTATTGCAGACTGAAACAAGGAAATAGGTTATACTGCTTTCATGATTTTCATCACGTCGTAATATTTATAAAGCTATTCATTATCATTCGAAGGTACCTATAAAAACCACATGGTTGGATAGTTATCAAACATTCCATTCAAGCACAAAATCTCGTACAATCGTCCTCCAGCTGATAAGCGTTATCAACATACCAATAGCACTTTCGTTATCTCCGTCGACCATCAATATTTTCTTCATCTTCCTATAGTTGAGATTGTCTAAATCGCGTACGGCAGCTTTGGTCCTTTGTATAAGATCGACGAGAACGTTCGGCGAGCGCGGCCGCGTGATAAACGAGTGCGAGAGGAGCTTCGTCGACGAGGGTCGGTCTTGCGGATTCTTTTGTAAGCAAGCTTCGACGAAGTAACGGAATGTGTCAGTCCATTCTGGAGCCTGCAGGAAAATTGAAATTTTGAAACTAGTTACTCAAACAAAAAAATATTAAATTCATGATTATATGACAGGACAGTTACGATATGTTGATTGTTGATAAAAAAAATTTGCATATATATACTCGTAAACCAAATATAATCTCAGGAAACTATAATCGCACTAATAATGCCTCTCATGATCCTGTATGCCTTATGACATGTCATAAAGAATTTTTAGGTACTTTTATTGACACATTTTTATGATTAATAGGATGAATATCTGACTACTAGAATAACATAGTACCTTCTATAAACACACCATATAATTAGGTATAAAAGTAAAAATGCACTTATATCTTACTTGCAACGTAGGCGAGTCATTCTGCGCGATGTGATATAGAGCGGACATGGCGTTCATATTGAAGTATGGTGGCTTACGCTCTGCAAGTTCTATACAGGTTATTCCCAGTGACCAAACGTCCACCTGAAAACGTAACATAATACAATAAGTGAACCCTTTCTCAAGGAAGAAGGCATGAGAGACAAAAAGATATAATTAAGTAAATGCCTCTACAATATTATTCAAACTCCTTGCTAACAAATAATTGCGGGCTAGATTTCATACAAGTGTTTAATTACAATACCAACCTTCCCATCGTACTGCCCCTCGTCCATAGCCAGTATGACTTCTGGGGCCATCCAATACGGCGTGCCTACAAAGCTATTTGCCGGACACTTGATGCTTGCGCTACCAAAGTCAGCCAACTTCACTGTGCCGTTCTCTGTGAGAAGAATGTTTCCCGCTTTGATGTCGCGGTGGATCCGACCAAGACTGTGGAGGTATGACAGACCACAGACGACGCCCTCGCATATTGCAGTAATTTCTTCTTCACGAAGAGGCCTCTTGTGCACCTGTGTGTGGGACAATTTAATCAAATATATGTATGAAAAGGATGATAAAGTGTGCTAAATACAATTAGACACCTACCTAGTAAATGTACCTGTGGTAAGTTTATTGTATATTATTGATTTTAATGATGTTTTAAGCATGTTATTAAAGCTTCGCAATTTTTATGATGACTGTTTTTGATACCTATAAACAGATCAAAAACACAAATCCACAACTGACTTATGGAAAAATAAAATAAACAGGTGTTTATACAAAAATCTACACTTATATTTCTACATTATGTATTAAGTTTAGTGAATTTCTATTTTGTGAAGAATCTTCCTTCCTGCATTTATGGAGGGTGTTACGTTCGTTTTTATTAGTAATAAACAAGAATCGAACAGACATTACAAGCACCCATAACTATAACGTAACTAGTCAATGATATCGGCGAAAGTTTCCGACTATGATTGGATGGAATCTATATCAATAAACGAAAACTGTAGTACGAGATCGGCGGAAGCACAAATATTATGTAACACCAAACAGGAAACAATACGGCATTTAAATAACATTTCATTTGCTTTGCATCTAACGCGTATGTCGGCATACGACTTGAATTAATTACAGTGAGAGGTGATGGAACTCTACAAAACTTGACACGCCGTGGATTCAACAATTAATATGCATACTTGATTAAATAAATGCATAAATTATCTATTTTCTCTCCAACAAATATTACTCTGTCGTATGTATTTTGTAACATGTTCTTTTTATAATCTATCAAAAGTAGATAAACAGTGAAAGAGGCTTTAATTTTATCACAATGTTACATAAACTTATAGAACAATTTATGCAATAATCTGAAAGTGTATGTGGAATTCATTCAATAGTTATATCCTGAATGAATCACTGATAAAACATGAGAGATGTTTGTTAAAATTGATGTAGATAAGTATAGATTTGGTTGTTGAAAAAAATATTTGCAGATTACAATATAATCATGAATCATTTGCACGTGACGTAATAATATTACTGTTTATTTACTTCGTTATTCTACGTAATCGATGATAATGACCTCATAAATTGGAGTATTAGAGTTTTCGGATCTAAGTTAGTCACTGCATTTCGCAGAATGTTGAATGTGCAAGTGTCGGCTACATATAAGTGACGTCAAAGATTGAATCCCCTTCTACTTGGGAATGCTTGCAACAGGATGTTATGTGCAAATATAAATTTTAATAACTCAGATCTCATATGAAACGATATTATGATTTATGTGTGATAAAACTAAACAAAAACTACTGAATATCAATTTTTGTATCCAATAACATATTGTGCGATTGTAAATGTATCTTTTTATATCAGTCCACAAAAGTTAATTACCTCAATAATATCAGAAGCGGATCCCACACAGTACTCCATTACAAGCCATGCTGTATGTTCCCGCTTGTAGCACCCCTTGTATTCTATGGTGTTTGGGTGCTCAAGTTGTTTCAGGAATCTATGAAAAATCATACTGATGAAGTACACTCAGAAGTAACCATATAAAATTATTGAATATACATAGATTGTGTAATGCAATAACATTATTCAGTAGACTTATTAACACACATCACATTTTATGACCGCATATTCCAGACAATTCACACTTGCATTTGAGGTGGTTATTATTATCATGGATATAGCAAAACATTATTGTAACTCGGAATTTATTGTGCTCATAGATGTGAAAAGGATGTAATTCCAGTATGCTTTATATTTCGTACCATGATGTCAATGATTGCTATATAACTTTGTCTTTAACAATTTACAATATGCTTTAGAATTCCCGGAAATACCATTCCCATAAGCGTGTGACATGTATATAGAGATGTAATGTAGACAATATGCAAAGTAATTTGAATGCTGTGGTTAAGCTTGCCTAACCTTCTAAGCCAATAACGTATGTAGTTTTTGAACTAACCAGTGAACAGATAAACAAAGTCACAATAGGTATTACCATTTCGGAAATTTAGGAAAATACCCTATCTGGGGCTTTTTATCATTAAAAAAAGTACAGACAATATACTAATTGATACTATGCCAAAACCTACTTGATTTCTTTTAGGATATCCTGCCACTTCTCCTCACTCTGCTTCCCCAAGTATGACATCTTCTTGATAGCCACAATCTCCTTGGTGAGATTGCAGCGAGCATAGTACACTGCCCCAAAGGACCCATGACCAATCTCCCGCAGGTCTTCAAAGATCTTTTCTGGATCATGTCTGCTGAATAGCTCTGCGATGTCTGGGTCTTTGAGGCTGCCAGGACGTGGCATTTTTGTCTGTAAGAATTAGTTGATAGCTTGTACTCAAGACACAGGTTACCAATATTTTAGGAATACTAGCAAAAATTTTAACATACATATATGATATTTAGAAATTCTATATCTACAGAAACATTGATGTCAATCTGTAATGCCAAGATCATGTTACTTTTTTCATGCAGTATACATTTCATAATCTTAAATACAGTTATTGCTATCTTCATATTTATATACCAAGAATTTGCATAGATATAAAGGAAAGTAAATCACTAGAAAGACAAAGAATAATAACAGGAAAAAAATTATTACACATTAATTACACTGTTCCTTAATTTAAAATTTTACATAGAGCTTTTTCCTTCCAACAACTTTTACAGTAGGTAAAGAAATAGTGAACATCATTATACAAGAAAATTGAACTTTGTTGCTCTGTAATAAGATTGGGTTTTCACTGGGCAGAATTAAACAATAAGTTTGCATTGTTTCACACAATAATTGAGAGAGCTACATTAGTTACTGACCTTGCATTACATGTCAATTGTATTCTCAGAGTGATCATAATCATGAATGAATAATGATGGGACTCTTATCTAGTTTGTGGGTTGTATTATTTTGGTGCTGATAAATTTATTTGATTTATTTTACTGTTAATTACATAATGAAACCAAAAATACTCTTATTATATATATTGTATGTTATATGTAAGTTTTTTAAATAAACTAATATTTAAAAACTTACAGCATATGTGTATATCTATTTAGATGCATATTAAGATAAAATCCTTATAAGCCTTGATAAGCACTAAGGCATAATTTTTAAGAACTTTATGTAGTCAGAACACCTGGCTGTTACATACCAAGTTTTCATTAATAAACAAAACCTTAAGTAAAACATGTTACAAGTATATTATGGATATTTGACCGGAAAATTGATTCAGTAGAAACTAATCATCTAAACAGTTTCTATGTTGATTTTTATTCCTGCTTTATCAAAGTTTTAAGAATCCTTACTATTATTATAAATGAGAAAATAGCTGTTTTATGTATTCATGCCTAAACAAATGAACTGGGTGTGATGAAATTTATTACATACTTTGAGGTTTGGATATAGGGAACCCTTTATCCCAGGAATGTTGCAGGTTGTGGGTTAATCTCCAGTGCAGATTTATTCAATACCATTGACAACCATGGTCATTGGTCATGAAATTTAGACAAGTACCTACTATCACTAAATAATTATACTTATATTAGGAATACTGAATATCAAAGTCATGTGAGATAATGTTGTGTGAGAGTACATACAGCTTGCGCCAGCTGGTAGCCGGCAACGTCCGTCAGTTTGGAGCGTTCCCGTTGCCCCGGGCCATCCTCCGCGCTACCCGCTATCTGCAACAGTCGGAAACGCTCCCGATAACACTAGGCACGCTGATTGTTCACCTATCTTAATCACTGAATTGCTTCAACACTCATTTAAAACTCCTGAATAATCGTAGCCTCTACATTATCTCGCAGGCTATCAATTTGTCCCTCTACTCGAACACTGTTTAATTTAATTAATGCTAGCTCCAGACACCGCAACCCACCTCAATGAGACTACAGTCTCGACCTCCTTTGACGCACTTGGTCACATAATGATACTTCTGCGGGTGCCTTTCACATTCACTATTATCAATATTTATTAGTTGCGACCCCTTAACAAGGGTGAGAATTGAGAATATTGCGAAATACTTGGCACTTACTTACAAAATTTCGCCTCAAAATGGCGTTGGGGTATCGTGCGCAATGATAGTTTTTTGTTTCATAAGGCACACAGTTTATGGTTTCCCATCACTTTTAGAATTCACTTTGTAATCATTTGTTCACTTTTTACACAATTGAACGCATTTAATTACGAAGTTTCGTCGAAATATTACGAAAATTATTTACAACTTTCCCGTATTGAGATAGACAGACAGACACAGATAAATATATAAATATATTTTTATAGTTTAGTAATGGGCTTATTAACAGCAGGCATGGCATAATCGAATATTCGAATCGAATGAATCGATATTTTCCATTCATTTGCTATGAAAAGTATGTACTCATAAGGATATTTTCTATGAAAAATTTATTGAATATTGAAAAAAATTACGAGTATAATCATTTGATTTGAGATATAAGCGAATTTTGCAGTGCCAAATCTAGATAATCGACTACATGCAATTTATTATTTATTATCAGATAATTATTTGCTATTACTATTGCGAAACAGATTTGAATTATGTTAGCCCTCATTCGCACGGGAGATTTTTTACCGGACGGTAAAAAACGTTCAAATACAACAAATGTTGACAGTGAATTTCTGAATGGCTGGGCCGATTTGAATAATTCTTTTGTGTGTTCAAGGGGATTCGAGGATGGTTTAGATTCACAACTGGACCCGGTAGGTGGTGCTGATGGGGCTGAACGAAGTCTGACGTGTCCGCTAGTTATATATAAATAATCCAAAAGATTTTAAGTCAGCATTTTAGCAATTTTATTTGGAAATTTCCAAGCGATTATAAACGCTGAAATTGGCAACATGTATAAAGAATAATATATATTTTTCTTAATTTAATTTTATTAGAACGGGCAACATTTTGACGATTATTGAAATGAAACAACCATAGACCGAAGATTGTTGATTTCGCTCACATCACAATAAATAATTCTGTTTTTTAGTCTATCTGTCTATAGTCTATGTATAAAAAAATTGTTTAAATTTGTGTGCCGGCGAGAGCAAAATTTGTGTTGTTTGAGTGATTATTTTCGGAAATCCAAATAAAGGTACGTTTCCTTTGCAAAGAAATACACCGAATACAATCAGAACAGATTATTCTTTGCATTTGAGACAGTGAAAAGTGACGGGAAGTAATTAATATGGATAGCTAGGCCATACTACCGAGCATCTTGTGGTTACAATCAAAATGGCGGGATGTTGTGGTTAGAAAGTATTGCATGCACGGGCACGGATTACTATACTAGTGCTCTTAGTGTTTAAGGACCATGGCAAGCAAATGTTTCGATCGGCATCAGATGTACAATTAAATTATTCTGTTGCCATTGTTGTACCTACATATTTCCCGACTTACCAACCTACTACCGTAACCGCTTTCGTAAGGTTTTGTAGGAGGTTAGAATATTAGTCTATCTAGATAACTTAGTAATAGTATTGATTATTCGTCTTGGTAAATTATATAAATGTATGGATGAATGAAGTACTTTGGTATCAGCACTTAGAAAATATTGTTTTTGTATTAGCCGCGCTAAGATAAAGATCTTTCCATAATTTTAATGACATGCCTTAAATATAATTCTCAGAGATATAACGACCTAAAACCATTGCGAATGAATTAAAATTATGGAAAGATCTTTATCTTAGCGCGGCTAATACAAAAACAATATTTTCTGCTAATCAATAAATAATATCTGATAATATGGTCTGCTAATCTCCTCTCAGGATACATGGTGGATCCTCCACCTCATAGATAGACAGATAAAAAAAATGCAGTGTTAATTATCATTCCCCTAAGTATCGCTATAATAATACTTATCATATACCATGTCAGTAAATAATAACAATAACTTACAGAATGGCAGAGAAAAAAAAGGAGGGAGAACCTGAAGTGGAAGAAGAGTTTTCTGTTGAAAAAGTCTTAGATAGACGAGTTAGGAATGCCAAGGTAATCTATAATTGCATTTTCTTTTTTGGATTTTCATATTGTTAATTAAGCCTCTTCCGACCTAGCTTCAAGAAGAAAAGTAATCTTCATTCGGCATGTGTCTTTAAAACATGATTGTATTTTAGTAACTTTGCTATTAAAGAGTCAGTAGCTTGAATAAGTTATAAATAGGCTTACAATATTCACTGTTTATGCATACATACATACAAACAGAGTAGCAATTGATTTCAATTATATGAGATGTATTGTCAACAGGTTGAGTACTACTTAAAATGGAAGGGTTACAGTGATGAGGACAACACTTGGGAACCTGAAGAGAATTTAGATTGTCCCGATCTTATACAGGCTTTTGAAGAAGCTAGAAAAAAGAAGGAAGCTGGTATGTCCTTTATTTTCCACTAATTAAGTAATTCACACATATTCTATGTATTATTTATTATATTATATGTTGAAGTACCTTTATACCATAAAGGTATAAGTTTATTGTACCATTTTGGTTTTAGAGTTATTTTAATTAAGATTATTACATATTTCTGTCTTTATATACTATTTCAGAAGGTAAAACCATCATAAAAACTGATAAGGATTTAAAAAAAAGAAAGTCTACTGCAACTCCTGATTTAAAAGGTGCAAAGAAAACTAAAAGTGATGACAAGAAAGCTTCAGGATTTGACCGTGGATTGGAGCCAGAGAAGATAATTGGTTAGTTTCTCCATATACCTATGTACTATATTTTATTGTACTAAATTATACAAATATATTTCTGGACAATGTTCCCATAAATGTGATTAAACATTGTTTTTGGAAAATAGTTTCAAATACAAAGGATTTAAGAGTTATTTCAGCATTGTAATGTTAGGATAATTTCACAGGTGCTACAGATAGCAGTGGTGAGTTGATGTTCCTAATGAAATGGCAAGGGACAGACGAGGCAGACCTGGTACCAGCCAAGCAGGCCAATGTAAGATGCCCACAGGTTGTGATACAGTTTTATGAAGAGCGACTCACATGGCACACACCGGCACCAGATGACGCCACCAATGATGAATAGCAGCTATTAAGTGAGTTCTTTAGATTCAATATTAGTAACTGTGATGTGAGTTATGCTTAGGCTATGCCTCCTCCTCCTATCAATTGCTGATGCCTTGAATGGTCCTTCTCATGACAGATCAGCTCACAGAAATTGTGAGCTGTTTGCAGATGGTAAAGTTACATATTTGTGTTTTTTTATTTTATTTTCATGTGTGTGATTATTATTCAAATTATGCTTTGCGATTTTGTATTTATTACATGCTGCTTCATCTGTATTGTTTTTATAATTTAGGTTTCCAGAGTATGTTAATATTATTAATGAATTTTTTGTAATATTATTTATATTTTTCAGGTATGGCTACTCTTCAAAAAGATTCTACTTGATTACTAAGTGAGGATATTTTTTTAATATGAACATTATAATTTTTCAAGTTTGAATTAACTTGTTAAAACATATTCGTAAAACTATTATTTCGATGTTAACATATGGTGTCAATAAAAATTGCTTAGGGTAAGCAAGTTATAGTTTAGTATAAGTATTTTTTAAATTTTCTGGTAACAATTATAATTATTTCGATATAATCTTTGAACAGGCATTAATTTGGCTTTCATTAATATTTTTTATAAAGTACAATATCTATTTTTAACTGAAACATTTACGAAAGCAATATTGAGTTAAAGCAATCTGATGTTCTCCTCTGATATTATTTTGTACTACAAATTTTGTCGCGCTCTGCGAAACTGTATCTAATCGATTCTCTGTCGCCTAAATAGATATTGAATACGATAGTTTTAAATTGTTATAGTTATCTGTCTAGTGTGTATCTAGAAAAATGTCTAAACAAATTGTTAATATCATTAGATACAATACAATTAATTAGCTGGTGCTCAAACCAAGCAAAATCATAATGTTAGTAAATTTAGTAAGTACTAAATTTGTGTATGGATATTTTCGAAAACTGACTTTGAGAATCTATTGGAATGAATCGCAAGCTATGCCAAGTATATGACCTATGTGTTTTAGTGTATTTACGAACATGTGACATAATTGTGGTATAAGCAATGTGTATGAGAGAAATAGCATTTAAGTTCAATGACGAGACTTTGTTTTTATTATTGTGATAAGAATGTCAAAAGTGCCGGTGATTGTTTGATTTTTTAATAACCATTGAAAGGAAACCTGCTTACTTCTTATATTTCCTTGCAGTAGGATTAAATCTACATGACACACCATTTTACTAGTAAGGACTCGCCACAGGCTACTCAGTAAAAAAAAACATCGAAAGGAGATTCGGCAAATGCCCTATCTCTTATGTATAGTGGTGGAATTCATGGCTGGTTGCATAGTGGCATATCACTCCAATAATAAAATATATATGGCGTTAATACATGTTATACCATAAGTTAGTATATATTTTTTTGTTTGTTGCAATACCGTGTATGTACCTTATTGTTTCCATAGAAATTTTGTATCTTATTTTTGATACGTTTAAGATTCGAGAGCAATCAAACCTATGTTTCATTTTGATGTTGTTGAACTATCCTGAATCCAGAGGTGCAAAGATTGTTGTAAATGTATTATTGGAGCTTTGTGTATTTACATATATTTTTGCATCTGTAGCAACATCAGTTAGTCATCTTTAGTAACTCAATAAAACATCGGTCCATGTTAAAATATGAATCCATGATTTGGCTATAATTATAGTCAGAACCTTAGCTTAAAAACTGCTTTCCAGTCTTGTATTTACGTTGTGTCCAGTAGGATTATGATTTACAAAACATAATAAAATGTTTTATTTTCATTAAAATTAAGTATACAGGCATTAAATAAGTTTAGCATACACAGCATCGTTTTATTTTGTACATCCTAATATTATACATGTGAATGTTTTTTTTTATGGGACTAGCTAGAAGGTGAAGTAGCCTCTGATGGCTGTTACACCCTTAGCGGACAATCGGTGAGCGCTGAGGGCTCTACCGTACCTAGTGCACATGTGAATGTAACGGTCTGTCTTTCACGCTAAAACTATTGAACTGATTTAAATAAAATTTGCTACATAGATAGTCCAGAGCCTGAGAAAGAACTTTTTATCACGGGGAAATTTAAGATCCCCCGGAAACGCGGGTGAAACCGCGGGCAGCCACTAGTCTTATATTTAAAAATATATTTTTGGATATTTTGTCCGACCGTGTGTACGTCTCCGAACTATGATCCGTAATAGTCAATAGATAGATATTTTTATTTTACAGACCATTTCTGTTGCTGCTATAAAACAACAAAATAATAAGGATGTACCTAACCGAACGTACTAAAATACTTTTTTTTGCCTTGTAAAATTATTAAGAATTTCAAAAAGTTTGAAATGTCATGCTCTGTTATAAAGTTAATGATTAAAAGATTTAATAAAACTCTTTTTATAGTGAAAGAAGATTTAGTCTTAAAAAAAAAGTGAGAGGTAGGTATACATAAATTATTATTATATGCATGTAAAATATCGGTGCAACAAAAACTCAACTCGGCAAAAAAAGTGCTTTTATTAAATTTTTAAGCAGGTACATACATTAGTACCTACTAAAAATACATAGGCACCTATATATGTAGGATTCCTAACAGTCATTAAATACAAAAATACTTTTGGAGTTAGGAACTTAAAACTAATTCTTAGTAGTGCCTTAAATAAATCATAAATCGCGTGAAAACAGTGGTGCTAGGTGATGATAGGACACCGTACTATAAAGCAGTATTATAATCTTACAATCAAATATAATATTATAATCTTATTAATCTTACTGTTGGCTCCCCTACACCATCTACATACACGGCAAAAAGTTAAAAGAAAAAAAAAATATAGGTATATTATGCTACAAGAGATGAGTACAAGGGAGCAAAATGACCGCGAGATGTGCCAAGATAAACTACATGGCCATAAAAATATAATAGAAACGCTTACATTTAGTAACTCAAGTTTAATTGAGTTAAGAACAGCTTAAAAAAACAGTAAAACAATTATCATAGTGATCCTCAGATTATAGGTCAAGTTTAGCAATTTTGTTGATTTAGATTTCCGAGTCTGATTTATTGGCAAATTTTGAATAGTAGTGCATTTTCAACTCTGCAGATGGATTTGCTAAGAGTAATTGACGAATCTCAAGTAATTTGGCTTTTACGTCGTCTCTATAGCAATAGGAGGGCCACATTGAGTATATCAATAAATAGCTCTGAATTAAATCATCTCGGATCATCACCTGAAGAATGTTATATTTGAACACCGAGTCTTCGTCATTGAAGATAATCCGGAAGAACTCATTCAATGCGTTACCGAAAAGTAAATAAATCGATGAAAAATGTTTCTTCACATCCTCTTCCAAATAGCCGATGCATATTCCTGCAAACGAAGACTGCAATTTTAAGTTCATCTGTATCCATTTTTCGTCTGTATCGATTGAAGAATTGTCTTCATTTAATGTATTATTCGTTTCCAATAGTAATAATGATTTGTATTCCTGCACTAGTTTCACATATGACACAATCAATTTCCACATGGTCATTAATTCGTAATTCTCGTCTATCAGTAACGCTTTTTCTAGCTTTTCTTGTATATCTGTAAACATTTTTATCGGGTTAACTCCGTTTTTGTCTATGAAGAACTTTTTAAGGCTACCAGCAGCATTATGAAGTAGAGTCTTAAAATTCTTATAATAGAATTTATTATTTTCTAACGATTCCCGTGACGGTGGATGTTCCAATATGGGCTGTAAGATTTTGTAATATTTTTCTAACTGTGATTTCTCGTCCTTTGCAGAAAGTAAATATGATGCTAATATATCTAAATCGCATTCCTTTGTAGAGAATAAATCGAGATTGGGCTTTAATAATATATTTTCAACGAATTCTGCTTCCAATAGATGTATAATCGTTGGTGAATAATAAGACAAAGATTTCACGATATGTTCACAATTTGCTTTCTCAGGAAGTGACTCCAGAAACAAATAACTTTTCATAAAAATTTCTGCTCTAACTTCAAGGGGCACTTGGCCCACATTAGTAAATTTATTGTAAATTAATACGTTTTCTTCTGCTGTCAAGTTGTCAATAAATAAATTTAGTAATTTTTTTAATTCATGAATCATAGATACATCTTTTTCATTACAAAGCAAATCATATGTATGTGTAAAAAGAACAGTTCTGATTGTAGGATTTTTAGACAATTTCCATAATTCATAAAAAATTGTTTTCAGTTCTTCTGGTTGAAGCTTTTTGAAAGCGTAACGAATCCCAAATTTTTGTAACGACACAGGTGAATTCAGTAATTTTCGTATTTCCACTCTGCTTTTGTCGCAGCTTTGATTGTACAGAATTGCATTAACCGAAGGAATTGCATATTGCAAATAGTCTCCTTTAGCATATAGTAGAACCGCGTCAAGAGGGATAAGTGGTCTCGCAATGTGCATGGTTTTGGAAATATATCTTCGTAAGCTTAGTGTGTGTTCATCGTCGATGTTCCAGCTAATCTTACTGTCTTGCGGTGCATATTTTTTTATGATTTCCTGCAAGGGTTTCTCTGAAAGAAGAACACAGAGACCCCGGATGAGGGTTCTGTGACCATCAGGCTTATCGAGACGCTCCAAGTATGCACGGGTCCACTTTTCTGCCAGCGACTGCGGCCAGTAGACGCGTAGCTTACTGTGCATCTGTTTGAGCGATACAGCATCGTTGGTGCATATCGCTTCCACTACGTTTTCATGTCTCGTTAATAATTCAGGGTCATGTTTCAAAGCATTCATACACACGCTTTCCGACGGGCACATTATAATAGATTCCTCAAATAAGTGTTTTCGCCACGTTTTGTTTATGTTGTAAATGCAGCTGAGATCTACTTTCCAGGAATTTTGAACCTTAATGTTTATGACTTCTCTGATTTTGTTAACGATTATCGGGTAATCGAGCAATTGTTTGTCCCAATCTTTTAACAGATTTAGAACATTTGTGATTAAATTAACCATATCTTCACAATCCGATTGACTTGTTAGACACTGACTGTCAATTTTCTTTAGCATTAAGTTGTGTAAATAATTGAAAATCGCTTCTTTCTCCCCTTTTTGTAATTTGTACTGAGTTTCTTTGAACGTGCTAAATTCAAACTTTTTCTCTATAATTTCCGGAATATCTTGACCGTGTGCTATTCTGTATAAAATTATAGCTTTGATACAGGTTTGTACGTTATTAGTTGATTCAATGTATACTTCCATGCTGTGGAAGAGTTCATTTAGAATATTCCAACTTTTATTGTTCAAACAACTAATATTAATATGTGATAATACACGGTTTATGAATCCAATTTTGAATTTAAACGGTTCATTTATATGTTTCTCGTGATAGAATTGCAATAAAGTCTCAATATGTTGCATATTGCGCCCTGCGCATGTGATAAGGACTGCGAGCATGTTATTTCTCTCTATCGGAGACGACTCAGCTCGTATCAGTTTCTTTAAATCCGATAATGCGGTTTCAAATGGAGCAAACCCGTACCATTGGTAAACACTTGCCGTACTAGCAGCGTGGGGAAAACAGCTCTTAGTCAGACAATCAGATTCGTTTAACATAGATGCTTCATTCATTTTTGCCGTTTTATCTATGAACATTTCTTTAATTAATTCAAATCTACCCTGAACTGGCATGCGGGTCAAAAATTCTTTCAATTTTTGGTAATGAAAAAAAGACTGTAACATTTCATTTTTGGAGTGTTTTACCAAGAAATCTTTTACTTCTTCCTGCTTTATATACTTGACGAATGTTTTCGTATCAACCATAAATGCATAAAGTGGAAATTTTTTGAAAATCCTTTCTGGGCACTTTGTCATTATTACATCTGTATATTTTTCCCCGAAACATAACCTGTCATATTTATTCAGAGAACTTTCAACTAAATCCAGATACTTTTCAGCGTTAGAATTTAAAAGAAACTTAGTAGCTTCTAAAGTCCGGGTTCTAGAGTAGGTTTGGTTCTTTAGGTATATTTCAAGAATTGAAAACGATTTGATGGTTAATCGTTTTAATAAGGTGTCAGGTAAGGTAATGTCACCTTTAGCAATTTCTTCTATGAATGATACTGAGCAATATGGCAACCATTTCAAAGCTTTACCCTGGTCCCTTTCTAAGAAATATTTGTAAAAATCTTCAGCTCTTTGTTGGTCTTTCAGATTAAGTCTTATATGCAGTAATAATTTATTAATCGCCTTTGAAGTCATTTGCGGAAATAGTTGATCATGCAAATACTTAGGATTGATAACGTGAGCATATTGTTGATCGTGTACTATCCAAGTGATTTTTTTAATAGCTCTTGATACGTACAAGCTATCCTCAGATTTCAACACCTCAAGTATATATTCGACGTCTTTGTTGTTGTTGGCTAAGTCGATTTTGATCAAATTTTCAATATCGCCTTGTTCAGAATCAAGTTTTGTAGATTCATGTTGTTTTCTCGTGCTACGTTCTCGTATCAATTTGTTGTAGTTTTGGTGCTTCTCGCCTAGAGTGGCACCCTCTAGTACTAGAGGTGCCATTTGACTAATCTGAAAATAAAAGAGAAATTATAAGTTGTATTTTGAAATAAATTACAACTATTCTGCTCATCCGTATGGTATGATAGGCTGGTCAAAACTTCCGTACCACTAGTGTAAATTGTTTAAAAAAGCAATCGCATACGATTGAGTTTTGCATTTACTGATATTGGAGGTGACCTAAATATTTCGATAAATTTACACCCCGTGCAAATAGGTAGGAAACCGCCACCGAAAGCTAGACATAAATAATTAGACAATATATTAACTAGATCATCATATCGTGAATGATCGCACAACGTGTATGTATACATGACATCGCGCGTTGGTAATGTGCACGAAGTACGTGGCTTCGTTTCGCGAGTCAATAGGTACATAGGTATTACGTTTTTCCTTAACCATGTAGTGTGGTGTGTGAGGTTGTGGTCATTTTTTATTTATTTTGTAAAGTTGTTTGTAACTAGCATCTTAATTAGATACTTAAAATACAAACAAAATTTTCGTAGTATCTTTTTCGATATAATCATAACGTACCTACCAATATTTAATCTATACAATATATTATTCGTGCATGTGTAGGCCTTAAGAATTCATTATTTACAAAATAAAACCGTTAAACGTTAATTAACGTTAACTTATTAAAATTGCTTGAAATGATTTTGCTGATGTGTTTGGTAACATCATCAGTAGGTATCATGGTAAAGAGTGGCTCCCCGCGGTTTCACCCGCGTAAAATTTCCCCGGGATAAATAGTAGACTATGTGCTAATCCAGGTTATAAACTATCTGTGTTCCAAATTTCATCCAAATCCGTTCACTAGTTTTGCGTGAAAGAGTAACAATGATTCTTAAACATCTATCCATCCATCCATACTAACAAACTTTCGCTTTTATAATATTAATTGTAGGATGAATACATCGGAACAATTTGACTGAATACAAAAATTCATGAAGATCTCCCGGGCGAATCCGGACACGAATTGCCTAGGTATATGTAATAAGCACAGATATACTAACGATCGTGGGTTGGGTTATTTGTGAATGTTGTGTCATGGACGATTTTAGTTTTCACTGAATGTTGGTGAAATAGGTAGTCTAAACTGTCTAAGACTACAATATGCAAGATATAGCGTAATTTAAAATTCCAATAAGTGATTCACCTATTCGTATCAACATATTGCGCAATGCTGAAGTTTATTTAATTGCATTGTCAGTTATATAGATAAAAAAAATATCGGCTTACTAGCATTCTCTAATTGAGATTTATTTATTTACTTTATCTACGTACCTACGTAAAAATTCAGGAAAATTAATAAATTTCAACAATAACAAGCAACACATTTTCCTTTTGGCAGAAAGCGTCAGTATATGTGGGGCTTACCTATTTTTATTGCCTAGGTTTGACGAATTTGTATCTAGCAGATATGGATGGGTGAGTCAGTGGGCACCGGTAAATTATACCTCCTACTGACCTACGAGACCTATGAGTAAAATATCTAATAATTTTTATGCGATGCCGTGTCCTTAACTGTTATAGGCTTATACTATGAATACTATGATGTATTTAGTTATCTCAAGTATGGGAGGAAACATTGCCTTATTATGAAAAACAATGTAATTATTGAGTAATTGAATTTTAATGATATTATTAAGTATCTAATGGAACAGAATAAAGATGGAATAATGTAAAACAATTGATTTACATACCTTCGTTAAGTATTGCAATTGAATTGATTGAACACCGAGGGATTATTTCGATCTATGTAATACTAATAGTAGTCTCTGGATCTATGTATGTTTGTAAAATGAATCACACACTAAACAGTGACCTTGAGGCTTGAACCAGTGCTGCCAGTGCGCTCGACTCAAAAGCAACAAATACACTGCGCTGTCAAATAATATAGGTACATTTTTTTTAAGTTTTGTTGTTTAAGAAATGGAGCGAGAATAGTGAGATAAAATAATATTGATACCAATCGTATGTTTAGTGGAATAAAAGTTTAGTTTTTACGGTATAGTATTGAATAGGTATAGTATAGGTATAGTTTATTAGTCTTGTTATAAGATTATGGATGGTAATAAATAAGTAACTAATATTTTTGTAGTTTTTAATTACCAGTTGTTTGGGAAAAGTGGTGTAATATTCCCGAGAATTTGAATATTTATAATTCATATAATATTGGGTAAACAGTCGTTTTTATGTTGATTACTTTTTATTAAACTTTATTTCCCTTTTAAAAAAAATTAAGTAGTTAATTCATAACTATTGCAATAACAAAATGTATCGAATCTGTAATGTCTTTGACATTTTGATTAGGATACAGAATGAGAGACTGGTTAAGAAATTATCCTAGTGTTGCAAGTTAAATAAAAAAAAAATGTTTTGTACCACTCCTCAATAAAAGATCACAAGTGTACCATCTTCAACCATCATCTTCACCTGATTTTATATACGAGTATTGTGGTTCTAAAATGATTTCAGCTGACATCTCCATAGGTACATTTAATGACCTTTCCGGTCTCCTTTGAACAGTGATGGATTAACCCTTATAAGCCTAGGGCAGCACAAAACAGTCATCCTTAGGGCATCACATCTCACTCTCACGTCACCAATAACCTCACCAAAAATGGTTTAAAGATCGATTCTAGTTGATATAATGATATTGATATAAGAATAGGGGGCCCCCTATTCTTATGTTAACTAGAGTAGGTATAGAGACTACTACATTACATTACAGACTACTACTATACATGGGCGTGGATTGCTTAGGGCATCAAGAAGTCTTAATCCGTCACTGCCTTTGAATTTATATTTATGTAGGTATCAGACGTTCTGCTAAAATCAATTTACAGTATCTACATTATATAAAGGAAAACATCATGAGGAAACTAGCATGGTGGTGCTAGTATATAACCCCCTATACTATAACGGACTGCTACTGACATCCTCACATAGAAAATTGAATAATGTCCATACATTTATATATATTAGGTACCTACACCACCAATACATAATACTGATTCTTTAAATTCCTATTAGTACAGTAATTTGGTCGAGAAAATAGAGGTTACCTGGAAAGTTTTCCGGGAGTTTTGAAATTTGGCAATTTTATAGATTTTAGTATGCTCTTGCCAAATTTCAACTTTGCCACCTCGTATGGCTGCCGCTCGCGCCGCCATTTTGAAAAAATGGCGCCCAAAAGCAGTTTTTTGATAATAACTCCTTTCTGGCGCATTTTACAGGAAAAACATGTTTATTCAAAAAAAAAAGTAGAAAAAATTTCCTACAATTTATGTCTAACATTTTCTTTCCTAAACTCAATAGTTTCCGCCCGGGGGGGGGGGGGGGGGGGGGGGGGTTCCCCCCCCGGGCGGTGAGAAGAGTGTCACGGAGGAGGGTCCCGCGCAACAGCCAGTCGAAGCCGATGTTCCACAGAAGTGGTCCTATTCCTTTATACCTGCGGAGACATAACAGACTAGCTAGACATGGTAGACTAGTAGTTAGCTTTGTTTTCATTCTATGGAACAATATTTAACCTTCGTATAATTTACAAATCACGTTATGAGTTTAAAGTAAATATTACACGTTGGTGTGGATGTATAATGGTTTACGGTGCTCGTACGCCGAAACTATTGAGTTTAGGAAAGAAAATGTTAGACATAAATTGTAGGAAATTTTCTCAACTTTTTTTTTAATCAACATGTTTTTCCTGTAAAATGCGCCAGAAAGGAGTTATTATCAAAAAACTGCTTTTGGGCGCCATTTTTTCAATATGGCGGCGCGAGCGGCAGCCATACGAGGTGGCAAAGTTGAAATTTGGCAAGAGCATACCAAAATCTATAAAATTGCCAAATTTCAAAACTCCCGGAAAACTTTCCAGGTAAAAATACCAAATGATTGGATTATATGTTAAATAAGAAAAAAAAAAATTTATCACAATAACATTTATTACTGAACTTACAAACAAACTCATCATCTATCTATAATAATATTATAAAGCGGAAGTTTGTTTGCTTGAACGCGCTTATCTCAGAAACTACTGGTCCGATTTAAAAAAATATTTCAGCATTAGATAGTCCATTTATCGAGGAAGGCTATATGCTATATAAAACGCTGCGTAAACGGTTAAAGTTTCGCTAAAATAATGTATAAGAGAATTGTTTCCCTTTAAAAGTTCTAAAAAAAAGTCCGCGACAACATATGTCTATCTGTTATGGTTGGCTCACTATAACCATTTTTACACTAACCAAATATGTTCTAAAATAAAGCATGATTTGTTATTAATTCGTATCCAAATAAATACATTATTCATCGCAAGTATTTAATTTTAAACCAAATTGCCATTAAATCATTCAATTTCAATGAATATCTTCGGAGATATCGTAAATTTAAAATAACATCGCAGCAAAATAATGATCAAGTACTGCGCGCGCCTTTATGTAGGTACTAGGCCAGCGCGGCGGCGTGCAGCCAACAGTTGGTTCTGCGAGACCATCCTTCTACGTAAACGAAGTCGAGGGTTGAAAGAAGAGTAAGAAGTCGCGCGCAGAAGCTAGTGTACCTAGGTATATAATAAATAAATAAGTGTTAAATATCGAAATGATGATCATTTCGGAACTTTGAGTGGTAATGCATTTTTATCTCGGCAGATGGGTGTGTAGATAGTAATTTACGCACTTCAAGCATCTTAGCTTTCTGCTCTTTATCAGGCAAGTAATATGGCCATATCGAAATTACTAATAAATAACTGTGAATGAAATCTTCCCGTAGTATAAGATGTATGATGTTATATTTAAGCATAGGATTATCATTATGAACATTTCTAAAGAAAGCTTCCAAAGCACGTCCAAATAGTGAGTAAATTGTAGGAAAGTGTTTTAGAACATCTTGCTTTAAGTGATCCACGCACTGGTCTGCAAACAATGCCTGCAATTTTGCATTCATTTCTTTCCATTTTTTGTCGGCATCATCTGAAGGATGGTCTTCACTCATTAAATTACTATCTGGTTGCAATGATAACATAGACTTAAATTCATCCACTAATTTCACATAGGACACAGTCAATTTCCAAAAGCTTATTAATTCGTAATGCTCATGTATTTTCAATATATTTTCAAGTTTATCTTGAATGTTTATAAACATTTTAACAGGGACAATACTTTTTGTCTCAATCAATGAGTTCTTTAACCTGCTAGAAAGTTTCTCTAGTAATTTATTCAAATTTGATTGATATATTTTATTGTTCTGTAATAATTCTCGAGCTACTTCAGTGTCAATTAATGGGAGCAATATTTTCCTAAATCTTTCGAACTGCAATTCTTCGTCACTTGTATACAGTAAGTATGATGCCAACATTTCAAAACTATCACCTTCCGTAGTGCAAAATATTTCAGGAAATGACTTCAATAGTTCGTTTTCAACAAACTCCGATTCCAGGAGATTCATAATTGATGGCGCATAACTAATAAGAGATTGAAGAATACTTTCACAGTTCGTTTTTTTAGGTAACGAATTTAAAAAAAAATAACTTTTCACGAAAAGATCTGCTCTAACATCAAGAGGAAGACGTTGCACCATGCTTAGTTTATTGTATATTTTTTTGTCTTCGTGAGCTGTTAAGCTGCTAATAAACAAACAAATTAAATTCTTAAGTTCCATCTTCATTGTAGGATCTTTTTCTATACTAAGAACATCATATGTATGTGTAAATAGAATAGTTCTAATTGTGGGATTTTGGGATAAATTCCATAACTTATAAAATATACTTTTCATTTCTTCCGGTTTAAGCTTTCTGACTGCGTAATAAATTCCGAATTTTTGCAATGAGGGAGGTGCATTTAGAAATTTGGGTATTTCCATTCTACTTTTCTCGCAGCTTAGATTGTACAGAATTGCATTAACAGCAGGAATTGCATATTGTAAATAGTCTCCTCTAGCATATAGCAAGACCGCGTCAATGGGGATAAGTGGTCTCGCAATGTGCATTGTTTTGGAAATATATCTTTGTAAGCTAAGTGTGTGTTCATCGTCGATGTTCCAGCTAATCTTACTGTTTTGCGGTGCATATTTTTTTATGATTTCGATCAAAGGTTTCTCTGAAAGAAGAACACAGAGGCCCCGGATGAGGGTTCTGTGACCATCAGGCTTATCGAGACGCTCCAAGTACGCACGGGTCCACTTTTCTGCCAGCGACTGCGGCCAGTAGACGCGTAGCTTACTGTGCATCTGCTTGAGCGATACAGCATCGTTGGTACGTATCGATTCCACTTCGTTTTCATGTCTCGTTAATAATTCAGGGTCATGTTTCAAAGCATTCACACACACACTTTCCGATGGACACATTATAATAGATTCCTCAAATAAGTGCTTTCGCCACGATTTTTTAATGTTATAAATGGAGCTGAGGTCTAGTTTCCAGGAATTTTTAATCTTGAGTTTTATGAGCTCTCTGATTTTGTCAACGATTATCGGATGATCGAGCAATTGTTTGTCCCAATCTATTAATAGCTTTAAAACATTTGTGATTAAAATAACCATACATTCACAATCCGATTGACTTGTAAGGCATTGAGTGTCAATTTTCTTTAGCATCAAGTTGTGTAAATATTTGAAAATCGCTTCTTTCTCCCCTATTTGTAATTTTAACTGAGTTTCTTTGAACGTGCTAAATTCAAACTTTTTCTCTATACTTTCCGGAATATCTTGACCGTGCGTTACTTTATATAAAATTATAGCTTGAATACAGATTTGTACGTTATTATTTGACTCAATGTATACTTCCATGCTGTGGAAGAGTTCATTTAAAATATTCCAACTTTTATCGTTCAAACTACTAATAATAGTACGTGGTAATATGCGGTTTATAAACCCAATTTTGAATTTAAACGGTTCATTTATGTGGGTTTCGTGATAGTATTGTAATATAGTTTCAATGTGTTGCATATTGCGCCCTGCGCATGTTATAAGAATACCAAGCATCTTATTTCTCTGTATTGGGGACGACTCAGCTCGTATCAGTATCATTAAATCCGGGAGAGCTATATTAAATGGTGCGAATTGGTACCATTGGTATTCATTTTCGGAACTGCATGCGTTAGCAAAACAGTTCGATATATAATTAGCCAATATAGCCGATTCATCACTCTTCGGTTTTCTATTGATGAAAAGTTCCTTTACAAATTCGAATCTGCCCTCTATAGGCATACGTGAAATGAATTCTTTTAAATTCTCAAAATCGAAATAATTACATAACTCTTTATTCTTTGAATGTTTAATCAAAAAGTTTAGTATTTCTTCTCGCTTTATATATTTGACAAAAGTTTTCGTATGAAGCATGTGAGCGTATCTTTGGAAATTGTTAAAAATTCTTTCTCGACACTTTGTCATTACGCTTCTTGTGCATTTTTCTCCAAACTCTATATGTATAATATTACCCGTATCATTAGGAGTGGGCTCAATCATATTTAAGAATCGTTCAGTGTAAACATTTAAAAATAACTTGTTACTTTCTACAACCTCGTTTATGAAGTACGGTTTGGCCCGTATATAATTTTCAAGAATGGAGAAAGACTTAAATGTCAAACGCTTTAGTAAAGTGTCATTTAATGGAATTCCGCTTTTCGCAACTCGTTCTATGAACGGTACAGAGCAATATGGTAACCACTTTAAAGCTCTATCCCTGTTTTTGTCAAATTCATATTTGTAAAAATCCTCAGCTAATTGTTCATTTTTCAGATTTACTCTAATGTTAAGCAATAATTTATTTATCGCTTTTGAAGTCATTTGTGGAAACAGTTGATCGTGTAAATACTTAGGATTAATAATATGAGCGTATTGTTCGTGGTTTAGCAGCCAAGTGCTTTGTTTGATAGCCCTCGATAGGTATAAAGTATCCTCAGATTTAAATACCTCAAGTAAATAGTCTATATCTTTATTTTTGTTCGCTATGTCGATTTTAATTAAATTTTCGATATCACCATCTCCAGAGTTTGGTTCAGTTAATGTTTGTTTTTTAGTGCTACGTTCTCGTGCCAGTTTGTTGTAATGTTGGTGCTTTTCGCCGAGAGTAGCACCATCTAGTATTTGAGGTGCCATTTTAAAATTCTGAAAATAAATGCACTTTGGTTTTACAAAATTTTTTTTAGCAATAGATGTTAACCTATTTACCGGTAGGTAGTATTGAAAATCAAGGTCATCCACCAATGTTAGCAACCATAAATAAGAAATATTTGTAGAAAAACTTGTTGTTATATATTTACCCTCAACGATACTCCTATGTCATAAATCAGGTAGATGATACAATTTGGATTAATGAGAATAACTTTTGTTTGATGTTGATAATTATGGTATTATGCGTAAGTGCGTACAATAGCTTCTAGTCTAACAACATTCATACTGGTAGGTACAGTACAACTGGTTTGTGATATAAAGTTGGACTATACATCCGGTAGAACAAACATTCCATTCGATGTTCGTCGATACCACAGACTGTATAAGAAACTACAGTCAGATGACTCGTTCAATCATAGACACTGATCACTCGATGGACCATAGAACCATGTAGTGAAAACTTGTAGGTCTATGGTTTGAACGAATAATGATAAAATATTCTGTTCGATGTACAAAATATTAAGAGGGAGATGGAAGATTTCTCGACACTTCTGTCTGTGATAAGGCCGCTTATTTAGTATTTTGTACATGAATATAATATTTTCTGTAGGTTTATGCGTACAAACAAATTATATACCTATAGTATTTTTAGAGCTATTCATTAAATAAAGATTTTTATTAGTAAACCTTATTAGTTTCATGGGACCGTTTACGTTGAAACTTTAAAAATTTTCGTATTTATGATAACATAACATAATGAGTTTGATGTTGATTGATTTTAACCGACTTCCTTGATGTATACTTATGTATCCTACATCAAAAATAAGTTCAATCTAACACCCGCACCGGTTTTCATAAAATTAAATTTTAATTGAGTTCTATTGTTTATAGTTTCGCCATGCCATGTCCGTCCGAGGGTAATCTCAGAAACGGTTGATGCTACAGAGCTGTAATTTGGTATGTTAGTAGATATGACTATGTAACCAATAGAGTAGAACTGTTAACAGTTTTGTTAGAAAACAAAATACGCCAAAACGCTGCGCCGGCCCCTGTGTTCTGATTGGCCGACTCAAGGTCAAGTGTTGCACTAGACGTACACACAGGTCTCTTATTGGTCGGGTACTGTTTTAGTTCGAACGTGGCTTGTTAGTTATACGTGACAAAGCATTGATGCGTTGCTAAACAAATGGCTCACTATTGCTACTCTATTGGTTACATGCTCGATGGTAGATATTAACAGCGCAACTGAGTCGAGCTCCTCGGTGGAGACGTATGTATATGACCTGTTGATGATGATGATGATGAACTAAGTTGAAACATAAAATCTTGGTAAATATTTTTTTTTAGGGTACCTACCATACACGTAAAACGGGAAGAAAAAAGTTAATTTCTCGATTCCTATAGTGTGGCATATCGTTGGATAGCTTATTAAAAAACAGCTTTCCGATTCAGGGTTCCGTATACGAAAAATTATGCTTTTAAGCTGTAATTTTAGTTAGTCATGTGTCCCCCCTCTAAAAACTAAACTATTGTTTGTGGAGTTGTAAAAAAAAATCATGCTGGTAGTATATATAATGAATTTTAAAGGAAACCTATCACGGCTTAGTTGGCTTCACAGGTTAACGAGCTATAGTCGGTCAAGTAAAAAAGATCCTAAATTCAACCGAATACGACTTTTAACCATTTCGTTGCCACCTCAATATAAAAAAAATGTTTAAGTAAATCGTATATGACATGTATACGTAAAGTATTGAATTTTGACAATCTAGCTATGGAACCCTACACTGCGCGTGTCCTAATACGCTATTGGCGGTTTTTTTTTTAATTTAAAATAGATAGGTAACAGTACCTACCGACACAGCGGTCCACTCGTCCAGGACCTTCCAATTCCACACACAGATAGACGTATACCTAGCTTGAACGTATATTATTCAAAACAAAAGACGCCTTGCATGGCTGCTCTTATATTGCGAGAAAACATAATGACCCCATGGCCAAAATCTATATCTACATAATTTACATTATTATAACAGTTACTAACTTGATGGCAGTAGGTATAGGTAAATAATATAATTCGACATGTATTCGCATACATAATTTATTGAATTAAAAAAACTTAAAACTATGAAGTTCGATAGTAATGCATTTTTAGTTCCTCTGACGGATGATCCCACACCATATTACGGAGTTGGTTTATTTTTTCTTTGTGTTTGTAATCGTTTTTGGGTATAAGACGAAGAACTATTAAGTAATTATGTACTGTATTGTCTAATTGTAACATATTCTCTAATATAAATAACCGAAACTCTTCATTGAAGTTAAACTGCCCGAAAAACTGATTTAATGCTCTTTCAAAGAGCATGTATGCAGAAGAGAAATATTTATTCATATCTTCTTTCAAATAGTGTATACACTTTTCAGCAAAGAGAGGAGCAACATCTTTTTGAATACCATACCAAGAGTATTGTTTTTGTGAAGTTTTCATGAGGTCTGTTAGCAATTTTAACAATATAACACCAAGCCTCTGAGCTGTTAATTGAATATAATCTTTCCGAAGTGACGATAATTGAACCAGTTTGTTATATGCATCTTCAAACATTGTAACCGGGAGGACCTTTTGTGTTTCAAAAACATATTTGCTCATGTTTTGATGTAAGCTTTCCAATAATCTAACAAAATGAATCCGTGCATTCGAATCTATGTCCCATGGAGTAAAACGTTCTATAATAGGCGTCATTACATTGTTATATCTGTTTATTTGGGTTTCTTCGTCTTTAGAGCAAAGTAAATATGAAGCTATTATATCTGAATAAACGTCAGATGTCGCAAATTTTTCTGCTACTGGATTCAACAAAATATTTAAAATAAAGTCTGGATCTAAAATGTCCATATTTTCGCATGCTTGTCTTATGACAGAATCAAGGGTATAACCACAATTAGCTTTCTCAGGTAGCGAGTTTAATAACAAATAGCTCTTGACGTAAAACTCAGCTCTGACAGATATCGGTACTTCACTGATTCTGTTCAACAGAGCATATATCGCCACGTTTTCTTCGCAAGACAAGTCATCCAAGTACATTCTTAAAAGGTCCCACAATACCTCAATATGTGTAGGTTTAGTTGCCTTACAAAGTAAAGGAAATGTGGATGTAAAGATTATGGTCCGTAATGTGGGATTTTTTGTATTTTTCCAACAACTGTAGAGTACAGGAGCTAAGTCTTTGGTCTTCAGTTTGTTAAATGCTAGTCGTAGACCATGTTTCTGTAACGATACAGGAGCATCCAAATACTTTTGTATGTGGTCACGAATATGTCTCGAGTATCTATTATGAAAAATTGCATTAAGGGAATGTACAGTAAATTGCATGTAGTCACCTTTTGCGAATAACAAAACAACATCCGTCGGTAGGAGTGGTCTAGCCATATGCATATTTTTCGCGATATTTTTACGCAAGCTCGTTTCGATAGCATTGGACTCGTTCCAATTTATTTTCTTTTCTTCAGGAGCATACTTTTTTATGAGACTCAAAAGATGTGTTTTTGGCAACAGAATGTAAATACCTTTTAAAAGCGCCCGGTGTCCTGTACGCTGGTCGAGGCGGCTAAGATACATGCCAGTCCACTGCTCCGCTAAGGAGTGAGGCCAGTAGATTCTAAGTTTATTAAGAAGTCGTTTTAAAGACACCTTCTCATCACAACACAATGCTTCTACCTTCTCCTTGTACCGTGACAACAATTCCGGATAATATTTTAATGCATTCACGCAGACATTGTCCGATGGCCAAAGCAGTAAGGATTCCTGTATCAAGTGTCTCCTCCAAGATTTCATGGGTTTATATAAATCCGATAAGTTTTTATTCCACGACATGTCTTGGTTGATTTGTATAAATTTTCTAATTTTTTGACAAATAATTTGATAATGGGATTCCACTTTTTTCCAATGAAGTAATAAGAGCCAGAGGTAGCCCAATAATTTTATATCTTCGTCGAAGTCTTTCTCGTTACTTATTGTCTCATGAAGTCTTTTTAAAAGAAAACCTTTTAGGAAAGCAAACAATTTCTCACCCTCTTCGTAGCTTAACTTTTGTCTGTAATTCTTAAAAGAATCAAACAAAAACTTTCCTTCTACGATTTCGGGTACTTCTTCATCGCGTAATACATTATAAATAATAACAGCATCTACACAATACATGACATCGTTGCTGGACTCGATGTATACCTCTAAGCTATGGAAGAGCGCGTTTAATAGATTCCAAGACTTTTCATCTAAAGTGCGAACATCTACGACTGATAGAACTTTATTAATAAATATGATTTTGTACTTGTATGGCACGTTGATATGTTTGTCATGATAGTACTGCAGTACGGTCTGTATATGTTTCTTGTTATGACCAGCACACGCTAACATCACTTCAAGGATAGAGTTTCTTTGTTCGGGATTTGTCTCCGTATAAACTAACTTCTTTAGATCAAAAAACGCTACATTAAACGGTGCGAATTCATACCACGGGTATACTTTAGTATTAGATGGGTTTGTGGTGTAAATACTCTCTATTGCATGATAAAATGCCATGTAAGCCAAACTAATGCTACGGTCCTCAGTCTCATAGTCATGTTTATCGTAAAGTGATTTCAATAATGGAGTAATACAATTTTTATCTGCATCCATACGTCTTAGAAATTCTTTTAGTTGGTCAAATGAAAGATGACTAGAATTTTTTTTCAAAAAATCGGGGATGTCTTCACTTTTTATATATTTTGCAAATGTTGGTAAATGAATATTGTCAACATATTGTCTAAAATTATTGAGCATTCTATTTTGATCTGTTTTAATAATTTGTTTTGTACGTTTTGCGCCAAATGAAGGAGCGTAATAGGGTGAAAGTGTTTCAATTAGATCCAAATACTCCTGACGGTGGCTATTAAGCAGAAAAAATGTATCTTGCAAATGCGAATCACTATAGTAATTATATTTACTCAAATAAGCTTTAAATAGAGTAATTGATTTTTCACAAAGTCTCTTTACTACTTGAACCGAAATTGCGCTTCCTCTATTACGATTGACTAAAACATGTTTAATATAATCTAAAGAGCATAGTGGCAACCATTTGTCAGCTACGTCAGGATTTACTTTGCGATAATAGAGATAAAAATCTTTTGCACGTTTCTCATCTTTGATGTTAAGTCTAATGTGGAGCGTGAGTTTTTTGATGGCCTTTGTAATCATTCGTGGGAACAACTGGGTGTGCAGGTGCTTGGGGTTGATAATGTGCGCGTATTGCTGGTCGGTGATGAGCCAGGTGCTTCTGTTGATGGCTCTCGTGACGTACAGCATGTCCTCACATCTTAGCACGTCCAGTATGTACTGCACGTCCCTGTTGTGGCTGGCGATGTCGATGTTCAGGAAGTTGTCAATGTCACATTTATCGAAATCTATATCGGCTGGTTGTACATTGTTAGCGATGGCTTCCTCCAACAGTTTGTTGTAGTGTCGATGTCTACTTCCCAGGGTATCACCTTCGAGCATTAGAGGCGCCATTTTCTGTAAAAAACATATCTACTGTAAACATACACATATAACAATAGCCTAGGTGTAGTAATATTGACAGGAAGCTGGTCGCTACTACAACGTTGGTATATTGCAGATTGTTGTGCTATTGTTACGATGTTTTCCTTTACCTATAATTCACACCAGCATAGCTTTTGTTAGCAATATTGATACTTATATAATAATAATGCATAAACACTGATGTAGGATCTGCAAATAACTATACGTTATAAAAAATAGGGACAGTGCCAGAAGTTTCTAGGACAATGAATTATGATGATGAGGAATATGAAATGCTGAAAACCAAAATGATCTTAAATATTGTAATTTTAATTATAATCATTGTAATTGTGTAAGGATTGTTGTAGATAGATATCTAATATTGCTGGTATGAGAAATAATGCTAGTGCAACTCTATTTAGCCGCACCTAAAGATACCTATGCTACACAAAATACAGTTTTTTACTTAGAGACTTGAAAGTATGATCAATTGAATATTTTACTTAAATCAATAAAATATAAGGTATAAAATGTGTTATTTATATTCAATGAATAGAACCTAATATGGCTGACGCATTCATTTCCATTATCTACACAAGTTTAAAAAAATGCACATTTAACTTTAGGTATTTCAATGATCTTATGTGACATCGTCATAAGACGATGCTCATAAGAGCAAAGTATTTAAAATGTGACTGCTAAATCCGAGATAACCATAAAATAATATATTTAACTTTGCCTGCCACCTAGTACTCACGTCTGAGGTGTGATAGATAGCTCAGACTTAAACATAAATGTAACTTCTTCTTAAGATACAATTAATAAAGTTTATTCTAACGGCCTAACTGGGTAGTATTATTATTTATTAATTTATTTGTAGTTTTTATTGAATTGCGACGTTAATTTTCAGTAATCGCTATTGATTTAAAATGGGAAATGAAAAACTTAAGTAGATAGATACTTATAAATATTATTGATAATAAAGATACATAGTTTTGTTGACAATCAGTAAATATGTAGTAACTATACACACAATATGTTTTACTAGGTATGTATTTTACCATCCCCAACCCAAGCTTCTATGACTCACTTGCCGGCGATCATGTTTTTTGTGATAATGCATTTTGACTTCTTCTGAAGGGTGTGCATACAACATACCACATATTTTCTCAACATGATCGTGGCTACTGTAATATCCTGGTGTAAGATCCAATACTAATAAATAATTTTGGACTCTTTTATCTAAACATAGCATTGATTCCAATACATGATTCCGAAAATCATCTTCAAATTGGAACTGATTGAAAACTTTATTCAAAGCCTCTTCGAATATTAGATATATAGATGGAAAATAAGTCTCCTCATCTTCCTTTAAATATTGAATACAAATTTCTGCAAAACGAGGAGTTGTTTTTATATAATACTGGTGCCATGTACATTCTCTATCCGATTTCTTTATAACGTCATCTAGCAACGTTACAAAAGCTACACTAAGTTTCCATGCTGTAATTTCTGCGTAATGTTGTCGCACTGAAGATATTTTCTCTAAATGCTCATATGTTTTGGCGAACATTGAAACCGGAAGTATCATATTTTTCTCAAAAACAAATTGACTCATATTTTGATGTAAGCTTTCCAGTAATCTAAGAAAACTACCTCTGTCGTTGGTTTCTTTGTCCCAAGGAGAATAACGTACCAAAACTGGGTTCATTACATTATTATATCTTTTCATTTGTGTTTCTTCGTCTTTAGAGCAAAGTAAATATGATGCAATTATTTCTGAATATGGATATCCTGCAGAGAATTTCTCTTCAACCGGAGCTAATAAAACATTTAAGACAAAGTCTGGATCTAGGATATGCATATTTTCACTTGCTTGTTTAATGACAGAATCGAGGAATTTACCGCAGTTAGCTTTTGCGGGCAGAGACTTTAAAAACAAGTAACTTTTTACATAAAACTCGGCTCGCACACTAACTGGAATCTCATTAACTTTCTTTAACAGAGCATATATGGCTTCATTTTCTTCAAAAGACAATTCATCAATAAACATTCTGAAAACATCCCAAAATAGTGTTATGTGTGATAACTTTGTTTCCTTACAAAGTAATGGAAATGTGGATGTAAAAAGAATCTTCCTTATTGTAGGGTTTTTTGTAGTTTTCCAGCATTTACCAAGCACGGGTGGTAAGTCTTTAGTTTTTAGTTTAGTGAATGCTAGCCTTAAGCCATGTTTTTGCAATGAAACTGGGGCTTCTAAATACTTTTGTAAGTGATCACGAATGTGTCTGGAGTATCTATTGTAGAAAATTGCGTTTAGAGACAGTACTGTAAATTGCAAGTAATCCCCTTTTGCATATGACAAAATTACGTCTGGAGGCAGGAGTGGCCTGGCCATGTGCAAATTTTTTGCAATATTTTTACGTAAGCTTATTTCATTAGCGTTTGAGTCATTCCAATTTATTTTCGCCTCTTCGGGGGCAAACTTTTTGATGAGATTCAAAAGGCTTGTTCTTGGCAGCAGAATGTATATGCCTTTTAATAGTGCACGGTGTCCTTCAGATTGTTCGAGGCGGCTAAGGTACGTGTCCGCCCACTGTTCTGCCATGGAGTGAGACCAATAGATTCTTAATTTATTGAGAAGTCGTTTTAAAGACACCTTGTCATTAGAAAACAATGACTCCACCTCACTCTTATAGCGAGATAACAATTCTGGGTTATATTTCAAAGCATTAACGCAGACATTGTCAGTCGGACACATCAATATAGATTCTGCTAACAAGTACTTTCTCCAAGATTTCAACATCTTATAGAGAGGAGATAAGTCTATGTTCCATGACATTTCTTGATTTATTCGTAACATTTTTTTAATTGTCTCAAAAACTAGCTGATGCTGTAATTGTTCCTTAGGTCGTTGCCAATCAATTAATAAATTCCAAAAGTTAGTTAAAGATATAATGTTGACGCATAACTCATTCTCTGTACAATTGTCGTGAATATTTTTTAATAAGTAATTTTGCAAATAAATATACAATTTCTCACTGTCCTCTTCATTTAGTTTTTTTCGGTAGATCTTCAGTGTATCAAATTCAAATTTTTTCTCGACGATTTCAGGTACTGTGTCATTGTGTGTGACCTTATAAACGATGATAGCTTGAACACACAATTGGACTTTATTACTTGACTCGATGTACACCTCCAAACTATGAAAGATTGCGTTAAGTAGACTCCAAGTTTTGTCATCAAAAGAGTAAGTATCTACCTCGGACAGAACTTTATTAACGAACAATATTTTATACTTGTACGGTACGTTGATATGTTTGTCATGATAGTACTGTAGTACGGCCTGTATATGTTGTTTGTTGCGGCCAGCACAAGTCAACATTAATTCAAGTATAGCATTTCTTTCTTCAGGACTGGTCTGTGTATAGATTATCTTTTTAAGATCAAAAAACGCTACACCAAATGGTGCGAATTCATACCAACGGTATACATTTGCATTTGTTGGAGTTCCGCCGCAAATACTTTCGATGGAGTGATATAAAGTCATGTGAGCTAAGCTTATAGTTCGGTCATCAGTCTCAAAGTTATTTTTCTGGAAAATCGATTTGAATAACGCAGTTATACACTTTTTATCTTCAATCATTCTGAGAAAATATTCTAATCTCTGAAATGTACATAAGTTGAAATGGCTGGCATTCGTTTCCAAAAACTCTTTAATATCTTCCTTTTTCAGACACTTTACAAATGCTGGTAAATTAAGATTATTATATCTTAAATAATACAGCATATTAGGCGGCTTCTTTTTCACTATTCTGATAGTAGTTTTAGGGCTATATTGAGGTAAATAATATTCCGGAAGTAAATCTACTACTTTAAAATATTCTTCGAAGTGGCTCTTTATCAGGAACGTTGTACTTTGCAAGAACTTATGTAATTCATTATTACGATTATCGCAATAAATTTTAAGTACTTTTATTGACTTTTTGCATAGCCGTTTCAATAGAGGTATAGGTATATCATTAGCGCGTTTCTTTACCATATATTCAATAAAATTTGTTGAGCAGTATGGCAGCCATTTCACAGCCTCTTTAGCATTAAGATTTACATAATAATTATAAAAATGTTTGGCACGTTTCTCGTCTTTTATATTGAGTCTTATGTGTAGCGTGAGTTTGTTGATTGCCTTCAGAGTCATCTGTGGGAATAGCTGGGAGTGTAGGTGGCCAGGGTTGATAATGTGCGCGTATTGCTGGTCGGTGATGAGCCAGGTGCTTCTGTTGATGGCTCTCGTGACGTACAGCATGTCCTCACATCTCAGCACGTCCAGTATGTACTGCACGTCCCTGTTGTGGCTGGCGATGTCGATGTTCAGGAAGTTGTCAATGTCACACTTATCGAGATCTATATCGGCTGGTTGTACATTGCTAGCGATGGCTTCCTCTAACAGTTTGTTGTAGTGTCGGTGTCTACTTCCCAGAGTATCTCCTTCGAGCATTAGGGGTGCCATTTTCTGGAAAATAATATTCCTCGTGTATTTTAACAATGTATTGTATGTATATGTATTTTAAAATGCCTATGCAAAAGTAGCTGTTTATCAATAATCACGATAAACTACTTTTTATTTATTTTATATTTGAGACGATGATTGCATATCATTGTCCCCAAAGTAATCGTATGTTAGGTACATAATATATGGTTGAAGATTTTGAGGTAGAAACATATTGTACCTAATTTACGAATTTTGTTTTTTGAACTACAAAAGTAGGTACAGTAACCATTTCCCATAAGGTGGGACCGTATGCCTGTTTTCCACCTTTGTGGTATATAATAAATAAATAAATAATAAATAAATATCCTGGGACATTTTTCACACACGGCCAATCTGATTCCAAACTAAGCAGAGCTTGTGATATGGTAACCAGATAGCTGATATACTACATATACTACTTTTAAATACATACTTATATAGATATTTACATCCAGACACAGGACAAACAGACATATTCATGCATACAAATGTTTGTCCTGGGTGGGATTCGAACCCACGACCCGCGGCTTGAGAGTCAGGGTTACTAACCACAAAGCCAGTATATAATAAAAACGTAAAAATACATAAATATCCTGGGACATTTTTCAAATACGGCCAATCTGATTCCAAACTAAGCAGAACTTGTAATATGGTAACCAAATAGCTGATACACTACATATACCTAGATACTACTTTTAAATATATACCTATATAGATAATTACATCCAGACACAGACATATTCATGCATACAAATGTTTGTCCTGGGTGGGATTCGAACCCACGATCGGCGGCTTAAAAGTCAGGGTCACTAACCACGAAGCCCACCGGGTATCAAAAAAAATAAGGCAATAATACGTGCCGTTTATTAATACTTTTGAAATTGATATTTTAAAGATTACCTGGGAGAGTAGACGTATATTTAGACACAACGAAGACTTGTCAAAATTAATAATACCAAGAAACACCAATGGAGTGATGCATTCTATTGGCACCGCTGAGCGACGTTAAAACTTCAAGTCGTTTTCATTTGTTTATCTAAATTTAACTAATATAAAGCACGTTTTGTAAAACCCAGATCCCGAGATATGTTACGAAACGTTAGATAAAGACTGATTTATATAAAACCCCGGTTTTCCTCATAAGCTTATTGATTAGTTTCACAACTTATACCTACTGGTTTAAGCCATTTGACGTAACGCAGGGGTTATATTTAAACAAGTAAGTACTACTTTGTATAACCACAAGAAAAACATTAATGTATCAGTCTGAACTATATCAAAATTTTATGTTAGCGATAATTTCTTAGATAGTATTGACCCTTAGTCAAACATTGTCAAAACTTTGAAGGTGCAAAAAACATTTTTTGGTAACTAATAAAATAAAATAAAGATATATGTGTCGACATTTTTCGTCGATTATTAAATAAAACATTAGTCGTTATAACAGTGACTCGTCTTAAAATTTTAGCACTAAATAAATATAATGCTTTGGCGCATCTCATTATCTTAATTATAAAAAGTAAGATCTTCTTTGTATCGCAAGACTAAGAAGAAACACAGTGATAGAAAAGCACTAAATATTGATTTTTAGTGGAAGTAGGTTCGGTAGAATGGTAATTTGATAATTTAATTCAAGTTTAATACTAATTATCTGTGTATGTATTCATAGCACATGAAACTGATTTTATTTCATGATAAAGTTCTACTTTTTATTGAATAAAGGGAGTATGGAAATTGGTATGACGGCCGGAGAATATAAGTTATATTCCTTGCATTATTTACCATAATTTGAAAACTTACCTATATGTAGAATCAATCTATAAATTTGTGTAGGTATTTGTAAATTAAATATAAGTAGACAATTTAACACAGCACAACACGATATAAAACATCTAGCTGAACGGAATGAACTAAAGGCAACTTGTGAAACCCCGACTCATCGGGACGACTATGTGTGGCGGACTGACTCTCGACGGAAGCCACGATTATTTGAAGGAATAACATCTAGGTACATATATAGGTATAGTTTAGTCAAGTCAGTAGTCACAAACTAAATAATAACAATGTAATGCGGCACGGGGTAGAGTTGGGTTTTTGGTTTGAGTTTGAACTCAGTGCTGTGTGCAAAGAAAGAATGTCGTAGGATAGGTATTATTATTTATCAAAAATGTTTTTTATACAAATAGGGCTTATGATTATTCTGAAGGTTAGGTTGCTTTTGCTGACTCAATAAACCAATATTATCAATGGTTGTTAAATAATAATTCAAAAAGGGAGACTTTCCTCTGATTGCGACACATTGCATGGAATTTGCGTCATATTTTCAAATATTGCACAATGTTAATTCACCAGGATTTATTTAAATATGTATTTACCGACAGTTACTTTATAGGTAGATACTAATGTATTTTATAATTTGGTAGATTCGATATAATTATGTTTCAGAAATGAGCTTAACACATTCTTATTGATAAAACTCACCTAGCCTTGGATATTACATAAGTAACATACCATAGTTTCGATACAATTAATTAAGTATTTTCAATACTTTTATGTCTATACTAATATTATAAAGACGAAAGATTTGTTTGTTTGTTTGTTTGTTTGTTTGTTTGTAATGAATAGGCTCCGAAACTACTGGACCGATTTCAAAAATTCTTTCACCTTTGGAAAGCTACATTATCCCCGAGTAACATAGGCTATATTTTATCCCTGTATTCCCACGGGAACGGGAACTACGCGTGTAAAACCGCGCGGAGGCAGCTAGTCAGAAATATAACGAGAAATAAGTGTTTGTAAAATACAATAGAATTAAACAAATGTGTTCAATATATAACATATAGTTTTATTTCAATTGGCATAACAAATATTATTTAACAAAACCGTTTTATACATACCTAACTTCGTACGTCGCACATGGGTACATTACAATACTTACCTATGTATGTTTTAATATCAAGCTTGTTGGAGAAGGCAATTCTTTAGGTAGTTCACAAAATCTTAATGATTTAATTTTATGCCTAACATGCATTCTTACCTCTAACGAGGAATTTTTAGATAGAAGCGTAAATATTTCTAATCTTTTTGCTTGAGCCTGATCTCCAAATACACATTTCGGTATTATTTTTAACACTAATAAATAACTTTCTTTTACATCTCTCAACAATTACTTCATAAATTCTAATTCAACTGAAAGGCAAAAAAAAATATGTAAAAAATTCTTTAAAAGATTTTCCAAATCTATACTAATATTATAAAGAGGAAAGATTTGTTTGTTTGTTTGTTTGTAATGAATAGGCTCCGAAACTACTGGACCGATTTCAAAAATTCTTTCACCTTTGGAAAGCTACATTAGTAACAGTAGTACACGAGTAACATAGGCTATATTTTATCCCTGTATTCCCACGGGAACGGGAACTACGTGGGTAAAACCGCGGGGAGGCAGCTAGTAATAAATATATCGAGGGAAATAATCGATGCATGTCATCCTTCATATACCTAATTGCGATTTTTCCGAAATGAGGAATAGCTTCTGTGAGCATTTCTTCCCAAGTCAATTCGATCGTCGTATTTTTATGAATATAGTGCATAATATCTACAAATGCAACGCTTAACTACCAAGCTGTCAACATAACGTAATCGTCATCCAGAAAAACATTTTCGAGAGCAATAAGTATTTTTTGACACATCGCTGTTGGGAATGTCATTTTCCTTTCAAAAACATAAATCTCGAATTTTCTACATAAATATTTTAGTGTTTCCATGAAATTAAACTTCACGTTACCGGGATTGTCAGAATGCGGGATGAGTGGTTCATCATAGGAACTAAGACTGTATTGTATCTGTGCATCTGTGTTTCCTCATCCTGAGAACACATAATAAATGCCGTTATTCAAAATCTGTTCTGTCCATGTCCATTTCAAAAGAAAATCGTGACAACTATTTTTAATAATTTTGTGTCAAAGATATAACGAGACACGAAATAAGTTGGTTAAAATGCAATGGAATGAAACACATGATTTTAAGAATGTTTTTATTATAGTTGACATAAGGACTATTTAACAAAAACAGTTTTACAAAATTATTACGTACCTACCTTTGTACGTCGCACTTGCATAATTACAATAGGTATATAATGTTTTTATATCAATGTGCAAACATTAAACAATCGAATGATAAATAGCTTTTTGAAATAGGAAATTAATTCTTCAGTAATTCAAAAAATATTATACTTTGATTTTATGACTATAATGCATTCTTAACTCTAACGAGGAAATAGTTGATAGTACCTTACATATTTCCATTTTTTTTGCTTGAGCCTGATCTGAAAATGTATATTTCGGAAGTAATTGTAACACTAATAAATATGTTTCTATTACATCGTTTTGGGCGAGTAATGACTTCATAAATTCTAACTTAACTAGATTGCCAAAATTAAAATAGTTAAGGAATTCTTTAAAAGCTTTTCCGAATAATAAATATATAGAGGGAAAGAATCGATGCATGTCATCCTTTACATGCCCAATTGCGATTTCTCCGAATTGAGGAATAGCTTCTGTGAGCATCTCTTCCCAAGTCAATTCGTTCGTCGCGTTTTTAATATTGTGCAAGGTCTCTACAAATGCAACGCTTAACTTCCAAACTGTCAACATAACGTAATCTTCATCCAGAAAAACATTTTCGAGAGCAATAAGTATGTTTTGATACATCACTGTTGGAAAAATCATTTTCCTTTCAAAAACATAAAACTCGAATTTTCTACATAAATATTTTAGTGTTTCCTTGAAATTATACTGGATTGTATTGGACTGGATTGGATTGTCCGAACGCCATAAACAGAATGAGTGGTTCATTATAGGAACTAAGACTGTATTGTATCTGAGCATTTGTGTTTCCTCATCCTGAGAACACATAATAAATGCCGTTATTAAATCTACATGTTCAAAATCTGTTCTGTCCATTTGTTCATATACTGATTCTAGCAATACATTGGCCACAAAGTCGGGATCTAAAGTTTCTAAATGATATCTCGCTTGTCTCTTCACATTTTCCAGGATTTCGTTACAATTCGCTTTTGCTGGGAGACTTTTCAAAGTTATGTAGCTCTTCTTATAAAAGTCCCCTTGTATGCTGTTTGGAACATCATATATTTTGCCTAAGACCGTATAAACTGCTTTATTTTCGTTAAAAGTCAAATCGTCAATGAAAACGCTAAACAATTTCCATAGCTTAATGATTTTTTGAGTTTTGTTTTGAGCACATAGCAGTGTAAAAGTGGATTCGAATATTATCGTACGAATGGTTACACTCTTTGTTGATTTCCATAAATTCAAAAGTATAGGTTCCAAATCATTACGCTGTAGTTTTGAGAAAGCTAGACGGATACAGTGTTTTTGTAGAGAAATGGGTGCATCGGGATATTTTGAAATGTGTTCGCTAATATGATTGGAGTACCGGTCATAAAATATAGCGTTGAATGAAACGACAGTGTATTGTAAATAGTCACCTTTGGCATACCCGAGAACTACGTCAGCGGGAATTATAGGCCTCGCTAAATGCATATTCTTTGCAATATTCTTTCTCAAGCTTATTTCGACATCTTGTGATTTATTCCAGTTTATTTTAGATTCTACGGGCATATATTTTTGTACCACCTGAAGCAGTTCTTTTCGCGGTAAAAGGATATAGATGGCTTTAATGAGCGCCTTATGTTTTTCAAGTTGATCTAGACAATTAAGATACATCTCCTGCCACTGCTTGGCCAGTGAATGGGGCCAGTAGATTCTCAGCTTGCTTAAAAACAGATTTAGTTTAACATTATCATTAAAACAAATCGCATCAACTTCATTTTTGAATTTGGTCAACAACGCCGGTTGATATTTGAGTGCATTCAAGCACGCGTTTCCAGATGGACACATAACTAAAGAATATTCTAACAAGTATAATCTCCATGACTTCATCTTCCTATATAAGGATGAGAGCTCCAAATTCCAGGATTTATTTCGACTAATATCTATTAATTCGTAAAGTTTTTTGACGTTTTCATATTTTTGGTGTTCTTCTCCCCAATCTGTCAATAAATCCCATAAGTCTTCAAGTAACTTAGTAGTAACGTAAAAATCTTTTTTACAAGTTACTTCCTTTTGTAGTCTTATTTCCAAGTAGTTTTTTAAATAATCAAATACCTTTGCTTGGTCGAAAGTGTTAAGTTTATTTTTGTAAGTCGATAAAGTGTTAAACTGAAACTTTTTCTCAATAACCTCTGGTACTTTTTCATTGTGTAAGACTTTATATACAATAATAGCTTGAATACACAATTCGACTTTATTATTAGACTCAATATAAATATCCATACTATGAAAGAGATCGTTTAAAATATTCCAAGTACATGTATCAAACAGATGTGTATCGGTTTGCTTTATCAAATTATTAACAAAGTTTATTTTGAACATGAAAGGTTCGTTTATATGTTTGTCATGATAATATTGCAATACAGAATGTATGTGTTGCATATTACTACCAGCACAAGCTAACAGTATTGTAAATATTGAATTTCTTTCGTCACCAGATGTTAAGATTTCAGACTGAACACATTTCTTGAGGCTACTTAATGCAATTTCAAATGGAGCAAATTCATACCAACGGTACATGCTTGTATGTGGTGAATACGGAAAAAAGTCATGTTGTATAGCGTAATAAAGTGCTATTAAATCATTGTTGTTATTGCCATCAAATATTTCATCCTTTATATGAAATAATTGCTTCAACAACATCGACGTGCTATTCTTTGGTACCTTTCCCGAGCAATGTCTGAACAGTTGGAAAGCATGATCTCTTAGATAATTTGCATTATTTAGTAGAAATTCCGTGATGACCTCATTCTTTAAAGATTTTGCAAGAGTTGGTATATCTATATGGTCAATGAAATGTTTTATGTTATTTAATATTCTATCGGGTTGTTTTCTTAACATTCTACTGGTTGACTTGGTTCCAAAATTAGGCAGTTGATTTGACGGAATTGATTCTATTACATCTAAATATTCATCAGTATAACGTTTTAATAAAAAGTCTGTGGTTTTTACAGCATCGCCTTTGTAGTCATTGTATCTTCTTATATATATGGTAAATATGTTGATTGATCTTTTGCACAACCGTTTAAGCATTTGTAATGGAATGCCTTTGGAGCGATTTTCCACAAATCTTTCAATAAAATCCATAGAGCAAAATGGTAACCATTTGATTGCCACATTAGGATTTGTTTTATTACAGTAATGGTAAAATGCTTTAGCGCGTTTTGCATCTTTAATGTTAAGTCTTATGTGCAGCATAAGTTTGTTGATTGCCTTCGTAGTCATTTGAGGAAATAGCCGAGAGTGCAGGTGCTTGGGGTTGATAATGTGCGCGTATTGCTGGTCGGTGATGAGCCAGGTGCTTCTGTTGATGGCTCTCGTGACGTACAGCATGTCTTCACATCTTAGCACGTCCAGTATGTACTGCACGTCCCTGTTGTGGCTGGCGATGTCAATGTTCAGGAAGTTTTCAATGTCACACTTATCGAAATCTATATCAGCTGGTTTTACATTGCTAGCGATGGCTTCCTCAAATAGTTTGTTGTAGTATCGGTGTCTACTTCCCAGGGTATCTCCTTCAAGCATTACGGGTGCCATTTTCTGGAAATTAGCACAATTTAAATAAGGTTACTTGATGGCATACCTAACTTTTTTTCCGTAAATAGTAATATTGTTCGATGATTAACTTTTGATTATATTATAGGAATCTATCTATATTATAAAAAAGAGTTTTTTTGTTTTTAATGTCAAATATACGAGCTAATAGAACATTATGAACAAATATCCTAAAAAAAAAAATGTTGCATAGTTTAGTGTGCAAATTTGGCTAAAAACTACGAATTGAGTCAAAACTATGGGAACATTAATGTACTGCAAAACTTCACAGATAATATACATAAATAAATGAATAATATTATATTATTTACAAAACCTACTACTGGTATCTTAATTTGATGAAGTCATACTACCGATAAACCCAACAAAACAATAACGTAAAAACCTAATTCCCAAGTAGGGTAAATAAGTTACGAACGCGTCTCTAATCTAATAATAAATAATCTAGTAAACAATAGTGTTTAATTAAATACCCAAAGTGATTTTTACTTTTTTTGTGAATCCTACTTAAACTTAACTAGGAAGTATCGCAATAATTAGCTTACCTTAGTGATCCCAAAAAGATAGTTAGATATGTTTAAAGTAGGTAGGTAGGTACTTCACATACATTAAAATACAATTCATAAAGTTGTAATGGTAATAGGAAAAAAATCGATTCAAATTAACTTTTTATTACAAACGAGAGTGTGAGAGTTTTGTTATGTCAGTGTTTGAAGCCGCGTATTCGGATTTTTTACGACAAATGAAATGACACTATGCTATATGTCTGATGTGGCTATCTGTGTGTTTCTAACCTAATCATTGGCGTTGGCTTATATAATTAGGTAATTTACCTATCTATCAGGAATAAAATGAACATGACATGCATTTTACATAGTTTGCCTAGACCACTGTTCCCCAAACATTGTTCTGCCAATACCCGGTAATTTTTTTACTGCTCTTTCGTGACCAACTCAATACTTTTAAACCGAAGATTGATTTTAAACCAACCAAACGGGTCAAAGACCAAATGCAAGCCGATCATTGACAAAAAAATAGAAGGTATTATTTTTAAAATAAGGCGGGAATTTTGACACCCGGTATTGTATGTTGATGGGCCCGGCTAATGGTATGGGAAACGCTGGCTTAGACAATACAAATCTGCCTATCAAGACATCATCCGATTATTTTTGTTATACCTAAATAGGTATCTGGATCAGAGATCAATGTCCTATGTTTGGGCAAGTTCATTTTTCTGTACCTACATAGGAGTTGAAGTTGCTGAAAAAGGCTGGCATACCGATCATCGACCACAACTGACCGTATCGCTTACTGTGTATTGTATCATAATCTTAATAGGTAGTTAACTTTTTTAAAGTACACTAAATAGGACGTATTCATACATTTTATACTAGTTACCTAGGTACCTAGCTATAGTAATTAATGGAATTAAGTGACTAAAATCATAAAATAGACGAAATATTTTAAAATTTCAATTAATTATAAATACCTACATTATAAAAGTTCTCGAGTTCAGAGCATTGCGCTGAAGCTGCATTTATTTATACACATTTATATTCAGGTTGGTACTGGTCGAAACGTAGATAACGCAATTCGCAACGATAGTTAGGTTTGGTCTAGACATAAATTGTGTGCCTACCATACATAGATAAACACCTTCTGGGTTAACGTAATAAGAAAATAACTTAAGATTTGTGCTTTTTATTACTTACCTATTTCGAACAACTGGAACTAACCAGTTTTCCAAATTGTATGCAAAGTACGACTTTATTATCTTGGATAGATTTAACTATTATTTCAACACTAACACACAACTTTCGTGATTCGTTATGACGCACCGCCCGGTGCAGATATCATAATAATATACCAGCCGGCAGCAGGGTTGCCAGCTCAATCAAAGCCGGTCCGAATCGCTAAAAATGTTGTTAATGTCAATGTTATAGTAACTCATTATAGTAGCTCAAAATAGCCTGTTTAAACTAATAATGTAATAGACAAATTTTATTATTCCGATTAATGTTAAATATACTTGTTACATATTTATGTTCATATGCTTTTCCGGTTTTGAAAAGCCCGCCAAATTTAAATGTTACTTTTATTGCACTATTTTACATAATGGTTTATTATTACTTTCTAAAACTGTAAAACATATAAAGGAAGGTCGGTTAAGTATCTCGGAAGTTAGCAAGTGCTTAAACTATCGTTAGTATTATGGTACTAGCGATTTAAATAAAAAAAATCTGTAAAATATGGAAACACGTTTGTTAGATATAAGTCAGAATTAAATTAGGTACAAAAGATTGTATGATTGTATGTTGATTATTATAATTATAATTATAATATAATTTAATTATAATTATACATAAGACTGTATACCTGTTTGCCACCTTTGTGGTATATATTTTTTTTATTAATTAGTATTTTTATTTGTATTGTATAAAAAGTTTATTTTTTGCATAGAATATAATGTTTACTATTATTTAAAAAAACTTTTGGTGCGCGTAGACTCGTTTTACAATTCTATATTTTATTGAGTATGGATACAGAAGAAGCTGTATTCTGATTGCGCGAAAGGTATTGCAATCGATTTGGATAGATAGCTAAGAATTGCAATTTAAATATACCTATTGACTACGAAATCTGTGTGGTCGCGTACTACAGATTAGTAAAAAGGTCGTGTAACAACAACTCATAGTTAATGGTTTGGTTTTGGGTGTGGTGTAAAAGGTCACAATATGGGTCAATCCCATTGAAAGGTCGAATACTTGAGATTATAGTTTTATTGAACAGCAATCGGACTCAATTATCGAGTGTTTCGATATCCAAGTTTGCGGACGCAATTTAAACTAAGTACCTATAAACATTGGTACATTTCATTGTTGAGAACAGAATTTTGGTTAATATATTTCTTACTAACTTCTGCCCGCGCCTTCGATCATGTGGATAAATTTTTGCGATAATACTGACTCCATGTAGGATCATGTCAAACCGATGATCTATTACCACGACTTAAAAACCAACATACATAAATATTCAATATTTTAGATCTATTTATGATTAGAAATAAATAAATAAATAATTGGGAAATTGCAAAGAGATTGTAGCAGATTTAATTGAAATCATTTCACCCATATATTCATGAATTCGTAATTAACATAATCAATGGATTTAGTCACTAGATTAGTAAGTTGAAGTACTTAGTTGTGTTGTCAGTCTGTCACATTTGTTGTAGGTACTGATAGGCTGAACCTGTTCTCGAACGGGTCCAGTCTACGCAAATAGTGTGGAAAGATTTCCTGCACCTGATATAAGCTAGTTCACGAATCTTTCCTTAGCCCAAGGGTTCCGTTTGTTTGAAATAAGGTTTTAATATTATTTAAAGGAAGGTAGGTATACAATATACCTACTGCAACATATAGACCATAAATAAATAGAGAAAGGTGTCTAAATAGCATTGTTAAATATACAGACATTCAAATTACCTTAAATGCCGATTCCTTCCGAATCTTAACATAGTAGGGGAAGAGTGCTTAAGATGGCATAGTCAGATAAGATGACACATCTTTGTATTTCGTTTAATATTCGGCCCAAAGGTGAATACGTGACGTTTTACAGAGTACCTATTGGTAGCGCTAGTGGTGAAGTGCAATTTGGCGGAGACTGACAGCGCGTTGTAAAATAGTTAACGTTTTTGTGATTATGTAGTGAGAAAAAAATATCCAAAGCTTTCGATTATGGTGGAAATTCATATAAGATGTGAATATTTTCGTTTGAACTAATATTAATTATAAACAGTGATTAATGCATGGCCCCAATATTAATAATAACGTGTTCTAACCTAAAAGATTTTGTGACGATGTTTGAATGAAAATTTTGTTTACTATTTGGTAAGATGACATACTAGACATCGGTATAAGATGACATATATATGTCATCTTGCCTTTATTAGGCGGTTGTATGCCTATCTTTTTTTATTCGGCACTAACAAGATTTTCATCCAATTTCATCTACTGGCTAAGTGTGTCATCATTGTATAATCTCTGTTTTTCCACTGCTGAGTGGGACCCAAAAAGAAAAAAAATATATTGTTGGATAAGACGACATACCACATAAGGTCTGAGATGACATGGTGTGTCATCTTTCCCTAGTCTTGTGTCATCTTACACACGTGGACCTAAGTGCATTTAATGATGTTTTTTTTAATTTATATTCAGTCGATTGCTCCAAAACTATAATACTTTTGTTAATAAGTGATTACTTGAATATATCGTAAGGTTTTGATCTCACTATAACTTTATTTATTTTGAATATTTGGTTTGAAACAAAAAGTATGTCATCTTAAGCACAATTCCCCTATGGTAACTTGTAATAGCCTCATTGTGTCAAAATTAAATATTTGGCATGTTCTCTCAATCTCATCTGATTATTTGACTTTTACGTTATATTGCTATGAGAGGTGGCAACTAACTGTATTAATGAAATATCCAGAATAATTACCGTAAACATAGGTAGGTATCATAGCCGATACCATAAACTTGAACGGTGAATTTAAATATTGCATAGAATTGATTCATTGCTGCTTGAATCAAACGGTTCGACTCAGTATTGCGGTTACGAAAAATTTTTTAATATTAATACAGAGTAATAAACAAAAGACACATGCTTTTCACAATCAGAATCATACTTATATGAAGATGCTAATGCAATGTAAATAAGCACAGTGTACTGCTAAGCTATTTTAATGATTGTAAATCGTATTAATTTGAAGCATAATTATATCAATAAAGTTACTGAAAATATGGACACAAAATAGGTATTTATTAATAGTTCAAAAGCACATTTACTACTAAGGAGTACATATTGCTTAAATGCTTCTTCAAGTCAGTCACGAAGAGTAATAACTTATTCTAAGTTACGCTTCATAGTGAGTCACATTACTTTAACAAGGGCTATATAACCAACGTTATTAAATATATAATGTTTCTAGATATAGAACAATACCCTGTGCAACTTTGGTAATTACCTAATATAGTGTTTTAATTCATCGATAAATCGCCGATGAGCCCGTTATTAGGAAGGTCAGCTAATTCATTAATAATATTTTAATTGTAATCCCTACTTCTTGATTTGGTAGGTTTGCCCTTTCAAATGTTATCAAAAACTAAATTCTATACGAGATAGCCATGAGTGCGAAGAATAAATAATAATTAGAAATAAAAAAATATTTTATCGTCATATGTTATAGATCCTTCCCAACAAACATTTTAGTGCTAGCGGCAGCCTTTTTTAGAGCTCTTACTGTTATTTAAGGTATATAAGAACTCCGATAGCAACCTTCGACTCTACAGTAGGGTTAGTTATGAATAATTAAACCTTCCAGAGGAATAAGAGTAATAAATAAAAAAAATATAAATCAAGACGGTAGTATGGAGTTTATCGTAACCATTGTATAACTTATTCTTATAGCTTTTAGTTGCACAAACCTATAAAAGCAATTGTAAGGTGTCTACTAACACTTACTAACGGGTGATGTTCGACTACTGGGGTAGTGAAAGGTCTTGTAACACCTGAAGTCTTACTCTAATAGCTTCAAGAAGTATTAAACACTCTGAGTGATACTCAGGTGTCTACAAACACTTACTATCAACTGGTATTCTTAAAAAGAGTTAGACAAATACTTTATATCACCTAACGAGTTTTGTCGAGTCTTAAGAGTTACTAAGAAAGCTATAAGGATCTAAGAAGTGTTTATTAGAAGTCCTATAGAGGTTCTGCAATCCACCTTAGTATCAGTATTTTATCACTACGGGAGGAATAACAGAAATATCAGGATGCTTAAGTAATTAGAACTAAGACGCCATTTAATAAAGATATACCTACTATAAAATTGTGAAAGAAAAACCTTATTGCAATGTTCCTAGTCCAATTATTTACTTACATTGTTCATAATTTTCAATTAAAATATCTTAAGGAGGCTCCAGGAATTGATAAATAAGATAAATAAAGAAAAAAAAAATTCTGGCAGTATTTTTTTACATCATTTAATCATCAAAAGTAGTTTATTTTTAGGGCGCTTCAAAAATGAGATGAGAACTAGTATATATTGTTACCGTAAACTTACCGCCGCATGTGATTAAATCCCTATAACACCCAGTAATCTTAAACACTTTAGGTACTTACCTTAATTATTTTATTAAAACGCCATGACATGAATGCGTGCTATAAAATACTATCACTATTGACTCTAACAAGAACGTAAAACTCTGCGAAACAGTTTAAATATTTAGCGCTTTCGGTGAAATTTATTGCTACCAAAAAAGTCATTTAAGTGGTTTCCATAACTTGTTTACTACTTTAGCTTGCAGTTATACCCTGTGTATAGCTTATAAAACACTTGAAGTGGTAGTCACTGCTACTGTAGCACTGTTCTAACTCTTAATAAACACTTATTTATCACTCTCTATAACCATTAAATAGCCTCAAGCTCTCGTACGAACAGGCCCAAATCAGGGTTATAAGAGAGTTACAGAACGCTTTATCACCAAGTTGTTAGTGCCTTTACATAACCTTGGGTTACAAAAATCCTCTTAAGCAGCTCATGTAGCCCTTATTCTTATTACCAAAATGTTAGTTGGGTTCTTACAGAAACAAGGTTAACTTAAAAAATATCGTAATCTTGTGGTAGCTATACTTTGAACATAATATTTTCAATTTAATATAATATTATTTTTCTAGTTTTTAATCTTATTATTATATTTTGTGGAGAGAAGAAAGGCAGGTCTTTGCTTTGTTGTGGGTTATTCATGGCTGAAATAGTAACTACTACAACTAATTGTTAGAAATTTGTATGTTACTGGTAATGTCGCGATGTTTACTAATTAATTTATTACCCGTCAATGTACACCATGTATTTTAAATATACCTCTGCGCTAGTTAGTTCACAGTAAGACGACCACGCCCAGGCGGATTGCGTTCTTGCCCCAATATGCATCTGATACTTGGAGCGACTCGAAACCAGGCTGTTAAGACAAGGGGCTATTTTGTAATTTATTGTGGGGTAACACGCACATAAGTGCTATATACCTATCATAAGGAATTTAGGTCCGGTAGGTAGGTATAGATAAAATATTTCGATGATTGATTGAAAAGAAATAAATTAACTAAAAATATTAGCTACAGTGTTATATATAGTACTAGTGGCTCCCCGGGGACCTTCAATTTCCCCGGGATAATAAGTATCCTATGTCCGTCTCCTGATTCTAAGCTACCTCCCCACCAATTTTCAGCCAAATCAGTTTAGCCGTTCTTGAGTTACAAGTAGTGTAACTAACACGACTCTCTTTTATAAATATAGATTCATTTAACTTGTAGAGGATCATTCATTTCTAGGAGTCCCTGCCTAAGAGGCAGATGACGCAGCAAAGCTTACACCTCTTAAAGAGTCGTCGAGTTTCATAGAGTCAAAAAAAATGTTGTGGCCAAAAATACGTTTCTAAAGCCCCGGCCATAATGATAAGGAATAGGGTGAGGTTTTATGTTCTGGCTTTTGTCAAACCGACTATGATTAATAAATACCAACTCGATCATCGGTGATTATGTTTGCTATTAATATAAGTAAAGGCGGATCACGTGAGCAATTCTAATTAAATTGTTTGATACGATTGAGTTAAGTACCGAATTCCTAAGGATATTACCCGTCTGGCCTTGAGTTTATTTCAAGTGAGGACCACAAATGTGTAATCTTATATCTAAAGCAAACCGCGAACGGATGTAATCCAACTTGATATCAGTACCAAAACTGTAAGAAAACGATCGATTTTGTCTCAATGTAGACTCTGTAGTGAGCCTGATTTTCAAGGGTCGTGCATTCGCTTCCCACTAGAACATACATTTGTGGGCATAAATATGCCCGTTTGATCTGTATCTACTCTTACCTTGGAATCGGATTGGCCTTATGTATAAAGTCTCAGAATATTTATTATAAGAATCTATTTTTTTAAATAAATAAATATTATTTAATATAAAATATGACATCAGGGTATAATGATCCATTTAAATGCTGAAATAGGTATTTAGGCTAAAAGCTCCGCGGGAAACCAATATCATATATGGGGTATATTTCCTTTAAAGACTAATGAATGTCAATTTGAGCAAAAACGTGCGAATCAGGGGTGGCCGAGCAATTAGTTATATCATGACAACCGTCAATCAAACGCTTTTAATTGATTATATTAATAAAACTTGTCTCAATACTACATCTAAATTGCCGAGATATCTAAAGTATTTAACTATTTCCTTGAAGTTAATATTTTATAAATGTCACAAGTTATTCTGGTTCCACTTTACGAGTAAGTACTTGCATTATTATCAATACAATGCCTGTGGAATTTGATTGTGCATACACAAAAGCTTTGCAAGTGAAATGGGGAACTAGTTTCAGCTTTAAACATTGAAATTAAATCTATTTTTTACCAGTACTTGGCAGAGGAGAAAGTATATCCAGAAACAATCGAATATAGCTCGGGTATACAATTCTTTTTATTTTTAGGTATATAAATAGGTTTAGGCATACTTAAAATGATAATCCCATTTTAGTTCTATATTGTTGTGTTTTAATAATCAATACTAATAAAGAAGATAACAATATTTAACTGAATTAAAAGTTATTATATTTAACTTAATTAGAAGTGTGATAATATTAGCATATTAACTTTTAGAAAAGCTTATGGTATTTTATTATGATGTTTTCTTATGTTAAGCGTCTAAAATACTACATAGACTAGTTTCATTCAACTACGTTACGGTAACAAGTGAATATGCAATAAATTTTGGGGTGATTTCGTAAAGTAAATAAATGACACCATCTCGACAATGAATCGACGTAGTGTTGTGCTTTGTCTCTATCGTTTATATGCAATCACGCGAAAGGTCCGCTAATAGAGCCTCGTTCGCTTTGGAGGTTGGTATGAGAGAACGCAGGGGAAGTTTCAAGCAAAATATGATTTAGTTTATAGTAGGTAGCAAACGAAAGTGGTTGTGTTACATAACTTTCGTTATCTCTGGTCCAACCCACAACAGCAACAATGCCTTGTATTTGATATACAATCAGAGTAATGTCGGCTCTGTATTAATAAGTTCATTATTTTTTAACGATAACCCTTATATGGTAGTTTCTCTTTGATTGTAAGCATGACTCAAAACAACTTACTTATATATAAATAATCTACCATTAATTTATCAAAACTATATCATAAACTATGGCTACAAAATACATACGAAAAATAAAATAAAGATTAGAATATTTTTTCGCACAAACCTACACCGCATAGGTATATTTTTTTTTATTTAATTGAGTGTATGTATGCTGACTACCTTTTTAATTCTTTACTTATATAGCTGTTGGTTTCGCCAAATAAATGAATTAATGTTACTGAGTGTACTAAGTCAAGTGGGTGCAGTATATCTGTATCGAAGTATTGTAATGTTGGTACTATTGCTTACACTTATTTATTGTTAATGCGTCTGCAATATACCGCATACAGGTAGCGGTAATTAATAACTAAATTAATTTTATCATAAAAAAGTATAAAAACTTCATGGTATACATCCATACACTTGTAAATGAAGTTATTATCTGAGTTATTATTGAGTAATGTTCATGATACCTCATATTTTAGATTTCTACAATAACGCGATAGCATACCTACATAAGAAGTATTCGTAGTCATTTTAAAAGTATGTTAGAACTGCATGTTGTGTGTGCGAATATTAATTAGGTATATGTTTTTTTTTGTATGGAAATATATCTTAGCCAAATTCATCGCAGATTATGAGTGGCACAAATTTATTTTACACTGTCCTTCAGTACTTACATTCCTTCTCTAAATTTTTTGTACAAACTTATTAATATACCTATTTGTTCGTTATTTTACTTGTGACATCGAGTGTACTATTACAGGACTGTTACGTTAAGTGGTTGTGCACCTGTTATTCTGTAGATAATGCTTTTTATCTGATTTATTAATTACAATATACATTTGTTTTAAACAAAGTATTTACCACCCGTAGCGTTAGTCGGCGTAATTATATGAAGACTATACTCAGATTACTCATTGTAGGCAGAGAAATGAAGTTTCCAGTGTTGCAGTTACTAGAGTTTCCTTTTTTTTATTCAATGTCAAATTGCCTTTATATAAATAAAAATATGTAATTTATGGTAATAAAACAGAAGACATAGGTACACGGTAGGTAATTAAATATTACATAAAATACTCTTATGTATATTATTTGTTTTGGGCTATTGGAAGAACTATAGTCATCACGTGTCACGCTATGGACCCCATTTTGTTTTGGAAGTGACTATTTGTACGGGTACTGGACAAATAAATTATATTTATTCGTACATTTATTAATTTTTTTTAAATTTAGCATGAATTGGATGATTAGCCTATGTTAGGTTAATTAAATTAATAACATTTATTCGATTTTATTTATTTAATTTTGGTTTCAATTAAATTCAAATTTAGTTTAAAAAAAATGAAATTTTGGGATTTTCGACTAGATTTATGTATCGGATACTGAAAGAACAAAACTGCCGAACATCACTATTGTAGCGGGTCACCCTTTTTTGTATCAGTGACAGTTGCACTTGTCACTTCTCTGACTCGAATTATTAATCCGACTATAGAACCTTTAATCATTCTAGTATATGATGTATCTTTAGGTCTATTATATTACTCTTTGATCTTTAGGGATTTAACTTAGTGGTACCAAGTCAAAATACCGGTTGAATACCTACTCATGAATTCAAATATCACAGTAATATATTATGTATACCTAGTAGAAATATAATATATTTGTTTGTTTGATTGACCATTGTAGAATAAATAGCCCACATTATTTGCATCTAAAACATCGTGAGGAAAGCGTGACACAGTGGCATAGTACCAACCTATGTTTATTTATTTTAAGGGCAACTAACAAAACGTACTACAAAAATTACATTATATATTTAATAGATCTAGTTGTATGCTTATGCTTCAATTAAAATCAATGACAGCTTACCTCATATTATTTATCAATTCCCTTAAATAGGTGTACCTACTGTAGATAATTTGACAGTTAAAAAAATACTTTAAGATAATAAAATTTACTTTATTATTTTTCTGACCTACAGTTAGGTCAAAGTCTATTTAAAGTTAGTAAAGAACTAGCTGCCTCCCCGCGGTTTTACCCGCGTAGTTCCCGTTCCCATGGGAATACAGGGACAAAATATAGCCTATGTTACTCGGGGATAATGTAGCTTTCCAAAGGTGAAAGAATTTTTGAAATCTGTCCAGTAGTTTCGGAGCCTATTCATTACAAACAAACAAACAAACAAATCTTTCCTCTTTATAATATTAATTAAGTAAAGAATAACATGTGTGCTCTTTCAAACCGTGTGGACATTTACATCAAACTCCCACATTTTAATATAAAGGTGTGACAATGTTAGCTTTTTATTCATTTACAATCGAATAATTTCACGAAATAATACAATAAACAGACATACTTATCCATCATTAAAATATTATTACCAATATCGTTATGGCTTATTAGTTACTGTGTTATCTGAAACTTGTGCGTTTATATCTTAATTAGTGAGCCCGAGGCAGCTCTGCGCACGCGCCGTCTTGTTTTGCGTAAGAATTCCACAAATTAAACCATGTAGTAACTAAAAGTTAAAAGAATAATGACGAAATTTAGTTGAATGTTTGAGAGTAGCTGTTATATATGAAGCAGAAAAGAAAGTCAACGTTTAGATTTACTTTACCCTGGGGTCGTTTTAGTTAAATTTAAATGCCGTTCGAAGTACCTAATTAAGTAATATCTTTAAAAGTTTGAACATGAAAGTTGAAATAGGACGAACATAAAGCTCTTAAACGTGTCCCGTAGCCCCACCACACGGTGCCAAGGCGTCCTCGTAACATCCAGGGGTTAGTGTGTAGATGCCAGTAATTCACACACACATAACCTGGCGACTCCCCAGGGAATAAAAGTCCGAACATAAAGCTGGTGGAAAGATAGATAGATAATTATTTATTGTTACACCACATATAAAACATAAAATTAACAATAAACATAGAAGACAAGAGTGTTTTAATGGGCGGCCTTATCACTTAATGTGATCTCTTCCAGACAACCTTAGGATGGAGAGGTTTCATAAAAAATTGAGAACGGGGATGTAAACAATAGAGGAATAAAGAACAAAAACAAAAGACATAGTGATGGGCTCCAACATGAGTTCTAAATAACTTTATTTTAACATAGTAGTTATCTAGGTATATTAAATTTTGTTAATCAAACTGAAAAAAAAAAACGGTGACGACAATAAACAAATTCACCTATCTACCTCTACAAACCTACCTCAGTAAATATTTGCTACTTAAAAACACAATTTGGAAATTAATGAAGTAACAAAGAGGAAATTAATTTACTTAGGTAGGTACTATAATTTGCCACAACATCAAAAATGTTTTAATCCAATTAGTGTACTTGCGCAGTAGTGCATGACACACGCTACTGCGATATTTGATAATGATCTGAGAATCTAAATAATTATTGATTTATAGCGTAATAAAGGCAAAAGTAAAACGCCGATGATTACTTTGGCCAAACAATGTGTTCTACGTACCTAAAATTAAATAGGAATGTATGGAACTTCATTATCAATGTCATAGAATATTTTATTTATCTGCCTACCTGAATTCTTTCTATCAACCGTAATCGAATAGAGCCCATCTCCATACTTCCACATTGCATTAGAACATAGCTTTCGATATAGGATATCGTCAGATTTATATTCATGTTTTCACACATCTAAGTAGCACCAACACATACTTAATTATTTTTAGTTAATCAACATATTTCTTTACAGCATACTCGTTTCAGGCACTCGTAATTATAACATAAAAGACTATTTGGCTATGCAATACCTAAGTTTTTATTTTAACACATACCTATTTAATTAAATAATGCAATTAGATTTCTTAAGATCCTCCATCAAATTATGTACATAAGTAAAATAATTACAGTCTTGTAATGTTTAATAAAAAATATGCACGCGTTACAAAAATTGTGAATGTACCATGTCAAACTAGACGTGAGGGATATAAAACTGTGTAAAAATGACCTTAGCATAGATAGACAAGACATAAAAAAACAATAGCTTTTCCTTATGCCGTTAATAAATATGTTTATTTTTGTAGATCCATTTTAACGAACCCGACAGATATGCGGAAGCGTTTACACAAGACAAGACAGACGTATTTCAGATTACAATGTATGTATATACAGGTTGTATTGCATGTATGCACTTGCCTATAGATTTTCAAATAAAAGGTTTGAGACGATGGTTTGGTATGATTTCGATCTTTGATGATTTCCTAATGAAATACTTGTAATATTTTAGTACCTAATTCTGCCGCAATATGGCGATATTGGCGATGTCTTTTTATATTTTTGACTGAGGCTTAAAGCTCACATTAAATGACGATGCTTGGGCACAGAGCTAGTTAAAAATCTTGTATGGAAATAACCTTCCAAGCCTCAATAATTCATATACGCCTGCAAGGGAATAAATAATGTTTCATTTCAATATATGGTAAATGACCCAATGGTGGCCAGTTTAAGAAAAAAAAAACAGGTTTTTGTGAAATATTACCAAAATTGTGAAAGTTTCAGCACTGAATATAGTGAAACTGTAAAGTCCAGTCCTTATTTAATATTTGTAATGTGTTACGCGTGCGATACGGCAAAGCTGGATTCAATTAATTTAACAAATAAAAGTTGTAGTTTTGTGACCCAGTCTTGGACAGGGAAAATTCATGAATGGATACCCCAGTCTTAGTCTAAGTTTATCTTTATTTTATGGTTAACACATGAAACAAAACTAATTTTGATTTTAATTAAGCAATACTATTTTACAAGTGAAACTTTCTGCTCACCGCCTGAACGATTTCCCCAAGAAAAGCCGTCGTTGTCAATTTCAAATCACCTTACACTTTGTATTCGCGCATATTTGTACATGTAACTGACTGAATTCAATAAAACTTTAAACTTAGATAGTTCGATGTCTAAAGTCTATGTCACAGTGATCCCAATGTAAAAACATTCGCTCATGTCCGAATTCTAGATGTTTCTTTTAATTTTTGCCCATTACTGGTACCGTGGCCACGACTGGTACACTTACGATAGGTGTTTTATTTTATTTAATATAACAGATATATTACAACCCGGTCTAAACTATATGTAAGTAGTCAAAATCATTTAAGTAATTAAAAATAATTCCATTTCCATTTTCCAAAATAAGGCCATTCTTTTTAGATAATCATAAGTTTATTTTGTGAAACTCATACAGACGGTAAGAAAATTTTGTTAACAAAATATACTTAGGAATTTCTTTTATTATAATCTCGGTTATTATGTATACACTCTGTATATGTTTATTAATTATTTAGGTATCTACAGTCATTAACAACGAGTGTGTTGTTCCATACTTCTGAAACTCAGACTCATTTATCATTGAAACAATTCGGAATTCAATAACGAGTTGCAAATATTTGTTTTCGCGTTAACTACACGGTATTTAATACTTTCAATATTTATGAGTCATGGAAATATTTGCCACCCACATGAGAGCTTTTTGATGCTGGCAACTCAGAGTTTACTTTTCTGCCATGTCATTTCTTTTTATAATTTGGATTCTAGATTGAAAGTGTAACGAATAAATCTGTCGTCTTGCTTATACAATAGAAAGATTTAGTTAAAATTTGGTATTAACTATTAGGCAATAGAGTTCCTGACTCAAGAATTTTCAAATGCATTGCTATTTAAAGGACATCTAACACAAATGATGTAACCCGAATACCTTCAACTAAAATAAATCAACACTACCATGGTCTGGTCTGAGACCTATTATAATATAGCAACAACCGGATAAAGAACGAAACAAATCGATCTTATTATCCCTAATGAATTGTCTAATGACTTCCATAACTGCGAATAATTATAGAGCTTTCAACAACCACTAAAGCTAAGTGTCGCTTGAATTATTTGCCGGTTTTTATCTAAGCATTTAATCTGTTATTGATTTATAATATCAATTTGAAATCTAATTAAAAACACCTCGTATTTTAACCATTTTATTTATTTTACTACCCATGAAAGAACATTGATTTGTACAGTATATTTTATGCAGAGTTAAGAATACCTTCTTTTAGTTTGGTTGTTTAATGTATAGAATAAAAAAATGACTTTGTTTAAAGATGATTAAACAATTTAATGTTTAGAAATATTTTTGAGCTATTTTCATTTTGATTGCAAACTATTTATTTAATGTAAAAGGAAAAGAGTATCACAATTTTCAACACATTATTACCAAGCAAAATCTGGTAGGTACAAGACAAAACATTATATAAATTGGTTGTAAGATATAAATCGATTTAATTATTGTTAAGATCTTAATAATCATAATGGCGACTAAGCCCTTTAAAAAAGTATAAAATGTTATTACATAATTACTTACACAATTTACTCGGCTGGACCGTTATAAAAAAACTATGATATTATAAAGTATACTTTTTATTACAGTATTTACTGTAGTATGTCGATTGTTTCCTTATCAAAGAAAAAATATAATAACCTACGGTTTGTACAACGCATATTAATATCAATTTCATAGTAATGCCGTTACTCGAATCAGAACATATACCTACTATTATAGTTTTTAAATGCGATTACTGTGCATCCGGGAATCGATACGGCGACCTCGCCTTGTTGGGCGACTATGCTTATTGCCTACTTACTATATTGTTTAAGACTGCAGTTAAAATAAAGATACTTACCACAATATTATGAACAAAAAATATGTGAACAAAACTGTCGAATATTTAAGTAAGTTAATAAAGTCCTACGTCGTAAGTCTAAGTCGGATTCTACTACTCGGTTCAGAATGTGGTTATTGCAGAGATGAGCCGGCAATAAAGAAGTTGATGACTTTAAGACTTTAGGTGTTTTCATGGTTTTATCAATTTCCATTATATTTTAATCTTAATCATAATTAGCAAGTTATATAAAGAGTGACAGTGTTTGAGGACGAACTAATACTTTCAAGGCATACCAACAGCAATGTAGAGAAGCCATGGTTACCTGTTCAGAACGAACATCATATAGGAGCATCAGCAGGGATACCAGCTGCTATAAGTCTTCTCCCTAAGCATTTAGACACTTATTATTATAATTAGAATCAAAGCTTGGCGCCATGACGCATATACGTAGGATGCACTCCAATACATAGGTAGGTAGTAATTGACTGTAAAGATAACATTCATAGTTACTCATATCTAAACATCTTCATCAGTATGCGTACATCAGCTATTTGCTAAGAGATTGCTATCTAGAGGTTAGTTAAAATAACTACAGCCTATCAATTTGTTTAGATATCCTTTTTATTTAAATTGAAATAATTTATTAATGACTAAGTAGTGCTTCCCGCGTTCCTAGGGGATCTTCAATATTTCCGTGACAAATAGTAGCCTATATGTTATTCCAGAACATATTCTAACTCTGTGCCAAACTTCATCGCAATCCCATCAGCTGTTCTGGGGTGAAAGAGTAACAATCATACATCCATACATACATACATTCTCACCAATTTCCACATTTAGTAGGATTGTTGGTATACAACATCATTGGTTTAATTCACATGTTTTGTGGCTATGGAAGGGCACATCTTCTGCATTTATTATAGTTTGTATTGTATTGTAGCCTTTTGAGATTTTTTTAAGTCCACAGGTTCAGGTTTCAAGAGTAGTCTTCTTACATCCTATTTGGTACATCATAAATACCTATCTCATAAATCAATTGTCACGTTAAATATCAAAATAAAACCAAATTTACATCAAGAACTGGAATGTTATATGCATATAATATACATTAAAGTGCTGTTTAGATATTAAAAAGCACGCCGACATTTAGAGTAATTGATTGTACTTGAATCGTAGATCGCTTAATTGTCTTTGCCCGAGGCAATATTTTAATGTCTCGTAAAGTTGTAAATGTAACTTAAAAATATAAATTATGACTTAGTTGCCTGTGAAGAGTAGTTACTACGCATGAAGCAGTAACAATTTAAGCAACAATTTATTTTGTGTGAAAAACTAATAATATTTTAAGACATTTTTATACCGTAGGAAAAACATTTCTTTACATCATATATTTGCGTAAAGCGTACTAGGATAGATTCCTCCCCTTTATCCTATACTATCGTACCTTATATAGCTTTAAGTATTTATGATTGAGAATGTAATATTTTTTAATTAAAGGCTGAAGGGATTTTAACGAAACTTGATACGATTACCACATAGGATTATTTATAATTCGGTAGAACTTATATCCATAAGAAACACGGGCGAAATCCCAGGCGGACCATTAAAATTCTTTGCTAAGTAAATTATCAACATCAATTTACAATTGAACTATTCTACTGACAAATTAGAGGCAATAAGTACACGAGATAATAGTTATGTACCAACCGAATATTTTATAAGGGATTTACATATCAATGTTCTAGTACCATAAATAATCAAATTGCAATGGCTAAACTCACTCACTTATTTATGAGTAATATGAGTTCAGAGACTATAACTTTTTGACCTCAGCAAAAGTGTCAGCAGGCAAAGACAGGTGCTAAGATATTTGTAGCAGATAACCAAATTGATTATATACATTAACTTTGAGTTGTAGTGTCTACCGGTCTTTTGTTGATCAATTACTATGATTGATCGTGATCCGTTACAGTTTATTATCTTGTTGATATGTATCTGGGGTAAATATGCGACACTATGGCAACGGGGTACGTCATAAGTTTCGGTAATTGAAACATTATTTTGAACTATTAACCGGTTAATTATAGGCCTAAGGAATAACTTGTCAATTAGTTAGCGTTTAATTAATTTGAAAAACCTGTATTTTGCTAATTTCAAAATATATATGCATATCTTAATAATGTTAATTTTATGTCCATTTATAGAAAAACTATTTACAGAATTGTAATTTTTTTTTTTTTTTTTTTTTTTTTTTTTTAAATGGTCTACAAAACTGGGCGTTACACAATAAATCCTAAAATTAATATCAAAAACATTTTGCAATGTGCACGACCTTCTAGAAGTAGACACAGCATGCTAAATAAAATAAGGTATCTACTTATTACTAATTAAATTATCAAGATACACATAAACAGCCCAAGTTGATTACTTCACATAAGGACGAGAATAAACAATATACTTATGACTAATTAAATATTACATAGTTTTCTTTTGGCAACCTTGACTGATACATTAAAGATATCAAACTCACTACAGCTACAGGTAAGTTTATTATAAAGTGAGCACATGCGATAAATTGGTGAGTTTAGACCATAATTTGTGCGACAACTATGAAGGCTGAAGGTTTTCGCAGTGTGTATACGGCTGCTAAGGCGTGGAATTTTAAAGTTCAATCTATGCAGTAGATCCGGACAATCAATAGACCCTTGAATAATTTTAAGGAGGAAAATTATATCAGCGCTGTTTCTCCTTTGGTCGAGCGGAGTAACTTTATAATGCGAGAGCCTGGACTCATATGTTGGGAGTTCACGACATTTGTTGTCCGAGTAACAAAGATGGTATAAGAACTGTTTCTGCAGACGCTCTAATCGCTTGATGTGTACCTGGTACAGCGGACTCCATACTGGACTACCATATTCTAAGAGACTACGAACATAACAATTGAAAAGCAGAATTGAAATTTCAGGCTCATTTAACATTTTGGTTTTGCGAATGACAAAACCAGCTAAACGAGCACATTTTTTAGATATGCTGTCTATGTGTTCTCGAAAATCTAGCTTTCTATCCATTATGATACCTAAATCCCGAATACTAGACACTTCCTCGATTGGTAAGTCGTTGATGTAGTAGGTTGCACCAGTAAGGCATCTTTTTCGACTAAATTTGAGGTGGAAGCATTTGGATACATTTAGAGCCATTCCACACTGCTTGCACCAATTTGAAACAGCATCAATATCCTCCTGCAGCCACGTTACGTCATATTGTGTACGAATCACTCGGTATATCTTTAGATCATCAGCAAACATTTTAAAACTTGATTTTAATTCGAGGCCCAGGTCGTTGATAAACACCAGGAAGAATAAAGGCCCAAGATGTGATCCTTGAGGCACTCCCGATACAACATGTACTGGGGCTGAATTGAACCCTCGAATTGTAACAATTTGTGACCGATTTCTCAGATAGGATTCACACCATCGTAGCAAGTCTCCACATATCCCAGCATATTCAAGCTTTTTTGCAAGAATCTTGTGATCAACCATATCGAACGCCTTAGAAAAATCTGTGTAGATAGAGTGAACTTCGTACTTATTTTTATTCTCGAACGCCTCAATGATGTCACTTGCGTAGCTAACGAGATTAGATGTGGTGGATTTGCATGGCAAAAAACCGTACTGTTGAGGATTAAAGAATGGTTTTAGGTGAAAGTAAATTTTTTTCTGAACAAGAGATTCGAATAATTTGCCGATAGCTGATAAAATGGATATGGGTCTGTAGTTTGAGATGCAACTTTGATCTCCTTTTTTGTGAATGGGCGTGATGTAGGCGAGTTTCCATCTGGAAGGGAAGATACCCGTAGAGAGTGACTCTGAGAATATGATGTGTAGAGGCTTTGTGAGTTGTGATGCGCAGGATCGCAAGAACACAGGGGGAATGGAATCAGGTCCTGGGCCCTTGTTAATGTTAATTTGCTCTAGGGATTTCCGGACGTCAGATTCAGATAATTTTATTGAACTTAGAGAGGAGATATAATGGTTGGGTCTGATAATTGTACTTTCCACATTCGTTTTGGTGTTAAAGGTGGAACTAAAATAATGAGAAAAAAGTTCACTGATCCTCTGTCCACCCTCAGCTTGATTGTTGTCAAGAAACATTGCATCTGGGATCTGACTGCTATTGGATCTAAGAGACTTTATAAATTTCCAAAAATATTTAGGGTTTTGCCTGAGGTGTGCTTTTGCTTCATTTTTAAATTTTGAGAAACAACTGGATATCATTAGATCACAGCGATCGCGTAGCAATTGGTATGTTTGTAAGTCTCTAGGATTTGAATACTTTTTGTATTTGTTATGGAATTTAGCTTTTTCTCGGAGAGCTTTAATCAGTGATCGACTGAACCAGACTGGATATTGCGTATCTTTTTTGATGCGATAAGGGGTATGCTTGACAGTGATGGTTCTGATCGCATCATAAAAAGTATCTACCATCTCGTCGACGTTATTGGAGGTTTCAAATTTATCAACCCAATTTATTAACGCTAGTTCGTCTTTGATGCTACTAAAATTGGCTTTAAAATAATTTAAATAAATGCTACGATTGTGTTTTGGGATTTTGTTAATGTGTAGTCTCATTAGAATGTTCAGAGCAGGGTGATGATCATCAGTCTTAACTAAGGGATTTTGACATTTCGAGATGGAGAATGATCTGCTATTATTAGTTAATATTAGGTCTAGTATCCTCCCATTAGAATTACGAATTGAGTTAATCTGGTGAAGATCGTTGAAATTAATAGCCTCTACAAACAAACTATCAATTTGATTCAATGTGGGGCTTGGAGACAAGGAGTTGGAAGTATTATCATGTTGCCAATTAATATTTGACATATTAAAATCACCCGCTAATAAGAATATAGTTTTTGATGCTTGAGAGTTTTGAAGATTAACTGTTATATTGGATAGCAGCCGATCAAGTCTATCGTAATTTACAGGCGGTGGTAAGTATAAAGAGCATATGCATAGATTGAACACTGAATAATTATTTGATAGTTTAATAAGTACCCAAACATCTTCGTCCGGTGATTCCCAGTTTACTTTCCGAATAGGAGTAAATTTTTTGTGGACTGCAATTAGAACTCCTCCGCCTTCGCACTTGTCGCTATTGGTAGAAGAACGATCACGCCTGAACACTGTGTATCTGCTGTCCAGAATTTCATAATCATAGACTGAATCATTCAGCCAAGTTTCCGTAAGTATTATTACATCATAATCCAAATTCAATGTTTTAGTCAGTATTACATCAGTTTTAGTCCGCAGACCTCTAACATTTTGATAAAATATGTTTAAACCGAATTTCGAAACTAATAAGGCATTACAGCTAACTTAAATACAATAAAAAAAAATTATGATAGTAAAATAAGTTTAAATTAAATTAATCAAAGAGTCGCGAGAGTTTCCTCATTTCTAACTAGTATACTCTTTGTGTTGATATCCTTGCGGATGTAAATGCGGCCGTTCCTTACCCAAACAAATTCATATTTATTTTCTTTAGCTATTTTTCTTGCAGCCGCATGAAGTTGCTTGTTGGTTGGTGAGAGATGTTCGCACACATAAATTGATGTCTTATCTCCAGGAATTCCCAGGTGAAGAGAATTGAGCATGTTGTCTTTGTGGCTTTTATTGAAGGTTTTCGTGGCCGCTATAATTTTATCCCTGACCAATGGGCTAGGCAGCTTCACTATGATGGACCGAGGTCTTTTTGAGTCTTGATTGACTTTTGATACACGATGATAGTTTAGCAGTTCGTGGTCGGCTATGGTGCAACCAATTGTGTTCGACAATTGTTGAACTATTGACTTGAGGTTTTCAGTTTTGTGCTCTGGAACGCATTGAATTTCCAGGTTGCTGTCACGTGACTGCTGCTCCATCTGATTAATTCGCGAGGTCAGATCTGATACCTGGAAACGGAGAGCCTCATTTTCAATCCGCAAATTGTCGATAAATTTCAGTTTGCTGTCAAGGAGCTCTTTCATTTCATCGTATTTTACTGACATGAAGTTAACGCTTTCTGTGAGTTCGGATATTTTAGTACAAGTATTAGTACTCTTTGCATTCAGCTCGTATTTTATATCTGCAAATTTTTTATCAAAGTATTTCTTCAGGGCGTCTACCTGATCAATAGGTATAGTACTAGGACTATGGGTCTTAAGTGACGGCGGAGTGATGAGATTGTCAGTAACTACATCGACAGACTTGCATTCCTTACATTTCCACGAAGATTTATAACTCTTTGATTCCTTGCCAAAATTATCAGCAGTTACGCCAAGGCACTGATAATGGTAATTATTGTTACACTTCGAGCACACTTTAAGATCGAAAGATTTTATAGTTTTCTTGCATTTATCGCAAACTGCCATCTTGTTCCGATTTCCTCAAAATCGGCGACTTCGGATTTGTGTGGCAACACTCAAGCCTGTGTCAATTGCGATTTGACGTTGTCAGATGATATTGACAGTTGTTTCTTAATAATTTGGAGGGTAGATTGTGACAGTTTGACGAATAAATAAGAAGCGGGTAGAAAAATACACTTGCAGTTTGATGAATATCTTATAAAAACCTGAGGTGTATAGGGAGATAACAGTTCCACAAGCCACTTCGATTACGAGCTTCACTATGAGAACACAGCAGCACAGATAAACACAGAAATACGGTAAAAAGAAACAATTAACTTGGGGGTGCAAAGTAGACAGTTCCGGGGTTGCCAGGAGAAACTTAACTTCAATGAAAATTATTAATGAATATATATCGTAAGTGTACCAGTCGTGGCCACGGTACCAGTAATGGCCAAAAATTAAAAGAAACATCTAGAATTCGGACATGAGCGAATGTTTTTACATTGGGATCACTGTGACATAGACTTTAGACATCGAACTATCTAAGTTTAACGTTTTATTGAATTCAGTCAGTTACATGTACAAATATGAGCGAATACAAAGTGTAAGGTGATTTGAAATTGACAACGACGAAGGAAATCGTAAAGGCGGTGAGCAGAAAGTTTCACTTGTAAAATAGTATTGCTTAATTAAAATCAAAATTAGTTTTGTTTCATGTGTTAACCATAAAATAAAGATAAACTTAGACTAAGACTGGGGTATCCATTAATGAATTTTCCCTGTCCAAGACTGGGTCACAAAACTACAACTTTTATTTGTTAAATTAATTGAATCCAGCTTTGCCGTATCTCACGCGCAACACATTACAAATATTAAATAAGGACTGGACTTTACAGTTTCACTATATTCAGTTCTGAAACTTTCACAATTTTGGTAATATTTCACAAAAACCTGTTTTTTTTTCTTAAACTGGCCACCATTGGGTCATTTACCATACCTGTTATTCCCGAGGGAATTGAACTCAATAGGTACTAATGTTTTGAAGTGACAGAGAGAGTACCAAGCCTTCAACCTAGCTATATATGTATATTCAAATTTTAAACCAATTTATGTAGGTACAACACTTCGCCAATAATTTAAACTAAGAATAAGCGAATCTTGAGTAGGAATTTAACTTAAGTATCATAAACAAAATAAGTCGTTAAGTGATATAATTGTGGGGTGGTTTAATTAAAGCAGTTAAAACGTAATAAAGCAATTTGCAGAAATATTCCTTTGTTAACAACGTGTAGGTACCGTTGTTGTGTTTTACAAGTCGTTTGAGGCGGTGTAATTTTATCGTATTGTGGTTAGATCTACATCGGTGTTGTGCGTTAACACAGTGGACAGAGGCTTTACGCATTGATAAAAGGACATTCAATATCTATACGGAATGATTTAAGTGCTACTCTTTTTTTTAAACCACTTCATTATACTACAATGGTTGCAAACATGTATAAGGTCCCACCTGTAAATTCCTAAATCAAGAGTCTACTAGCTATAATTTACGACTGGTGTTCTGAAATCAAAATTTATGTATTTTTTACAGGACAATACTTTACTCCTGATAAATACCTAATATCAATATATGATTTCATTCTATAGCTTTAACATATGAATAGTGAGTTTATTGCTGGCTCTTCTCAGTGCAACTTTCAGAACAGAGTGACTGTTCATAAGTGCTTGTAAAGGCCTATTTAAATAAAAAATACTTTGATTTGAATAAACAGTATATTTATTTCCACCGCTAATCTTTAAATCGAACAGTATTAAAGGCTAACTATTAAAGTTTTGAGGATTACATGCAAAGCATTTGGTAACCTTCATAGGTGTTATTTCTTGCCACACCCATATAACACTTTAATATGATAATCGGTTGCATACTGTACTATTAAAATACCCGAGAGTGAAATTAAACATGTGATTAACATCGTATTATTGGCCATAGCTCCTAGCGCCGGTTAGCCTTGCACTGATTAACCTGCTTTTAGTTTTTTGTGACTCTTACTTGACTGTCTTGACGTCCTTTATATAACCAACATAATCGATTACTACCGGTTAGGATTCCCTGCCTTTAATGATCTGAGTATGAGTATCCTGCTGAAATATGGCCAAATGAGGGTAATTTCACCTTGAATTTACTACTGTACACACATACATCCAGTAGCCAGAGCTCCGTGAGGACACGCTGTAGCGGCAGTGGGGGGACCAGGGATGGAGTAGCGTCGTAGGGGTGGGTATGCAGGAGTGATACTTGTTTAGCCTTTCGACGAAAAGTACATTGCGCTTTGTCCCTTCCATTGCCTATACAGTTGCTCCCTTTTTTATAGGGTCGGCAACGCGTGAGTGACGTCTCAGGTGTTGCAAGCGTCCATAGGCTACGGTAACCGCTTCCCATCAGGTGGGACCTGTTTGCCACCCTTGTGGTATAAAAAAATTAAATGAAAAAAAAAATACATCTGAATTAAAATTAAAATTATAAAGATGTTTTATGTATTACTCTCACCTATTGAATACTTAACTTTGGTGGTATTATGTGTTAGCTTACCCATGTGATAATTTAAGAGATTTGTTATATTTGCTTAATGTACACCTACAACATACCTACAAATATACCGATATACCTTGAGGTATTCACCCAAAAATAGAACAAACAGAGAACCTTCAAGAGAGGTAGGGCGCAACGGTCTTTTCCGTTCCGAATTTGGAGCAGCCCGACTGGGGTAATACCTCCACCTTACAGAAGACCGCAGCAAAATAACACTACTTGAAGTGTTGTGTTCCTGCGGTGAGTAAGGTAGCCAGAGCTCCATGAGGAGACGCTGTAGTGGCAGTGGGGGGACCCGGGATGGTGCAGCGTCGTAGGGGCTATGCAGGAGTGATGCCTGTTTAACCCTTCGGCGAAAAGTACATTGCGCTTTGTCCCTTTCACTGCCTATACAGTTGCTCCCTTTTTTACAGGGTCGGCAACGCGTGAGTGACGCTTCTGGTGTTGCAAGCGTCCATAGGCTACGGTAACCGCTTCCCATCAGGTGGGACCGTATGCCTGTTTGCCACCCTTGTGGTATAAAAAAAAAAAACCTTCAAATCTTTTAGATACGGTGTATATGTTCTCCCTATAGTCTATTTATTTACCATTCCATCTCCCTGAATATAGCCTCTTCTTTCAGTTGTATATAGACTTGAACAATGATAACTTCCTGACGTAATGTAAAAAGGAAATTAAATATAAAAAACGAATCATTGACACAAATTTATATGTTTATTATTATCATGATTCGCAATATTGCGTGTCTGCGTGATTTGTTAAAGTGAAAACGATTACGTTTCAATATGTCACTTTTGAAGGATGGTTCCGTACGGAATTGTCAAATTAGTAAATGTTCTACATTCAAAATTAAAATTGAAAAAATGTTCATGTCAATTAGGTGTGTTGATTAACAGATAGTCTACTGAAATACCTGAGGAATCGTGGTTTTTAGCGTACATAATACACATCATATATCTGGTATACTCACACGATGTTTTCCTTTACCAGTAAGAAAATACTATTTTAACATTTTAGTGCATACCTATTTCTTACGGGTCCCTAAAAATTGTGACTGCAGGTACAACCGTCACGTAGTCTCAAAAGAGCGTTATTGATGCACGTTTTTTTATGGAGCAATACATTTCTAGGCGGGCACGTGCTACACTTCGTGGTTGTTTGCAAAACTTTTACGGGCTTCCGGTATTATTTTTTTACTCTGGATACGTTTTTAGACCACAATCACATCATATTGTAAGTGATAATGTAGTGAAAGGTTGTGAATGCGTATTGAGATAAAGATTAAGATAACCTCCTCTTTTTGTTATATGACATTGGAGAATGACGTTAATAAATTCTATCTTTTGCATTAAACTATTTCGTAATAGTTTCAGTTCTCTTTTATAAGTGTGACGCAAGAAAATTAGATACAGTTTAAAGAAGACGATTTTACTAGATTAATACATAAACAAGAAATAGAAAATCTACAAGGACCGTAATAATCGTCATAACATCCTTAAAATGCTTATATTATAAATGCGACATTTGTGACGATATAGTATGTAGGCAAAGACGTAGGTATGGATGTTTATTTCATGTTCACCAAACAACAACTGAAGGGAGATAGAAGAAACACATTGTTAGAATATAATATTTTCTTTTTAAATCAAAATTTTATCGTATCGTTATGATATAAATGCGCCTCGTCGACCGACTCGGAACTATGACACGCTACTTGAGTCTATGTCTTACTTGATAATGGGCGTTGTTTGAGCGATTTTCGCGTTTACTTTGCATAGTCTAGTGAGAAATACTTGAGTAATCCTTAAGTAATGTTAGTATCATGCAATTACTTACAAATTGTTACGGATTAGTATTTTATATACCGCTTTAAGAGTACAGTGTTTTTAAACAAATTACCTTTATTTGAATAGATATATCATATTTAATGGATTTAACTAGGATTTCCTGTTATGTGGGTAGACATGTCAAATGAAATATGCTTAACTTACTACACAATTTTAACATGATATAGGTAGATAGCTACTTATCCTACAGTTATGGTAAATGAAAATAAACTAATAATACGAATATACATATATTTACTTCAAATACTTACACCCCATTTTCTATAATTGATCTAATTCTAATTTCACTGAACTTAATCTATACTAATAATATAATAATCTATACTAATATTATAAAGTGGAAAGATTTGTTTGTTTGTAATGAATAGGCTCCGAAACTACTGGACCGATTTCAAAAATTCTTTCACCTTTGGAAAGCTACATTATCCCCGAGTAACATAGGCTATATTTTATCCCTGTATTCCAACGGGAACGGGAACTACGCGGGTAAAACCGCGCGGAGGCAGCTAGTTATATATATATTTGTGGCTTCACCCTCGTTTAAAGGTAGAAACTATTTTAAAATTCAAGAGTTGTATGGTAGCCAAACAAGACTATTGAGCTGCAAAAATACGTTTTAATTTTCACATAAAATTACTAGCTAACTAGTTTTTTATTATTTTCAACAATACTTTCTCCGCATATAAAAATAACGAGACGAAAATGTAACATATTTATTACAATACTTTTAAGAATGTACCTAAATATAATAAATAATACAACATTTATTCGTGCTCTATTATTATGAAACCTTAAAAATACACATTAGATAAATCATGTGATAAAATTGTGACAAATCACCTATCATACTGCAGTAAGGTAACTAATGTAAAAATGTTGTATTTTTTTTCTCCATCATGTTGTTTCCTTTTACGTTGTCTATTCTAGTCGAGTTATGGTGTAATTGCCAAGGTTACCCTAATATGGTAGGCGGGTAAGTGAAACAATTAAAAATTTGTTCTTTTAATGATTGATGTAGTCTAGTTAGCAACATTGGCTAACTACACCTGATCATTAAACTAGATAAGGCGCGGTCTGCAATTATCACTTTTAATTGGGAGATTTGTTTAACCCTGAATTATGTTTAAACTATACTATATTTTGTGTTGTCGCCCGTAGAAGAAAACACAGATTACCTACTTAATAAACGATTTCGAGATATTTTCACACACCCATCATCTTCCAAGCTAAGCATAGTAATATATATTTCCATCCAGACATACATATTCAAGCACATAAATGTTTCCGTCCCAGGATAATTATTTTAATTAATTACAAAAATTATTTCTTTAATTTACTATTTAATTTTTTTCCTTCACTGGCCTGTCATAGTTGTGTTCGATATAATTTATTTTGTCAGTTGATATAAAAAATATCGACGGCTCAATAAGTACTAGTTCATTCATAATTGAGATTTCAAAAGTCTACATGTGACAGACAGATCTATTAATGAAGTGGCAATGAACGATAGTAAAATAATTAAGCATAGGTTTGGCATTCGATTTGGTTGAGCATTCTCCGCGGTCCGTTTTTTGTAACCTTTTTTGTACTATAAACTTACCTCTATCCTAAAATTTATTATAAATTCGAAAGTATCTATGTCGACGTTAAAACTACAAACGATTTAAATGAAATGTGGTACACAGATAGTCTAAAGCTTGAGAAAGGACATAGGCTACTTTTTGTCCCGGGAAAATGGAAGGTACGCGGGTGAAACCACGGGGAGCCGGAGCGGGGAATGAAGGATGAAAGTTAAAATGTATCTCGGTTTAAAATATATTTATTGCAGATTTTAGTATTTTCTTGAACTGCACATACATTTAATGATTATTTTCAAATAACTAACATATATCTTGGGCGGAATCATTGGTGGATAGCTCAGGACCTTGCAAGTAGTATCTTTAGTCTGCTCCCTGAAATGTTATATCATAGGAAACGGAAGAAGATGTCACTATTGCATCTTTCATATAAATAGACAGACACATGAATAAATCTGTTTACAAAACACCTAAAAAAACCTTTTGTAACGAGTAAAGCTGATTAATAGCTCAGAAATAAATAGAGCGAGAAATCAAAGAGTCACTCACACGCACTGCTGCTTGGTACCTAACGAGCGGCGGGCAAACTTTAAGCTGCGGTTTTATTGAATCTTAAGTCGAGGTATTAAATACTGTTTTCGATTGTCCAGTATGTTATTTCGGTGGTAATATGCACTTGTGACTAGTATGACGGACGCTTACCGCAGTTGCTAAAGTGCATGGCAATAATGCATGAAAGTGTGCAACAGGTGGTCTATAGATACAATTAACGTTCCTTCATAATTAAGATTTTATTTTACTACGACATAGTTTGATTGAGTTGCGTTTTTGTAATCGTCGGCCTATCGATCAATGAGTTGTGAGATCTCGTTGATGTCTTTATAGCGGTGTTAGTTAGGTACTGTACATTACAATGTTTCGATTTTTATAGGGTTTAAAGTAAAATAAATAACTTATAATAATAGTATAAAATTCAATGTGGAATATACACTGTAAATATAAAAACAATTTTATTATGAATGGCTGACAGACTGCTCTGCAAGACTGAGGTATTTAAATACCTTGTGTATAAAAAAATTGACTTAAGGTATCCGTAGCAATAAAAAAATCAAACACCACTTTCCACCTACACTTAAATAAGTAAGTGAAGGTGTCACGGGCGACTACACACATAGCTTACCTACATATTTCTCAAATCTGTCATATATATTTAAACCCTAACAACGTGGAAGGTAACACACCTGTGTCCACTCTTACGTGAACATTACACTTCTCGTTTTCACAATAAAGGATATCCTTCACCGACATTACAATAAAACACTCGTAATTTCTAACTCATTTAAATAAGAGCAATGTGATTAAATAACTTAGTTTCAGGGTCATTTTGTCAACAGCTTTGATCCTGGTACAGAAATAGTTGAACCAGTTCCGGAGTAACTGACGCATCTATAAGCTTGTTGTTATATTAGTTAGGTTGCAACTGACTGTGTTAATTATTCCACATAAACGCTTCGTAGGTATATACTGTTCGAATTGCATTGGGCGTTCTCCGATCAATCTGATTGAAAAGGCTATGTATCTATACTTATATATAAACGCGCTATTCTCAGGAACTACTGGTCCGATTTGAAAAATAATTTTAGTGTTACATAGCCCATGAATCGAGGAAGGCTACAGGCTATATATCATCATGCAACGACGAATAGGAGCGGATCATCAATTAAAAATGTTGCAAAAACGGGCAAGTGACGCTAACAAAGTTGCGCGGGTCAACTAGTATACCTATGTAATGGCAATTGAATGTGTTTGTCTTTGGCACAAGTATAATAAATATGAAAATGAAAAATCTCTTAAGAAAGCTCACAAGTTAATTAGGTTCGCTTCTAATACAAGACACAATTAGAGTATCCAAGGTAGGTACTTATATACTTTTTTGGAAAGTATGAAACTCACATTTATAATATATACTAACTATATGGAGTTTATTGACTATGGATACAATTAGGTACGTACTTTCAAGAGGTATTAAAAAATCGAAATTATCTCCTCTTGCCACGTTAAAGTACATGGGTGCCAGAAAAATTATAAAACTTCGTACAACTTGCTGATTAAGTGTAATTTATATATAAATTACAGTTACCAAAGCATACTGGAAACTATTATATGATCATATAAGCTCATACAGGGTGATTGATATTAAAAATAAATCGCGAATTAAGAAACGGTTCAGTTATAATGAACACATTGGAGAGTTAATTTAAAAAGCCCTGCGGCAGTGCATCTTTAAAGGGAATGTAATTATTTCAGTAAAGTATGCTGGTTGACCTCCACTTGACAGAATTGGTCGATCTTTATAGGGTACTGTAACTCAAAATGATAGAAAATTCTCTGCAAAAAATTCACGTGATCACATTCGTTATCGTACTCTGTATTCCTAGTTTTCGTCATTTGATTTATTAAAAGTATGTAATTTTTTGTTACTAAATAATGTTTGTACCTATGTAAAAGTTATCAGCTTTATATGTTTCTTTTGTTTGTGCAATCATGTATCTATTTTATCTCAAATTCAGTGCACTGCTTCACGGTGTTTATATTTATATCACTATTAAAATCAGACCAAAATTATAAAAAATACATCTCTTAATTGCGGAACTAAAATATTACAAGCTCTTCATTAAGTTTTACTCATACTTATATTCTACAAGTGACACCCTAGTATTAGGTTTTTATTTTTCTGAACAGTCTTAAAACATACGAGCATTTGCAATTATCGCTTTTCTAGCTGAAAATATTTATAAATATGTATATTACTAACTACATTAAAGGATAAAGCTCTCTTTACGCAATGTGATTAAATTATTTTCACGAAGCGGGACGTCGCGTCGGCGCTTTAAAGTCAATGAGTAATAAGTAAATAGTTATTGTAATAAATTATATATAAGCTTTAGTAGCGCTATCATAATATACCGGTTTGTTCGACAGTCGTGAACCATATACAATTCACAGACGTACACGCCGTAATCACAATTTTAACTAGTTTACACAACTAGCCTTTTCTTTGTATAAACATATTTCCGGTAACATAAATATGTGGAGTTGAGATTTAACATAAAATAGTAAACGTTGCGTGTAACCTTAAGTAATTATTATATTTCTAAAATGCAAGAACAAAAAAGACTTCGCTCGGGTAGCCTGTATCTGTGTGGGCTTATCGCTTCTAGACGATCAGGTGTTGTGAGAAGTCACGATCGCCAAAGCTCACAACTTTTGACATTTGCAAGAAAATTTCGTAGCGTTAAATCTAGATCTGCGTAGTTCGGCATTCGGGCACATTCCACTAAAATGGCCAATATATTATATAGTCGTAGTCTGTTACTGAAGTGATTATCTGTACGCTATTATTAAATTGTAATGTAGGTGTGTTTGTACGCAAGATATTGAGAAATATTAATCACAAAGTATCGACACATAAGTACTTAAATGTTCAATAAAGATGAAAATATAATGGAAGTTTATTTAAGGAAAACGAGGAAAATGTAATACATCGTACACATTAACCATACAGCAATAGCAAATATGTCACGATCTTTAGAAAAATGTGTGTCATACTTATAAAAATATAAGGTAATTTCTATTCAATTTGTTATACTACTGAAAACTACTTACCTCTTCGGGGTTTTGAAGATATTTATTTATTTTTTGTTTTTGCGACACTTAGATAAACGTTTACTCATGTCACGATATTCAGTGAGTGTGCACTTTTATAACGAAAAGTTGTTTTGGGTTGTTAGCTAAAACATTTGAAATAAACATTGCTTTCGAATAATAAATCGGAAGTGCCTTTGGAGGCCTAATTGAATACAAAAATATTTTGAATTTAACTTGAAAATTTAACATGGACAGCAATTTAATTGAAAACTTTAATATTTTTTTTGTATTAATATTTATTTACTGATAGAACTATCCGTTTATGTAAATAGAACAAGAGTTGTTTAAATATTAAACATCTTTTTCATCCCACCATCTCGGAAAGAGTATTTTTAATCTTCAATATCTGAGTGGAAAAGCCGTTTTTATTCTCTAGAGGATAAAGTAAATTGAATTTGGAACATCGTGTGCACTAAGTTTGTGAATTAAAAAAAAACATTAAACCTATTTACTGCTACCTCTATGGTGCCGAATATATCATACAACTTTTTTTTAATTTGTTAAATACTCAGACTCGGCACCTTCTTGGTGTTCTTTTTTCAATTTGCTTTGTACGCGGTTCTTTACGCGGCATTTTTTTTTTTGCATTTAGTCATTTCCTCGCTGAGGTGGAATGAAAAGTTACGTGTTGCACTCGAGTGCAAAGATTTTTCACCTCGTGCTCTTTTGATTCCCTCGCTAACGCTCAGGATTCTAATTTTTTTAGATTTTATGATTTTAGAATCCTTCGCTTGCTCGGTCATCAAAATTGAACACGCGGTTAAAAAGCAACTTTGCACTCTTGTATAACAAATAACTATTAGTTTGCACTTATATAGGTACCGATATATAACATTTGTTGTAAAAAGTATTATTTTTTCTCGTGATACAGTGTTTATATGATTCAATAATGCAAGTAAAATGTGCGACTTAACTAGATATTGAGGATTCTTGGTCATTGTGGACATATTTGGTTATGTCCGATTATGGTTGGTCACAGACGCAGGCGCATGCGTATGCGCAGGCAGTGAGGGCGCGTCGGGCGTGGCAATTAACTCAGTACTTCATTGTGTTAATTGAATACCAATTAAAGAGTAAATTTTATAGGCCTTGTTTCTTTCATTAATTTATGTGTATGCAATTATGTTGGAGTTTACGCTTTATTAAGCCATTTAGTGTGTTTAATATAACACAATAATCTGTTTGTTTCAGTAGATGTTGAGTTACTTTAGAATTTTAAATATCAACTGGAATAAAGAAGGGTCCTGAGATCTTGAGATTGTCTTAAAATCGCGCAGGAAATACTTATAAGCTATGAATAACTAGCATATTTACTTATGTTCTAGTTACAAAGTTTGCCCAACATAATTATAGAATGAGAAATCAATAAATATGTAATCATTAATTTCGTATCGTAAACTATTCTAAGAATATTTAAGCAATTGTGTTTAAGCTCAAGATTTATTAACTCTGTGGTTTACTTAACTGAATAAATAATTTTAATTTCCATCTATGATTAATTAATTACACCCCACCCAATGTAAATAACGGACAAATAACTCAAACAAATTGAATTCAAATTAAACAATCCATATATCAAGGGTAATTTTCTTACAAAGTGGCTTTCGAGTTATAAATATCCTTACCTATAGTCGTATTTTTAATTAGACGAAGCTACCTGACAGTAGCTAATGTCACTTTGTAAAATAATGTGGCCATATTTAAAGTAATAGTGATGCGTTCAGTTCTCGTTCAATCAAATGAATGAACAATGAGTGAATCATTTCAAACTATAAAAGAATATTATTAATTTGTTTTAATAAAATTGTATAAAAGTGCTCTGATATAAGTTACTAGTTGTATGTAACTACAATTAGTTTTATTACGGCTTATAACAAAGTGCGGCGCGCGCGTCGGTCGCCATTTTGTTTGTTATTCGGCTTCTAACCTCTGGTCTGAAAGCACGTATATTTTTTCTGCGCTCAAGCTGTTTAATTATTGTTTTTGTTAAGTTTTTCGTTACGTTGTGTTTGTGCAGTGGTTCAGGGGGGTCTTGCCAAAACTGAAACCAAATTCGGTAGTAGTGATGGATAATGCCCCCTACCACTCCAGGAAACTAGAATCGCTACCTACAACGTCTTGGACTAAACCTAGAATACAAGAGTGGCTAACAAGCAAAAATATTTCATTTGAAGCGACAATGGTTAAAGCTACTCTTATAGACATTGTACGGCAGCACAAAAGGAACATTGCGATTAGTATGTTGTGGACGAGATGGCAGCGCAGCACGGGATAATTGTTTTACGTCTGCCCCCATACCACTGTGAGCTCAATCCCATTGAGTTGGTTTGGGCGCAGGCTAAAGAATATCGTCGGTTGTAATATGAATTAATGTAACCGCCAAAATGTCGAAAATGAGTTATATATGTAGTTCGACTGCAAATTTCAATCCGGATCGATTGGTGTTGTTAAAATGTTGATATCTTAAAAAAAATGTCGAGTACGTTAACCGCAACTTAACCGTATTTTTCAATTCACATGACTTTTTTTAAGTTATGGGCCGTTTTTGTAAAATCTCATGTTATTAGGTTAACGTAAAGACCAAATTGTAATTGCGCATTAATGTACTGAGCAACGTTGAAAAAATATCATTGATGTAAGTCTCATTTATTACGTACAAGACTACATACAGCTCCCTTACATCGACAAAGTCGACTACTTAGACGATATTATACAGGACGAGACTTCGAATAATGGCAATGCAATCCAAGATTCAAGTGAGCAAGTTGACGGAATTAAAGAAAATATGCCGGAAACTAAACAAAAGGAACAAACACATGACGAAAAAAGAAAAACTGCAGCGGTAGAAAATTCAAAGAATAACATCAAGAAAAACAAAAAAAGTGTAATAAAGATGACGATACAAAAGGATGAAAAGAAACACGAAAAAGCAGTGAAAGCCAGCAGAAAGACAGGAAAAGCTGTAGAAAAGACAGAAGAAAGGGCTAAAAAGAGACAAGAAGAAGAAAAATTAGGAAAAAGAGTGAAGAAAAATACGAAAAAGTAGAATAAACTACGTGTTTTCTTATTTTAATTTCGTAAAATATTATAATTTTATGTTCCAATTTAATCAAAAAGTGATTGTTTTAGTAATTAAACTATACTTTGTGTTTAAAAGTACAAGTAAACAGGAGTAATATAAAATAAGGAGTTTATTTTTGTTTATTAAATAATTGTGATTTATTATTACACTTGGTTATTCGATGATAAGTGTTATCTAATAAGTAATTAAAGTAATTATGTTTAAATTTTTGAGTAAATTTAGTGTTTTTCTAAAAATAACAAACCTTTTTTTATAATTAAACGTGTTTTTGATTATAATTAAAACATGTTGTACCTTTTAATCTTTTTTTTCATTACTTACTACCTTGCCGCTGTTTATCTTAAATCAATGGGTTAATTTAATATTAAACCTTAATAAAAGTGAATAAGTGTGAAAATGCATTAGCAAATTGTTTAAAACGTAAGTCCACTTTTCTAAAACTGTGCGCCTTACTTTAATATTTCTTAGATATTTTGTGACATACATTAAACTGCCAACTGTTTTTCAAATTATATCCGTAAATCAATTAGCGTAACTACATATTTTTGCAAAAAAATTGATGTAACCGCCAGGCTATTTTCGAAACTATAATAGTTATCTTATTTTGAACCAGTTCATCTAAAAGATCTCACAAAAATAGGATAATGGTGAAAAACACACCGAAATTGGACAAATAAATAAAAAGTTATAACACTTTTTCTGATTTGTAAAACAGTTTTTCGCTTCTCCTGTAAAATCGTCATTTGGCGGTTACAGCAATTCATATTACAATCGACGATATGTTGCAAGAAATAATAAAACCTTCAAAATGACAGAAGTAAAAAAACTTTTCGATGAAGGACTTCAACATATCACACCCGAAAAATGGAGTAGCTGCGTGTCTCATATAATTAAAGAAGAAGACGAAATGTATGGTGTCGACCACATGATCGACAATGTTTCCGACAGATTTATAATAAATGTCACCGATAGTGATGATTTTTTAATCAATAATTAATAAAAAAATATGTAATGAACGATGTTTTTTGTTTTCATTACCTACCTATAATTGTCATATTTTATACTTCTAAAGTTTCAACTATGTACATTGTACATGATGTATTGAAAATAGGAGAGTCTTTCCTCGCAATGTCCTTAATGTTAAAACACTCGGTATTCAGTATAGGTAGAAACTAAATAGGAACATAGTCGCCTAAAACTCGTTGGTGTACAAAGTACGACTAAAAATCGAACCCCGTACCTGATATCGGCTTTTCGGCACACTAACTATTCACTAGACAATTGAGCCAATTTCGTTCATTCAGGAGTTTTTCATTCATTCACTTTGTAACAACACTATTTTTATTTCATCAAAAACTGACAACACAGTAAACGTCAGATGGCTTCGTCTAATTAAAAATACGACTATAGAGAAGAAAGAACTAAGACCTCAGTAAATATTCTGTTAGTAACACGCACATAATAAGGTCAGTCCTCACTAATTCAGTCAGGTACTGCTGGCCCGGCCCAAACGGCTAAGAGCATGAAAGAGATGAGTTTAAAAAAAATCATAGTCACGCAATTAATTAAAGTATTTATTACGTAGGTATATTTTTTCTATGTAACCAGTAAAAATATGTTAGATATAGGTAGGTACAGTAAATTTCACCCCTAATCAAAAGTTACTATTTTGTATGTGATCAAAACTAAGGTATCGGAAAGGTCAATGTTACAATGAATTACTAAATTGTATTGCTTCCATAAAAATTCCTATCCATTTGTAGTTAATAAATAATTCACTTGCAAGTAAAGCTAAGGCTTTTTATGGTATTTATATTTTTAAAAGTATGCAACCTTTGTGACTGCTAAGTTTCCCTGCGTTCTTCGTTGGCCTAGTTCTCAGGATATGTTATACAAGCTTCCGCCCCATGGTTTTACCTGCATGCTCGGGATCTTAAATTATCCCGGAATAAAAAGTAGCCTTTGTGCTGTTCCAAAATTGTAGAGCCATTCTTGTTTGAGTATCAAACATCTTTCTATTCATAAACTGTGGAATTTGCAATATTAATAGGATATTTATTGTAAGAAAAATAAATATCCTGAAAAATTACGTCTGTGGTGAAATTATTGGTCAAGACAAAAGCTTTTAGCTATATTCAACCTTGATAAACATGTGCACACACGTAATAGCCTTTGTTATCCCATAGCGTTCTATAGCGTAGCTCCTCCCTTTCCTTTCATTTTGTTTATTTGAAGGACTTTACAAAAGCAGTCCAAATCGATAAAATTTGTATTCGATGTATCGATTTGTCTGTATAAGGCTATCGTTAAACAACGGTGCTTTAATATACACGTCACTAATAGATATTCAAAATTAATATTACACCTAGTTGTGGTTTAATTTGAATGTTGCGATTAGAACATTAGCAATTCGTTACTGTTTGAACATTATAGATTATTTCAGATGTTGCCAACTTGCCACGCTCCGTTTGGGCACGATCGAGTTTATTATCTAATTATGATAATTTAGGATGTCATGGATCCTTAAAAGGACTTCAAGATTTAATATAATATAATTGCCCATACAATTTTGAAGAAATTTAATCGATTTGCAATTGAATTGTTTTGTTTATTTGCCATAAAGTGACAGAACAATAAATTAACTAATAGTTTCATTTATCCAACAACAAGTACCTAATATGTGACAAAACGATGAAAAAATATAAATCAACAAATCATTATTTTTATACTAAAAGTTTTTAGTTCACAAAAAAGGTTTGCAAAGGACAAATGAAGCCTTGTAGACTTAATTATTTTTAACTGAGTTTCAGCGAACTATTAGACTAAAGATATCTTATGCTTTAGATATTTAAGGGATGGAGTATATTTTTGCGTAGGTATATATTTTATTATTATAATTTTGTTATCACTACCTTATAAGTAACGAATATCACTAGATGAATAGGGATTTTATTACAATTAAAAGCCGGTTACTATCAAATTGGTACTCAATATCGTGTCACTTATTTTTAATTTAAGATTTACGTTATATCAACTATAATTTTACATATCGACCTCGGTGTAATTACGAGTAAAGACCTCTGGGCACCGGTCGACACAATCCTACTAAAGTAGGCAGCTACCCGGTACATAGGTAATTTGCACTTTAAATGTAACGGAATAAACTGTTAGTAACTTAGAATGGTGTATGAGTTACAAATCGAATTCCTGTTTTGATAGATCAATTTCGAAAATACCAATTTATATTCAATATTTGAAAGACAAAATGTTCACCAGAAATGCCTGAGTTTAAATTATGAATATGAATCATTTTCCGCAATTGTTCAATGATATGTACCTACAATATTAACAAAGAGAATGAATAAAAATATCCGGTTCAATTGCGTTTCATTCAAATAGTGTTTAACTTGTAATATTGTATGTAATTTTTTGCAACCAATTATTTAGGCTATGTTTAAATCTTTACCTGTTCCGTTAGCCGAACATCTGATGGAGTCATGATTGCCAATGACTGTATGCCGTTTCACAAACCTACCTACTGTTTTATCGGATCGATTCAACAACCGCATACATAGCATGACTATAAACATGAAAAAGCCACTAAAGAAAAAGTCGGGGAAAAAAGAGACAACCTTCCTTTGCAAGGAGCAAACATTTTATGTCAACCAACCCTTTTTCTACCTGAAAATGTAACGCCTGCAAATGCAACGCCTGTAACTCAAAATACATACATATCACGTAAAATATCCTGTAAGCAATACTTATATACTTACTTTAGGTCTGACACAATATTTATTGTACTATTTAGGTAAGATACTATCCCAAATATTAACACTTTCCGGGAGGCCTGTAGCCTGAAAATAAGATTTATTGACGTGACAACGTCTTATAAATTGGTTTGCCGGGTGACACTTCAAGAAACTGCGTTACGCTCCGCTCACGTAACGTGACGTTATGTTTTAAATTGTTACTATTATTTCATCCTTCTTCCTACTATACGAATGAATATTCACATTAAAATTATTTTACCACTCAAAGTCGTTGTCACGTAAAACTTTCGCCCGTATACCGACTTTACAGGCAACCAATTTTTATTATAATAAAGCCTATTATACACAGTACAACTTTGTATCAGAATTTGAAATTATGTTCCATTTTTTTTAATCGGTTAAATCTTATTCATTTACTTCCAGACTTACACACTTTACTCTTTATATAATAATATTATAATAGATCACTGAATATTCACTAAAACAAACACCAATTACGTTTTAGAACGAATATTTTACCATTATTAAATCATATAGTATTGTAATTGATACAGTAAAGGGACTAGGGCTAGGACCCGAGCCCTGTGATTATACTAAATATTTAGGGCCACCCACACTATGTAATAAGACAAGTGTAGCTTTAACTATGTATCAGGGTCTGTCACTACTACTTTAAACTATTTGGACTGTTATTTACTAGTAACTAATTACTAGTATTTTTCTCTCCGTAGTTATAGTAGACGAATAGTTGACCAATTTTGATTTGGCAAGTTTCTTTTGATTAATTTGCTCACTTAAGCCCTTTGGTTTTCCGCGATAGACTTTAGCTGTTGGCTTTGTGGATAACTCCGACTTTCAAGCCGCCGGTCGTGGTTTCTATTCCTATTCTTGTGTGCATGAATATGTCTGTTTGTTTGCATATAAGTAGATAGGTATTCATATACAGTAAATGTATATCAGCTATGTGGTTATAGTACAAGCTCTGCTTAGTTTGGAATCAGGTGGCCATGGGTAAAAAAATTTGGCCGATATCTATTTAAACCATAGCCTTATATAAGCTAGCGTAGTTTTCTTTCAGTAGAGGATTTTATGGAAATAGATTCAATTAACTTACATTCATACAAAATCAAAATCAAATCAAAATTTATAAGGACCATTTTTCGCGATATATGCCTTGACTAAAGATCAAGCCCATTATATGACTTTAAGTACCTACTACTGAAAAAAAATAAAAATGTCAAACAGGCCTTTACGGGTAGGTACTTATGAAACGTCGACTCTAATGTTAATTAGGTAGGTAAGTTAGAATATTCAGTATATTCAGCATGTAGCCTAAATTAACGATTATAAATATAACACTGAGCAATGAAAAAATATCTATAAAATTTCGAGATCGCTGATAAAAATAGAACAGAAATAAATCTGTAACGCAGCGGGGTACAGTCTGGTACATTTTCAGCGAAAGTGTTCGATACATTTAATTTCGCCAATACACTCAGCGGCTGTTAGAAAGTTTAAGTTAAATGTAACATGTATGCAATTAAAAAGGTCTCTAACGTACTACGCAATGATATAGTTCGTTAATTAGTAACGCTGGCTTAATTTAAATTGCAAATTAAACCATGAATATGATATAATAATAAATTTGCCATGATACTTTTCTTAATACCTTTTATTTATTTACAGCCCAGTTGGCTTTGTGGTTAGTGACCCTGACTTTCAAGCCGCGGGTCGTGGGTTCGATACCCACCCAGGACAAACATTTGTATGCATGAATATGTCTGTTTGTCCTGTGTATGGTTGTAAATATCTATATAAGTATGTATTTAAAAGTAGTATATGTAGTATATCAGCTATCCATTGGTTCCCATAACACAAGCTCACTTTGATGCTTAATTTGGAATCAGATTGGCCGCGTGTGAAAAATGTCCCAGGATATTTAAAAATGTCCCAGGATATTTAGGCCCAAGTGGTGGACTATGGCCTAAACCCCTTGGTTGTTAGGGCTCATGCTTCTGCACTGAAGACATATATGAACTGACGATTGAGACGATGACGAAAATATAGGTACCTAATATATAAAACTATATTTAAAACTACTACAAAGATCCTAGTTTTAGGGAATATAAATTATTCCATGTAATATAGACATATATGCCATTATTGTGTGAATGTGTAACAAACATTCATTCATTCATATATTCAAAAATACCTTCCACCCTGCCATTTCATCAATCCTGGGGGGCTACTAATTTTTCCTTGAAGAAAATGGCATATAATTATATTCATATATATCAAAGTATTTTGTAAAATAGTTATCCTAATGTAATCTACATTGATTGTTCTTCATCATAGTCTCCAGAAACTTGTAGTATACAAACACAAGAAATAAATATTCATTCGAACAAAAGACATCAACGATATCGTTACTACAAAATAGCCACACATTTTCATGTTTCATTGCTTATATGTTTTGTATTTCTTGTAAAAATCACATTATAATAATTTAATAATATATATAAATATATAAATGAGAAATTAATTTATAAACTTGACAAAAGGCTTAAAGTCTAAAGGTAAAATTGTGAAATAAAAAGAATAACAATGTAACAGTTAACGAGAAGTTAAAGTTTAAATTGACTTTAGTTTTCCTCATAATTATATTGTTCTGATAAAGTTCGCTCCGCTTACGGTGACACTCACGTCCACAAGGTCGACCGAAGCCTGTATCCGTCGATGCTACCTCACTGCGACAATTTTAAGCTTTTTCTTTGTCACACGAATGAAAGCAAGTTTTTTCTCCAGCATTTATGATATTTTTCACAAAAGATTTTTTTATTATTATATGATTTCTATTCCTCACCTCTATTTATCAGTAATAGTCGTTATAAAAGAGTGCTTGACTCGAAATAAAATAATGTAACATTAGTTGTCGAAAATAGAATTAGGTACACGCCTCGATCGTTTTGTATTGACTGTCTGTCTGTTACATGCCTACAGCAATAATACTTAGTCTGATATTAGGTTCGATACTGTCTCGCTATAATAAGTGAAAGTTACTAGATGAAAGCATTTTTAACAAACCTAACTCCATATAAATAATACAAACCTTTTTATGCTGAATCTTTTTACTATTATTAATTTAAATTAATTTGATGAGCCGATTGGTTTGGTGGCATATTTATTTGTCATAGGTTTAATTCTGGCAAACTTATATGCGTAGATAGTTTGTTCTGTATCTACGTGCATATTTTTACGAATATGTATTAAGGAAAACTGTGTTATGGGTTATCTGGTTTCTATCTATGTATATGTATTATGAATGTCTGGAACAATCCAGGATATTGTTTACTTATAATTTCAAAGGATGTGACTAAATCACAACCATTTGTTTATACAACGCACAAATATTTTGTGATTATGATACTGTATCATAATATAGAAATAGGGAATTTATGAAAACTATTTCGTAAGCATGTTTTACCTGTGAAAGTAATCGGTGAATCATTCTCGCAAAAATATAATTTGATGTAATATATCGATAAGCATAATAATTTAAGTAACAAGGCGATCAATTAAAATCAATAACATTATCAAGGAAGTATACGAACAAACACAATATTCGATGTTTTAACTATTACTCTTACCCAATACAATGCGACTCTTGTATGGAGCAATATAAACACGAGTAACAAATGTGAAAATAATAGAATCCCATTATATTTTCACAACGGGTACTTTATCACAGTCGCATAACGTATTGACAGTAAGTATTAGAATTAACTACACACAATGGTGTTAATGTAACAAATAACATTGGGTGAAAAAAAAAATTTTGAAGAGCCACCCTTATTAGTGATACTCGTCGAAACATATCTCGCGCTTACTATCCGGCGGAAACATTCATGTGCATCTCACAATTAAAAATTACAGCACTGCACTTGTCGGCCACTTAATTGTTTCCAATTACGAACCGCCAAAGCGGGGTGTTTCATATATAAGGGGGCGGGCTGAGCCCAATCGTCATTCCGACTTGTTTGGTGTTTGCGAGCACACGTTGCTTAGGCGGAAATTTCTAGGCGAGTACTGGCTACCCAGCAGCGCCTACGTTAGTTCGTTTGAGATCTCCATTAAGTTAATATAAACACACTAATCATGCAGTCTATGGTGAGTGTTCTGTTTTTCTTATTAAAATTTTCATATACATTATCCGATATAATTTTTGGTTTAAAAATAATACCCTATTAAGTAAAGTTTTATATGCAATATAACATTTTGTTATATTTATCATTTTAATATTCCAACTTTCAAATTTAAGTACCATGAAATAAATTTTAATTTCTATCTGTACCCGTAACTATAAACGTTATATAAAGCCAAATCTAACCCGACCGCTTTTCATTTGAATAACTACTTAAACATAAATAACGATTTAATATAGATTTTGCGTAAGTTTCCTATCTCCATATCAAATTAGCACGAATTTGTATAGAGTGAAATTTGAATGGGTAATAATTCATGTACATGCTAACTACATGGCATTCAACCCTGCCCACAATTTGTTCTTACCATACATATCTTAGATATAAAATCTCTATTTGTATATTATGATGTCAAGGTCCCTTGTAAGAACAATGTAAGAGATGATTAATACATACATCCGGATTTGGATGTCGCCTACGATCATTTAACCTCATTATAAATTCTCCTTTCCAATCGACGTTATTGATCACGAAAATACGTCTAAAACTAGGAAAACTTGATAAATTTATATTTTATTATTAGGTATAAAATAAAAAGAAACGAAAATGTTTAGTTATATCGACAATAATAAAATCATAAAATAAACAGATTTAAAATATTTTTAGTTAAAACGAAAATATTGTTTAAGGTATTAAAATTACTGCTAATATTTCGCGGGTTAACTGAAAGATGCGCATGCGCATTGGGCGGGCGCGCATCTCCGCGCAGTGGGCGGGCATCGCGTAACGCTACGCCCCATACAAATTAGTCGCTTCATTTGCTTTGATACCAAGTCTAAATGATTCATAACACATCCTAAACATATTGTTTATCGAGTATATATACTCGTAATAGAAGTGGTAACGTTTTCGCAAAGCTTTCATAAAAATTGCACATGATTATTACTTGCAATCACGCGTGACCACAAGTAAAAAATTATGATCCGATTCCGATAACCGCAAATCGAGCGTGACACGACCTATGCAATTTCTATTACAATTGAAATTTTAAATTTTCTTTATGACCTTCGCACACCATAACACTTCCTCACGCCCACGGCTTCCTCTTGGGCAACTGTTAAATTGCAATAGCCAACTGGTTGTGCACCAGTTCGCCGAATGATAATTCCGATCTATTGCAAAATGCCGCTTTTGCAACAGAATGCAAAGGCGAGTCGATATGAGGGCCCACGCCCACAAATTACAGTGCGCTCGCTTTGTCTGTTGTCCTTAAATTTTCTTCATTATGAAGTAGACCGAGATTGCCCATTAAAACTAATCTCCCACCGGCGCGTAATGGCTTATAGCTTAACTTATTTGATGCATTAACTTTCGAGTCAGATAACGAAACGTTCTCGTAGATGCATGGTAATTATAGTTTGAGTAATTTAGATCTTAAGGCTGTTAATTAAGAAAATATGTAATTTTGTTGATATCCATATATTTTTGGTCTAATTCAAAACAGAGTAGTTTTAGTTTATATATAGCCTTCATAATGGATAAATTAATTGGTATGTAGGTTATCGTTTAACTTTAAACGGATCATGTACAAAGGTTACGTTGGTCTCAAATAAATAAGTATTTAAACTAGATAATTGTATTACTAGGCATTTCCACACTATAGGGCAGTGGCCATTCATCATTGCGACATAACCAATTGTTTATAAAATAGCGAGTTATTTACACGACCAATCACTTGTCGAATTGAATTGCATTGAGAACAAGTGTTGAGTTATGACCACGAATTATGTATGCACGCGAATAGTTGCCTAATATTTTATTTCCCATAAAATGGCAATTAACGCTTATATTTTTTTTATATCAATGAAAGGTTATATTTTTGATACATCAAAAAATCTTAATCCACACTTTGGTCTCACAATGACTGGTTTTTTACGATGGGTTTATTAGGTTACTGGCTGTGTCATTCTAAAGTTGAATTCCAGCCGGTCCTTCGTCCAGATTAAAAGGTTAAGAGTCGCGACTTTCAAAGAGGTTTGATACAGTTCGCATGTAGTCGTAGACTATCAATGCCACATTGATTGAAAAATAAATTAACTTACATAAAAACTGCGTGTGTACAAAATGCCAATTCACGTTACGTTTAAATTGTAAATTAAAACATATCACATGATCATTTCAAGGTAGGTACACGAGAGATTAAAACTATGAATTGCTATTTTACATTGTGCTTCTTTTACCAGTTTCACAATTCTAATTTATGCCACTACTTTTAATAACGAAACCATGTACGCGGAAAACCGTAACTTTAAATAATAAAAAAAATATGTGTTACATTCTAAGTTTGTTACGATATAATTATTTAAATTTAAATAATTTCAATTCGATATTTATGCATTTAAATAAATCTTAAGGTACTGGAATGCATTATCATGCTTTGTTATTTAAAAGCTTTCTAGTATAATTAACAAACTGTTATTAGTAGCTTATAAAGTGTAACAAAAGCCGTGGTTTCGTATTGGGTGTCAATAATTTCGGTCATCGTATCGAATTGCGAACGGTTCGTGCGGTTGTTACCACTGTAACGCGATACGGCGATTTGCGAAGGAGTAAACCACATTTCTGTACAATATATGGATATACAATACATACAATATATTGTTAACGGACCGACAGTCAATCAATACTTGAAATATCGATGGATAAGTTTGGTTTAAACGTAACAAGTGAAAGAATTAGAAATAATGAATGAATAAAACAGTTCACTTTTGTCTAAGCTATTAACGCTTAGATATGATTATATAATTTGTGAGAGTTTTAAAATATATATAATTTTAATATCTCTTGTTGCTTTCTTTCGTTAACGACGCACTAAATTAACCTTCGCATCAAATTCTCGGATGGGTCAATGCCATATAAACAATACGCGGAAATCAACGCAAGGAAAGGCTTCCTTACTTAAACTGCCAATCAGTTTCGTAGTTAGTACCTATCATGTAAAATGCAAATCGAGTTAATTTTTACAAAGGCCGAATAAGCTGTTTTATAAGACAATACGTTATGAGAAGATTTATCTTATATAGGAAGATATTACATCGTTGCACGTGCTCGTAATATCCGTGTTACAAATTGCTTTAGATTAACACGTTTTCTGTATAGCTTGTGCTTTCGTTGGAGTTTATTTTATCCGTGATCTATCTGACATCGGCTGCGTGCAGTTATGCCACGCCCTCGTTCGTTAGCTTACTCCTTGTCCAACGGCCTTGCAAAATCACCCTATTTTCCGTAGGCCCACTTTGTTTGCGACACTTGTTCGAAAGTTATAGTTAACTTAGTTATTGTAGTTTAACTAACGCAACATAAAGGGCAAGGATATTAAGAGAAGGTTGTATTGAAGCTGTGTTTACCTATAACTGTGTATTGTATTAGATTTCGTTGTTTTATTGTGGGATTTTTAAATGGATTTATTTTGAATCTATCATGCCGACAACTAGGCGAGTCTACCAATTTTGCATAGAGCATGATTATTACGGTGTTGCATTATTTCCTACAATTTTTATTTCCAAGTCATAGTTGCAAATTTTCACACGCATTGTAAACTAGTTGGTCAGTGATGAAATAAGGTTAATTTTACACTATACTAGTGTAATCACTTGATACTTGCCAAATAATTATGATGCATTAGGTAAATGAAACGCTCTCGTGCGAACTTAGATTAACAATGAGTTGTAATGAATCTGTTATAACATGATACTTATCTTGTGATATAATCCATACAAATATACTTAAGTAGCTTAATATGCTTTACTCAAATATTTTTAGTTTTGATTATGAAAATTGGACCATTTAAAAATATTGTTTGTTGTTATGGACGATTCGAGAAACAGTAGTAATATTTCCCAAGTTATTTCAATATATCGCACAACAATACTTAGTTGTACCCTGTTTCGCCAACCTTTTTTGCAGTGTTTCGTTTTTACAGCAACATACCGAAGGCAGTAGACCGAATAATAGCCGTAATAGGCGACATGTCCAAATAAATTCATTGCATTTTTTTTTGTACGTTTAAGTTTGGCGACCCGCGCCATTTAATGGGTCACGTCGCTGGAAATTATTAAATAATTTTTATTTACGTATAATTTTTAGTTATGAATGAATAGGTATATTTATGTAAAGCAATATACATAATTGTAGTCCCTTTTTATTCTGAGATATTGAACATTTAATAGATTTGTATAGTTTTTTCATCCTGTAAATATTGTCATATCATCAATGAGTTACGACAGTTACGTACATACTTCGGTCCTATTGCCATACAATGTGGAGTAACATGACCACATTTATTCACGTTTGATTGATCATGCATTTGTTATTTGAGTAATGTCTACATACAGGTACATAATTAATTTGACAACTTTTTACGAAAAGACCACTGCCGTGAAATCGGTGTCACGCCCCGATTGTCTTCAGAAAACCATCTAAATATCTAATTTACTTAACAAAATTATGCTAATAATTTTATATGGTGTAATTTTAAATAAGGATACCTAAATAAGAAAGAAACCATTAGGTACTCTTGCAAACGTATCATATCTACTAAGTATTTATTTGGTAACTTTACATATGTCACAACATTTTACATTGCCATTTCTTACAAACAATATCTTCTATCCACAGATTATCCTCGCCGCTTCCCTCTGCCTAGCGCAGGCGTCCTACTACGCCGGACCCCCAGCCCACATTCAGCTGAGCCCTGATGGCAAATACGTGGTCGACACACCTGAGGTAGCTCACGCTAAGGCCGCGCATTTAGCTGCTCACGCGCAGGCGTCCACCTCCCACGGCGCGTGGGCCCCCGCAGGCTACCTCGGCGGACACGGCTACGGTGCCGGTGCTCACTATGGCGCTCCTGCTGCTGGTTAGTCTACCTTTCCTTGTACCTGGATTTGTATGAATGATATTTATGGATTTGATAGTTCAGCCAAATCAATCTTGACTTGAAATGAGATATAGATTTACTCGTTTTAGTTAACCTAACCAATTCATACAGCAAATCTTGCATTAGCAAAGTCTTATACTGTAAATGATTGAACAGGTCTCCTGAAATACGGACCCGCGCCCCTAGCGCATGACGGTCGCGTGGTAGACACCCCTGAGGTCGCTCACCTGAAGGCTGCCCACATCAACGCCCACGCCGCCGCGCATGTCGCCGCAGCGCACGGTGGACTCGCCCACGGTGGATACGCTCACGGTGGACTCGCGCACGCCGGAGCACTCGCGCCACTCGCATACGCCGCGCCCCTTGCGCACGGTGCCGGCTATGCTGCAGGTTACGGCAAATGGAATGGTCCTCCGGTGAGTGCCTTTGAATATTATGTTAGAAGATAGTGTCGCGATGGGATACCCTGCCTACCAAGGTTATAAGACTGACTTTAAGGATATTTGTTAGTTACCATTTTCATGATTGAAAGGATCATATTTAACTTGACAAGGCTCAATAGGTGATGAGCTTTATATATTTAAGCCTGTTGACTAATACTGGTGTTAATTCATAGGCCCACATCCAGCTGACCCACGACGGCCAATACGTAGTAGACACCCCTGAGGTCCAGCACGCGAGAGCCGCGCACTTGTCGCAGTACGCCGCCGCCGCCCATGCCGCCGCTGCCGCTCCCGAAGAACCCTGGGGCCATGGTGCTCACGGCGCTCACGGCGGATGGCACTGAACCTCTACCTCTAAACCCAGCTACGACACTGCCTGACAATTTTTTTATACAAAACTTAGAGAAAAAACCAAAAAAAAAATGTTAACTGTATTGTATAAAGTTGAATGTGAACTGTGTAAAAACTGCAAACCTTCGTAGAGCGAACTTGAAAATGTATAAATAAAAAAAATCTAATAATGTTACCATTTTGTTTTCTTATGTGTTTAATCATATCCTACAGCGTGGATGTGATTTTCTTACAACCCAAAGTGGTTAGGAAAATGGACATAGGTAAAGACACCTTGTCTTAATTAAATTAAGTCTTATTTAGAATATCATAATTTTCTAAATTGAAGTTATTTCAGCATTAATAAAACAAGGACCTAAATAAAAACAATTGTGAGACAATTGACAGTATGACATAGATATAAATCACCTGACTGATTTACTTTACGATTTTTTTACATGTTTCGAAATATCACTAAGTAGTTAGAGGTAGTGGTAATGTGGTGCACGGTGGCAACCACACAAAACACAGCACCATATAATACAGGAACAGGCAGATTAGATACCTAATGCATGATAAAAATACCTGAGAAGCCTCACAGATTATCTCACAGTCAAAACAAAAATGGTATTGGCACAATTGTATTAAATAGAATAAGTAAATAAAATATACAGCACTATTTAACCACAGTTGTAAGTGGCGCGTATGAGATATATTTTATGCAACAATGACAAATAATAAGAAAATGTAACTGTAAGTTAAGCTAAGCTATCCCTAAAATATTATTAACTAGTGGCTCCTCACGGTTTCGCTCGCGTACCCACTATATCTTCCATTTTCCTTGGATAAAAAGTAACCTATGTCCTTTCTCAGGCTCTAGACGATCTGTGTAACAAATTTCATTTCTTAGTTGAGTTACTTTCGGATTTATAATCTTAGTTAGGATTAGGATTTGTATGCATGAATATGTCTGTTTGTCCTGTGTCTGGATGTAAATATTTACACTATGTATGTATTTAAAAGTATTATATGTAGTATATCAGCTATCTGGTTACCATAACACAAGCTTCAATTCAATTGAAGCTTACTTTGGAATCAGATTGGCCGTCTGTGAAAAATGTCCCAGCATATTATTATTATTAGGATGTAAGAAGTTTTTGATATTAGGTACATAAGTTACATCCAAACATTAACTTTTTATTAGGTATTCATGTAGTAATACAAAGATCTTAATATTTCAGTAGCTTATACATCATCCACCTCATTTCCACAGATTGGCTTACTTAACTATTAGGTACCTAGTTGATATTATACTTATGCCATAAAACATGCGTGATGAATATACATATAGGCTAGTAGGTACCTACTATTACTGACTTCTTTTTATATTTTTTGCTCCATAAGTGGAAGCTGTACACACAGAAAGTGTCATTGTATTAAAACTTTAGCACCTGAATAATAATTTTAGCAGAAACACATTTCATCATCTCGTTGCTATATGACAAAATAGTAAAAAAACTGATATTTACGAATAGTAAAATTATATTATTCGAAATGATAATTCCAACTATTTTTTAATATAATTTTCATAATAATTTGTAAGAAACCTATAATGTTAAATTGAAATTATTAAGTAGGTACCTTTATTATTACTCCCGCTGCTTTATAAACATTACGCAAAGATGTAACACGATATTAGAAGATAATTTTTCTTCCCTTCTTTAGAGAAATCTATATATATAAAAGAAAGTCGGGTTTGTTTCAACACTTATAACTCGAGATCTGCTGAACCAATTTTCATGGTTATTGATTCGTTGGATTTGTCTCCGCCCCGAATAGCAGAATACATCCTAAAAAGAATGAAAACTGGATGTGTGTAATAAATACTTAATCATTTCAATAAATGCTTATTTGTTTATTACATGTCAAACATTTGTTGTCCAATACTGTCAAATACTGTAACAACTATTTATGTGCGTTCAGAAATTATCTTTTTGTAAAATGTCTCGAAAGTTCAGGTACTGTTTTATTTGTGTAAATTATTTATTAATTATTTAATTTTTAATTTCCGAAAATAATACCTAATAATACCTGATTTTTAATTTGGTCGGTTTTTAAATTGATCCATTTTAAGTTTTGTCACAATTAAAACTTCTGAACGCAATCACAATATTTGACATTAGATTTGACAACCAAATGTGGCAACTGTAATACCTATGTCAATCCATCCTGTCGAACTTCAAAACACGGAAAAAAGTTATACGATATTGTGTTACCATATCTATGACTGCATCCTTTTATTTAACTTTCTTTCTATGTATCTATCTAATCAGCCCGTAATAACCCACTGCTGACCATAGGCCTCTTTCTTTTTACATCTCATCCACTGCCTACCCGCTGCTCGGACAATGTCGTCTACCCACCGAGCCGGCGGTGGTCTACCCGGTTTCCTGTGTCTCTCTCTTGGCCACCACTCTGTAATAGCTTTAGCCCATCTTCCGTCATCCCGCCTTGCCAGATGTCCCGCCCAACCCCACTTTAATCCCGTGATCCCTTTACCCACATCCACGACTTGCGTTTTACGTCGTATTTCGACTGTTGGGTATTCGTTCCACGAGGGAGATGCCCAGCATGGTTCGCTCCATGGCTCTTTGAGCAACCATTATTTTATACATGTTGCCTTTTGTAAGCGACCATGTTTCAGCACCATAGGTGACGATAGGCAGAATGCACTGATTAAATGCCCAAGGCATTTAGCATTTCTTCAGATACTGAGGAATATTAGAGCGGAACATGTCATCAAGTTTCCCAAATGCAGCCCAACCTAACTGGAGCCGTCTAGCAATCTCCTTCACCTGAGACTCCCGGTCAAACGACGTCCAAGATAGATGTAGTGGTCTACATGTTCTATTGGGGAGTTACCCACATTACTGGTAGCTGTTCCAATTGGATGACTAGCCATGAGCTTGGTTTTGAACATGTTCATGTGTAGACCCACTTTCAGGGATGCTTCGTGTAGTTCTGTAAGATCAGCCACGTTCTCAGATTTATTTATTTATTTATTTATTTTGGTTCACCAGCAGTTGCTACACTATTAGATACAAATATTAAACTAAACTTAAACATAAAAACTAAATGCACAACCATTACAGGTAAACACCTCTTGCACAACATTTTACAAACACCTATTATTCTATACTAACACATTATGCTTATTACTAAAATACAAAAATATAACAATTAGAAAAATTAAATAAAATATATACCTATATAAAGTTAAACATTACATTACTTCACTAGATAGATAGTAGAAGAAGGTCGTCAGCAAAACGCAGGTGCGACATGCGTGTGCCATTTTTATTTATTCCTCTCTCTTCCCAGTCTAGATATTTAATTACGTCTTCTAGCATATTAGTGAAGAGCTTTGGCGAGAGAGTATCCCCTTGCCTCACACCTCGCTTGATGGGGACGAAATCTGTCAGCTTTTGCACCTGTAGAGTAGCCTTTCGGTGTTCGTGCACATCAAACCGTTTACGTACGTACGTACGCAGCGGAAGCTCTCAAAAGGAAAAAAAATCTCCGGATTTTTAAACATTCTTCATTGATACTCCGCTCCTATTGGTCGTAGCGTGATAATATATAGCCTATAGCCTTCAATAAATGGACTTTCTAATACTGGAATAATTTAGCAAATCAGACCAGTAGTTTCTGAGATTAGCGCGTTCAAGCAAACAAACAAACAAACTCTACCGCTTTATAATATTAGTATAGACTAGCTTCTGCCAGCGACTTCGTTCGCGTGGAATAGTTTCTTTGGGCTAACTCTAACTTTAACCCACGACTTCGTTCCTCGAACCTCCTCCTTTTTTTTAAGTCGTTTAAAAATAATCCTTACTTATAACATGATTTAGTATTCACGTGTGACGACGCGATGGCTTATTTCTTCTATAATTTTGGTGTTTCTATACCGATTCCTATGATTCTTTTTTTTTGAATAGGTAATAATGTTAACTTTTTTTAAATTAGGGATTAGTGAGAGTGTTATAAACGTAAGAGTAAACAAATATAACCAGAATGCTCCGAACTGCTAAGCTATCAGGAGTTACACGTGCTATTCTGAGTCAACTATAAAAGACAGACATATGCTGTTGCGGGATATTTTTTAAGAAAATTTTATGTAGAATATTTTCGTCTTAATAATTTCTATGTAACCATTAAGGCTGCACACGCGGCGGAAGCTTAAAAAATGGAGTAACTTCTCCCGTTTTCCCAAAATTTCCCTTCACTACTCTGCTCCTATTAATTGTAGCGTGATGAAAAGTATCCTATAACCTGCCCAGGAGTATGAGGAATAATTGTACCAAGTTTCGTTAAAATACGTCCAGTAGTTTTTGTTTCTATAAGGAACATACAGAACGACAGACAGACAGACAAAAATTTTACTGAATGCATTTTTGGCATCAGTATCGATCACTAATCACCCCCTGATAGTTATTTTGAAAATGTATTTCATGTACAGAATTGACCTCTCTACAGATTTATTATAAGTATATAGATATAGATAGATTGGGGCAGTACGAAGTCTGCCGGGGCAGCTAGTATATTAATAAATTGTACTTCAACACACCACTACTACACTGTGCTAAAGAGGTGATATACGATATAATACTACATTAAATAAATAAATAAATAATTTAAAATATTTAAATCCCAAAACACGAATTAAAACAAGCAATATAACCAGACTCCACTGATATCGAAAAGAAGTAAAGTAAAACCTAAATGTTTCGGAAAATAAACAAATAACTACTACTTATATCGTAAGTGTGCCAGTCGTGGCCACGGTACCAGTAATGGCCAAAAATTAAAAGAAACCTCTAGAATTCGGACATGAGCGAATGTTTTTACATTGGGATCACTGTGACATAGACTTTACTTCGGTTGAGAGCCATCTGCGCTCACCGAAAAAGTCCGCGTAACGGTGTAAAAGCCATCTGAGGCTGTCACCTTCTAGTCCATTCAAAAAAAAAAAAAAAAAAAGACATAGACTTTAGACATCGAACTATCTAAGTTTAACGTTTTATTGAATTCAGTCAGTTACATGTACAAATATGCGCGAATACAAAGTGTAAGGTTTTTCGACGGCTTTTCTTAAGGAAATCGTTAAGGCGGTGAGCAGAAAGTTTCACTTGTAAAATAGTATTGCTTAATTAAAATCAAAATTAGTTTTGTTTCATGTGTTAACCATAAAATAAAGATAAACTTAGACTAAGACTGGGGTATCCATTAATGAATTTTCCCTGTCCAAGACTGGGTCACAAAACTACAACTTTTATTTGTTAAATTAATTGAATACAGCTTTGCCGTATCTCACGCGCAACACATTACAAATATTAAATAAGGACTGGACTTTACAGTTTCACTATATTCAGTGCTGAAACTTTCACAATTTTGGTAATATTTCACAAAAACCAGATTTTTTTTCTTAAACTGGCCACCATTGGGTCATTTACCTTACTCAACAAAACCTTGGAATGATAGAGACAGGCTTGTAATTTATCTGTCTAACCTGAATGTTTGTAATGTGTGAAATCTAGATAATAATATGCAGGTACCTAAGCTAGACTATGAAGTTATCAGTACAATTGTGCAATATGACAGGGCTTGTTCACTCAAAGGCACTTTTTTCAAAGGTCAAATAATAAGGCTAAGGCTAGGTATTAATATTAAATCGATGATTACATTTCTAAACAAATGAGTACCTACTATGTATTTTTTTTATATTAGTAATGGGATCAAGCTTGACTCCTGCCAACATTTAGAAGGCAATTTCAGTTTGCTATATTTTGGATAGGTTTTTTAAGGTGGACCTAACTGTTATAGTAATATTATGTATTAACTAAGTATACAGTATGAAAATGTTATTTTTATATTGTTGCTATGCTATTTTTCGTACCTATGTATTATATTAATGTAGTAAGCCTATAGGGTACTTTTCATTACACACTAATTTGGTTATTTTTTTAAAGGTTTATTTAAAAAATGTATTTTGTTTCAAACAGATCAGTAAAGAATATATCATTACTGTAGTTTTCATAAGAAATATATCTGAAACCTAGTATTCCCCTAAACTTCAACATAGCAAAACGCATATTCTTGAATTATAGACACGACATTACTCAAAGGTACTTGAAATTTACATGGGGTACAAGGCGGAAACATTAATTTGCGTGAGGTAAATATTAACAACATAAACAAGTAGGTAACTTTCACCACAAGGACACTATAACAAAACAATTCTGCATACCGTACGTAACAGTTAGGTACATGTTTCACTTTGTCATACGGGCCGGGCCTCGTTAAAGCCACCGGGAATTCCTTAAGATGACATTTGTTATCTAAACATTTTTGTCAATCGATTTGTAATCAACGTGGGCGTGCAGACGAATGACATGTCAATTTTAAAGCGACATTTTTAACAGTTATTTGGATGAGCAAACTTTAATCAGAAGTCAATCTGATAATTTTATTTCCTACTTATATCAATGAACTTTTTTTCCTCTCCCATGTTGATAAGTGCAGCTCAAATCTTATTTGCTTCCTTAAAATAATTGTAGGTATTTTTGCAACATGGAGTTGGAATTAGAACCGGTTTCTTGGGTTTTCTATTTTATTCTATTACGTTAGGTTATACCAAAACAACTTCCGCGTCACAGATTAAAAGCCAAGATATTAATGCAGTTTTAATGTTACACATAAAATCCAATATAAATTAAACAAATTTAAAAAAATTTTTTATTACAAATACGTGTAGGTACATATTTTTAATATTTAGGTATATATTTTGAGACGACTGGTTGATTGAATTATATAATTTGACTCTACAAAACCGTTATAAATGTCCAAAAGAAGTGATAACAACCGATAATCACCAGAAATTATTTCCCTTCATTTATTTACTGTTGGCGAACGTTGACCTGCCGTTACCACGAGCTTCTTTATCGGTGTGATCTCGAAACATACAAAACATTATTTAACAACGAAGGCCGGCGTGCAGCTCCGTCTCGGTCACGGCCAAGGCAAGTTTCAGCTTTACCGTTTTAACGATTACACTACCTCAAAACTTTCGCAAAGCTGAATTTTCAATTATAGTTCTCACAATGGATACATTGCGGAAAGTATTATTTTCTATTCTATTAGATTTTGTTAGCTATGTAGATGAATCTGGTGATTAAGGTTTCATCTGAGATAGAAAGCATAGGTACATATCTCTTGTTTGTTGGTATATATCAATATTTATTATACAGTTATCTGCAAAAATTTGGGAAATGATTTAAGTTTATGTGAATAGTGTAGGTATAGCGTACCTACCTATCTATTTTGCAATTTAATACAATTATTTTTATGTTCACTAATTTTATTTAACACCGGTCACTAGTAACTTGGTTTAGGAACGGTCTATGATTCCGACTTTTATTAGTAAGAATATAAAGATAGAAGTGAAGTAACGAATTCCCATGAAGGATTTGCCAATGCGAATCGATTTTTATCACGGATTAAAATCGGTGAGGACGCTTCGGTTTTCAATAAATAAATCAATTGTTGATATTTTGAATAGACGTCTACTGAGTAAATTAAAAATTTAAAACTAAGAACTGTAAATTAATCTGTTATTTTTAATGAAAACGTTACTTAATATTTTAACTATGTTTCAGTGGAACACAAAAAGTACATAACTTGGCGATTCCAAACTAATCAACATAATGTTACTTATATACTTTAACATACAAGTTATTGTTAAAAAAACTGACAGAACTAAAAATCTCTTCATCTGAAAACATCTCTCAAGGTATAAGTTAAATTTAATTTCAATACACTATCTATAACATATCTAATGGGACCCCTAAGCAATAAATTAAATTATAATGCAGGTATCCTAGATATGTGTGTTATGTACCCGTGTAACTCAGGGTGGGAAATATTAGTAATCTCTGCTGCAGGTGCCACACACTCATAAATCCCTCACATATCATTTTCTTCAACGCATCCTTAAATCATCCACTAGTTCATATTCATAAAGATATTCTGCAATGTTAGATATCTTACTCTCTGATGTCTCTGTCTGTCATGTGATCCTACGTGTGTGGAAGAAAGAGACGAAATAAGTTAATCCAATGATTAATTTAAACCAAATTTATGAATCGCCACCGTAAATGCTTAAGGACACTCCATCAATATTCATAAACCATTTGCATCTAAATAGTGTAATGAACATAATTTAATTATTGTAAATGCATAATGCATTTAAAAATAATCGATGTACATACATAGAAAAAAAAAAAAAAAAAAAAAATACCGGCCGAATTGAGAACCTCCTCCTTCGTTTTGGGAAGTCGGTTAAAAATTGGTTCGTGGCTCGGAAAAAGGTGTCTTTTATTAATTACTTAGATATCATATCTAAGCTGTTAGGAAATTTAGGAAAACATCAGGAAGTTTTCTTTTTCTTATGACTAATAGGTAAATACGGTGGTACTACTTATCTTTAAGTATTGTTAATGAAAAAACTTTATATCAGTATTAAATATAATGTAATTTATATTGAACAGTGGACGTTAGACAAAACATCGAATTCAATAAAAGAAACAAAATCAATAGAAATACACGTCAATGCCACTAGCATCCCACTGACATTGATGAAGTTCCTCATTTTTGTAGCATTTAAAAGGAAACCCAACGGTTTTGACCAAATGACATGCATTTTCATTTCAAGCATTTGAACAAATGATTCTGGCTCTGCCGGAATAGGAACATTAGTAATGGCTCTGTATTGTGATTTAGCCACGTAGAGGTACGTGAGGAATTTCGTTGTTTCCGTGAAGTGAGCAAACGAACCACAATTTTGCATATGCATATTATTGTAATTTGTTACTCATCTAATGCTTACGCATTTAGGTTTTATTCATACTTCCTTAAAATGAAATTTCGTTATCAAATTTTGCAATGATCATAGATCTAGCGACTAAGCACTTCGCACTGTTAGAAGAAGCATTGATTTTCTATAAAATAACACGACATTATATTAGGTACTAATAATGGCTCCTCGCGGTTGTGCCCACGTTTCCGGGGATTTTCGACGGGTCGACTTTTCCGGGAAGAAAAGTATATTCTAACTCTGCTGTGCCAAATTACATCGCGATCCCTACAGTGAAAGAGTAACAAACATCCATATCTACATCCGTACCTACATTCTCATTTATAATATTGGTAGGGTAAACTTTCCTCTTAAACCAGCCCTATCTATTGTTATAAACCGCATTCGTTAATGGGTCTAATGTACAGACGATTTAAAGACGATTATCATAGAATTACCAATTTTTTATACCTGGCTTGTCACATGTGAGCAAAAAAAATATTGTAAGCAAAAAACTTCGCGAATAGGTACAGATACGAAGTTCTTAACAGGTTTTCTCGCCGTTATTAATAATTACACTATTGATGATACATAGGTACACCCAGAGTTCTAGTTCAAGGCTATAATCGTGATGTTTTGTACATGATGGTTAAATTATTATTATTAGGTACGTTGCCAACGTTATTGTGGGGTATTCCTTTGTAGATTTGTACTTTGTTTTGATTTCTTTTGCGAGGATTTTTGTAGGTACTCATGGTTAGGAGAAATAATTTCCCGGATTCCCAAAATATTTATATACCTACCTATTTAGCCTTGTTTATTTCTGCATGGATTCAAAAGAAGATGATGGTACCTTACATAGGTATTTAATTTATAATACAATTAGTTACTTTGTGCACATTTAAAATTATATAAGCCTATATTCTGTAGGCAATTTGACTCATTCTGAACGCTATGCTTTAATAATTATAAGAAGTAAGTATTTTGATTAAGGTTTCTGTGTACTTATGTGTATGGTAAATGACCCAATGGTCGCCAGTTTAAGAAAAAAAAAACAGGTTTTTGTGAAATATTACCAAAATTGTGAAAGTTTCAGCTCTGAATATAGTGAAAATGTAAAGTCCAGTCCTTATTTAATATTTGTAATGAGTTACGCGTGAGATACGGCAAAGCTGGATTCAATTAATTTAACAAATAAAAGTTGTAGTTTTGTGACCCAGTCTTGGCCAGGGAAAATCCATTAATGGCCGCCCCAATCTTAGTCTTAGTTTATCTTTATTTTATGGCTAACACATCAAAAGAAACTAATTTTGATTTTAACTAAGCAATAATATTTTACAAGTGTAACTTTCTGCTCACCGCCTTAACGATTTCCTTAAGAAAAGCCGTCGTTGACAATTTCAAATCACCTTACACTTTTTATTCGCGCAAATTTGTACATGTAACTGACTGAATTCAATAAAACGTTAAACTTAGATAGTTCAATGTCTAAAGTCTATGTCACAGTGATCCTAATGTAAAAACATTCACTCATGTCCGAATTCTAGATGTTTCTTTTAATTTTTGGCCATTACTGGTACCGTGGCCACCACTGGTACACTTACGATATATTGTAATACAAGTATGTGTTATATATTACAATATACACAGGCATTGTAGAAGGGAACAACTGGAACCGTCTGTCTGTACTTCCACCTCACCGATAAGTAAGAACTGCAAAGGGTTGGTGGCCGTACCCGTCCTAAATCAGACAAACGACATTAAGTACCTTTAGTAAATGGGTACTTACGATAGGACTTCTGAGCCTACAAACCTGTAAGGTAACGCTGATAAATAAGTACTTTCCCTATCGGAAAATCATATTGCAACTGTCATGTTACATATTAATATTATAGGGGTTAGTTATTAGTATGTATGGAAACCCAGGTTGGTCGCTAAGCGCTCGCGGCTCATCTTTATAAACAAAAGTGGCGCGGGCGCAGTCACCTGTGTCACTCGCGCGTCTTCTCACGCTCGGGTATCGTCGGCACCCGAGCGAATTCGTACGTTAATGCGGTTTTGTGTGATTGTGATAAATAAGGTAATATTTATTATGTTTAATTTATTTATTCGGATCGGTTTTACATAATTTATTAAATCTAAAGGAGTTTATATTTAAGGACTTTGATTGTGTTTTTTAAGTGCGAATTAATGTTAGATTTTATCCGCGAAGAGAATTTGTTAACTAATCTGTTATAGTTTGATTAATGAGGAATAACTAGGTAATAGTGCTTGAATGTGGTTATTATTGAACTAATAATGAAAAAGACATAGATTTTATGGGATAACATTATTGATTTTACTTTCACCACCAAGGATTCAATACTAAAATATTTATCATAATATAAATTAATGGTTACAGCTCAATAATGCAATCCGAAAATAAGATAACTTTAATTTATAAATTAAAGTGTTGACTTTTAAATTTATAACATTCTTAATTCATGAGATAGGTAGGTACTTAGGTATTACTAATAGAACCTGACATTGCTAACGATTTTGGAAGATTTGTCTTATAATGCATAAATTATTAAGCATAATAGAATTAAATGCATTTGAATAAATTCCTGCATTGAAATGGCTTCTAGTGATTTTTATCTTATTATGAGTCTATAATAAATATAACTTAAAAGCACTAACCTTAAATACCTAAGTACCATAACACCAAAATAAATTGTCTTTGCTCATTAGGCACAGAAAGTACAGGTAGGTACTCCATATTCGTCTGCAGAGAATAGAGATGTCTAATATTAACGACTGGACTAAATCAACTATTTCCAATCACTATATCATACTTTTAGTCATAATTTTAAAACTAGCATATAATAAATAATTCAATTCAGAGCATTTTTATACATGGGATATAAAATTATATATTACAAAAATACAATAAAAACAATACAATAATACTTAATATTTATACTAGGTACTAGCCCCGCGGTTTCACCCGCGTTCTCGGGGGATCTTAAATTTTCCCGAGATAAAAAGTAGCCTATGTGTTAGTGCATGGTGTTAGCAAATTCCGTACCATATTTTATTAAAACCGCTCCAGCCGTTTAGACGTGAAGAAGGAACAAACATACATACTCACAAACTTTCGCCTTTATAATATTAGTTTGATACTTTAGGTACATCGTGGTAAATAAATTTCAAAATCGTAATAGGTATATATTACTAAATATACCTATTACTAAACGAAACTAAAATATACCTAATACTAAATATACTTAATCTTTAAAAACGATACATACTTATATAGTTGCAGTAAGTAAATTGAAGTTAATTTGACATCTTCACTATTTAAAGGATGTCCGTCCCTGGCTATAACCACAGGACAAAGTCCTTATGAATTACCATGGAATTCATTGTGTTTACCATTTATTTACATATTTACGAAACAAGTTTTTAAATCAAAAGACTTAAAAGAGTAACGCACTCCGTTGGCTACCTACATCGGCTACTTCGATATTTTTAGGGTTCATTGACATCGATCAAATAAATAAACACCCTTTATTAGGATTATTGATTAATATTATTAGTATTATTTGAGCTCCAAAGACATTTCTTTTAACCTACACTACTCTTTCTGGACGTCAATAAGATACTTAAGTACGTTTTTTTTTATAAATGAATCTTTAGGTATATGATTATGCATCCTCTTCGACCTTTTTTGTCAATAAAGCTATTATTGTTATTTGCTATATATAAACATGTTTGTCAACGTATAACGCTGTATACGGTCACTATAAGATTCTATCTGTCTGTTTTTTTTTATAAATATCTATCAGTCGAATTGCTCCAAAAAGTCTGCAAAAATGTCAATTTAACTGATTCCGACAATTCTAACGCTTAGCGCACTAACGTTAACTAACGGTTAAGTGTACATGCGTAGAGAATCGCTTGCAAGGTGAAGGTTAACTTATTATCACCCGTTATGTATTCAGTAACCGATTGGTACATTGTTTCTAAAAGCTTGACAACAATCAACAATGTGAATGATTAAAAATAGATAGTATCTAATAAAACTGTAGGTATTACTTATTCCTATTATAAACTAGCTTCTGCCGTGCGATTCTATCCACTGTCTGTCATGATTTCATTACTTAATACATGATTTTATTAAACGTAACTTAAACTATACCTAATCGCGGAAGTTTGAGAGACTGGATTCGGATGGATTTTTGTTACTCCTTCACGAAATAATACAGGGATTTCGTGGGATTCGAGGGATTCTTCCGCGATTAGGTATAGTTTAAATTTCGTTTACAGTTTAAGAAGTAGATATAGGATTTTACGATAATTATGTAGGATAAAATAAATGGATTTGTAAAATCATTACATCACCTAGTCTCAATATGGTTAAAAACACCTGCTGGTAAGACTTAGATACCTGGGATCCCACTAATGTGATCCTCTTGTGGGTTTTTACTCAAACAGAATTGTCAAGCGGGAAAATATACCTAACTACTTACTCAGCTCGTAAGATTGCATACGTCAATGTTTTTTGATATGATTGATAATCCCAGTAAAATCCTATAAGAAAGTGAATACGTTCTATTATACCACTTATATATGTAGATAGGTGTTTTGTTGATCGATATTGATAATTATAATTATTTTTTTCAGGAAACCAGGTTTTCGTGTTTCCAAAGATGATCAGGGCACCGGAGGTAAGTAAACCATTTTTTGTTATCATATAGAATAGATAGATATGCATAATCTTATATATTTCAATAGGACAAATAGGTAAATTGAAATATATACCGAATAAATTGAAGAATAGAGTTACAGTTTTCTTAATGAATTTCTCATAAGTTCTGATGTCCTGAAATAAACGCTATTAAAGTATTTTATTACATTAGTACTTATATAGATGTTCACATCCAAACTCAAAGCAAACAGATATTTTCATGCGCACAAATGAGAGAATCAAGTCAAAGTCAGGGTCCCTAACCACTGGCCAGTCAAACTGTCTACCTTACTACAAACATGTATTTACACAATGTCTTCCAACCCATTATCTACTTATGATTATATCACTAAACCTACTATTTGTACTATGAATATGTACTCGTATTGTGCGGAAATACCCAGCTTTTTGCATGGTTGCCAGATCCGATCAATCCGTGATACAAACATAATTATAAGCCTACCTAACCATCGCAAGAAACAGCCACATACCTACACGCGAGAAAATAAAAACCTCCATAGTCTATTGGCCAATCTAATAACATGATCTTGTCATTATATCAATTATTTAGAATAGAACCTTTGTGTTGGTACCTACTCGGTGCTAATTAGGTCGCGTAATAGTTGCTAAAGACTTCCTATCTTTACATATCGTCGAGTTGTTCTTCCTGCCTTTGTCATGAAAAGAATCACTTAGATCCCTTTATGATACTTCTTATATTTATTTCATCGACAAATTGAAGTATATTTATATTTTAATTGGGTAGAAAAAAAGAAGATATTCTCTCAGATAAAATAGCAAAGCAGTCAAAAAGTGGCAACCAGTTAAAAGCATTTTTATTATTCCTACAGTCATGCGCGTGTCCGATCCGCGAGGTGGGCCCTTCCATGGCTGGGGCCTGCCCCGGTCAGTTCTTCCTATTCATGAGCATACTGGAGGCCTTTATCAACGGCCGCTGTGACCTGGCCGACCCGTGCAACAGGGTCACCAGCAGGGAACAGCTCGATGAGAGCTATGACTTCGTGGTTGTTGGCGGAGGCACTGCCGGTTCTGTGGTTGCCGCGAGACTCTCGGAAAATCCCCAGTGGAAGGTATGAGTTAAACTTTAATTCATTAATGCTAAGGTTGATAGTTGTTTGTGACTGAGGTTATTTCGAATACAATACAAATGTAAGCAGGTTTTATATTATTGAAGAGCATGCTTGGTGCGCTACGAAAATTTTTACAGGAAAATATGGAAAATATGCTCCTTACGCTTGCCTTAACGCCTTCACCCACATATGTTATCAATCACTAATTAGTTTAATAATTAAATATATAATATTATGATATGAGTAAAGCGAAATTAATTGCTTGATCTAGTTTATGATGTAAAAAATGATTAAATGGAATTTAAAATCAAGAACGTCCTATATATATTCATTAAGGTACCTAAGTACATAAAGTTAAGAAAAGTAAGACCATAAGTAACCTCTTCTATTTATGGAAAACCGTATACATAGTTTTTTGGATTAGTATAAGAAACGTAAACACTTTCAATTTAAAATATTAAAATATGTAAATATAATTATCATCCTTGACATATATTATACGACTAAGTACCTACTTAACGAAGATTTCACATAAGCTCTCAAAATTACCTGCTCTATACTACCATGCTCATAAAATTTGATGTTCATGGTCCGTTGCGATTATCTTGCAAGCGTAATTTAAAGAAAAAAAAAACCTAATTAAGTTACAGTACTTACCTATGTATTAGTAGGTAACTATGCATATGTAGTATGTTCATAAGTTTTTTATTCCAAAATTATGGCTAAAGCTATAGATAGGTAGCGGTACGAGTCAGACTTAAAAAACTATAACTTAATTAAATATATTGATATTTAGTTATTATTCTATTTTTGTAGTTCCAGGAATAAAAAATGTAGGTAATATGTCTGTAAATGTAGTAAAAATAAAAAAGAAAATTTTATTTACCTACTTCAAAGTTTGCTTTTAAATTACACATGAAATATAATAATACAATGAACTTTGCTGTCACCTCTGCGACATTTCGGTACTTTCATAAAATAGGTACCTATTGTGGAAATCTACCACTACAACAATAAAAAAAATATGAAATAGAACTTGATAGCAATTTATAGAAGGATTTGTTGTTGTTTTTTCATTAGATATAGCATTTGTATAAGGACAGTTTTATGCAATGTTCATATTAGGTATTCAAGTTAATTAATGAGGTCATTATTTATGACTTTGTGCTATTCTTTCTGAATAACAAATATAGGATTTTAAGGTACAAAAACTATATAATGCCAATAACATATTTGTCATTTAGCAAACATCGTGATGTGAATAAAACAAATAAGTAGATTCGTGAGAATAGATGGCCTAACGTCCTTCTATTGACAATGCGTGATCATCCATGTCGGCTTGACGCGAAATTCCGCACATTGTCCCATGACTCAGTACTTGGGAAATCTATGTCTTAATGATACTAGACGGCTAGACGCCTTTTTTTATTAATATAGTAATCAGAGGAATAATCAGAACTCAATTGAAGAATTGGTGAACTACATAGCTAGTAGTTATAACTAGGGTAGATACGGTACATGCTTAAGGTACCAAGACTAGTAAAAAAATATACCTAACATATATTAGGGACTGTCATATACTAATTAACAGGTATATAACAACGAAATAGATAATCGATGTAAGTCCTATATGTATATAATTACGGAAATAATGATCCAACGTCGTTAATTGTACAATATTTCAAACATGTTAACCGGTCAACAATGCCCCTATGTAGGTACCTAGCTACTAGTGATTTCTAAATACCTAGACAACTATTTTAACCCTAACCTATTTATGAATCATAATTATATACGCAAGAGTCCAACGGATTTTATTCAAATGTTAATGGCATTTGTTCTGCTTTGTTATTTGGCAATAATTATAGTCCCATATAACAAAGTTGGACGCAAAAAAAGAAACAAAAAGGGCAATAAAATTTCGTTCCGTAAATTATTAATCTACCTATGTTTTGCGTGTGGCAACTAAATTAAATAATGCTTTGGAACATGAATTGTGGTTACGCCATTTATGTTAAACTGATAATAATGATTGTTACCTACACATCTTAACTCATTGTTTTTTATTGTAACTTACATCCTGAGACATTCTTCACTCGTGATTACCGTTTGATTATAAACCAGATAAATAGCTAAATTTAAAACATCAAATTTCCAAACGTCCAGTGATATTTTGGCTGATAGTCTGCTTTATAATCCATTAGTGGCTCCCCGCGGCTTCGCCCGCGTTCCCGGGGGATCTTCAATTTTCCCGGTATAAAAAGTAACCTATGTCCTTTCGCAGGCTCTGGATTATCTGTGTACCAAATTTTATTTTAATCGGTTCAGTTGTTTTAGCGTGAAAGCGTAACAGACAGAGTTACTTACGCATTTATAATATTAGTATGGATTATTAAAAACAATTCTATTTCTCAGGTATTATTAATAGAAGCAGGCGGTGATGAGCCGACTGCATCATCAATTCCGGCGTGGGTGACGGCATACTGGAGTCGAGAGGACACTGACTGGATGTACTACACCGAACCGCAAGAGAAGGCCTGTCTAGCAGAAGGGGGCAAGTGCTACTGGACAAGAGCTAAAATGCTGGGTAAGTTCGTCAAGGAGTATAAAATTTGGGTCTAACTATAGGATAGTAAAATATTCTTGGATACTATCTACGTATCCATGAGTATTTTACTATTGTACCGATCATAGTTTACTAAAATTATATAACCAAAGGTTTACTATTGATATTGCAAAATTTTCAGTTAAATGCGACCTAATAAACCATTTACCTATAAGGAGATTGGTAATGCCATCTCTACATATGAATGAATAGGCGTAACTCCATTACGAAATTTACGAAAATAATAAAATAAAAACGAAATAATAATACCTGCCATTATGTGCTACCAATACCTATTTACACTCAAAATATATAGGATTAACATAGCTATTTTGTCCATAGGAGGCTGTTCAGTAACAAACGGTATGATGTATATGAGGGGTCATGCAGCGGATTACGACAACTGGGCAGTGAACGGAGCTACCGGCTGGTCCTGGTTCGATGTGCTGCCTTACTTCTTAAAGAGCGAGGACAATAAGGAGATTGGGAATGGGGTGTCAGGGCAGTACCATAGCACGGGAGGGCCGCTACCTATTCAGAAGGTTTGATGTAGTTTATGTAAAGATTTTAGATCTTAGGTAAAAAATTGGGAACTTTTCCTGAGGCGGTTTATTGTCTGTTTTTTATAATTAGTCAGTTATCTACTACAGGTTCGTGTAGGTGTATAATTAGCACTCCTATGTTGTTTATATTTTGTTTGTTTGAGGTTGAAAATATTTAAGGCGGTTTCATTGTTTATTCCCAAATAGAATGTAAGCCTTTCTGAGATAGAGAACGAGGCTTAAATTTCTAATCCTACTAATATTATAAATGCGAAAGTTTGTATGTATGGATGTTTGTTACTCTTTCACGCTCCAACGGCTGAAGGGATCTGCTTGAAATTTGGCACAGAGCTAGAATATGTTCTGGAATAACACATAGGCTACTTTTTATCCCGGGAACGCGGGTGAAACCGCGGGGAGCCACTAGTATTTAATAAATATATTGTTTTTTTTCTAGTTCCGTCACGCTCCTCAGTTTGCTCACGATGTAGTGTCTGCCGCCATAGAGTTGGGATACCCACCAACCAGTGATTTGAATGGCGAGACCATCACTGGTTTCACCATAGCTCAGGCTGCTAATAAGTAAGTAAAAATGTTCACATTGGGTTGAGGAGCTTAGGCTCAACCAGAACATGTAAACGTCCTTCCTCAGGTACCCTCGTACTAGACCTTTCAATACCATAGAGTAAGACTAGCCGTAAAACGAAATTATCCCGATTCGTTTGAATTGGAAAACCAAAAAAGAAATAACAAAGCTACAGCAAGAAGGAATCTAATGCATTTCTTCATTTTATTCAATAGTGGAGGGTCCCGATTCAGTACAGCTCGTGCGTTCCTCCGTCCAGCTTCACACCGCGAGAACTTACACGTATTGCTTAACGCTCTGGGATCCCGCGTCATAGTAGACCCCCTAAGCAAGAAGGTCACTGCGGTCGAGTACATTAAAGACGGAGAGACTAAAACTGTCAGGGTTAATAAGGAGGTAAGATAAAATATACCAATTAATACATCCATAATATACAGGTACCTTGATGCTAGTTTCATAGCTAAGATAGCTCTGGAACGTTTATTTCAATCTGTTGTGGTCCTTCATAAGTCCATTATTATATACCTACCTATGGTAAATGACCCAATGGTGGCCAGTTTAAGAAAAAAAAAACTGGTTTTTGTGAAATATTACCAAAATTGTGAAAGTTTCAGCTCTGAATATAGTGAAAATGTAAAGTCCAGTCCTTATTTAATATTTGTAATGAGTTACGCGTGAGATACGGCAAAGCTGGATTCAATTAATTTAACAAATAAAAGTTGTAGTTTTGTGACCCAGTCTTGGCCAGGGAAAATCCATGAATGGCTGCCCCAGTCTTAGTCTTAGTTTATCTTTATTTTATGGCTAACACATCATAAGAAACTAATTTTGATTTTAACTAAGCAATAATATTTTACAAGTGTATCTTTCTGCTCACCGCCTTAACGATTTCCTTAAGAAAAGCCGTCGTTGACAATTTCAAATCACCTTACACTTTTTATTCGCGCAAATTTGTACATGTAACTGACTGAATTGAATAAAACGTTAAACTTAGATACTTCAATGTCTAAAGTCTATGTCACAGTGATCCCAATGTAAAAACATTCGCTCATGTCCGAATTCTAGATGTTTCTTTTAATTTTTGGCCATTACTGGTACCGTGGCCACCACTTGTACACTTACGATACTGATATTTAGTTCAGACTTTTCTTTACTCTCTTTTTAGCGTGGTATTATTTTTCTTCCAGGCAATTCTCTCCGGTGGAACAATTAATTCCCCACAAATTCTCTTGCTCTCCGGTATCGGACCAAAAGATACCCTGGATAAATTCAATATCCCGACAATTAAAGACTTACCAGGCGTCGGTCAGAACCTTCACAATCACGTCGGGGTGGAACTTGCGTTCACATTGACTAAAGAGCCGAAGATTGCTGATTTGGACTGGGCCAGTTCTATGGAGTTCTTGACGAATAGACAAGGACCTTTGTCTTCTACTGGAATGTCTCAGGTAAATTAAAAAAGCATATACCTACCTACCTATTATGTTAGATACTTATATTCAAAACCATTTGCCTTCATGTTCACAAGTACAAATATCAAAATATTACACATTTCAGCTAACTGGCATTGTCAATTCTCCACTAGCGCCATCCGGTGGCCGACATCCAGACGTTCAGTACTTCTTCGGAGGATACTACGCATCGTGTGGGGATGGTACTGTTAATGATCCGTCGAAGTTGCAGGATATTACTGATAGAAGGGAAATAAGGTAAGAATGTGATTAAGGATTGTTTTACGTTTGAAATCTTGATTACCAATTGCTTAGTTTTGACTGAAAGAAAGACAAGGTTTTGTAACTGATGAAATCGATGGGGGAGATCTATGTTCAACAGTGGGTGTCTTTGGACTGATATGATGATGAACTGATAAAATACCTGAGTATTCCTCTATGTCCTCGTCACAATGACACACAAATAATAAAATTAAATATTTTGCGGTGCTAGGAGGTATCTATTCCTTAAAATAAACCGCCACTATGTAACGCGTTGTATTAATAACCTTTTATATTATTTATTGTCTTATAGTATATCAGCGATTGCTCTCCAACCGCGTAGTCGAGGTTACCTGACAATACAGTCAGTGGACCCAGCGCAACCGCCGATTTTGCAACCGAACTACTTCTTCGATGATCATGAACTAAACGTGCTGGTGGAAGCCGCAAAGATTGCTTATAAACTTGCTAATACTACTGTGAGTATTACTATTGTACCTTTACTTAATATATAAAATATAGTCTAGAGGTTTGAAGACATTTACGAAAAGCATGTAATTTTTTAATACTATAGATATTAATTTCTCTATCAAGCAAAATACTAATATGTCGATTCATAAAATAGTAGGTAGGTAACACCTTCATTTTGTAATATATGATAGATCGTAATTGCAACTTATTTCAGCTCCTGCTTAAATTCACTAAATAGGTAATGATAAAGAGAATCAATTATGTTTCCTTTTAACAGATAATGCGCGAAAAATACGGCATGATGCCAACAGAAGGCCATGGTAAAGAGTGCGGAGAAGGCGGTTTTGAGTCATCAGACGAATTCTTCAAGTGCTTAGCTCAGCAACACACGGCGCCTGAGAACCATCAGGTGGGCACTTGTAAGATGGGCCCCGAGACAGATCCTATGGCTGTTGTTGATATGCAGTTAAAAGTACATGGCATTGAAGGTAAGACTTATAACAAAAAGTACCTAAACATAAACATCATGAACATGGCTATTTCAAAAGGCTACCCTTGGCTAAGCTAAATGTGGTAATATCGGCTAGTTTGGAATGCCCGTGTGTAAAGAATTACCTTAATTAAATCAATGTTTTGTCATTCTAGTTACTATTTATAACACAGCTTATAAATTTACTCAATCTTTCGCAGGTCTCAGAGTTATTGATGCATCGATCATACCTACTGTTACCACTGGTAAGTACAATCCACCTTATATCAATATTTAAAATATTGACATAAATATTCTCGTACCTACATTATAATTTGGAACAAACCATGTATCTGAGGTTATACCTAATAGAAGTAATGATGATTAAAATTTCTATTACAGGAAACACAGCAGCCCCCACAATAATGATAGCTGAACGCGGCTCAGAGTTCATAGTGACGCGTCATCAGCTGTACAAAAACACGCCCGAGGGTTTGGGCAATAGATTTGCAGACGCAGATTTAGTTGGAAATAACGCTGGCAACCAGGGTGATAACGGTCACAGGTAAGCAAGAGGCTTAAAGCTTACGATATTTATGTAAGTTGATAACATACATTTGGCAGTCACATTTAGAAATACAAATCTATTGATACCTAAACAAGTTTGATACTTTGGTACATAATTTGTATTTAGCCCTATCTACTTTTTGTTTTATACAGATGTGTATTACGATTTAAGTCATAAAAGACTTTGGCATTTTGTCTCTCAATATGGAGTTGATAGCAGCCACCTTCTAAAATGTCTAATTATTGCAATAGTACCTAAATATCCACAAATTAAATTATTCCTTATATTCTTTCATATTATTTTCATTAATTAAAATATTTTTCAAATTCAAAGATGGGGAGGCTACGGCGGTTACCCAAATAATTCGAAAGACGACAAGCTGTCAGACAACCAAACAAACAAGCCCCAGCGATGGGACCAGCGCTGGAAGCCGTGGGACAAGAACTGGTACGGACACGGCCACGGCCACGGCGATGGACTCTGGGACAAGAACTTCCAACAGGACTGGCACAGGAACAACGCGCCAGTACAGACGCAGAAGTATAACTCTAGGTAGTGATAGTTTAGTTTTATAGCGGTGCTACATTGTTGAAATTTGAGTGTAAGTGGACTTATAAAACTATTTTACAAATGTACACATGTAAACTATTAACAATATTAAATGAAATTTGTGAATGGAGAAAAGTTATTGGAAATTTACATAGTAGACTCTACACTAGACTATGTAAATTTGCAACCAAGAATATGGTCTAATATGTATAAAGTCTACTCTGCTCTGAAGAGTAGGTAGGTTTAAATACTGAAGGCGTTGAAATGTGTACTCAACTAAAATGATAATAGTTTTATGATTCCCGGACTCAATCATCGTAAATGAAACAAATTTGTAGCCTTAAGCCAGCTTAAATTGCTAACACTACTTTTAACTAGTATCTACTAGTTAAAAGTAGTGTAATATAGTTCAAATTATAAACGAAAATAAAATAAAAAGTTACGAAAAATATGGCATTTATTACTTAAAACAATATGGTAATTATAACTTACATATTTTATTTTATTTTTATTTTATTTATTAGGTCTACCAACAGTTTGTACATTAATATATATTACATTATTATAGAAAAATCTTAAGTTAAATGCACTAAACTAATAATAGGCAAACACAACTTGTAAGAAAAAAAGGAAAACAATTATACAATAATATTAGACTTAAGTACTAACTACGAAATACATATAAAATAACAAAATACATAAACAAGCTCTAAATCAAATCCTAAAATTATTGAGTATGCATTTTCGAAAACAGGCAAGCGACTGGTAGTTGATATCTAGGTCGGTGTTATTATTCAGCAACATGCAAAGTCGTGGTATTGGCGAGTTGATACCAAGGACTGTCCTCCGAAGTGGAGGGCAAAGTGGCTTGATTTTATAGCGAGGGCAACGACGAGGCACCCTGAGATTAATTTTTTGCAAAAGCTGAGGGCAATCAATTTTGTTACTAAAAAGTTTATACAAAAACTGTAGATCGATGATATCCCTACGTTTGAGTAATGAGTGCATATTAAAATGATTAAGTCTTTCACCATAAGAGGGATACCTTGTAGCTACCCCCGCCGAACGAGCCAAATGCCACAGAAAGCGCTTTTGTACCCTTTCCAACCTAAGATTGTGTACGGCAAAGTGCGGACGCCACACTACACTACAGTATTCAAGATTGCTGCGCACTAGAGCATTATATAGTAAAATTTTTGTTTTTGCATTACGAAAGACTTTCCCGTTTCTAATTATAAAACCGAGCATTTTAGACGCTTTTTTAATTATAGACTCTATATGCGGCCTAAAGGTAAGTTTCCCATCATACAAAACACCCAAATCTTTAATTGTATCAACCTCCCGCACGCACTCACCGGAAATTCTATATTCAGAGGGTAGGCGATTATGTTTACGCGAGAACTTAACATGGAAACATTTTAAAGGGTTAAGAGTCATACCGTTTTTGTCACACCATTTGAATAATCTATCAAGATCAGACTGAAGAAGGAATATGTCATCAGTGGAGTCGATAAGTCTGCAGAACTTAAGATCATCAGCATAGAGGAATGGGGTTGAATTTAAAAAACAAGATGGAATATCGTTAATAAAAATGTTAAATAAAATTGGGCCTAAGTGTGATCCTTGTGGGACACCTGATGTAATGTCTTTTTGTGCTGACCTATAGCCATTGATGACAACATAGAAAGCACGATTATTTAAATAAGATTGCAGCCATTGCAAAATAGATCCAGCGAAACCGCAAGCTGATAGTTTCCTGATAAGAATAGTGTGTGAAACGCGATCGAAGGCCTTGCTAAAGTCTGTGTATATAACGTCTATTTGTTTGTGAGCATCTACTCCTTCCACCAAGGCTTCAGTAAAGGAGACAAGGTTGGTATTCGTGGATCTAGCAGCAATAAATCCATGCTGGTGATTTGTGACCATCTGCTTAAAATGGTGTTGTATTGTGGGGCAAACCAAGGACTCGAAAATTTTTGCAAAACAAGAAAGAATGGATATAGGCCTGTAGTTACTTACGAGAGTATTGTCTCCGTCCTTGTGAATTGGTACTACCTTTGCTAATTTCCACTCGCTAGGAAATATTCCAGAGCTGAGCGAACTATTGAAGATAATATAGAGGGGAGCAACAAGACCTGTGGCACATTCTCTGATAAAAAGAGCAGGTATGCCATCTGGTCCGGCACCTTTACTTACATCCAAGCCTATTAACTTTTTACCTATAGTCTGACTATCAATACTAAGACTTGACAGATATTGGCCTCCCACTGAATAATGCGTATCACAAGGAACAGAAGCATCACTCTGAAGATATACCGATGAAAAGTACGTGGCATATAAATTACAGATATCAGGGCCATATGAAGAAGTTTCTATGCCGTTAGTTAATGAAGCTGGGAAGACACTACGTCCTCCACGTTTTGCTTTAATAAATGACCAGAATGATTTTATACTGCCTCCGATCGAGCCCTCGATCTTTTCAATGTAAGTATTATAGCACACAGTGGCTAGCTTACTGCATCTCTTATTTATTATTTTCAGTGAAATTTCATCGAGTGGATTTTTGTAGTTTTTAAAGCGCATTCGTAATTTGTATTTTTCTTTAAGTAATCTAATAAGATCATGATTAAACCAAATCGGGTACTTGCATTTCTTATTTTTAACTAGTGGAACAAATTTTAAAATCCCTTCTCTGATTACTTCATATAAAGTGGTAAGCATTTCATTTACATCATTGCATTCTGAAAACAAATCCTGCCAATTTTGTTCTTTAAGTAGATCAATAATCTTAACATAATCTGCTTTACGAAAATTTGGAGTTAAGTTGTCTATGTTACTTTTAAGATTGTCTCCAATTGTTAGGGGTAAGTTTGTTATAATTGGAGGGTGCAGTGGATCTACCTTACTAAGCACATCAGGAGCAACAGTGACGTTACAGGATGGTAAGTCCGTTAAAATAAGATCTAGTACTTTTTGTCGAATGTTGAGGATATGATTATGCTGTGTGAGGTTGTTCAAGCTAGAAAAGTCTACCAAGGTCTGCCCTAAAGCGGAGGAAGTGTATTTACATAATGGGTCACTTACCAATTTCCAGTTGATACAGCTTAAATTAAAATCGCCAAATATGCAAGTAGGTCTATTACAATTTTCGAGAACAGAATTACAACTTACTAGAAAATGCTCCAAGATCGCTTTACTGACTGGGGGTGGCAGGTAAACAGCACAAAAAATTACTCCGCGACTAGAACCCATCGAAGGGAGGTCGAGAGATAACCAAATATCTTCGCATTTACTTTCCCAGCTACATATTCTTTTTGAGTGAATATTTTTTTTAACGGCTATTATAACACCTCCACCTTCCTTTCCAGAATGGAAACCAGATGTTTCACGGTCTCTCCTATAAACTATGTACCTGTCGTCAAACAGTTCATCATTTAATACACCGTGAGTTAACCATGTTTCAGTTAATACGATAATATCGTAATTACTACAACTAAGGTTACGATAGAATTCGTGAGTTTTAGTTCTAAGTCCTCGTGTATTCTGATAGTAAACATTTAAAGACATAAATTAAAAAATAAATAATGAACGATACATGCAATGAGTCTCAAATTAGTGCGCTATTCTATCTTCTTTAGAGAGTTAAAATCTTTTATATGTTTGAATTCTGAAGTGTCATCTTTTCGCATGAATACACGTCCACTCCTCACCCAAACATACTTGTAGCCTCGTTCTTTTGCCTTGATCCGGGCAGCAGCATGAATTGCTTTGTTTGCGGGTGAGAGATGTTCAGTGATGTAAATTGGAGTTTTCTTCTCAGTTAATCCAATATGAGTACTATTGAGCTTATCATCAGAATGAGCTTTATTAAATTTTATAGATGCAGCCAGAAATGTGTCGCGAACTAACGGTGAATTAAACTGTACGACAATAGAGCGTGGACGTGCACTTGAGCGATTGAATTTAGCAATACGGGAGCAACTTAAGACATTTGCTTCATTGATGTTACACTCTATTACTTTGCTGATTTGTTTGACAATACCAATAACATTTTCATTATTTTTTTCTGCAACGCATTGGACTTCTACATTACAGGAGCGTGCATGCTGTTCTAGCTGAGTTAACCTCGTTGTTAAGTCTTGGTTTTTGGAGTGCAGATCCTGATTTTCGGCTCTCAAGTTCTTAACAGCATCAGACGTGACTTCTTGTACCTTTCTAATCTCCTCATATTGGTCGTTAATAAAATTCATAGATGTCTGTAGGGCCTGAATTTCTTGCTTCAGCGGTTGCAGTTCCTTCGTGATGATATTTTTAATTTTTTCACCAATGCGTAGATCAAGGTTCTCCATTTCTTGTTTAAATACCTCTAGAACAACATCCCGCACATCGTCTCGCGTTATAGCAGTCGCAGTGGTCATCGTAGGAGAGGTAAGTGCTAATCTTTTCTGAGGCCTCGAGGTGGCACCAGCGCCGGTCTGTAAGGGAGTTCCCTTCTTCGGTTTGCTGGAGGTACAGTGAGGGCAATTCCAGTCCGGTAGTAGCTGTTTAGTCGAGGAATACTTTTGGGTAGTTGTGTAAGAAATACATGCCAAGTGATAAGCCTTATTGCATTTATTGCATAGGACATAGTTATTGTCTTCCAACTCGAGCGTACAGCATCCCCATATTAAACTAGGTTCAGACATGCTATGTGTGAAATATATATATATGTATGTATTTAATACTAATATATTCTGTAAATATTTTGTTACAAAATTTTATCACGTTAAAAGCCGAAAAGTTCAAATGTTTGGCCTCCCTGAGGCAAATTTGTTCTTAATACGGTTGACCGTTCTGCGGTTAGCTTATCTACACCGAGTGACTTTGCGAAAACGTCACAGAACGGGCAGAAGTGCTGCGCAAGCGAAATTCACGGTTGCGTAGTGCACATAACCGCGAGAGTCCTGTGAACACTTTAGCGTTTGACACTTTACACGTATTTGTCAGCTGATTCACTAACAGTCGCCTTTAACACTTATTTCGTTTAATACCGTCGGAATCACTTCATTCTTTTATTAATATCGTTCACTGATACGTACACAATAGTTCAACAACGATTAATTAAAGTTTAAAACGAGTTTATGATTTTTTAACCAGTACTTGTCGGAGCTAGTAGAATAACGATGTTATCCGTGCGCGGTCAAAGAGTAATATTAAAACATAATATAAATATTATTTCTTCTTCCCGTTGCGTTACCCTTTCTTGACGACCGCTGGTTCTGGTTCAGGTTCCGACTGGGACCTGAAGGAAGGCAAAATACTACATATAGCAAGAACAATAGCATACAGGGAAAGCAGTTATATGATACCGCATGGTTAATTCTTATTATGGCATACAAAAATATCCAACAACAAATAAAATTATTAAATTAAGTATTCCAGTTCACATAATTTCTTTCTTACACTTTTTCTTATTTTTAGCTTCTGCCCCGCGGTTCCGCCCGCGTTTCCGGGGGTCTTCGATTTTACCGTGATAAAAAGTATCCTATGTCCGTCTCCTGGTTCTAAGCTACCTCCCCACCAATTTTCAGTCAAATCGGTTCAGCCGTTCTTGAGTTATAAATAGTGTAACTAACACGACTTTCTTTTATATATATAGATTTTAATAAAATCGCTCTAGCCGTTTAGACGCGAAGAAGTAACAAACATACACACTAACTAACTTTTGCTTTTATAATATTAGTGTGATACCTAAATCATATTCAATCACAAGACAATGTGTATTTAAGAGGAAATAAGTTTTATAGAAAAGTACTTACTCATCACTAGCATCAGGCGTTTCTGGGATGGTGACATTTCCTTTTGATACTCTTTTGCTATCTGCCAGTTCGCTCGAGTCATCCAATATGGACTGTTCCTGAAAACAACAAGGTATTGGCTGCAAAAATACTATATAGATACTAGCGGACCCGGCAGACTTCGTTCTGCTCACCAGCGCCACCTACCGGGTCCAAATTGATGTATTATACATAAAAACCTTCCCCACGAAATACTCCTTAACTTGGTGAAAACCGGATGGAAATCTGTTTAGTAGTTTTTGTGATCATCGCGTTCAGACAGACAAAACGGACTATGTTTTACATATGCAGACGTTGTTTTGCCATGTATTTTATTTGTAGGAAACAATTTTTTAGTTCAATAAAAATAATTATCTACTAAAAGTATTCGGGCATGTACTTATAATCGAAAGCGTTATAAACAATAAATTAATGCTTTATGTAGGGTAATAAATTAATGTAGAGAATATATTTTAAATTACAATTCTTGCTAGCTAGCTAAATATAAAAAATAATTATTCATATTGTAACTATCAGTTTATTAAATACGATTTATTTAATGTTACATTAACTATTAATAAATGTACTTTATTCCCAAATAAATATTTATTGAATGTAAAAAAATATTTATTATAGTTGTCTTCGAAGAAATTAAAATATTAATCCTACTAATATTATAAATGCGAAAGTTTGTATGGATGTTTGTTACTCTTTCACGCTCCAACGGCTGAAGGGATCTGCTTGAAATTTGGCACAGAGCTAGAATATGTTCTGGAATAACACATAGGCTACTTTTTATCCCGGGAACGCGGGTGAAACCGCGGGGAGCCACTAGTAGTTAATAAATCCTTCCATCAGTGTAATGGTAAAAAACAGTGACTTAATATATGTATTGATAAGATATGTATCTATTTTCAAAATATCTGTATTTTTTATTTTTATTGAACTAAATAACATTTAATTATTTTTATTATAACTGATCGATTGTTCGTTGGTCGGTTATCGACCGGTGAAGGCGGAAGATAAAATAAAAATCGCGATGGTAAAATAGGGGTTGATTGTAAAGGGTTGAAAATTCAGGGTTATATGTATTTACTAATGCTGTATCATAAAAAAATTAAAAAAAATTTTTTTTTCAAAAATTGAAAAAAAAAATTTGGGGTGGCTTACCCTTAACATTTAAGGGGATGAAAAATAGATGTTGTCCGATTCTCAGACCTACCGAATATGGATACAAAATTTCATGAGAATCGGTCAAGCCGTTTCGGAGGAGTTTTACCACAAACTTCGCGACGCTAGAATTTTATATATTAGATTATTAGCTATTTATTTTATTTAAGTTATCATGAACTTGTCTAAAACAGATATTTTATTATTTTATAACAGATAACTAAATACAAATTTAAACAAACGGGGAACGACGAATAGGTATGTTACACTCTATATTATTCATTAAAATTATTTCATTACAAAAAGTAACATAGCCGTAAATAGTTTACACCCGAAACTACGACTATTTTATTTTAGTGTGTGTATGTTTGTAATTAATAAACTCAAAAACTACTGTGCCGATTTTCAAAATTTTTTCACCATTGCAAAGCAACATTATCAGGGAGTAACATTGGCTTAGCATTTTATCCTCGTAATGGAAACGGGAATTATGCGGGTGAAACCGCGCGGAGGCAGCTATGGTAACTATAACATTAATATACTTGTATGATACTTACGAATTCCTTTTCATATACAATAGTGTGCAGTTCTGTCTCATTCGCAGAATCGTCGAACATGGAGTGAGAGCTGCCCGCACTGCTGCGATTAGAGTTTGTTGACGCACGAGTCGCTGGTCGGGTTTTTTCAACTGGAAATAATACACAAATTAACTTTAACATTCTTTTATATTTATAATTATGCCAAAATAACGGACACTTAAACATATTAAAATTACCTTGTTCATTGAACGATTATCTATACATATATTTATTAAATGTGAAAGTAGTTGATAGTGTTTAGCATTCTACATTGATAATGGAAAATCGGTAGTCAGCCTCACCCGATCGTGGTGGACATGAGCATATATTTATGAAGTGTTTCTGTCTTGTGGACATTGTGCGAATATTACTTAATTGAATCTGATTGAAACATACCATTTTCCTCTTTTTTCTTTCCCTTCTTTTCTGTCTTATCCTTGCCCTTCTTTACATTCTTGTTCGGACCATTAGAGTCAGTACTGGAGCCTGACTGCAGGCCTCTCGTAGACTTCCTAATGGTGACATTAGAAGTATCAAAGTCTTGTGTAGGTGATGTTGTTTCCTTCGGCGAACTTGGAGAAGTATTCTTCTTCGCGTTTGCAGCTTCTGCTTTGGCTTTTAGTGCTGTAATGGCGAAGATATAAAGATAAATATATATAATAATGTCGCTTTCTCTGTCCCTATGTATTCTTAAATCTTTAAAACTCCGCAACGGATTTTGATGCGGTTTTTTAAAATGGATAGAGGGATTCAAGAGGAAGGTTTTTTATATACAATACATGCAAAATATGTTAGAGAAACACTGACAAATTTGGAGGTTTTTAATGTGATGTATAAGGTCGCTAGTTATGTCAATAAAGATAAGATGGAAACAGATTAAGATACATAAGGCTATGAAAAATGCGACTCTATTACAACCAAGTTAAACATCACTTTGCAGTATCACAATATAGTTATAGCTTCACTAAGAACGAAATTCAAGTACTTAAACTAAGTGATTTATGTTAATGAATCCTATGTCACACGTTTAGGATTTAAAATCAAATGTACCTCTTTCGACATCTACTAAGGATCGCTGCGATCTACTTCGCTTTACGCCACCTTTTTCTGTTTCTTCCTGTGTTTTCTGTTTAGCTTTGGAAGTCTTCTCTTTGCCGCGAGCCGGTTTCTTCGAGTCTTTATCACTTGCTTGTCTGGTTATGGAGAGCTTCTTTTTCTTTCCTGAATTTATAAATTACTGTTTAAAGAAAATAATAATATTATCATAGCCATTTTGAGGTTGAATATTATCATCTGCAATATATTGCATGGACACAAACTCTTACAACTGAGAGATTTTGTATGTTTAATATTGTCTGACAAACTTTCCAACATAATATGTGTATTTATTGTAATCTAGGATAAAATTCAAAACAAACCCTTAGTAATTTTGGCTTTTTTAACGGGTGAAACTCCGCTACTAGTATCAGACGGCATGTCTGATGGGTCGGGGGCTGAGTTCGCTTCTTTTTCAGAAGACTGACGTTGTGACCTTGGGCTTGTAGACTCTTGTGGTGGTTCTGCGGAAATAATTAAGGCTATTTAAGACCAATTAGGTAAATTCACATACAGTATTCCCAAATTAATAATGCACATGCAGATCTTTCGCTATCCTGTTCCGACGCTCGTATGTCCCGAGCGTCGGAAGAGGATAGCGATAATTTGGGAATTCTGTACATCCTATGTACTAGTATTATAAATGCGAAAGTTGGTTAAAATGGATGGATGTTTATTACTCTTTCACGCAAAAACTACTTAACGGATTTGGATGCAATTTGGGATGCAGATGGTTTATAACCTGAATTAATAAAATAGGCTAATTTTTTCCCGGAAAAACAGAAAATCTCCCTGGAACGCGATCATCAATTATGACCTACATATATAAATGAACGTAATCCAATTCATTAAATTACCTTCTGATATTTTGGAGACGGCTTCTGTGGGTGAGGTCTCATCGATCTCGACTTCCTCTTCAACTGTCTCGTTGATCACTACGTGGGTACTGCGGGCTATGGGTTGGGCTATAAAATAAATAAGTATTATGAAATCTTATTATATACAACACTTGGAACCAAATCATAGATTTTATTTCCTATTAATATATTTATAACATAACATAAGATGTCATTCAATGTTTGCCATCGCCCTATAAAATCATGGAACTTATGTCCCTATGATCTTGCCGCAATATGACGAATATATTTGATATTTTTTTATATGATACTTAATTATGTATGAACTTACGTAAAGATGTAGTCACACGTCCAATATGAGTCAGCGTGTCTTCAGTCTGTATTGTTCCTTCTGTGAAATCTGTGAAAACGAGTATAATTTTATAAATACAATACCTGTGAGGTCTATTTAAAATTAATTTTAAATTATTAAACAATTAAATATTTACCTGTGTGAGACAACTTATTGAGACTTGCTCTCTCTAGCGCTTCTAAGGAGCCCAAGTATCGGGTGAGATTGCGACATGATTGTCTGTCTGTCAATTTCTGTAAGAATAGGGAAGTACAATATGTTAGTCAGTTAAAAATGGTATTTTGTATATAGGTCTGACACATCTGTATTTTTGCATTTTTTTACTGAAAAGCACGGCATTGCTTAGCAGGCCGTCAAGTTCTGCTGCTAAACTCCAATTACAATTTGAATAGGACACGTTCAACTGGCACAACAGCTTATATTATTACAGGCACTTATTGTTTTCGACAAATTAACGTGTAGGCACGCGAGCCCCACCTCCGACGAACTGCTCCGCCGCACTATGTAGTTGCACAGCACTAGTACATGCATACATACGAGGCACAAGTCCCTGAGCATGGCGGCCAGCTCGGAGGCGAGGAGGCCGTCCCGCGGCGGCGCCAGCAGCGCCAGCATGCGGCACGCGAGCCCCACCTCCGACGAACTGCTCCGCCGCACTATGTAGTTGCACAGCACTAGTACATGCATACATACGAGGCACAAGTCCCTGAGCATGGCGGCCAGCTCGGAGGCGAGGAGGCCGTCCCGCGGCGGCGCCAGCAGCGCCAGCATGCGGCACGCGAGCCCCACCTCCGACGAACTGCTCCGCCGCACTATGTAGTTGCACAGCACTAGAACATGCATACATACGAGGCACAAGTCCCTGAGCATGGCGGCCAGCTCGGAGGCGAGGAGGCCGTCCCGCGGCGGCGCCAGCAGCGCCAGCATGCGGCACGCGAGCCCCACCTCCGACGAACTGCTCCGCCGCACTATGTAGTTGCACAGCACTAGTACATGCATACATACGAGGCACAAGTCCCTGAGCATGGCGGCCAGCTCGGAGGCGAGGAGGCCGTCCCGCGGCGGCGCCAGCAGCGCCAGCATGCGGCACGCGAGCCCCACCTCCGACGAACTGCTCCGCCGCACTATGTAGTTGCACAGCACTAGTACATGCATACATACGAGGCACAAGTCCCTGAGCATGGCGGCCAGCTCGGAGGCGAGGAGGCCGTCCCGCGGCGGCGCCAGCAGCGCCAGCATGCGGCACGCGAGCCCCACCTCCGACGAACTGCTCCGCCGCACTATGTAGTTGCACAGCACTAGTACATGCATACATACGAGGCACAAGTCCCTGAGCATGGCGGCCAGCTCGGAGGCGAGGAGGCCGTCCCGCGGCGGCGCCAGCAGCGCCAGCATGCGGCACGCGAGCCCCACCTCCGACGAACTGCTCCGCCGCACTATGTAGTTGCACAGCACTAGTACATGCATACATACGAGGCACAAGTCCCTGAGCATGGCGGCCAGCTCGGAGGCGAGGAGGCCGTCCCGCGGCGGCGCCAGCAGCGCCAGCATGCGGCACGCGAGCCCCACCTCCGACGAACTGCTCCGCCGCACTATGTAGTTGCACAGCACTAGTACATGCATACATACGAGGCACAAGTCCCTGAGCATGGCGGCCAGCTCGGAGGCGAGGAGGCCGTCCCGCGGCGGCGCCAGCAGCGCCAGCATGCGGCACGCGAGCCCCACCTCCGACGAACTGCTCCGCCGCACTATGTAGTTGCACAGCACTAGTACATGCATACATACGAGGCACAAGTCCCTGAGCATGGCGGCCAGCTCGGAGGCGAGGAGGCCGTCCCGCGGCGGCGCCAGCAGCGCCAGCATGCGGCACGCGAGCCCCACCTCCGACGAACTGCTCCGCCGCACTATGTAGTTGCACAGCACTAGTACATGCATACATACGAGGCACAAGTCCCTGAGCATGGCGGCCAGCTCGGAGGCGAGGAGGCCGTCCCGCGGCGGCGCCAGCAGCGCCAGCATGCGGCACGCGAGCCCCACCTCCGACGAACTGCTCCGCCGCACTATGTAGTTGCACAGCACTAGTACATGCATACATACGAGGCACAAGTCCCTGAGCATGGCGGCCAGCTCGGAGGCGAGGAGGCCGTCCCGCGGCGGCGCCAGCAGCGCCAGCATGCGGCACGCGAGCCCCACCTCCGACGAACTGCTCCGCCGCACTATGTAGTTGCACAGCACTAGTACATGCATACATACGAGGCACAAGTCCCTGAGCATGGCGGCCAGCTCGGAGGCGAGGAGGCCGTCCCGCGGCGGCGCCAGCAGCGCCAGCATGCGGCACGCGAGCCCCACCTCCGACGAACTGCTCCGCCGCACTATGTAGTTGCACAGCACTAGTACATGCATACATACGAGGCACAAGTCCCTGAGCATGGCGGCCAGCTCGGAGGCGAGGAGGCCGTCCCGCGGCGGCGCCAGCAGCGCCAGCATGCGGCACGCGAGCCCCACCTCCGACGAACTGCTCCGCCGCACTATGTAGTTGCACAGCACTAGTACATGCATACATACGAGGCACAAGTCCCTGAGCATGGCGGCCAGCTCGGAGGCGAGGAGGCCGTCCCGCGGCGGCGCCAGCAGCGCCAGCATGCGGCACGCGAGCCCCACCTCCGACGAACTGCTCCGCCGCACTATGTAGTTGCACAGCACTAGTACATGCATACATACGAGGCACAAGTCCCTGAGCATGGCGGCCAGCTCGGAGGCGAGGAGGCCGTCCCGCGGCGGCGCCAGCAGCGCCAGCATGCGGCACGCGAGCCCCACCTCCGACGAACTGCTCCGCCGCACTATGTAGTTGCACAGCACTAGTACATGCATACATACGAGGCACAAGTCCCTGAGCATGGCGGCCAGCTCGGAGGCGAGGAGGCCGTCCCGCGGCGGCGCCAGCAGCGCCAGCATGCGGCACGCGAGCCCCACCTCCGACGAACTGCTCCGCCGCACTATGTAGTTGCACAGCACTAGCGCCATGCCGCCTTGACTGTCTGCCAACTGATAAAAGAAAAAGTAAAAAAAACCTAAATAAAAAAAAAAATTATACATTTACAGTGAGTGGTTAAACTTTTTTATTTATAGTTCTATGACAAAAAGTTACTAGGCCAAAGTTGTACAGAATTTAATTTACAACAAAAAATTTTAACAATTTTTTTTATCAAATAAATAGTTTAAGAGACAAGTGATATATCGATATATTTATTTTCAAGATGGCGGCCGTGGGATAAGGGTGGCGACCCCACAAACTTGGTTTTAGCTATACCCTACACATAAAAAAAAATTGCGTCCTCTAAAAAACGCAACCCCAAATGGTTGCGTTTTTAGTTTTTTAGGACGACACTTTTCAATGGACTAATAGAAAATTTTGAAATATATAGATAATCAACTTACTTCATGATTAACCCTTGTTAGTGAAACGATGAAACGGACAACAGCTTCTTGATCTATTTCGGCCAGAGGCGAGCTCGACGGGGCGTTGGCCAGTGCTCGTAACGTGGGAAGAGTGGCTTTCTGAAAATATTAATTTTTAAATACTATTATTAAATATAGGTGTATTGATCAATGATATCACATGACTACAACTGAGAAGATTTACATAAAACATGGTAACAGAATTTCTTCTGGATTGACACATTTGGTTATATTATCGTTTATAATTTTATCTGATCATCCATATGCAAAATCTTGAGACTGTAAGCAGTAGAATATAGGTACATTTATATCTGACTATATGAACATACATAGATGTGAATGAAATAAATTGAATATTATGGAATGAACTAAATGTGTTAAATTAATACCTGTATTTGTTCTTGAGCGCCATCAACATTTGTTGGGAAAGTTTGGAAGAACACCCCGATAGTTTGTCGCAAGTTATCCTCTTCAACTAGAATAAATTCACAATTTTATAACACATGCGAAAATATTTCATAATCCCGAGATAAAACTCAATATAATACCTGTTGCTGGATTAAACCAAAGAAGTAGTAATCTGCTGAGTATAGCGGGAGACTCGAGATGTCCTAGATGTAGCAGACGGCATAGTCCTTCTACTATTATCAGTCTGTAGGCAGCACACTGAAATTAAATTATATTTGTAAATTCGCATACGTTTTGTTCTTTAATATTCTTAGTCTATTAAATAGTAAAATCCGAGCTATAAATATATTCAGAACAGTCACAAACCTACAAGGTACCTATTTCTACTATCAATAATATACAATGATAATGAAAACATTACATATTATGAAGGCATCATTAATTTCAAACTTGTTCCCTAAATAAAAATAATTAAAATTAATCACTTGAGAGTTTGAATACATTTACTTACTGTACTGTCCATGATCTTTATTAGGAGTTCGATAACAGTACTGTGGGTAGGTGTCATCGATAACGCTGACTCTGATATGTTACCTGCGGGCGAGAATCTTTATTAGTCAAGCTATAAAATTCTGTAAAGCAACTATACATTTTCTTAAATTCATAAATTAAAACACATTAATGTGCTTTTATTAACAACTTCTTCATAAAAAAAATTATATATTTTTTTATTACACACGCAGAGAGACGGTTTACATAAAAGTAGGTGTTAATGCAACTTGCAACAGAGACTAATACTTGATCTCAAGAAAACGTAAGTGAAACGCAGGTGAGATTCACCTGCAGGTACTAAGAATATGCAGCTTTGACAGGAATCTAACTCAAATATAATTAATATTTAGACAAAATACCTTCATCATCAATAGCGTCGACACTAAAGGTCCTCTTGCTTTTCGATTGTAGTTTGGAGTTCTCCTGCGTCTCATTTATGTCATCTTCAAATACTTTTGCGCCGTGAACGCACAGAAGGTCGACAATGCAACGCAGCACTGTAGTCACAACATTCTCGTTTGAAGTGTCTATCAACTACAAATGACAAATTGAAAACAGATCTTATTGCAATAAAAATATAAAAGTACTATTTAAATTATTACCATAATATGTATGATAATAATGCTAGTTATGTAATACTACTTACATTAGCAAAGAAGAACGCCTTATTTTCTTTTGCAAATTCCTTATCTAACATCCCGAATAATGCTACGGTTTCTAGTGCAGCTTCGAGGATTTCGGGATTTTGGAATATTTCAACCTGAAAAGTAAATAAACAGAAATTTTATGGTTTAATTGGCGCGATGGCAAGATATGACTTAAATTCCCATTCCAAACATTATTTTATGTACCCATGAGCATGCCTCATTGTCTTGTCTAAACCTAAATATCCATAAAAATTTTGGATATATAACATACCATACCAGCTTAATTTGGTATCAAATAGGCAGTTTTTTTATATTTTTTTGAAGTAAAGACTTAAAATAAAAAGTTACCTCCATGTCTGTGAATAACATGCGTAACATCGGCGTGACTGTTGTTAGTTGCGGCGTGTCGAGAGCACAGTTGAGTATCGTCAGGCATTTGTTTAGAGTTGCTGCATCAGACACTTTCTCTCTAATGGTCTGCAAAATAAGTACGGAAGTTTTAGTGATCGTTATGACTTACTTGAAGAATATTCCTTCATATGTGTGTATACTAGTCATAAGGGTTCACGAGGTATCTACTTGAAACTTTCCTCATTTGAACTAGGTAAATTTTAAGTTATGGTGTGATCAAAGGAAATACTAAGGAGTCATGAATACTTATTGGTAACATAAGAGAGTTAACATTGAAATTTAGACTATGATGCTTAAAATATAAGGCTGTTTTAGCGGTCAGGCATGTTAACTGATAATAATATTCTGTTCTGTCATAGAAGCAAATGTGTTAAATAATGTTTTCCTAATGGTATTCCTAGTGAAGTTTATACTATTCTACGTAGTGTAAAAAACGTACTGTCATTACAGGAGGCGGTGGCGCAACTGGTTGTACGTGGAATTCCTCAAGTCTCTTCTGTATATCTTCAACCTGGATAAAACAGTCTGATTAAAATCACAATTATTACAATAAATATATACAAAATTTAATACTTTTATTATAAATACATACCTTAGCTTTACACTCTGCCGCAAGAGCGTAGTTCTGATCTCTGACGGCCTCTTCTTGTGCTTCTATGGCGACGTTCAATGAAACGCGTAGTCTAGCTCTCTGCAACAAAATAGGCATTATTAATATCTGATAAAACCTGACATTAAATCCGATATTTTAAATTAACAAAAGATTCAAGGTGGTAGTTTTCTTAGCTTGGTCTTTAACAATTAATATGTAGACTATGACAGGTCTGTACATTATTTACTAAAAATATATTTTAGTTGAGAGTTTTTATTTTTCTAATGTAGCATTTAAAGATTGTCAACTGAAAAATCATATTAATGTTCCACAAAGTTTACTATTACATACTATTAAGTAGGATTCATTAATACCTGCAGCTTAACTTCTGCACTGTCGACGACGGGCGGTGGAGTGGGTGGCATGTCAGGCTCCGGCGGGTCTCTCAACGCAGTCACTATACCACTAAATAAATAAAATAATTTTATTTTATCAACATAGTTTCTAAAGATATTCTACTGAGCAGGTATCATCAGTTAACGGTAAAGTTTAAGTTATTAGCTTAATAGTCAAGTTTATATAAAAACTAGCTGCCTCCCCGCGGTTTTACCCGCGTAGTTCCCGTTCCCGTGGGAATACAGGGATAAAATATAGCCTATGTTACTCGGGGATAATGTAGCTTTCCAAAGGTGAAAGAATTTTTGAAATCGGTCCAGTAGTTTCGGAGCCTATTCATTACAAACAAACAAACAAATCTTTCCTCTTTATAATATTAGTATAGATACAACACTAGGCATTAATCAGCATATATGATATTATTGGAGTTCTAGAAATTAGCTGTTAAACTTTAAAAATATTGATTTAGATTTCGTTATACGTAAATAGCTAAAGTAGACCTTCATCAATTGACATAGAATTCACATTGCTTCAAAGCATTCATGATATAGGGTGCATAAAAAATAAAGATTTTGGACTATACCTGATGACTTCCATGCGCTGCGATACTTCGGGCACGACCAGTTCTAATGCGGACACGAACGCGCGTATCACGTCCGATGATAGAGGGCCGTAGTCACCTATCAATGATGAATCAGTATTATACATAGTCATATTTATTAATTTATAAATAATTGTACATGTCACACGTAATACTAACAAGCTCTCACCCCCATATGCTACCGGGATAACTCCTATAAATTTTAAGTAGCACTACTGATATTATATACTAATATTATTAAGAGGAAAGATTTGTTTGTTTGTTTGTAAGGAATAGGCTCTGAAACTACTGGACCAATTTCAAAAATTATTTCACCTTTGGAAAGCTACATTATCCCCGAGTAACATAGGCTATATTTTATCCCTGTATTCCCACGGGAACGGGAACTACGCGGGTAAAACCGCGGGGAGGCAGCTAGTTTTAAATAAATATTAAAATCATCCAAACCGTCTCACTATTCTAGAGTTCTGCACAACACATTTAGGGATTTATTATTATTTATATAGATTTATTTTTATAAAAGTAATGTTGAAGATATAGATGGATATATTTAAAATTAACTACATGTTTAAATAATTTCTAAACAATAATTATTGTATAATAATACATACAGTTACTTGTGCAGGTTTTCATGTAGAACAAGTTAATCTATATGCTGTGGAGGTTGGAGCGAGAGGTATACCAGCAAAATCTCTCTATAACCTGCTGAAAGATCTTGGCCTGGCCAGAACTGCAGTAAGTTCTATACTAGAAAGAGCATCTAAAGCAGCATTAGCAGGTTCATACCAGATTTGGCTGGGCAGGGAGAGAAACATGAGTAGTGAAGGTGAGTGTTGATGTACGTCGGAAAGGGGCCCCTTAAACCTACACCCGTGTCACAAGTCTCGGGATCTGCTCGTAGTTTCTCTCTCTGTCACACGATGGACCCGGCACCCGCACGGTGAATCCATGGAATGCTAAGAAGATCGTCTCTAATTGTTGATAATTACCGGTGAGTACGTCGGTGAGTAGTGCCTGCAGCGCGGCGCGGCCGGCGGGGTCGGTGGCGTCGTACACGCGCAGCATGCGGCCCAGCTCGCGCAGCACGGCCAGCCGCGTGCCCCCATCCACCTCTTCCGAACCCGGGGACTCCACTATACTATAAAAAAACATGCTAATAAGACTTCAAAACACACTAAAATCGTTAGGCTAGTCGTGTACCCCCATCTACCTCCTCTGACCCCGACGACTCCATTAAACTATAAAAAACCATGCCATCAAGCTCTTTAATTGTGGCTAATTACCTACCGCAAATACATTTGAGAAATATTTGATACATGATAAAAAAATATTTGACAGAATAGACCTAGAAAAGCGAGAAGAGAAGGGAGAAGTAGATGTTTAAAAAATTAACATAAGACATAAGATATTAAGTATATATTGTGTTTCTTTTCTTTATCAAGAAAATTTTATAAAGGGTAATATATATATAGGATGAAATTAATACCCAGTCGGTACAGAGAAGTACAATACAATACATCCATGTATTTTAAATTAAGTGTGTAATTATATTGACATAATTAGCATGAAAAAATTTAACTTTGGGACTTTTTCAGTAAAACCAGTCAGGTATTATATAAGTCGTGATGTAAATGTAAATGAGCACTTACACCCTAATATATCCAGTTAGAACGACTAAATCAGGTAAGATAGTTTCCAGTGTTTCATCATCCTCGATTTTCTGCAAATGCTCCGCTAGGTGGCGCCAGTACCACGCAGTTTCTTTGTTCAACTTCTCAGCAGGTATAAGACGTAGTGTCTTGTCTGTAGGCAACCATTCTAGGAGTTCCGATATTGGAAGACGTCTAGAAACAAATAATGTGTTATTGAGTCAAAGTTACTACTTAGCTACTATTGGTAAATAGCTATTAAGATATGTATTTATTTAGGATGCATAATATAAATTACAACCAAAAGTTTAATACATGTTACACTACCGACCGACCCACACGTAATTAACAATATTTTTTAACGTTATACTTATACCTAGACATAATTTGTATTTTCTCTGTAAGTGATTGTTGTTAATCTTATGAGGAAATAAAAGTTCTTTAACCGTAATAAACATTTAGAGCTGTGATGTAATGCAACACATATAAATAAATAAATAAACATTATGTATGTAGACTTGACCTAGGTTTCGATTATTTTGCCGCTGGGTACGAGGACGCATGCCTCGGGCGTACCCTTGTACTCAGCTGATAGCGACAAAGGGACACGGTGGGGTTTTAGTGAGTAGGAGTCTCACATAACCTTCCGCTCTCCCCCAGGGCGGAAGGTATCCATGTAGGATTTCCCCATTCCAAAAAAAAAAAATAAGGTTTCGATTATTTTACAACTTACTTGAACAACGATTCCAAGAGTTTTCCAGCAACATACTGCGAATCTTGAGCATCTTGCGCGTTGTCTAAACGTATTGCCTTGAGCAAGTCTACGATATTGCCTTGGAAGGTGCTCAGCCAGCCGGGGATCAGGATCTCTTCTACGACGCGTCTCACGCGGGAACTTCGCTCAGTTAGACCAACCTAGAAGGCATATATTATTTGTTATGCAGTATTTTTTTAATCGACTGTTCACTCACTCTTGTTAACTTTGGTAAAATCGTGGTTTGTTGCAAAGTAATTTATGAGGTGACATAGTGTTTACTGTTTTATTGAAAATGTTTAAGTAAATAGTTAGCAAATGAATTATTTATTTTCAAGGAGTGGAGAGATTTTTACAGGGTCGGCAACGCGTGAGTAACGCCTCTCGTGTTCCATGTGTACCAGGTGGACTGTATGCCTATTTGCCACCATTGTGGTATACAAAAAATATATATATTATGCAGATCAGATAATTTAGTATGATGCAATAGGTATACAACATGGTATTATTATAACCCAAACATATTTTTTCAGTCACTATATATTTTTTATTACTTTTTACTATGTTAAACAGAATTGTTAATGTTTTCGGTACTTACCTTAAGTGTATGTACTCTCTGTCTCACCCTCAGCTGAGTGACGTTAACGGCAGCTATGTATAGGAAAGCCGCTCGCCTCACAGCCTCATCAACGTCGCAGAGACGCTCAAGAACAAATGGCACATTGCGAGAGCACTTTGCTATCGACATCACTATTGCCCTAAAAATAATTTAAATATTAATTAATTTGTTAACTTAAGTTACAATATCTTTACAGTTTATACCAATTCGTTTTGTATTACGAATCCATATAGAACGCATTTGTGGGGCGGGCGTACCAAAGTAAATTAGTCCTAGCTGAGTATGGAATTATCTGAAATCTTGTTTTAACTTTGAGGACCACATTTTTGGTTTTTTAGAGTGCCAGTTAGCTACCTTACCTTTGCATGTATAGTCAAACACAGAACAAATATTATGTGTTCATAAACTTGTCTATTTGTACTGTGAGTATAAATATCTTAACAAATAGTCAATGGCTATTGGTCATCTAGCTATACTTATTGTTCTGAGTAAGTTAAGCTATTTAAAAAATACATACCTTCTGACAGATGAGCTTGGATCACAGCTCATGTGAAAGCGGTAGGCTCTGGTAACCTCGTCATCATGCTCCATAGGGTTCTGTAGCCGCTGCAGGGCCAGGGCTGCGCGACAACGGACCGCACCACGAGTGTCTTGTAAGCGTTGCATCTATTTGAAGGTATTAGGTTTCATAAAATTCTTTGGTTTAAGGTTTTACTATCAGACTTTGGTTTGAGAAAAGGTTGTTCCGATCTCACTGTCACATGATTCATATTTCAGTAACAAGCTATGCCATATTAGACCCAATATATTCAAGTTATCTTATTTAAAAATACAAATCTAATATTATTATTATGATAAGACAGTTCTAAAAGTGAAATTACATGAATAACTCAACACTTTAATGTCTCAGGTTTAAAATGTAACCCATGTATTGCCATGTTCTGTGAGTGGTGATTGCAATCCTGGCAGTTACATAGAATTTAAAATTAGTATCTAGCTTCTCATGTAAAATCCATAATAAACATAGATGAAAATAATTATCAATTAAGTAACTTTATGTTATCAATTTAATATCATGTGTTTACCTGAGATGCAAGCAGTTTGTCACACAAATCATCATCAAGGGAGGCATCCTCACCAAGGGCGGCCAACACAGCTGCCAGCAGCTGGCTGGCACGGTACCTCACCGATTGACCAGAGACACATTGGCACTGGAAATTTTATAGTTTGTGTTTATTTAGGGATGTGCAGCAACATAAAACTTATACTTTGAGAGTTTAATTGAAATTCACAAGTCATGTACTTTAAAACTAATCTATTAACTAGAACAATAGATTCAGTTTTAGAAACACATAATCACTTTTTTAAACTTTTTTGATGTTGTAAAATAAATAAATAGAAAATATAACTTACATCAAATATAATTTCAAATATGAATAGTAAGAATTCCTCTTCATCATCCAGGGATGTACAAAATGTAGCCACAAACTGTATGACACGATCCACATTAGCACTGGTGTCACCGAATGTGAACAAATACATGAGTGCATTCTTGAAACTCTCTCTGAATTCATCCTCAGACAACTAAAAGTAAAAAAATATATAAATTGTAGTGAGAAATTTTAAACACTATTCCGGGTTTACATTATATGAAGTGGTTCACATCATAATAGATATATTTACTCATATATTTTTTCAGTCAATAAGCATAAGCATACTTCTAACTGAACGTATTTCTCACCGGTTTTAGAAAAACTGGAAAACTTAAGCACACATAATCAAATGATATGAGATACAAATGTTTTTCACATCTTTTTAATGTCGTAAGTTCAGGAAACTTGTCATTCATAGACTTTTACTTTGTTTGGTATTATTGGTTCGTCAGCAGCTATATAGACTTTTTATGTAATAGAAATTTCTTACCTTTTTATAGAGCTTTATCATTTCCTTGACATATTTCTTGTGTTGAACAACATTATACTGTACATTTTGAAATATTTTAAACATCACTGCATTATTCCGCGGGTTTGGTTTCGCTGCAGCGACGGATTGCGGAACATCTGCATCGGTAGGGGCCATCGTAGATAAGTATTCACTTATTCGTTCGTCAATAACTTATATCTCAGGTACTAATAGAATTTTATAAAACGATACCTCGGCATATCATCAAACAAGCATAACGGTCGCGAGCGCGCTATAAATTTAAAAATTTGACAGTAAGTACTTGACACTTCACCACAGTGTGACCATATTTTTAAGTGATGAGTCTGCTGGAGGCTTGAAATCTTTGAATTTACTAAACAACATAATTTGTTTTAAATAAAATTAGTTTATTTTTCTTCCTGTCCATTCTTATTTTAGGATAATTTGGTATAAAATATTATGAACAACTGAATAGTTTTATTTGTATTTCATAAAATATAATCTTAATTTATAAGTAGGCTGTATGTTTAGCCACCTTGCATGTGGCGCGTGAAAAATAAAAATATACCCGCCATTTCTAATTATTTTCATATTTTCTTTTTACCGTATTTCTGCCAAATTATTTTGTCTCTTCATGGTCATTTATATTATAATGTACAATTACTTCGTGCTTAGGTAATCGTATACATATAGTTGGAAGACAGTTCACCACTACACGAATTAAAAGTAGGTATGTTAAACGTTAACTAAAGCTTACTATTTCGTGACCTTTTACATTGAAGATTTATCCGAATATGTATCAGATTAGATTGTTTTCAGGGTTCCATACCCAAAGGGTAAAACGGGACCCTATTACTGAGACTTCGCTGTCCGTCCATTCGTCCGTCTGTCACCAGGCTATATATATCTCCAGAACGGTAATAGCTGGACAATTAGATTATGGTACGGATACCATTAACTAAAATTCTAAACTAGTCTAGCTATCACCGTTCGCACTTGCACTCGCACTTGGCCGGTTTTTATTGTAGGTATTTCTTTTGATTTAAAGTTTATGTAGGAATCTACAAATGCTTTTTATTTATGGTAAAGTAGGTAGGTATTTACTCGGCAAAGATTTTTAATGAAAGAAAAAAAACACATTTTTTTTGTGTAAAAGTTTATTGTGCTGTTTTTTTTTGGTAATGCGATACAGTTTATTAATTAAAATAATTAAATATTATAACTTAAAAAAATTATGTACAAATCACGTGACGATAAGAATAATACAAATAAAATTAGTAGTAGAAGTTGTGTTCATTACCTACGTTATTTTTATAATTAAAACATCAAAACAAGGTTCATAAATGTTACAAAAGCTTAAGAATGCTTTGGTGGACGTCCCATTACCTATTTAAGTCTGTTTTAAGCATTTAATAATGGCGACCAATTTGATTTTAGATGCTCGTTAATACATCATTTAACAGACTTCAAATTGTACAATACCACTTCATAACTATTTTATTATTAAACTGGAAGCTGAAATAAGAATTTCTAACTAATGTAATTAAGAGCTTGGAATATAAAAGTACCTACAGTTACCAAGTTGTAGGTATAAATAGGTACCTCATGTAAGTATAACACCTTAGATTCATTACGATAGAGTCTTAGCAAAGGTTCTCATATAATAGGTATCTATGTATTTATGTAGGTATTTACATCATATCATCATCATCAGCAAGGCAAAGAATAGTTACATTAAAAAAAGAAATACATTCGCCTACCTAACTACTTTCGAACTTATTTCTATAAATGAGTTACAGAAGTAGTTTTTAAATAAAGATAATAAAATATCTCATTTGTGTTAGGTAAGTCTGCTAAGAAGTTAGTTGCCAAAATTTATTCTAATAAAGTATAAGACATTCGTGTTTATTCTTCATATTGTAGATAGTTAAATGGTATTAACAATAAATATTAGTATCCAGTCGATACTAAACAACAGTGCAGTGCAATTCCTATGTTTTAGATGTTAGATGTTTTTTTTTTTGAAAATAAACATATTTTGATGCGCGAAGCTATACAGATAGTTAGATATCGCAGTTCCTACATAACCAATTACCGTACCTATATAGGTATAGGTAGGTTAAATAAAGTATTTAAATTGGTAGTAAATCAATAAATAAATAAATCTGTATTGGTAAAATTAATAAATATGTTGGTATTTCGCTATTGCAGAGTACTGACAATAGGGTATGGAGTATAATGAATATCGATCATTGACATAGACAGCTTTTTTGGTCATCTCAGCAGCTCATTGTTAACGACCTTAAGCATCAAAACACAAAATTCTCAAAATGATACCTCTAGGGATATCAAAATCGTAAACCTCTGTACAGAATAGAAACGTTAATTTCTTGTTTTCTATTCGAGATCATCGATAAGCGAGTCCAGCTCTTTCTGCAAGGTGACAGATTCCTCCCTCTGTTTGAGTACATCATCCTTCATTCGGTCAACATTTGCCATGAGGAGTGCGTTACCCTTCTTCAATGCATTGACTCTGGTCTCATGCCTCTTCAGCCGCTTTGTGAGGTTGTCCTTCTTGTTAGGCAGTGGAGAATCCTACAAAATAAATCGTTTGTTTCATTTGGAAAGTTATTATTGATTTTTATTTTATTGATCTATATTATTGACTATATAAAATATAAAAATATGTAAAATGTGGGGGTAGACTTGTATCTCTATGTAGGTACCTCATGTGACGAATATCTTATATCACTTACAGCATTGCAGGTAGTAATGTACATTTACTAAATTTGTGTTTACCATAGGTAACTCTATAGTGTTTAACATATTTACCTCAGGCTCACTCTCGCTTTCAGTTTCACTCTCTGTATCTTGCTCTGTTTCCGTCTCCGACTCTTCTTCTTCTGTCTCGCTCTTCTTTTCCTCCTCCTCAGATTCTTCTTCTTCCTCTTCCTCATCGTCATCCGTGCCCACTTCTTTCATCATTGCGGCCATCTTGTCTACTTCACGTTTTAACTCCTTGTATTTTCGTTTCTCCTCCCTGCGAAAATAATTAACATCCATTTTCATTTTGACATTAAGATACATGGTTCTTGCATAAAAAATTCATAAAAGCAACTACTAGTACGCTGATATAATAACTGACTTAAGCGCTGCTTGCTGATTCTTAAGCGACATTTTGTAGCCCATCCGTTCTCTCTTCATATTATCTTGTTTCTCCTTTAGGTGTCGGATCTTGTTTCTCATGTTGCGTATTTCCTTTTCGATACGCTTTTGTTTCTTTTCTTCACTTTCTTCCTGTATAACAAAAATAAATATATTTAACGTCTCAACGGATTATGTATCACTAGATACCACTGGGTCAGTTACATTACAATATAATATCATTTATGACATCAAAATACCAAAATAGAGGAAGACATTATTTTTATTTCATCATCATCAACAGCTCATATACGTCTCCACCGAGGAGCTCGAGCCTCCCCTAACATCGAGGGGGTTTATAGGCCTTAGTCCACCATGCGGGCCTAGTGCGGATTGGCGGACTACACATGCCTTTAATTGTGACATCTCAGGCATGCAGGTTTCCTCACGATGTTTTCCTTCACCGAAAGCCAGTGGCGTGAATCCGTACGTAAGCTTTTTATAAACTCAGAGGTACGGGCCAGGGATTTGAACCGGCACCCCTCATGATCGTGAGTCGGTGCGTTCCCAACTAAGCCACCACGGCTTACGACTACGGCTTACGACTATTTTTATTTACCCGCCATAAATAAGACGGCCACTTAACTTTAACTGTATTATATGAGAATTTTCATTTAGTAATGTTTTGTAGTTTATAGTATAAATTATTATTTTAAATTAAATTGATAAGATTAGTGATGTATATATGTTGAATAATCATTTACCTCTTCTTCTTCCGATTCCTCCTCTTCTTCAAAGCTGTCATCTTTCGTGACAGACAGCTGTTTGATTGCATGACTTGAACGTCTTGAACCCATACTTGTTGGCATGATTCCCTAAAATATTATCAATTTAAGATTACTCTACCGAAAAAATATATTTACCTATCCCGTATGCACTGCTAGTATAGTTAAAAGTTTCCCAAAGAACCATAATTAATTACTATGCTTCTAGGCATACTTTTTATTTTACACTTGTTGATGTTCCAACTGACAAATTCAATATCGTTATAATCTAGTGTTAATAAATAATCATACCATACCTCGTCGTCATTATTAGTATAAGCGGCATTAGTAAAAGCAGTGTTATTATTATTAGAATCCAAAGGCTGTTTCCTCAGCTCCTGAGCTTCAGGCGAGTTAATGTCAATGTTCAACAACCTACATTGTTTTTCAAAATCAAGCTGCCTCTTTTGATAAAATGACATAGGTTCCTCAGATACATCTTCAAAATTGTTCTGTAAATGATTAGCAAAGCAATTTTAAAAGCATGAAATTGAAGCTTTAGTATAATACGAATTCATTGAAATGTATATTTACCGCCATAGCTTGTTCAAGTTTCTTCTCCAACTCAGCATTTCTTCTTTTAACTTCTTCTAGCTCTGTTATGGCTGTATCTCTCTCCTCAGCTGCTTGTAAGTATTGTTTTTCTAAATTGTCTGCGGTTTCTTTGGCCTTTTCGACTTCCATCTTTAGATTAGTAACCAGTCTTTCATCGTACGCATCTGTTACTGATATAACAGTTTTGTGTTGTTCTTGTTTTATAATAGCACGCTCTCTCGCCACTTCGGCTTCTAAGTTATGTATCCTCGTTATAAGACGTTTATTTTCACGTTCCTGGGCTTCTTTGTTTCTAAAAAGTATTCCGTAACAATTATTGTTTTTCACAGATATTTTAACGTATCTTTTTAACAGACTGGGGTGAATTTTACCTTAGTTCAATAGCGAGCAGTTGTTTTGTAGACTGAAGGTCATCTCTGACCTTGTCGATGTCATCCATTTCATCAATTTCCTCCTCTTCTTGGGCTGGAACCTAGAATTTTAAGAGTATTGTTGAATCGCTACCGATTTTTTTTAATAAATAAAGACCTACTATATGAATTTCAGGATATACCTCAGCCATGCCTGCCATAGCAGATATTCCAACACCTGATGGAGAAGCCGCCAAATTTGCTTGAGACATTGATTTCTGTACTTGCTCTTCTATGGTCATTTGCCTTCTGAATTTTCTCAAACCCTCAAGGTTAGGCTTACTCCTGTCATTTGTTTTTGTTTTCTTCAGTTTCACACCCTTGTTGATTTCTGTCAGTAGCTGATTGTGAGAATTAGGTTTTTCTGATTCGAAAATAAATTGATCTTTGTTTTTCACAACAGTCGATTTTGTTATGATTGGGCTTGATCTGGAATGTGGAATATAATTTATGTGAACATTCTGCTAAAAATGAATAGAAGATTAGATAGAAATCAGTGGGTACCTTTTTAATAATTAATAGGTTCCTACATATATCCATACATATACGATTACATTCGAATCCCTATACTAGTCATGAACTAAATAATGTGACATTATCATTTGCGGATACAACTAATAAAAAATGGACACCCACCTATCATTGCAAACGACGTGTCTTAATTTCTTCCCCTCCTCGACCTCCTTCATCATGTCGGTCCAGTCTGGTCTCCTTCTTGGTCTGCTCCGGAGTTGCTCTAGCCGTTTTAACCTGGTTGGGTCTATGGGAGCTTTCTTAAACTCCGGCGGAGGTGGCATCTTCGGAGGCAAAGGCGGAGGCATTGGAGGTGGAGTAGGTTTTAGTAAACCTGTTTACAAACAAAACATGTTTGACAAAATGAAAAGAATTTCACTAATACACGCTTGTAAGGTACGTAGCTATTCTAATTTATGATACTGTTTAATAAAATCGGAAAATATTACATTTGGATTCCACATGTTTTTATAAAGATTTAAAGACAAAAATAATGCTCCAAATTCAAGGGACCATTAGGAGTTAGGAAAAGCTGACCTTTGAATAAATTCCCTTGGTCATCTTCAGTTTCTGCCATTTTATTAACAGTGCTTTTTTTTCACTAAATATAGTTTTCACTGTGCCAAAACACAATAATATCACAGATTTTAAAATATACAAACACTTTCAGAGAACACTATCAGTTGCAGTAAGTTCGCATCTTTACTGAAGCATGCCTGCATTCGCACCTGATATGCGCCCGCGACGCACGCGGAACTATCCGATACTATTTTGGATCGCATTTAGACCACAAACTAGTCTGGTATACAAGAGATCAAAAGGTAACGATCATTAGATGAGGCACTTGTGAGGACATAAAGCGTGTACTTTAAAATATGAAATAGGACAAATAAACTCATATTTATGACGGTCCAGGGTATGTAATTATTTATCAAAGGAGGATTTTTAATTTACTCTAACAAATATTTTAAGAACTAAAACAGTTCGTCGGTATTTACTAACGCTAGATTGCCTTTATATGCTACAACCAATATTATTTTAATAGGTTCCATAGAATGCAACCAAACTTATGATATTGTAAACAATCTTAATTGCAAACTGGTTAAAAAACACAACTGATCTAGCGTTAAAATCTGACACAAAAGAGCGGAAAATAAAATTGAGCTTTAGGTGTCTCACTTTGCAACGTATAAATCTGAAGAAAACGCAAAGATCGCCCAATTTTTTTTTTATCTTAAATAAAAAACTATGAGCAATCTTGTTCATTATAATCTCATTACAATCAGACAAAGAGCTGTGCCAGAATCGAATGCAACTGATGTATCGACGCCTTCGTAGCGATAGAAATTAAAGACGAGTGCTAATTATAATCGTCAGGGAAAGTGCTAGTGTGTCAATGTTGGTGCCACACTACTCACACGCACTACATAACAAATAGAAGACTACTTGTTTATTTATTCTTGGACTGATTGATTCATCAGTGTTTAGCTTCTGGAACGTGTAGGTACACGTGATGAGTTACTTGCCATGTCCCTACTGCTACTGCCTATCTATATACTTGAATAAATTACCTCATTCTAATTTAGAATAGGTCTCTTTACGTGTCCTCAACTGGCCAGTATATTATGCACAGATAGTTATATATACATAAGGTAGTTAACAATTATATGTAGCTGGTACTTACTTCTTAAGCTTTCATTTTTAGTTAAAGTGTGACCCTTGGGAATCTCGTTCGCCAGTGTCTTGTCTATGTTCTCCTTAACTCTTTCATGAAGAGGATCCCTCCATTTCTTGACAGGTCCATCGTCTTTGGATGGTTGCTTTTGTAATGATGGCTTACGCGGTGGAAGCTGAAATCAAAAAATATTCTAATGGTATTGCTGCACAATTACAACTGTGTAATTTGGTTTGTTTACTTTTGTTGACTACTTATAGTATAATATGCGAATGACCTATTAAATATATGTCGAACACGTACCTTAGATGGTGTTTTTTCTAGGGGAGTTGGTGGTTTAGTGGCCATCTTGGGCGCTTCTTCTACTTTTTCTGCTACAGACTTCTCCGCTACAGTTGCTTTTGGGGCTTGCTTTGAGTCTTTATTCGTAGAACTCTTATCATTTAGAGCTTTGTCATTTACGGTGCTATTTGCTTTTGTAGGACCATTTTTCTCTGATTTTCTATCTAATATTGTTACAGTTTTTTCTTTAGCTTTATCGTCGACTGTTCTAACAGATCTTAATGTTGGTCTTTCTGGGACTTTATCAGTGGAAGATTTTTCTTCTATCTTACGTGACTTATCATCAATGGTTCTGACAGTTTTTAGAATTGGTTTATCAGGGACTTTGTTGTTTGAAATTTTATCATCCGATTTAGTATTTTTGTCAACTTTCTCATCGATTGTCCTGACAGTTTTCAGCGCTGGCCGTTCTGTTGATTTATCTGTAGATTTTAGCACTGATTTAGGAAATTTAGGCTTATCCTCAACTGGTTTAGCTTTGTCAGCCTGTTTGGCGGATGACGGTTTGACAAGTTTCTCTTCTACCGTTTCTGATACACCGTTTTCAGCTTTGTCTTTTATTGTTGTCTGCTTCTTTAATACAGCTGTAAGTTTCATTATAAATATATATTTAGATTATACATTATAATTAGAATCAATAATGGATATCTACCCGTATTTATAATGAACAGATTTTGTTCAGATCATATTGATCATGCATGTCTGTATCATGAAATTATATTCATAGATAAAGTTTCATCAGATATGACCTAAGTACCTACTTACGTCGGAGCTATTTTAGATATCGAATCTGACTAATTAGCATTATTTATATTCATGTATTATGGTAACTTTCCTATTACCATTAAATCATTTTAAAAGTTTGTAGGTAGGTAGGTACATAGAAAGTCAACTTCATGGACAAAAACAAAATTGTCTCTTAAACGCAGCTGCTATATAACATAATGGCGTGTACGAAGATAGGTGTTTAAAGTAGCGCTGTAGCCTATCAGTTATATCTTCATTAAGCTTATTCTTAAAGGAAATAACAGTGAAATTGATGTAAGCACGTGTTACGGCCCCGGCGCGGTGCAGTTTTGATGGCATTCGCGTACGTAAATAAACATGGCGGCTGCCAAGATGGCCGACCTTCGCTATTTTAGCTCGATTACATGTCAAATTCCCTATTAGCCAGCCAAAGCGAATACGGAAAATTATTACAGTCACGAGACGAAAAAAAGAGTTTTTTTACATAATTTTAAAATAAATAAAAATAATCTACTAATAAATCAAAAACTATACTAACGAAGCAAACCCATTCAAATTTGAAGCACGAATAGGTAGGTACATGCCTAATCATGTTTTGATAAAAATATAGGTAGTACCTTTTATTTAATGTCATTCTTATATTACCTTATATAAATTTTTTCCGATTTTAGCTACCGTTGTTTTTAACTTTCTTTATTCTGACCAACGATAATTTGTCCTCTATTAGTACCTATAGATGGGTAGTTATCTGAGGCGTATACCACACGATCAATCAGATTTCAGAGCCTATCTAGGCAACTGACCTCCAATTGGTGATCTCCATAGGTGACCGTGACCGTCAACTTAACATCTGATGCCTGTTCTTACGATAGGTGAACCCAGCTTATATGACAAACTAACCACAATTGTTAAAATCTATACTTATACATATATTTCATAGTGCCTTTGTTTACCTCCACTGTTCCAGAACAAACAACAACACCCTAGTGTATAAATGTAGGGTATGGATGCCTACTAAATTCATGTAAATATCTTATTTATTTAATTCTACATTCCCACATTTTTTGGCCCAAGATTTTGATATTTAATTAAAGAACGTATTGGGGTCAAATATTCATCGAACTTTTTATGTCGCCATTCGACGCTATTCTCTAAATTCATCAACGTTGAAGTGTATAATGTATTTTCGTTGTGAATAGCGAGATTCTCTTATAAATCAGGCGGTAACCCCAACATCGCCGTTTATTTTGTAAAAAGTCTGTCCTCTCTAAAAATATCGCGGATGGTCGGCGTCGGTCGCTCGAAATATCTCCTAACAAACTCGCACGCTTATTGGACACGTCACAAAACGGGCCGAAGCACTTTTCAATACGAAACAATTTTTGTATTTCAGAAAAAGTGTTGTTTTCTTTTATTAATGAAAAAAAAAAACAAATGTAGCTGCACTATGTTTATAAAACTCCAGCTTAAAAGACAGCTGCTACTTTGAGTTACCTGAAAACGTTGGCATAGTCACAGAAAATAAATTAATTTGTTGATCTACTGTTGAATTTTATTGTAGTAGGTACCTAAAACTATAGTGTCAAACAACTTTAAAAAGCTTTATATTTGTAGTTTAGGAACATAGTACTTTATATTCTATTAAAACAAAATTATAACGGAGTTGTTAATTTGATGCATCAAGTTCATAGCATTACAGCGCCTCTATAGAAATAGAAATTAATTGTTTACTTTGAACGACTGTTTTGGTCCTACCTTATTATTATAACAGTTTATCCATCAAGAGCACTGATACACCACTTAAGAATCAAAATATACAGTCCTTTCCAAAAGAGCACATGAACGTCACGGTTCCAAACTCCAGACTAACAAACTTGTGAACGCTTTCGGAGAGTCAATTATTCAGAGCTCGTGTCTCCTGCCAAAGTTTCAGGCAGGTGGCTGACGTCATCATATATGTACACATATGTATATCAACACCGTATACCCACAAATAAACAGTTATATGTATTATGCGCTATGAAATATTGCCCTCTGTCACGGTAGCGTTGGGAAAAAACGCAGAGCTTTCCAAAGCCAATTCATAGGTGTATGTATTATGTTTTACTTGTCTACTGCCCAGTTTGACTCATTATGTCTCGAAGACAATGCCCTAATCCCTCACCCGTTACCATGCAGTAGGAAATGTGCGTGCCAAATTTCATCAATCATTAAGTTGTGTAAAGGAAACAAAACGAATATTTAAAGTTCCTTATATGTATTAAGAATAAATAATTTAAAAATGTAGATTGTATGAATTATAATGATTTGGTTTCAAAGTAAATACAATATACGTAACAAAATAGCAAGCCAATTGAAACAAGTAAAAATGTCATCGAATTTGTAATTTAAAAGGATAATAAAAACGAAATTATAGGTAGGTAGGTATTTAAGGTAGACTAAACTATTGATTTATATGACTAATGACCATAAAATCCCCTGAGGGAATGTTTTGAATTCCAAGAATGTAATGGATAACAATAGATCCACTTGACCAGAAATAGGTACCTTTCCGTATGTTTGCTACCCATTTAATTGACCTACATATTTACAATATTAATATTACAAGATTTACCTACTTAATCCTATTGATATCAAGTTATTTTTATATTTGGCGATTTTCGATTGTTTAATCCCTGGATTATATTCACTAAGGTAATTGCAGTACAGTCCCTGATGATTTTATAGTCTCTTCCGTTAACTATGATAATATTAATAAAAATGTTCACCTCTATATTATAAATGCACTGAATTTAATTGTCCTTCTATACCTATCTTACAATAAAACATTAGATGAAAACATTTTATTACCGCCACTCTAGTACGTAACTGTTTTATATGCTGACTGTAGCCGATGCGCCCACGCATCGGATGTGACGTGGCTAGAGGCGCCAGACGAACATTTCGTGAAAATCGGAAACTACCAAAACTTCAAACGAAACATTTGGCGGGAATATTGAAAAGGGGAGCGGAGCGACATAAGACTGTTTTAAAGCTTATTTACTTCCGTTTTTAGTAGATAATAGAATTTGCTATAGGATGTCATTAAATTAATTAATAATTATATTTTATCTATTAATTTAAGTAGGCTTCCAATCAATTGGTTTTTTAACATTGTGTAGGCAAAGCCAAAATATTTGTATAATCCTGATCCATTTAACATGTGTGTAAGTAAGAATATGATTAACACATGTAGGTATTTAACATGCAAGTGATGCATTGCACATTTTATTTTGAAATAAAGTTGTATAAGAAACTATTGTTTCAGGCTAAGTAGGTACATATGTTTTTTCCAATTATTTGGTCTCTATAATTATTATACAGACCGACTAGCACATGTATACCAATATTATTTATCTACAGTTGAATCAGAAAAGTATCCTACTTACGTTTTAAAGGCTTTACTGCAATTGGCGGTTCAGTGTTCTCCAAAGTTTTAGTGGTAGACTCAACAGGCTTCAGTTTCCTCTGAGTCCACGGTGGAGGGGCCTCCGTGTCCTTCTCCTTGACCCACGGAGGCCTGAAGGTCTCCCGCTTTGGCGCTGACTCCTTGCTTACGTTGCCGATAGGCATTTTGGTGTTCTGTGAAAAGCTTTGTGTAAAATGTTTGCACCTCGATATGATTGTGTAGGTATGTTGTACCTAAAATGTGTTAAGGCATGATAATTGTAACTAACTTTATGTGTTTTTACTCATTTTGTGGAGAGTTTATTGATCTAATTATAAAACATTAATTCAGTGATAGCACAAATACCAATATCTCTTAATTAATCTCTCTCAATTGATTGTACGATACAGCTACTACATTGTTATACTTTTTGTTTTATCGATGTATCTAATATCGGTACATCTATATAGGATCCGAAAATACCAATAAATTTAAATAGGTGCCTTAGGAAAACGTAAGTATGTGAAGCAACCTTATAGGTACTTCTGTATTTTTCATTTTTTTTTACTTATAATTACTAGATACAGTAAAAGCTACTTATGATTAAATTATAGGTGGATGGAGTACAAATAGCTCTCATAACGCGTCCATTCATTCAAGATAGATATTTTTAACGCCACAGTCACACACGAGGCTAATCTAAACACTTGCTAACGTTAAATTTTCATGAATAATATTTTCTTTATATATTTACGTTCACGTCTTTACATATTATGCTAGGGATTCCATATCTATTGAATCATCATTATTTTTTAATTCTATTCTTATTTTAGTACCTACTTATTTACTATAGTACCTACTTATTTATATATCGTAACCACTTTTAACTTTTATATAACTATGAATTTTTGGCTAAAAGAAAACATATTATTCTTACCATTTCTGCTTCTAATACCTAGTAGTTTCATAAACCTTCATATACTGCTATCTAATATAGTTTACTGTCTGTCTATTTAATAAATTAAATAGTTTTTGTATACTTTCGTTTGGTTTTTCAACTGAAATGTTTTTATATAAAAATAGGCGATTTATATCCCAAAGAAATTAAATTTGATACAACTTTATACGCACGTTTAACGACTTTGGAACTTCCTCGCTTATTTTTCTGGCAACGGCATTATCTTTTTCTTTATATCACAAGTATTTCAGATAATTCTGATGATGATTTTATTTTCTATATTTGCTATTCTTGTTGGTATTTCACTACAAATTATTCAATTCAATGACATTAACGGTGATCGGGGATATAAGCTTACTTTGGTCCCTTCATCTGTAATTAACTTTATCCTACCATTTCCTTGATGTCAGTTAAAGTTTGTTACTCTATATATTTATTTACAAACTCATCGTAAACAATAGACTTTTGGCAAGTCAAACGTTTCGTTTGTTGTGATATGAGATATAATAGTATCTAGTGTCACATTCACGAGTGTGGAGACATGTTTCATTACGTATTTATGTTATCTTCTCTAGCCAACGCTAAATGACCTCTATGTCTTTATATATATATTCTATTTCTTAACAAATCTTTGGATTATATTAATGTTACCCCTAAACACTTCCATACGAAGGATTTTAGTCTACACGATTATATTTCGGTCTACATTCATTCATACTTATTCTTAAACAAACAAATCGATACATAAACAAAATCTGTCTTCACTTATAGGTACCTACCTACATCGATTCCGTCTACCTATCTATAGATCCATCAGATTCCTAACCTTGGCCTATCATGTAATATGTACTTATGACTCCATCTATTTCATTCACTCATACGAATAAATCCTAACTATCGTTTCAAACACTACAATCGCTTCTACGTCAAACGAGCACACATTACTGTTTCCTTTTCCGCAGTAACATTATTTTAATCACGACCTGTACCAATATCCGATAACGATAAAAATGTCTAATTACGTCAAGACAACAAAAAATGATAAAAATGTATAGTGCTAATGCACTGTACGTACATCAGTTCAAGCTTTGATTAGGTTGGAATTGTTGGTGGATTAAGACCATGTTATCAACTTTCATGATTGGGGTTTCGATTTGGAAGTCATATTATGTCAAAACAAAAAATTATTGTTTTCATATCTGTCTGCTCTTAATTACTTTTATGCAATTTGGTTACATAGGGTAGGTATAGAAACCATTAAGTAAAGAGGAAAAAAAATAACATTATCATCAAGCTTAACTAAAAAAATATTTTCTCCCTCTTTCTACTCTTACTAAACATTAATCGTAGTATAACCATGTAACAATATATCATCAATGTACGCTAGTTGCGTCTTTGCTGTTCTTCAAATAGAATGCTTTCACCAGAATCTAGCATGACATTATCTCTTACATTAAATAGCTGTGTATGTGTAAAATGTTTCCTTTGATAAATCACAGAATACGCACTTATTTCGAACACACCAATCGCGACACTCGATAGATTAACTGATCATAATTTTTCAAGACTCGTTTTCATAGAGTTACAGATTCGGTGGAGAATAATTTGGGAGGAAGACGCGGGATTCGGAGCGCGTGTTGCTCGCGACTAGCTTCGGAATTTCATCTCTGAACGATCCACTGGAACTTATAAATAGGTGCGGCTAAACTGGCGTGTACCATGAAAATTTCAGCACTCATACGAGCTTAGTATTTAAGTAAGTATTGTCTCGTCTTGCACATCATGCAAATCTGTTCAGTAATTAAAGCACACAGTAGAATGGAAAATTACGGAAGTAATTGTAGTATTGTAAACAATGAGGTGAGTACCTAACATCCGTCCACATACGGAGCTGATTACTTGTCCTATGAAATTAGGAATACCTATACACCATTCTGTTATAAATAAAAAATAGCTCTACAAAAAGTGCATACATCTTATAGATCCTATAATTTCTGATATCTCATGATTGACGTGGGCCGCTTAGCTTTTCTCGTAACGATTCGATTTTTACCTATTTCCTACACCACCCCAATTAACTCAACATAGACATTTATTTTTCGGAAGTTCTTCGATTCGTTCTTCTACGATTTATTTGTACGAAAAAGGATAACCATGGAGTTCGTTGATGCGTTTCAAAAACAAATAGACTTGCCTTCCTGACAATACAATATGGCGCCTCACTTCCGGAGCGACACAGACGTCTGCCGCGCCTGCTCTTACGCAAGCTGCCACTTCGTCTCCAACCACTCCTGCTACTCCCATTGAAGTGTGACGTATAACCTAATTTATTCCTCGATGATACCTAATGAAATGAAATGATAATAATTTGTTTAAATAGCATTTATGAATAGTCAGACTGTAACGCTTAAAAGGAAACGAGAATTCCTGAAAAAACATGACATTAGTTGTTGTGAAAATATTGAAGAAGTGTAAGTGCCATTGTAGATGAATATGAATTGGTTTAGTATATTATATGTTCAACAACATCGACATTTTATCACATTGAGATAATTTAAAAATAAATAGATGTTCTAGGTATTTTTATAAATAAGTATACAATTTAAATGTTGGTGCCCGTAATGACTATAAAATGGCCACGTGATGGTGCCAATTCTGCAAAAACCTATTTGATTAGCTGCCTTTATTTTATTGACGTTTAAACCAACATTTAGTTATTATATTTGGTTGAAGCATTAAGTAATGAGCGTTTGGAAGATTTATTTATAATCTTTATCCAATGCAACTTGAATTACAGGTTTCGGGAGGAGGAGACTCAAGGTCAAGATCAAGGCGGAGCTATTTATAAAATATAAGTAATAATGATATAATAAATAATACAAACATTATTCATACCTCCTAACAATTATTTAATAAGTTGATTATGGTGTCATGAGTCATATTATCGACTACCGGTCTTGAGCAATTCGTCATCGTTACAGCCATTTTTGAAAAGCTTTGTTTCTATTTCGTTTTTAACATATTAGGTACTTATTTATTATATGATGATTTCTCCACGACAATTTTTTTTTATTTTTTTTTACCTCAAGTTTTTGTTGATATTCTACATTTGCTAGTATGTTACTTGGACATTTTCAAAGGTAATCCCCTTGCGTGGCCTGTACTCAAGTTCACAGGGAAATATGTAGCTAGTATTTCATTGACTCATGACATCAAAATAACAACTAAAATTCCCTATTTACTGTGAATTAAATTTATTAATATCACAATTGTAGATAGCTTGATATGTAGGTAGGTACCTATTACGCACTATTTTCCTTATGACTAGCAAGTCATAAGTTCTATTTGTATTTATAGATTTTTTCTATGTCTAATATATTTTCTTGATAATATGATAACCCGTACCACACATTAAAAAGATAATAAAAAAAATACTTAGTCATTAAAGTATGGTCAGATAGTCGAAACAACTAGCTACTATGAATGCCTGATTTGCAATTTATTTATTTATATGGACAGCCAATGGTAATAGAAATGATTCGTGAGTAAGCACATGAGATCTGGATGGAAGCTCAGCTGTCAAATTCTGGTTAAGATATGATGAAATCTACTCAATTAAGTAGTGATGTGCCGAGTCGCTGTTTTGGTGGATCGAGTCGACTCGAGTCAGTTTATACGGTATTCGAATCATGACTCGATTCCCTCTACTCGAATTCTATATTTGGTATTCGAATACTGACTCGAGTCCAGCCGGACTTCAGTATTTGAATTCCGGCTAGACTCGAATCAACCCTCATTACCGATTCCTTTTTTCTTAATGTTGCGGTTGGCATCGACCTCAAAAGAAGTATTGCTCATATCCGATTATGAAGACGCTTCATGATTTTAAATTTTTATGTATCTAAGTTATTATTTATCAGGTATCAAAGTTATTACTTTTCAGTTATTCGTTTGTGTTTTAAACAATTAAATAAATTTACTCAGTACTCACAATAACTGCTAATTGACACAAAACAAAAAGTTGCAGGTTCAAACTTGTTTGTATTGTTACTACCCGCGCCACTTCATTCCTTAAGTAAACAGTTTGCGAGTACGAGCAAGTTAACAAAACTCGTATACTAGACTCGAGTCAATTGAACTCGCATAAATAGAATCGAGTTAGCAAGTACGAATCGATTCTTCCTGACTCGAGTACCGGAATCGAGTCTGGCGTACTCGAATCAAAATAAATTGGTATTCGAGTAGGCGAGTCCAAAGCAGGAATCGAGTCTGACTCGAGTCAAACCGTACTCGGCACATCGCTACAATTAAGTACCTTCGACATAGTAGTACTAGAAATCAAACGCTTCAAAATATAATGACCCATTTTCCAGACACAACAAAAACATTTATTTTAGTATAAAAATAAGTCGGAATGTCATTTGGGACATTTTGAATCTCAGTTATGTGATAAAATGTTTAAGGCGCGTGAGTAGTTTAATTTTAAATAAAAACATTAATCAAAATAATTGTTTTCCACTCCACTTCATTCAACCTAATTTACTTTAGCATCATAAATAGGTATTAAAAGCTAATTCGGTACAGATAAGCCATTCATTTATCGGTAGAAAATTAGGCAATCTTAAAAGAAAGACACATAGAAAAGAAAGAAGAAATGTGATCTATGTTATCGCTGATCCTGAATGCGATTGCCTGGATAAGGTTATTACCCGTTCTCAATACAGAATGCACGTAAACATTAACGTCACAATTGAGAATCACGATAAACCTGCCAAATTATCTTATAAAGTAACAATGATATATCAGTCGACAGTAGCACCGATCCATTACCATAAACACATATAAAACCGCTCGCGTTCATGAATAGGCACATTTTGACTAATACTGTCATAAAGTGATCATTAATATTATTAAGTGTTGTGCTGCAGTTTACGTTGTAATTATTAAGGTACGTACCGTACGTAATGTTTAATTTACAATTTTATCGTTTGTAATTAGCTTTTGTTTTTGAAATTTTATGAGTACAAGAAGTATTTTTTTCTTATTTTTTTATATCTATAGATGCTAAAGTACAATTTATTTTTGTCGTATTAAGTGCTATTTAAATTGCAATGTTTTATTTTTAAATAAATACCTAATGGTTAATTATGCCTTCGAATTAAAAATCCCAAATATAATCCTAATAAAATTATAATAATTAATGCAAAATTTTGTTTAAACGCCCACTTTTTCAAGACGCGGCTCGTCTCCACTTTATAGCAACTTACAACATTTATTTTTATTTGGGTGCATTTTATATTTAGGGTTCTATTAAAATGATCATTCACACTTTATTTTCCTAATCCACCATAAATGCAAAGTTCCGCTCTTATTTTAATAACTGGATGCAAGTACCTAAGCCAATGTCACTATAACATAATTCGTTGATTCATGCTAAGTATTTAATTCGTTTTAGCAAGGGACATCCTAATGTGGTTTTCCATAATCACACAGCCTTTGATGCATACATTTTCTTCAAATTCAGAAACATTATTTCTCTATCTATCTGACTCTTAGGAGTTTTACCATTTGGTGAATTTCGCAACAGATTCGAATTAGGTATCTGATAGAGTGGTATGTTGGCGCGGGCGCCGTCAATGTGAATATAATGACAAATGTTCTACTTATCCATTTCATACTTTCTTAATAGCCCAAAATGTTGCATTCAACTCTATATTTGCCTACCTGTTATTTTAAATCGAACAGGATAAGCTTCAGTGACAATTATAATAGCCATGTTTTTCTTATCTACATCTGTTACATGTCCATTGATCAAAGATAACGGTAATTAGCTCATTGACTTTGAAGATTACAATAACATTTGGTATTTACCCACCAAAATACGTATTTATGTAATAGGACCGTATCAAATTCATTAATATGATGAAACTACCTGTAACTAGAGTTAGAGTTTAAGTAAATAATGACGAGTGTAAATAACTTAGGCCTACAACTGACCCAATAAGTTCCCACAAAAAATGCCGTATAACTAAAATTCATTGGGTATTTATTGGGTATACAAGGATATGACATATTCTGTAGCAATGCAAGGTAGTTTGGGATTTTCTCGAGGTTTCTAAGTATCGGAAAAACATCCCTACTTGAACTAAGTACCCACTCAAATTCTATGAACATAACATCCTTGCTGCATTCAATCGTACATACTTGGAATATAATAGACATGAGTGCCTGCAGTCATTTATACCAACCTACATATGACTCAGTTACGTATATTACTCCATAGAAAAGGTATTAAAAAATTACTGACTTATGTGATACATTGACTTAGGGTTCCAACAAACTTAAACCGAGTCTAAAGTAAAGTATTACTTAATAGTCGACCTCAAGTTCAGACCTATCTTAAGAACTTCTTGAAGGCTGTTTAAATGTGCCTACTGAAGATAATGCTTTGATTATCGGGCACAATATTGTTTGTCAATGATAATACTAATACCTACTAACTAATTAGTTTTCATGTGTATGCCTTTAATTGCCTTAAATCCGTTTTTAATGTATCCTTTTTGTAAAATATTTGATGGTAACCCTTACCGTCAGGCGAACTGCCTTCCTTATACGTAGAAATTCGTACTTATGACGTAGGAAACCTGAATGATGCTTTATTTTTTAGTAAAGTTGTAGAAGAAGTGCGTACTTCTTCGATGTGCGTACATATCAGTTGTTGGGGATATAACCAGATATAGGAAAAGCGATCAGTTTCCTGACTTTTTTCCCGACCTTACCTAGAATTAAAACAGACTAAATATATCTTTTATAGTTAAATAGTCCTTTACGAAAACTTATACCTACCTATACTCTACTGATCACTTCATATGGTTAGTACCTACTAATTGAAAAGCAAGAAATAACATCGACAATTACTCTTTTTCAAATAGGTAAACCTAGATGAGCGGTAATAAGTGGCGTGGTAAATCTTATACTGTATTATCTTTTCAGAAACGATGGCTTCTCACATATTTTTAACGACGGTTGTATTAATCGCTAGCGCTATGGGATACCCTAGCTCTCGGAGTAGTTCAATAAGTAAGTATGAATCTTAATTATTAACTTACGGACTAAATTGCTAACGGTTCTACATAGATAGTACATAATGTTTAAATGCTTCTATTATAGTGAGTGTAATTCTTTCAAGATATCATAGAAAGGATTACGTATCAGCGTTGTTAGTTATGAAACAATGGATGTATATAGATACACATAAAGCTCTATAAAATAAAGCAACTATTCGTCAAAATGGGATCGATAGCCGTTTTCAACATAAATAGAATTAACGTATTCAATAAACGCAAAAGTGAACTTGCTCTTTAATAAAAACCTCCATAGAAGCAATCATTTTAAAATACATAAAAAGCATAGATACCTGTGGTACAAGGGATTCATAAGGTACATATGGATGGAGCCACGCTAAGAATAAATGGGTGTGCCAGAAACGGCACAATTCATTTCATTTATAACCTCATACATTATAAAGACTTTAAATACGCGGCAATCCCTCAGAACCGGGAATTTAAAGGTCATTGCCCTCGTTAATGTCACAAATATTAAAAAGGTAATTGTGTGTGAATCTATTTGTTATAACTAACTCACCACGTTAATAGATGTACAAAAGTATTAACGTACATAACTAGCTTTCGTTTCGCCGTTTCACCCGATTTCCCAGCATAAACGTTAGCCTTTGTGCTACTCCAGTACCTACTCTGTATCAAATATCCAGCTATTCTGGCAAATTTTAATGACAAACATCCATCCACACTTTTGTATTTATAAAAAGTACCTACCCTTATGATTATTAGGAGTATTCAATCATATAAAACAGGTCTTTAGATTATAGACAGAATTGTTACTTCATCATCATCATCAGCTCATATACGTCTCCACCGTGGAGCTCGAGCTCGAATTGTTACTTACCTACTTATTATTCCAGGTTATCCCTTCCCATTTGTGACGAGGGAAGAGTGGGGTGCCGAGCCACCCACTGGGGTGGTGCCACTCGCCACACCGGTCCCATACGTGGTCATCCATCACTCATACATTCCCGGAGTATGTATGAAGAAAGACGCATGTATAATTGATATGAAATCAATGCAGTATGTGCATCAAGTCACCAATGGATGGACGGATATTGGTTATAAGTAAGTTTTGATTAGGTACTTTTACTCGTCATCTTTCAAAGGAACAAGTTTTTTTTTATTGAATATCATCATTAATCTAACACCAGCTTCCCCCCGACGGTTTCCATAAACTTTTCCGAGATAAAAAATAGCCTATGTACCTTCTTAAGCTCTATTCTACCCCTGTCCCAAATTTCGTCAAAATCAGAGAGTCAAACAGTTTCGCATTCATAATGTACCTAATGTAGGAATTTTGTTAGGAAATACCAAATTCTTATCAAGTTTAATAATGTACGCCAAAAAAATCTTAGTTGATTGCTATCTACTTAAACTTGATTTAGGTTCCCATGACCTTTCGATAACACACCATTATCGAGGCAATTAAAATAGAATTCCTTATCTGCTTCAATTAATAACAAACAAATGGGCGTAGTTATCGAAAATATCAATTGCCTGCCTTAATTAGAAGATTAAGATAATCATTTATACGATTTATAATTGTTTAGATTATGAACCGATAAATCGAAAGAATATAAAATTATGCTTGGATTTTTCGCCACCAAATTAGTACTTTATAAATTTTTCAATATATGGTTGGGCGATGATCGAAAGATTGATGATCTTAATTAATTTCACATCTGCGATTAAAACGCTTTAAAAGATAGCGCATCATAATTTTTTGCATTTGAAAAATGATCAGTGCTATTAGTAATAAATAGTTAAATATTATTGGTATTTTTATCATTGTAATGGCTCAAGTCTCTTTTTTTAGGCTCTTGACTTTTTAATGTTTTCTAAATAGCTTCCCAATTGATAATATCCTGGGACATTTTTCATACGCGCCCAATCTGATAAAAAAATCAAAGCTTGTATTATGGTAACCTTATGCTTGATATACTACATATACACACTTTTCTAGACACAGAACAAACGGACGGATCACTAACCACAAAGCCAACCGACCCATCGTAAGTTGTCTAAATATAGTTGGTTAATTGACAATTTCTTTTCAGTTTCGCAGTAGGTGGCGAGGGTTCAGTATATGAAGGTCGTGGCTGGGAGACCGTGGGAGCTCACTCCGCTGGATGGAACTCTAGGAGCATTGGCATCGTACTCATAGGCGACTGGGTTTGTAAGTAGTTTTCTCCTATAATACTTAAGCATTCATCTATATAGATATCATATTGCATAGATACCAAAACTTCATCAGATCATCTGCGAAATATCTTATTGTGGCTCTCCGCGGATTTACCCCGTTCCCGGGGATCTTCAATTTTCCCGGGATTAAAAGTAGCCTATGTCCTTTCTCCGGCTATCTAGCAAATTTTATTTAAATCGATTCAGTACAATACAGACAGACAGAATTACTTTCGCATTTATGATATTAATTAGTGTATGTAATGTAATATGGAAGTGGTTCGGATAGTACTTAAATTATGATAGACGTTATGAGATTTGACTCGATCGCGTATTTTATATAGATTCCCGGAAAATCTATAGGTACAAATATTAGGGTATCATAGCACTACACTACATGTTACAAGTTGTTCTATTTCTAACAAGAGTGGGTATGAAGTACATATATAGGTATTTGTGATAAGAAGGTTCTGATAACAAAAGCAGGTGTGAATATCGATCTTATTGAAACTATCAACAGGTGTTATAAATTGAATCAAATTTGAATAACACTGCTACGAGATGTCGTAGCTCATAGCTACGGATATCCATGACGCACAAAGTGGTAACAAAAAAATATACATATATAAGGAATATAACAATAAGTAGCAGTGTGCACCGTTCCGTGTTTATACCACATAATAATATAATAATAAATAATGTGTACGTTGTAGGTATATAAATTTTCTTATTATATAATGCGCTGCTTAACTTTGGATCAGGTGCCTACTTTATATCTAGTGCGTATAAGATTATTGCCGGCTCTTCTCCAACCAACCTTCCAAACCGAACGTTAAAGTCTGACTTAACAAGTGCTTGTGTAGGCCCATGTGATAAAAAAACAATTTTCACATCATTATAATGCGCAATCGTATACCTACTATCCGAATTGCGGCTAGCGTTTCTAAAGGTTGTGGACGGAGAGGTCTGACCTACAGTTTTTGAATGACCCTAAATAGGTTTCGGTTTAAAGAATATTTATTCTCAAAAGAACAATTACAGTTCACTGTTATGAGAAAACTTACTGTATGAACAAACAATTGTCGTCTAGTGACAAAGCGTGCATGCATTTTTAACAAAATAATGTTTTTTAATAGCTAGACTTTAAAAGCAATATGTAGGTAAGAATATGTAATGTTTATAACAAAAATTAATATCTATTAATATCTATATTAACTTACAGCTAATCTTCCGCCAGAGCAACAACTACAGACAGCTCAGAAACTGATTGCCGTCGGCGTAGAACAAGGCTACATTATGCCAGAATACGAACTCATCGGTCATCGACAAGTCTCCGCCACGGAGTGCCCCGGTGAAGCATTATTCAAAGAGATCTCCAGTTGGGATCATTTCACGAATACTCTTTAATCTGATATTATAGGTCTGAACTAGATATGGACAATAAATGACTGAGATTATTTTTATTACATTGTTTTATTGATGTTACCCAAATCTATATACAATAATCATTAAAAAATAGGTCACCCGTGCCACTTCGTCTGCGCCACATAAGGAATTTTCCCCGTTTTTGAAACATTTTTCACTACTGCTCCGCTTTTATAGTCTTCCTTGACAATTAAGCTATCCAACAGAAAAATATTTTTAATGCGAGCTAGTAGTAGTTCTTAAGATTTGTGAGTTAAAACAAACGATTCAGCTTATAATGTTGGTATTGATTAAATCCTGTTATGAAATGAAATTGTACGAAATGAAATGAAAATATTTTTATTTAAATAAGCTTAAAATAAATAAATAGTCAGACTAATGCTCTACAAAATATATTTTTTTTATGTAAATAAGAATGACAAATAAGCTAATCTTACGGTAAGTTACCGCCGACTACATATACCTACACATTTGCAATATGAAGGGGTGAAGAACCTTTATAGTTCTTCTTACACCTCTTTATTCATCACTTATACTGTATCAACGTGGGAAACCTTCAACAAAATCTTAAAGATGAGAGATAAACGCCCCGCTTTTTATAACATTGTTGATAAACAACATTTAAAATGTTATCTCCAAAGGTTATTTCCTTATGTAATATACCTATCTCTGATTAAATAATGTCTCTTACATAATAAAAAGAACATACATATACCTACAGTAGTAAATTAGTTAACAATTATCGTAAGTGTACCAGTCGTGGCCACGGTACCAGTAATGGCCAAAAATTAAAAGAAACATCTAGAATTCGGACATGAGCGAATGTTTTTACATTGGGATCACTGTGACATAGACTTTGACATCGAACTATCTAAGTTTAACGTTTTATTGAATTCAGTCAGTTACATTACAAATATGATTTGAAATTGACAACGACGGCTTTTCTTAAGGAAATCGTTAAGGCGGTGAGCAGAAAGTTTCACTTGTAAAATAGTATTGCTTAATTAAAATCAAAATTAGTTTTGTTTCATGTGTTAACCATAAAATAAAGATAAACTAAGACTAAGACTGGGGTATCCATTAATGAATTTTCCCTGTCCAAGACTGGGTCACAAAACTACAACTTTTATTTGTTAAATTAATTGAATCCAGCTTTGCCGTATCTCACGCGCAACACATTACAAATATTAAATAAGGACTGGACTTTACAGTTTCACTATATTCAGTGCTGAAACTTTCACAATTTTGGTAATATTTCACAAAAACCTGTTTTTTTTTCTTAAACTGGCCACCATTGGGTCATTTACCATAATTGACTAGTCACAGTTCTAGAGCTGCAGCAAACCAATTAATGAGGCACGTGTTTCAATAATTACACTACATGCATGACGACATGGTCATTTTGATTATACTTAATTCCTATGTGATAAGAGTGTGATATTATTGATACTGCAACTAAATATCATATTTATTTTATACTATGCTCCCGGCGGTTTCACCCACGTTTCATCCGAATTTTCAATTTCACCGGGATATGTGTTATTCCAGATTCCAGAATATATTTCAAGCAGATCCCTTCTGAGAAAAAAAAGAATAAGTAATAAAAATTCTATCAACTATCGCTATTAAACAAGCTAATAAACAAATTTGTATAATAACTTTTATTCAATCGCGTACCTACACTTGAAACGTCAAATGACGGCTTAGAAAATTGCACATGACTTGATTGATAATGGGATTAGTCTCAGGGACGATCATAATGACTTCTTGCAACACGCTTAGAAGTCTGAAAAGTAAACTGTTTAGGTAAAAGTTATATTAGAGCTAGAGTGATGGGTTCACGGCCCAGGCAATGCTTTGCTCTAGGACGTAAAAATACGTCTTAAAGTAAAACATAATATGCTTTAACATTTAAGCTTTAAAGTATATTTTTCCTCGTAAACATCCCCAATAACGCCAGATGTTTATTGTTTTCACATTTTCTTGGTATTTCAAATGTTATTCCCCAGATTGATTGTTTAACTTTTGAACAATAGTCAAGGGCCGATTAGTTCTAAAACAAATAAGGAAGATAGATAATATCTTTGATTTATAGATTTGTTTACAGTCGTATTTCATTGGGTGACTTTGTTTAGGTACCAACGCTTATATTTAAAGAGGTATTTATGACAAAATCTATGCCACATACCTACATAGAATAAAAATAAGATAATCAAGTAGCCAAACTCAAAACAAATGACATCGAATGGATGGTAACCCTTCCGAAAAACTCTAGTCTACTTATTAAATAACTAACAGAATTGACTCATTTCTGGTCAATAGATATTTACATCCAGACACAGAGCCAAAAGATATATTTAGGTATGCACACAAATGCTTGTCCGGGGCGGAAATTGAACCCAGCGCAGAACCTAGCTTAAATATCAGGGTCACTAATCACAAAGTCAACCGGCCAGTAATGTCTAATTTGTCTCCCATTGATTTCGGCTTTAGGTCTATCGAATTCGACATTAATGTCAAAGAATCGAAGGACTTCAAAGACCCCGTCATTTCGTTTCCCTCAGTTTTTGTTTCGCATATTGTGTAGAAGGCCTGCATTGACCCCGTTATCATTTTACCCGCTGGGAAAGTACCGCGAGCTAATACCGTTCGTATATATCTCAATCTACTGCACTGCGATTCAATTGATCTGCATCAGTGCAGGACACATGTACAACTAATATATACCTACGTTTTATAACATAATTGTTCACATACAACATTGTAGTTTCATAATAATGAAGTCGCTCAAAGTTCGCTTCACTGTGCTTGTACTGAGATTATGTTTGGTGCACGCCTTACCGAGAAACTTGTTGAGTAAGTTTTTTATATTTTACTAGCTTCTGCCCGCGACTCCGTCCGCGTGGAATAGTTACTTTGGGCTAACGCTTAATATTTAACTAATTTCTTGTTTGTTTTTATTGTTAATGTTTTATTATTTTTCTGCTGTCAATAAAATTATATTCTATTCTATTCTATTCTATTCAATGTTATTTTAAGTTTACGATATCTCCTAAGATATTCATTGAAATCGAATGATGTAAACGGCAATATTGTTTTAAATTAAATACTTGTGATGAATAACGTATTTATTTGGATAAGGATTAATACCATCTTTATAAAAACACCGTCACAAATAATGCTTAATTTTCGAACAAATTTGGTTAGTATAAAAATGGTCACAGTGAGTCAACCTTAACAGATAGACATATGCTATTGCGAACTTTTTTTTAGAACTTTTGAAGGGGAACAATTCTGTAATACATCATTTTAGCGTAACTTTAACCGTTTACGCAGCGTACGCAGCGGAAGCTCTCAACAGGAAAAGAAATCTCCCGATTTTGAAACATTCTTCATTGGTGCTCCGCCCCTATTGGTCATAGCGTGATGGTATATAGCCTATAGCCTTCCTCGATAAATGGACTATCTAATGGCGAAAGAATTTTTCAAATCGGACCAGTAGTTCCTGAGATTAGCGCGTTCAACCAAACAAACAAACAAACAAACAAACAAACTCTACTCCTTTATAATATTAGTATAGATATGTTACATATAAGAATAGGTTACATAAAAGGACAGCCAATACTGCGTTAGATAATGCAAAATGGCTAACATGTCGGAATAGATTTATCTGCGTTTTTAAAACACCTTAGGTAACTACTCATGCATAAGAGTAAATATAACACCCAGTTATGTGCTCTAAATCTAAAAGACCCCAAAAAATTTCAGAGTACATTATGTTTTACTCCATTCATGGTACCTATATACGCACTGAATAAATTAACTCTGATACTAATGAACTAATAAACCAATAAATACCTAACGTTTGAAGGTTTTTTCTATTACATAGTCATTCAAACTTTTGTTAAACTAGATATTATTTCCTTAAATTTCCTTTAATAATATCATTCACTTCTTAATACATTGATACAGATGCCAACGGCTACTCGTTTCCCTTCTACTCACGTGACTACTGGTTAGCTGCCCCGGCCACAGACGTCACACCACTTACCACACCGGTCCCATACGTGGTCATCCACCACACATACATTCCCGGAGCTTGCAACACCACCGAGGAGTGCTGTGCAGACATGCGGGCCATGCAGAACTACCACAACACCTTAGGGTGGGGTGACATTGGATATCAGTAAGTACAAATATATTATATATATATATATTTTAATTTCCGAGCAATAAATCAACCTGCGCATCTTCTCGTCGTCTTCATAAGAGTTAGTAATCAATGTACCTCATTAAACGTTTACTTCTCTTAGGTAATATTGTGTATTTTATCATAAATCGTTATGACCTTACCGTTTGTAATGAGTCATCCGCACACACAAACGTATCTTTTATTTATGACGCGAACAGATATATGGACGTCAGACCATATTACATAAGTAAAGGGAATTTTGTCATATCTGAGCCTAATAAACTGTTAGTTTTCCTGTGCCCAAATAATCTATTTGGTAAATAGGAACTTAATATAGACTTATGAAAAGACTGGCTCCAGAAGAAATATCAAGAAAAAACAAATGCTAACTCATCCATCTTGTTTCATAAAAAAATCGAAAGTAAAATTGTTTAACTGCTTTTAATAATCGATATTATTGACAGATTTGTAAATTATTTGCATAATATTATGATACTTCTTTCATTCAGTTGTCTTACTGTCAATAATATTCATTCACACGCGGTTCAAAGATCGGCGGAGATTCAATAACAAAGATGATTCATACATTAAATAATCGTAATAATGTGTCATCGAAACCCATTCATTATTAGCACGACGGCGAAGGATATCGTCAGTTACCTGTAAACAAATCAAATGGCTTAACTTACTTGACCCAGATGTTTTTATGACCTACTTTACATTGATCGTTATGCTAATTGTTATTAGCGTCATTTAAAAGAAATCACGCCTTTTGACCTACATGTAAGAATATTATGTACCTATGTAAAATGACGTAAGAATGATCAATGCAGTTAACTATACACTTACGGATTAGGTATAAGTAATCCGAAAACTTTCAGATCTGTCTGTTTGATCTTTGGCTGTATTTAAATATAATTATCTATGTTAGAGCAAGGTATCTGGTTACCATTGTACTAGCTCTGCTTAGAATGGAATCTGTTTGGCCGTATTTAAAATGTCATAGGATATTTAATTCTTCCTTTTTCTTTTTTTTTTCAGTTTCTGCGTGGGCAGCGAGGGTGGTGTCTACGAAGGTCGAGGCTGGTACAACACTGGTATTCATGCTGGAAAGGCGAACAATGTTAGCATCGGCATTTGTTTAATCGGGGATTGGAGATGTAAGTACCTAGATAATATAATCCTTCGTTTAGGTCGGATATACCTTACTTGTCTCCAAAGCTTGTCTCGTAGTGTTATTAGATTGACAAAAAGTATCAGTTTAGTTTACAGCCATAGTTGCTTCCTTCTCAGTAAGTTCGATAGTTATCGAATTGACTGTTAACTAAAGTTAGGGCCTAAATTATACACGAATATATAGCTTTAGATTGTGAAGGACCTATTTATATTCAAACCTACCTGTTAGTTATTACTAAGGTATGAAGCTTTGAGGAATACAATGAGGATTCACCTAAAGCTTATAAGAAGTATATTATTTTTAAAATTATGCCTAAGTTCCTATTTGTTAGTAGTTATTTGAAGATCCATTTTAATAAAAATAACTTAATTTTTTTTTTCGTAGTAGAACTACCACCGCAAATACAGCTAGACTCCACAAAAGCTCTGATCGCAGCTGGTGTCCAAAGAGGGGTCATCAGACCCAACTACAAGCTGATTGGACACAAACAAGCAATGAATACTGAATGTCCCGGGGCAGCACTGTTTCAACACATCTCGCATTGGGATCATTTTACCCCGGGTCATTTTAAACCATGATTGTTATTAAGTTATACGTAACAAAAATGTTCAATATGTTTTTGAATTTATGCAGGTCATAAAAGTATTTATTTATTAAAGATATGAAATAAGACTATTTAAAAACAATTAATCTGTAACTCGGTAAGATACGTCCTTGTATGAAAGAAAATTACCTAACTCAGTATACAATAAAAATTATGATCAATATAATGTCAAATTAATTTAACTTACCTTGTTTGTCCCATCATGATCATGGGATCAAGGATGGCCTTTCCTTAAATTTGTACTCCAATTACAGTAAGTTAATTTATTCGATTAAAAATAAGCAATACAAGCATTAAAAGGTATAATATAATGTGGCTAGATCAATACAAGTCTAATATGTATTATATATTTTAAGTCTTAGATATATTTTATATATTCGAAGTTTATATATATAAACTTCGCCACATAATATACTCGAACCCAGATCATTATCGTATTATCTATATTACAATGTAGTAATTATTTCATTCTTGTCGCGTAAGAGTACCTAGTAATTACCACAAGGTACATTACCCGTGGAAGTTTAAAATCTTTGATAAAATTATATCTGCAAACTAACTTATTGCGTTCAAAAAATCAATACTTACATTCCTCTATAGGATTTAAATCGCGAACCTGGTCCAATCGTGAAACATTAATTAATTAGGTACTTGTAACATTAGAGTTTACCACCAAGTTCCGTCATCAGCTCATATACCTCCACCGATGAGAGTCTGTGTCTCCACCGAGGAGCTCGAGCCTCCCCTAACAGCGAGGGGATTTAGGCCATAGTCCACCATTCGGGCCCAGTGCGGATTGGCGGACTTCACATGCCTTTAATTGTGACATCTCGGGCATGCAAGTTTCCTCACGATGTTTTCCTTCACCGAAAGCCAGTGGTGTGAATCCGTACGTAAGTTTTTAAATTCAGAGGTACGGGCCAGGGATTTGAACCTGAGGGCTTACTCCCGAAAACGATTCGAATTTGATTTTGTTTTGATTTCAATTTGAACTCCTATTGGTTAATCCTGAACCAAAAAATTTCATCTTGAACTCCTATTGGTTAATCCCGAACCAATACGAATAAAAAATCAAGATGGCCATGGCTAAGATTGACATTTATTCGATCGGTAACGGTATTTGACGTTTCAGAATTATAAAATAAGTTGTGTGTGGTTAATTTCTACAGAAAAAATAAATATTAAAACTTTTTATTTTTATCTAAAACGAAATCTTGTACATTAGATGTAATTTAATAGATTAGATAAATTTATCCTAGATGAGATAACTCGATCCTGAAAAAGTACCTTTTTACTGATCGTGTATTTTGACGTTTAAAGTCGTTCCCGCCATTTTATTCACAAATGTCAAATAGTGCCAGGAGTACGGATTTTTCGATTCGGTTTCGATTGTAACGAAATTCTTGATCAAAGTTAGTTCCAAAAAGTGTCACCGCACGATCGTGCGCTGGAATCACTATCAAAAATGTATGAAATGACATTTATTCGATTAGAACTCGTTTCTCGAAAGCGTCGAGAGTAAGCCCTCTGCACCCTCATGGTCGTGAGTTGGTGCGTTCCCAACTGAGCCACCACGACTATTGTAGTTAATAACATTAAATAATAGTAGAAATATATTCAAAATTAATAAAATGCTGACCTGGTACATACTTTACACACGACACGACCAATGTGATTCTCAACCAAGAAAACTATGGTTAATATCCATGTTTATGTGATACAATCAGACATGGCCATATGACTGCAATTAAATCTATTATAAAACTAAACGTTTTCCGGACAATTACCTGTCGAGTTCAGCGTTCAACTTGAGCGATTATAACCACGGTCAACGCGTTGCCACCTGCTGGTGAAAATAAAATCTTGGTCATTGTAAATGCAGGAATGTATTCCGCAGGAATATGAAACAAAATATCCTATTTGTATGTCATGTGGACGTTTAACATATAATAAAGGCAAGTGATCACCGTCGCCTAATAACCAAAGCAAGGGTATCGCCAAATATTGCCACTTTTGAGGTAGGAGTTTTAAATGCAATTCTGACTGTCTTGGGCAAATAAATATAAATAGCACTATCACTATGGTAAAATTACTTATGAATGACACTTGTTGACCTTTTCACCCTTGATTTTTCAACCAATTCTCAACTAAGCTCACCTATTCCTTTTGACGAATACACACGAAGCGACTATGCTAATCTTTGTGATTGAAAGAGTATATATACGACATAGATTTATACTGTGTGCGCAGGATTTACTTAAAATATTCGCAAGTGTGAGACTCGTCATTTTTAACCAAATTGTAACAAAAGGTCCGTTCAACTTTCCCTCGTATCCGATGGTTGGTCAGTAACCTCAATGCTTTAATAAATAAATAACTGTTGGTTGGTAATTTAAGTAGGTATATAAGAAGTAATTCCGGGGATATTAGCCGTTGCGAGCAATTCTGCTCTATATGGGTGTGTGCATTCAATCAAGTCTTTGGTACATTAATTAACGCATATTTTCCCCTTGTGAGGTATTTATGATGTTACTTTAGTGATAATTAAATGGTCAATATTCATAAGTGACAGACAAATATTGCCGAAAATTTACTCGGAACACCATTGTCTGTTTTTTTTATTGCAAACTTGCCGGATCGAGGAAACTTCCGTTTATATATTACCCTTGTCAGCACATAGGTATACAATGCTAATGTGATAGACCTTGCAGGCGTACTTACTTTCCTCACTTAGATATTTATAGAACACTATGTTTAGCAGTTAGAAATACATAGATTATTTTTATTACTGGCCAAGTAGTTATGTGTTGAACTCGAGTACGGTAGGTTCCGTAGTTAGGTGAGGTAGCAATGATTTTTGTTGACTTGATATAATTTTACTAAAATTTTTCACTAAAAGCACACTGTTCTTCACATTCTGGCACATATTACATATTTGCCGTTAATTGGACCTTTTAGATCTTGATATCTTCAAGAACCCAACAGACTTTTATTGAAATAGCCTGGGCCAATTACTTACCAATTATTATACATATTATTAAAATCGAACCATAACATCAAAATCTGACTTTATTAATACATTACATGCTGTAATACATTATCTACATGATCAAACTAAAATGATCTGCCCTGTTACAAAGCGAAATTTTATTAAGAGGCAGGGATATAATTGTTATTAGTATTGTAACTATTGTTTATGGTTAGAATGCGACAAAAACTGTGAATAGTACCTATCAAGATAATCGTTTGCTCGTCACAGCTGGACATTGGCCGCTCTCAGAGGGATTAACTACAGCTACGTTGTTTCGAGCGCATGCGCAAACAACGTGTTACGATTCTGTGAGTTCAAATTTGCTATTTCCTAAATTATATTTATCTTTGAAAAGTAATAATTGATATACCTACTAATTGTTATGTATTTTATAATTAACCACTGAAAAAGATCACTCACCTCCGTAATAGCTATGCAGATTTATCACATTCGGTATGAATAGAAATAAAACATATTGTCCTGAATATTATAAATATTGTAGTAATTTGCGGTTAAGTGAGTCATATTCGTCTTCCATATTCTAATTTTATTAATATATTGTAACTTTAGACACCTACCGAACCGAGCATTAGAGCCGACGTTTGAGAAGATCCTGCGAAGGCCTATTTGAACGAATATATATATTTAATTTCACCTGCGGTTAGCTACAATAATAAATACCTACAAAAGAACAAGCGAAATCTGATTGATTACCTAACTATGACACTAATGCAACATCACATGCTACAAGGATTATTTCATTCATATATTTAGACTGACAGTGCTATGTAGGAGAAAGTACAGATTATTTAAAAGTTTTAATATAATATATATAATATTTAAGGTATCTCCGAAATTTATCGAGATCAATAAATTCATGTAAATTCAGGACTATTTTATTGAAAATAATGTTGTAGGTATAATATAGTTTTAATTAGATATTTATAATGAATTAAGCATGTTTTGTAGTTCGATGTCATACATAAAGGGAGTGAAATAAGGAAGGAAAGTTGAAATGGGTATTCCGTTATTCTTGGAACAATTAAAACTGTTTTGTCATAAAATAGGTAGGTGTACAAAAGTGTGTTATTATAGATTACTCATGGCGTTTAGCCTAGTAACTATAATAATAAGCTTTTACATATCTGGTAGCCCTTCAAACGTGGGTAGAATGACCGGGAACCTAGTTCATTATTATAACTGCGCATATAAATTTAGCATCTAGTTTTAACATCATAATCTTGCTAAATCTATATTTAATTTAACCTAACACAAAATAAAAACATGATGTCCCTTTGCAAAAACCGAATGCTATATTTCGCGACCTTATTTCGGTTGTTACTAATTTTTTGAGTCGTTTTACACGTAGCACGCTGGGGAATCACCTACGCGAGCCAATGGCTATATAACATCTGTATAAGAGTTACTATAAACAAGTTTGTATTAGGCACTGGTTTGCGTACCACTGGTGAGACTGACGCGGGAGTGACAAAATCAGTGCTTTCTTTGATAACATATCATTCGGCTGCGTATATTTCGATATACAGGAAAACTAATCAAGATTCTACACAAAAAAATGTGAGTCACAAAAGTTTTTATTCTTGGTATCTTTTTTTGTATAACTTTAGAATGGAGATAATGAAATAGGTAATATGTGACTATGCTTTTTTTCATGTTTACCTCTAAGTGGGATTATTTCAGTATGTTCGATTCCATAAGCCGTTATATTATCGTAAACAAGTCTAGTTCTTAATGATTTTTCGATTAGACAATAGGTAGGTACGCACGTTCTTACGTCCGTTTCATTTAGTATATTATTTATAAGAGTAAACAATAAAAAAACATAATCAACCAAACCATAGTTTCGAAATAGATTGTTAATCAACATGTAAATAAAAAGGAATAATTATTTGTTATACGTTTTACATCATGTTGTTTATGTGTTATTGAATATGTCAATCTTTATCTACGTAGAAACTACGTATTAACCATGAAAAGGACGACTTTAAGACCTATGATTTAAAAAAGATAAATTAGTAACTAAAAATATCTTGGCATTGGAAACTTAATTATTTCAATTCACAGACGTTTAACAGAAAAAATAGAAAAGTGTTGTGCCGAGATTGAAAAAAAGGCATTTAAAAATAACCCGTAGAGTGATTAAATTGATGATATGCCGATTTTAAGTATGTACCTAAAATGTAAATATCAAAACAATATGGAACCGGTCCTAATAATTAAGGTCCAGGCAAAAACACCTTGTGAGACCAGTGGGTAGTCCATAGAAGTATCAATGGTTTACAATAATACAATTCGATATTCAAAGATTACCGAAGAAAGTGTATAAATATCTTAATATTTTGGTGTATAACAAAAAACTTATAACTTATTTACATAGACACAACAAATGAACATGGCAATGCCCATAAACAATGCCCTCGTTTTAACTGTAATTTAATTTATAGCGCGTCCATCATTTTTAAAACGTAGGTATTTAAAAATTTGCATAATTTGAATATGCAAATTTTTATATGATAGAAACAGATGAAAATCGTATCTATAAGGACTATAAGTACCTATTCATGATTACTGGACTTGTTGATAACAAAACAATGACGCAGTACATAGATAGTGATATATGAGTACGTATGCGACAAATCGATTACAAGAGAACGTCACTTATGTATAATAGATTGGCGGATAACATAAAGAATTATCAGATAGCTGTTGTTTAACAAATTATTCCATACAAGTACCTACTCACATATGTATTGTTCCAATTGTTACAGACAGAAGAGAATTGGAAAGTGATAAAGTGAACAGGTTTATTTAAAACAGAAAATATCATGATATTTTCCTACACCATACTAATTATTAACTTAATGGAGATTGCAATGGGACTTCCGACTTTTTATTTTGGTAAGTGTTTCTTTATTTTATTATTGAATTGGACTCTCTAAAGGACGATAACGAAACGGTCCAAAAATGCATAAGAATATATAAATTATGTTTGGAGATATAAAGTGGTACCTACTTACCTAAACAAAATAAATCTTATTCTAATATTAAACTTCTTACCAACAATTCAACCGGTTTATTTACGATACAAAATGATAAATATAACAATTTATTCAGTCATCGAATGATGTAGACAGCATTGACAACTGGTTTTCTAGGTTTGATCTAGGTACTTAGATAGGTATATTTATTTTGATTGTCGGTAAAGCCAGTTTCCATACTGATGGTGCTTAATTTATTATACTATTTATATCTGCGAAGCATTTTAGTATAAATGGATATTATTTTATTGAATAACTGTGTATATCGACCGTTTATGTCTGAATATTTTAAACGTTATATAAAAATAAATGGAATAACAGATATTTTTATATGAATATGATAACATCACATCAAGAACGAATAACATCGTTGAGGTAGGTAGGTATATGTAGGTTTTATAAAACTTACCTGATAAAACGTTATCAGCGATCTTTAAGTAAATAAATAAATCTTTATTTATTTTTTGTAAATCAACTCCAGAGCTAGTCCGTCACTAGACTGTAACGGGTTTCCTTTATTTTCAGTTTATTCTATACTGTTACTGTCAATTAGCATCCATCACGTTTCATTTTAGAAGAGTCATCAGAAAACGAGGTACACTCGTCATACGCGTTTCCATTCACAACACGAGCACAGTGGAGGGCAAGGGAAGCTAAACAGAAGACGATGCTTCAAACCCCTGTACCATACGTCGTGATCCACCATTCGTACAAACCAGCTGCGTGCTACAGCACCGAGGAGTGTGGCCATGCCATGAGGAGTATGCAGGACTTTCACATGGATGACAGAGACTGGTGGGATATTGGATACAAGTAAGTTCAATATCAGTTATTTAATTTACAGAATATCCTACTATAATTTTTTATTTATTTAAAAAAAAAAAAAAAAATAAATAAATAAATAATTATAAATTGGCGAATCTGCGAGATATCTGTTACTCTTTCACGCTGGAACGGGTGTAGGGATCTGGTTTGGCACAGGGTTAGAATATGTTCTGGAATAGCACATCGTCTCTGTGCTAATCCCCTAAATACTTTGAATCCAGGAAATTTAGATGGTGTGTTACCGGGAAACCGCGGAGCGGAAGTAAGTACCTACATATAAATAAAAATATTATAGGAAACTTACTATTATAGGAAAATCTAGTGGATTCCTTAGTTTGTACCTACGTCATTCTATATAATATCAATTAGACATGGTCACGCACTTCGCATTGAGTGGATTTCAAACTACAAAAAAAAAAAATTGTTAAGTTATTAGCACACTTTATTATTGATTTTCTCTGACGTTCTCAATTTGCAGTACACAATGGCTACAATGTACCTACGTTGGTATATATAGTCACATAATTTACACAGCGTAATTTGTCTGAATAAGCATTAAAAATTATAAAAGATGGCTTACAATAATTAACTTACATGATTTACTTCATTTGCGTGTGTTAATAAATGTTTTTAGTTTATTTTTATTTTCTTTCATTTACTTAGGATATACCTACTTAATATGCTCTATTTGCTTCAGTTTTGGAGTAGGGAGCGACGGTGCAGCGTACGAAGGCCGCGGTTGGGACGTGGTGGGTGCGCATGCCCTCAACTTCAACTCTGTGAGCATTGGGATCTGCCTCATTGGAGACTGGAGCTGTAAGTACCTATCTCAATAAACATTCTAACATAATAAATCCGATCTTTCCGAAATTCAAAACTGCGAAAAATTACACAAATCGGAAATGGAGTCAGGTTATTCCAAAAGAGCTATAAATAGAATTAATGTACAGTATCGATATTTTTTCATTCAAATTAGATGTCTTGTGTCTAAATAACCAAAGTTCTTGAATCATTTGAAATTTGGTATTTAACAATTTATATGTCTACCCATACCTAATATTGTGAATAATAAATAAATGGATTTTCAGCTACAATTCCACCAGCTCAGCAAATCAAAACTGCCAAAGCCCTAATCGCAGCTGGAGTAGAACTTGGTTACGTGAAACCAGACTATAAACTGATTGGGCATAGACAAGTTAGGGAAACAGAATGCCCGGGAACCGCCTTCTACGAAAATATTAAGGACTGGCCACATTATTCCGCGCATCCCTCATCTGTAAAAGAGCTAATATACGTGGAAGAACTATCTGACAGTGTTAAAGCAAAGCTGCGTAATAGTACGGTGTTTTAAAACGTAGCTACACGCACAATCAGGTATGCTAGCTAGTGTCAAGTAGCAAAAATATTATCGAATTTAGTTTAGTTTTTAAAGTGTATTCTTGTTTTCTTCAGTGTTTTACATTAGTCCGTAGTTTCGCTTCACACATCTTTATCTAAATAATGTTTATCGCTTGATAATCCTCTAATCACCTCTCTGATGCCCATAAAATCTAAAAATCGGTCATAATATTTTTTTCTGAGGTGAAATTATAGCTCTGTAATCGAGTTATATACGACTATTAGTACAATAAGCAATTTATTTGATTAGATAAAAGCTTATATATTGCGTATAATAGGTACTTAGTGAATATGATTTAGGTATAAGTTTTTACCTATTGGCAGTAACGATTTCCTTGACTACGAATGACGTATACAGAAACATCCAGAATCGTCTAAGAATAAGGTATATCAGTCTATATATTTAATAAAACTACATATATAATATTTAGAAGTGTATGTACTTTCACGTTAATGGAAGTAGATAGTCATAAAAATTAGTTTAATAAAAATGGGGTTCCTATTAATCTAATATGTTGCTGCTTATAAACAACTTTTATAAGTCGACAGTGTGCTAGAGGCACTATTAATAATCGTTCTGTAACTATGGATACATATAAAGATTTCTGATATTTTTATGTGACAAATGCGCCAAATACAGACAATCATAGAGTCACAAAAAGAGACACGTTATTGACACACGATTGTCAAAAAGTAAGCTTGACAAATTTTGTCAAACAACTCTTGAAGATGTCACAAAGAGTCCAATACTTTAGGTATGCTTTACTTATAGGTTACATAAACTTAACTAAGTATATATTTATGTAGTAAATTTATATAGAATTTTAACATTGTATAAATTTGATATATATTTTGTTCTCTAATATTGGCAACAGTTTAATCTATTAATCTTTGTTTTTGTAAATAAAAAAATTCCATATTGTAATGTATACCTATATCTAAATATTTTGTGTTTAGAATAATTTAATAATTCTAGTGTTACTTGTTAGAACTGATTCAGTCCGAAAAAACGGGTAGGTAGGTACATAAGAGTACTATCATTATAATACTTATTCCATATACTAATACTTTAACATAGAATAATGATAAATACATTTAATGGCTGTGAAATATGATGTTTTTAACATTGTGTATTACATCGAATAATGTCTCGAAAGCAAATTGTAAGAATAAACTCTAAACGAGGCTATTATAGTAATAAAATATTATTATCCCAATACATTGTTTTTATTACCGCTTATTATGCAACCTTCAATAGATGAAATAAAAATTATTTCAATATTCTTAGGTTTATATATTTTATTTCTATTACACCTTATCATGATTGTACAATCAATCAAAATTAATGTTATCCTTACGAATGATAAAATAATTTGACAGACACATTGAATAAGCCAATCTTTTTCCTTTTAGGGGTACCTACTTACATCTTGGGATTTTCCAAAGCAATTATTTCTAATCTGTGATTTCAAGACACTTGTAACTTGTGAAGTCATAAGAAGCTCCTAATACCTGTAATTACTTTGCGATTTACTTAAATATTTATATTCAAATCTGAATATTGTAATTGAATATTAACTCTCAATTTTATAAAAATAGCAAGTTAATTGTTGTAAAGGTAAACACTAAAAGTTGTCAAAATTCAGAAAAGAAATGAAATAATTTTACCAGGATTTACCTACGCTATTATAATAGGACCATACTTGAAGGTTATACTACTATAGTATGTAACTGAAGATACCAAGAATGCTATAGATTTGATAGACACTTAACGTTGTACGAACTCGTAGAAACTAACCTACCTATTACTAAGAGCTTCTTTTTGTGTAGCTTTATGCCGGTGGGTGTAAAATTTAAATTAAAGTTTGAAGATAATAATTCAATAACTTTTAAAACTATGAGCTGTTTTTATAGCAGCTTTCGCCCAGTGGTTTCCCGAGTTATACTGTTTTTTTATAACACTTTTTAACTAAAAATTGCCAAATTGGTCCAGCCGCTCCCGAGCTATGTGCTTAGTACACTTAGAGATAGGTACCTTTTTATTTATAAAACATAAAATAAATTATAGCAGTTGAGCAAAGATCGTTAAATCAGAAACATTCGTATTTTTCTTAAACAAATAGAATAGATGACATATACCTAATTTGATATAACATTGAATATTTATCATTATTTCGAATCATGTTTGTATCATCCCTTGTAAAATATCCAACTAACCAAAACTAAATAACCATATTAAAAAATATTAATTCATTAATAAAAGGTACCTATTAATATCTACAATTTTATTAATGAGCCACCTATATCAGTTGCGATTGATTGTTTTTTCTTGGAAAAGTTTAGTAAATAAAGACATACAGTAGATTGACGAACAAGCTAGGACTTCCCTGGTATCAGTACCTACAATCTTAACATAGGATTTAATATGTTAATAGCGTATTAAACTTATCATACTTAATTAGCTTTAAAATCAATATTATGGAACTATTTGAATTTGTATTTATGTTTTCAAACCGATCGATATCTCGTGTGATTTTTTCCGATCTTTGTAATTCCGATTTTTACGGCAATCGATAGCGTTGGAGAAGAATATCGGTCGCCTTGTAATGTGAATCTACACTAGGATATAAAGCAGAAGAATGTGTTTATTGTTTACCTGAACGCCCTAACAGGAACTACAGGTCCGATTTGAAAATTCGTTCAGTGTTAGATAGCCCATCACGCTACAACAAATAGGAGCGAAGAACCGAAGAACCAATCAAAAAAGTTGCAAAATCGGGCAAATGACGCTAACGATGTTGCGCAGGTCAACTAGGTATAATGTTTATTCTTTCATAGTTTCGTAATGATATACCTACCTTCTCTAAACAAGGATCTAAATACGCACTCATATCTACCCTTTGACATTATACTTGCTTATGAAAGGGCGTTAGGGACTTTACCTAAACAAGGACACAACAAGTAAACAAAGCAATAAAATGGAAACATATTTAATGACAAGATGATTTTCACAAAAATAATTGTTTACTATAAATCGTACTTAGCTACACACATCATTATTTGTATTATTAAATGACATTTATATTATTTACGCTTTATGAGATCCAAAAAAATAAATCATATAAGTAAAATACGCAGTTCTATTTTAGGTGATAGTTTTCGATTGTAATTTTATTCTAATGTTTAACAATTAATTTTGCAAATACCAATCTATACATAACCTTTTTAATTTATTTCCATAAAACAACGCACAACATAGAAAGCATCTATAAATTTTAATAAAATTATACTTATAATTTGTTATAATATTTTTGATGTTCTTATTATGATGATGAAATAGTCCCCTATTATACGACTCGAATATGGGTAGGTACTAATATAGGTTCTATCACCTACACAATTACTGTACATTTAACATAGAGGTAAATAGTTTTACAATAATATCTTATTCATTTTAACAAGTGCGAATTATTAAAAATGGTCATTACAATCGTACAAACATTTAAAACATTTTTATTTATTAGATGCTTATAGATCTATTTTTATTCCATTTAGCACTTATCCCTACTGATTAATTTCATTTAAAAGTAATGTTATTTCATTGACTTTAGACTACACATTTTTTGATAGTAGATATTGTTAATTTTTTGATAAATTGGTAAAGCATTTAAAATATCCCTTAACACAGGTGGATACTTCTTGTGTCATATTTTCAAATTCGTTAAACTTGTTCTAGGGAAGAACTAACGATTTGCAAAGAAATACACTTTTTAATCATATCTGTTGTCCATAATGGAAGTTTGGTATAAAAATATTGTTTTGCGAGATTTGCAACATAAGCCCTTTAGAAAATATAAAAGTTGTTCGAAGGTCACAAAAAAAAGCAGGGCTTCGAAAATATGACATCTAGAAATCCACCGAGTGTTGTGTTCATCTTTGATTAAGGTCCAAATCGATGGTACAAAGTTTACTGCTAATGAATGACATTCACCAGAATAAATTTCTTTTATTTTTCTAGTCTTATATTTTTTTTACTACACTTTGACACAAATATATTACTTAGGTGTTAAACACATTACAGAAATTGTAAAGCTTGGCTTAAAATGATTAGACTTAGGCCTGTCATAATAATTGTTTGAGGGTTTAGAAATAGGATAAGCGTATACAATCACAATAATTGATTTAATGGATTCATTTGCCACCGGTACAAAATATTTTAAAAAGCCATAACAATATTACAGTATACATAGAACTTTTTTCTTTAAAGACAATATCAGAATATATGCTACACTCAATATAATTGTAAATATTTATTTCATTAGTAATAGGATGATTGACTCTGTGATAAAAAAAAATAAGACGAAGTTACGTACTAAAATAATTTGAATTACCTATACGAGAGTCAGGAATGACTTTCGTGCCCTTAGATAGGTGTAATGATTATTACTTATTTTTAATAAAAAACGCATAACAATAATATACTAGTACCTAAGTACTTATTCCTTTATTTTAAAATATAAACTTTATTTGGAAGCGCTAATAATAGTAACGATTAAGCCTTATATAAAAATAGTAATAAGTGAGATTATAATTAATTATAAATTGTACAATATAAAACGAAGACATGCACGGACGAAATACAATAAACGTAGACTATATATTTCATACACTAAACTAAACTGTGTCATAATAAAATTATTACCTCAATCTCACCCAAGCAAAAACATCCAATTTATTTAACTAAGCTGTTTCACCAAAATAAGAATCACTTCTACAAAGAAGATATCGTGAATCTATTAAGCTAATAATAAAAAACAAAAGACATTCAAATTCAAACCAAAACTAGCAAGCGTTCATAATGAAAACAAAACGTGGGTTTTTAAACTCAGTTACTTTGTAATTCGCCTACTGTCCATTGATTTTATTATACCATTTAACTTACAAGACTCATTTTACTGTACGTATACTTACAAGAAGAACTCCGTGTCAATAACCCCATACTTACCAAATAAGTAGAAATTCTCATTTAATCAATAACTTTTAATGTCGTTGTAAGAGGAAGTTCATGCCCGATTGGGGACATATTTAGGACGTTGAAGGTGAGTCAGTCGATAAAATGGTATTAATAATAACTGATTTATTAATAACATGAACGCTATGTTATGTATTTCCTTTTATATTTGCGTTTCTATTTTTTTTCTTTTCTGATAGGGGAAATACCTATTAAATAATTATCAATAAATTAACATAATTACACATTCAATAAAAAAAGGTTGTGAGAAAAATTTAATTAAGGCGACAGTCTGAATTATATATCATGATCATTTTCAAATATGATTTAATTAATATGCATTTGATTTATAATCTATGTTATGGAGAAAAACACAAAATATTGGCAGAAAAATGGGGAATTATATATTATACCTACAATGCTATATATCGGAAGGACAAGGCACAAGGAGGAAGAATGCATTCAACAGATTGTGATACGAAAAACTCTTAATATATTACGTAAATAAATATTACTATGCTCTCAAAAAATAGTACCTAAAGTTTGTGACAAAGATATTTAGCCCCTTAAAGGAGTATGGAAGTGCATATTACTACTACTAGATATATATCTATAATTTGTTTGAGAAGATAAATCCCATGTCAGATAGTTTAATGTTATAACCTGCTTTCTTAATGTTTTATTAATAATGTAGTATTTATGATGATATTAAATAAGTATCTATGAAGTTATTTTAGGTTATTATATATGTAATTATTTTATCTTTTCATGTAGCTTGACCAGAAATAAAACATTTATTAAAGTTAAACCAGGCGTATTTTGGATTCAAATGAATGATAAATTAAATATTAACTCGGTAATGAGTACAAACAAAAATGTAAAATACTATACAATTGACCTCATTAGGAATTGTGCAAAAATTGATAAGGGCCCTCATATAAATGACCTTATAATATAAAATTAGGAAACCTGCATGCCCGAGATGTCACAATTAAAGGCATGTGAAGTCCGCCAATCCGCACTAGGCCCGCGTGGTGGACTATGGCCTAAACCCCCTCGATGTTAGGGGAGGCTCGAGCTCCTCGGTGGAGACGTATATGAGCTGTTGATGATGATGATGAATATAAAATTATAACTCTTGATTGTCTGGTCAAATAATGACGTATCAATATTTTTATTTATTCCTAAATCTATTAAGTTCTGTCAACATGATATGACGCTGAAAAGTTTCCAAGTTTCATCTTTTAAGAAGTTTAAGGTATCTCATATATAAATATACATTTCTTTTCCTGTATTTGGCATCACATTATCGGTAATTTGCAACCACAAAAATGTGTAATATTTTATACGTTTCAGATATAATTTAGAGCGTTTGAAGTAAATTATTGATATTTTTACGCATCATGATATCGTTTTAGTATTTTGATTTCTGCCATGTAAATGTTTTCTAGGTAAAAATTATATTATTTAGAGTACATACTTGGCATTCGCAGTCCTGTTTAGTACCAACACTTGATTATGGTTTTAATCGTTTTCACCTTTCTCGTTTCCTTTTATATTTTATTAAAAATTTTATTTAATTTTTAGACATCTTATTATTCTCCGTATAAGTAACATTTAATAACATATAATATATGTACTTATATTTAGACAATTTAAAAAATTCTCTACTTACTTTTGAAAATATTAAAAATTCTATATATTTTTTGCTTCGCTATTACACTACTAGTTAAAATACCTTTACTTCATGTGATGAGACGCTTCATAGAGTCGATGATCCGCAACGAATTGATCATTGTGTTTAGAGGCGTTGTCGTTTATGCAGATTTGATATTTATTTGTTCTCTATTAAGGTTTGAACTTGTAGAACTAGATCTCTGGCTAGAGATAGAACAGCGGAAGCGTCGTGACGCTCGGCCATCTCTGAAAACACAAATCTATTTTGGTGAGTAGTGATTAAAAACGCGTAGGTACGTGTATATTATTTGACAGTGCATTCAAAAATTCTGATACAGAATATTACTGGCAAGAAAACTTCAAGAAAAAAGGTACCTACATTCTGTCAGATGCTAGATTTTTTTTTAAACTCACCGTTAAAGAACTTGATGATGTCCGTGAAGTCCATAGTATTGGCCAGTATGACGTCACGGTAAGTCTCGAGCAGAGCGAGTGCAATGAACAACACCATGTGTTCCGAGGCCACATATCTGGCCGCCCATATTAGTTCCCATGCTGAGAATACCTGGAAATCGACAAATTGTCTTATTTATTTATTGGTTATTAAGAAGATTTACAGCTAATAATAGCTATAATATAAAAAGACTAGATGTATAAAAATAACGCTAATAGCAAATCTCCACCGAGGAGTCTATACAATACTTTGAATTGCCTTAAAATTAATTTAACTATTTTAAAGATGCATCAATCATCAATTTAACGATTTTAATTGTCACTCACTCACTGGAAATATGGAATAATATTCATAAATATTTAGGGAAATTCGAAGGATCATACTAAAATACTCACGTCCTGATAAAGCAGTTCCCTTTTAAAGTCAAGCAGGAACCAGCGGTAGCAGAAGTAGAAGTGCGTGTAGTCCCCGTGAGCATGCATCAGCTCATATAACTCGCAGTCCAAAATTTGGATTAATGACCTAAATAAGATCATAATTATCTAACAAATAATTCCAAAGCTTATCAGAATCTAAAACATAACTCATGGAGACATGTTAATATTTTTTTTATCAAAACTTTGAGTTACTACTCAAACTGTATCTACTAAATACTGGCTCATGACGAGTGTTTCCAAATTCACTGTAATTACAGTAGATTTACTGTAACTTTACTCTATCTACTGTATGTAGTAAATGAAAGAAACGAAGCGTTTTATTATGTTTCGGGAATAGCCCTATCTCTAACATTGACATTTGAAGCTATAAACGAGTCAAAATAATATGTTGTTAGACTCAAGTTTAACTAATTAACACTGTAAATTCAACTGTATACAAAGTCGACCCAGCTCCTGAACTAAGATAGTGATTATTTGGCTAATGAAAATCATTAAAATGTGATTTTTATTTGCTGTAATTTTAAAATCTGTACACTGTAAATTTAATGAAAATACTGTAATACCATTAACCTGGAAACAATGCGCATAACAATCCTAAATGACATCTCATTGTACAACAACATTATTATTATAAGCAAATAAATGACGAAAAGAAACCTCATATCAGCAAAGTGTGCGTCCATAGCCTGTCCGGAGGGGAAGTTGTCCCTGGCACGGTGCATGAGGCGCGAGAACAGCGCGTGCGCCGCCGCCTCCTCGCGCATCGTCACCAGCAAGGGAGCTACCAAGTCGCACATACCCTGCATGTACCCCGTCTCCAAGTGCTCCCATACATAACTGTACCGTATAATACAAGCCCTCTTATATCGCATGATATCAATTGGACCATTGTCAGTTAAGGCCCTAAAGACAAAGCTACTGAAGATTGCGGAAAGATGAGAAAAAATTACGAACTAAAGCACTTTCGCGTCATTGTTCAAACAATCAGAAAGCATTGGACCAATTTAGGTACTAAGAAAGTACTTATGAAGGACAAAGCTACTGAAGATTGCGGTAAAGTAAACATGAAGAACTAGCAAAATGCATAGATAGATGAAAATAATTTTACTGGCTAAAACAGTCTTATGAATATGCACTTTGACGTCATTGTTCAAACATGTTGAGCCCATCTCAAAGAAGCATTGGACCAGAGGGCTTACTCCCGAAAACGATTCGAATTTGATTTGGTTTTGATTTCAATTTGAACTCCTATTGGTTAATCCCGAACCAATACGAATAAAAAATCAAGATGGCCTTGACATTTATTCGATCGGTAACGGTGTTTGACGTCAGAATTATAAAATAAGTTGTGTGTGGTTAATTTCTACAGAAAAAAAAAATCAATTTTTAATTTTTTTCTAAAACGAAATCTTGTACATTAGATGTAATTTTTTAGATTAGATAAATTTATCCTAGATGAGATAACTCGATCCTGAAAAAGTACCTTTTTACTGATCGTGTATTTTGACGTTTAAAGTCGTTCCCGCCATTTTATTCACAAATGTCAAATAGTGCCAGGAGTACGGATTTTTCGATTCGGTTTCGATTGTGACGAAATTCTTGATCAAAGTTAGTTCCAAAAAGTGTCACCGCACGATCGTGCGCTAGAATCGCTATCAAAAATGTATGAAATGACATTTATTCGATTAGAACTCGTTTCTCGAAAGTGTCGGGAGTAAGCCCTCAGATACCTATTCTATGCTATTTCATATCTATTGAATATTATTCTTATTTCAGATTAATAGCTCAAGGTCGCACATATTAATATTTTAAAATGGTGCATTGGAGTATTTACACTCATAATTTAAAATATAGATGATATTAATTAGATATCATGGAAATACTTACGTGCACATAATATTCCTTAGTTTATCCAAGTTCTCGTCGGTAAAGAAAGGATAATTCCTATCGCACCTTTGAACATCCTTTTCGATTCGATGCAGATTTAACGCGAAGCTTTCAACTAGTTCATTCTGAAAATAAACTTGAAATTTGGTACTTATTGTTATAGTCATTTACATAACTAATAGAAACTAAACTTACAGAATATACTCCTCCGTTAGAACTGGCTGGTGATACACAATTTGATCGATTGTCTGGTCGTTGGTCATTTGAAGGTTCCAGTGTGTCAAATGAAGCTCCAGCTGACTGAGATTCCTCACGAACCACGCCTAAGGGACTGCGGGCTGGACTTACCGTAGCTGATGAGAAATTTTCATATAATTCATGAATATTCATATAACCTATATAATAAATAATAAACAAATTTTATGTTTTACATCTCAAACTCTTAAGTTAAAGAAACATACCCGTAGTTCCTCCAGATGCCGGTGACCCAGAAGCCGCCAAATCAACAGATGGATTAGTTATTATAACACTCGTGTGCTGTTGATGTGGGACTGGCTCGTTCGGCTCATCAATTGAAGACCTTGCGTCATTGCCATTAAGGTTTACATTGGCACTGTCAACACTACATAAAAGACCTCTCCCATCGCCCTTTTGAACAATTCCTTCTGCTAATCTCTTGATCTCTGCAATACTCTCCCTTCTCATGTCAGGGTTTTCTACAACACTTTTCAGATGTACCTCATCATCTTCATCTAAGTCTTTAAGACTGTCTATATCTACACTTTCCTTAGTATCACTCGTCTCAGTCTCTCCGTTAACTTTAGTATCATCCTTTTCCTTCTCTTCAGAGTCCATTTCTATGTTGTCAACTTCATCTATGCTTGGTGCTCGAGATAGTACAGGTTTTGCATCAAGCCTCTTTTGTTCATTGTCACTTGGTTCTGGTGAGACGACTGGCGGATTATCTGATATGACGCTACAGTCGTCTTCGAATACCTAGTGCATAAAAACATTAACAGTTTTGTATCGATTATAGTGTGTTTCTATACAATTATGCGCAAAAAATGCACGTCCTTGCTCTGCAGAGTGCGGGCCAGCCCCAACAGTATCCTAACTATGTTTGTAGCTAGGCTGGACGGTCGGTACATAAACCACTGTTCCAGGGTTCATGTAACCTACACTACTACCTAGGCATTCCTATAATTGTTTTATGTACTGTACTAACATAGTCTTAAGGTATTGTATATTAACAAAATGGAATTTATTTCTGAAATATAATAATAATAAATATAAAAAAATAAAAAATAGTCTTAAAATAAATTAAAATATGAATTTCTTAATTCAAATAGACCGTTGCACTTTTGAATTGTCGCCTTTAAAGCTCGGTTTGGAAGAATCATTATTTAATAAGCATTAATACATAGCTACCAACTTACTATAACTAAAGACATTCCTTATTATTTCTTTAATATGGAAAACTTACCTCACAAGGTTCAACACTCTCAACAGGTTTGAGTTTCCCTTCAGCAAGGCGAGCTATAGAAGCAGCAGTGGCCTCTCTGTCCCTCTGCCTCACGATAGCTTCAACGCAAAGCCACTCGGACATTGTCGTTTCATACTGACGACGACACGCTGCGTCTTGTTCTGTTCTCTCTTGAGCTGTTGAGCCGAACCTATCGAAGATGAACTCAATCTATACTAATATATATAGTTAAAGAGTTTGTTTGTTAGCTTAAACGCGCTAGTCTCCATAAACTACAGGTCCGATTTGAAAAATTATTTCAGTGTTAGCTAGACCATTCATCTAGGAAGGCTCAAGGATATATATCATCACGTTACGACGAATAGGAGAGGAGCATCAATCAAAAATTTTGTAAAAGCAGGAAAGTGACACTAACGAAGTTGCGCGGGTCAACTTGTTCAATATAAAATCCAAGAAGAATCAAAACAATGTCAACAATAAATTTAGATTTAAAACTTTTATTATTGTAGGCCAGTTAAAGAAGTATTAAAACCAATACATACTGCATATCGATTTATATTATACTTACTCATAATATCCAAGTAGGTATGGCCATACTTCTCGCCTGATTTCGTGCTGTACTCCCTGGTAGTACACCAGTCTATAAACCTCATCTTTATCTTTCACAGCGCCGTGTTCATCTGTCATTGATCGCCAAACTTCTTCTGTTAGACCGTTTTCTGTTCCATCTACAAATTAGATAATATTTTTTTCTATGTAGTCATAATTTTTATTCTAATTACTAGTATTACTACTACCTATATGTAAATTTAAATTTATTAAGGCGAGTATTTTTATGTATTTTGTTGGATTTTATATTTTCGGAACATTCGTTTTCTTTTTGAGTTGTTTACTTAGTATAATAAAAATTACACATTTTATAGATAGCTTAGGTAGAATTAATCCAGTATAAATATATATTTTGAAATAGTAATTATAAACAGTAATAATATACCTACTTAGGTACCTATGATAATAATAAATCAGAATAAAACCTTGAAAACTCATAAATTAGGTAAAAAAAAGAGTAATATTGTATTAATTACAGTCAAACATTTATATATGAAAAAATCTAACCTCTGGGTATAATATTGGGATGCACCAATCCACTGAGATGTGTCCGAACAGTAGACAAATGGCGGCAGTATGCAAGCCATCCGTAAAATGCTCGCGATATGATTTGACGACGCATTGTACTACACACCAGTTCAATTGACGCTGTCTGTGAAATACAAGTAATCATTTATGAATTTATTGATATGCTGATGTGAACCAAGCCCCACGTTGGGCGCCAAAGTTCTATAGTTATTTGAAATCAATAAATAAATTTAGATACTCTTAAACCTAGTTAGTAAGTATACGAAATAGCTAATTAAATTGTTTTCTAACTCCTTTTTATAATAATATACAATCAACTCCGGGCGCCATTATGATAACATAACATCATAAAATCCATTAAAATAATTACTTTTTTCGATTTTAAGTATTTTTGTGACTTATATGAATAATTCTCACAGGTACCTCTCAACGGGTTAACCTACCTGTTCAACGGGTTGATGGGGCAATGGCGTCAAAGGTGGAAGTCCATTATATCCTGCCGAAGGTGGGCAGTCCACAGACATTGTTGAAGAGTCTGATGACGTAGTAGAGGTAGATGCTAGTGGTCGACGAGGGGTTCGCGGTGGGGATTGCACTGCACGCTCTAGCAGCGAGAAACGCATTGCTGAAATTTACGTTATAATTGATTTATAAATACTTGATAAACTTATAGTATATACCAAAACGTACAACATATGTTTTTTAAATTGTCTCATACATATATTCATAAGTATTAAAAGTTGTAAAAAATTAATCAATATTAGGTTCCTGTGCAATCAAGTCGTTGAGGAGATAATAAGCATTTTAGAGCTTAAATTATTATATTTAATCGGGAAATGGAGTGGAACTGCATATTTCCAAAACAACAAGCACAGTTTGCAACGAACAAAAAATGGTGAAGATATTTTTTGTTGCTATACCCAAATATTTGCAATAATAAACTATGGAACATATCAATCCGTAATAACAAGCTAATCCATAGTGTTCATTACAAATAGACCATCTAATTACAAACGATTCAAAGTCCCAGCAATAATATATTGCATAAGCACACATGGCCCAGTTTCCCACGCACCTTCTCTATCAGCGATGGCATTGTTCACAATACGGAACACGTAGTCCCCGGCCGCTTCCTCCCATTCGGCCTCGGTCTCCCCGCTCTCACAAAGACTTGGCATTGGACGCCTTTTGCCCTTACCACGGCCGAATACCTGCGTATATCAATAAAGTCTCTTTACCTGACTTAGAGAGTGAGTAATTAAATACGGTAAGTACTTGGACCACATTTAAAATGGCGTGATTGGTAATTAAACATAACAATACTGTGTACTTAGTCATATTTTATGTTCAAAGATGAACCAGTTCATCAATATAAAAAAACATAAATTAAGTTGTCAACAAAGACAAATATAATATAAGCCATAATGTAGGTACACAGTAAATTTTCAAATAAAAGAATAAGAATGAGCAAGAAATATTTTTTAAGTAACGGTATTGAAATAAGAACGGTTGGTTAACTTATACATTATCTGAAAGGAAAATTTTGGAGGAAGGAAGTTGACTATGTTATCTGGTTCAACATGACGTACTCACAGCGGGTATTTACTAGGAAGGATAAATATTTTGTATAAGTTAACTACTAATTGCACTTATCAACTGATCTAAGCATTTGTTTTTACTTTTATTGTAAAGGTGTCTTCATAATTTAGGGAAAATAATTCCATTATATATCTTACCTTTCCCGTCCCCCTTTGAGACCACAACGGCGGATCTAATTGACCATGTGGTAAAAGACCCGTCTCTAAATTGCTGAGGAAAGACAGTAGATTACCGCCTGAAAACATATGTATTTAACATAGTAATATATTTTGGAGCAATGCTAAAAATAATATGATTTATTATTAATGTTGGATTAAAAAGTTTCTAAAAGATCGTAATCTTATGAAAGTTTTAGTCAAAGATAAAAATCTCACCTTTAGGGAAATGAATGGGCGGCCGTTGGACACCATCTTGGCCGACTAGTATGAGAGCATCACTTGCTGTTGATCGATGTACGTGGACATACACGACTTCCCATACACAAACTTGCAGTGACATCGCCCAATATACACTGCATAGGTAAAACAACATTGTAAGTTTGCGGAGAATCAATTAATCAGATGCGTTGTCAATGACAAACTCATTACACACATACAATGTATTTTTTTATAATTATGTAGATATGTTTTATTTCTAATGATGTGCAGAGCGGGATTCCTAAAATACAGGTGACCTAATAGGGGAGCCCAGCCCAAATATAATTGCATTATGTAATTCTGTATAGAGATATTTTCATTTTCAATGTCTTTTTAGAAATACATCACATATTGCAATAGCACCTAGTGGACGAACTACAAAAGATACGGCATAAATCATGAATCTAGATAGATAGGATCTGAGTAGTTTGTATCATAAACTTAGACATTAGGTAATATAGAACAAAGTACATTTTACGAAGCTGAACTAAGAAACCATATAGCAACATACCAGTCGATACAGAGCGGCCCAGCACACCTGCTCCTATAGACGGTACAGGTCGGTGCCATGCTGCACATAACACATATGTTTTGACACGCAGATGAGTGCACTAGGTGACAGCGGAAACTACAACACTCAACAATAATTCATGCACACAACCTACTACTAGTTCATAAAGGCAACAGAACGAGAAGATATCATAAGAGAACTTTACTGCAATACTTTACAGCACGATAAGCCAAGACAAGCACACATTTCTAGTAGGTACTTTGATAGAAAATGAGACAAATATCAAGTTAAATTAAAGTACAACTTTAATAACATTCTCTTTAATAGCATCAGGTTTGTATATACCGAATGTTCTTAAACTTTTAAAGTTTAAAATTACTTTCACCTCATCTATATCGATTGCCATTAATTCTAATCTGTCCAAAGTCATAGGTTCAATGATTGTCTCGAATTCCATATAAATAAGAGAAACGATACGCGTAAAGTTAAGCAATAAAGTAATGTGGAACTGTTTCTAAGAAACACTAAACAACTTGAAAGCTCGTGAAGTAAAAGTAAAGTTCAAGAGTTCGCTATTAAAAGTAATAAAGTAAAGTATAAAACAGAAATTACGAACAAATAAAGTTTGAAAGTCACAACATACCATGCAATAGGCTGACGTAATGAGAACAACAGTCGTGAACTTGTACATTACAACGAGCAATAAATTTCATCACCAGTCTTAAAACAAAACGAGCCGCATTGTCACCGATACTTCACTAATTCCAACTTTTACGTACGGAAATAAACCAAAATACACATAATAAAGTATAGCTCTATAAAAACGTCGTACCTTTTATCAATGCCTTCGCTTTCAGCGTATCCATTCATGAGTTGATTCGGAGTCCATTTGATAATTAATCCTGCAGCTGTTTGATGCAGGCTTAAGTATCCTGGCATCGGTTCTTCTATATCTTTCTACAATACATTCAAATCATGTTTTATGTTATACCAAAATTTATTATAATATTTTGTCGTAGAATACCTACTTACCGGTTGTACCCTAACATTATTCTTGCCGTACAAAAGTGTCGCCGTCGAGTTCTGGTGTAGGCTTTCAACGTAGTCTTTAGCAGTTGATCCACCAGTTTTACCGGCGCCTTTAAAAAATCATTCCATAGGTAAATTTTAAGCCTTTGTTTGCGAATTAGATACCTACAAAATTACATAATAAAATATTTACCTGAGTTAGTACTGCCGGAATCATCGGAAGAAGCATTCAAACTTCTTCTAAAGTTTAGAATCGGTCGCCTCACAGATGGTGGCGTGGTTGTCCCAGCTGACATACGATGTCTTTGAACCTAGTGCAAAAGGATGCGCTTTTATTATTAGGTATCTCTTAAAAAAATTATAACATTCTTATTCGAATAGTCGTAGGAATGTTTCTTCTTACCAATTCGTCAGCAGGTGGGTCAGTCCAGAAGCAAGCTGGTGCCTTCGCCTTCGAATACTCCAGGGCGCAAGGTCCAACGAGGAGTGAGCTAAGGATGCTGCCGTAGTCAGGGTCCGTAACTAAAGCGTCGCGCTCGTAGTAACGGTTGGCGTTGTTCACCAAGTGCTCAATGATCTTGGCTAGTTGACGCTCAAATAAAGCTATGCGGATCCAGAGATACCTGAGGATTATTCATAATGGTTTTATTTAATTGCAAATTCGAGAAATTTATCACGAAGTTTGGTTTGCCAGTTCCATTGATTTTGCCAGTAAAACGGGCAAACATATTGACAGAAAGGTTATGGTCATGTACCTATATAATGGTGATCGAGCATTCCACCGCGTTAGATAAAAATCCAATAAAATATAATTCTCATTATTATGCCCATTTACGACCGGACATAAACTGGCAGTAAAGAAGGCACTGGCTATCAGAAATACCTACACTTTTTATTACAATGAAAAAGCCACTTTATGACCACGAAATAAGACTGAAAGCAACAATAATGAAATATGTACGACTATACATAAAGTGACGTTATAAACCAAAAAATAATCTCGTAAAAACCGACCATTACAAGGTATTTTATATGATACTAGTGGCTCCCCGCGGTTTCACCCGCGTTCCCGGGATAAAAAGTAGCCTATGTGTTATTCCAGAACATATTCTAGCTCTGTGCCAAATTTCAAGCAGATCCCTTCAGCCGTTGGAGCGTGAAAGAGTAACAAACATCCATACATACAAACTTTCGCATTTATAATATTAAGTAGGACTTGAAACTCTGGCCCTTTCAATCTAATTTCAGATGTTCATTTAGCTTACACGAAACGTGAAACTTTTTAAAGGTTTTGTAATAACATACCGACTAAAATGAAATTAATTAATTTACACAGCATTCCGAAGCTTTAATTAAAAGGACCATTAAATAAACGAAATTCGTACTCCAAATTTTAGCAATTTTGATGAAGGATTTGTCAAAAAAGGGTTGGTTTATCAGGCATCAAACAAAAGTTTTAATTAATTTTTATATAAAATTTTCCCAGAAAGCTTGTTTATATAATATTACCAATAAATTACTAGGCAAATAATAATTAATCATATTACACCGTTTAAATCATTACAAATATCATAATTATATTAGGTATACTACACTACATACCAATTATTGTAACTACATTTATACAAATTACTTATTTTTTCTTTCTAAATCGATCCGTCACACTTAATATTCCCATGTGTTTTGCTATTTTGATAAAGGCAAAAACTGTGCGAGCTGTTACCGAATTCCGAGCACGTAATGAAGGATTTGGATGGAAAATGGGTGAGTTGATGCGGTCGCTTACTTAAAAATTACGCTACGTGGCGAACATAGGAAAGTAACCACTATAGTGATTTCCGGTAAAAATTCACAAATGTTTCAAATTCAAAATTCAAAATTCTTTTTGTAAGTATCTCGAGAAATTACCATTTTTCCATAGCCAATAAGCCACCAGCCTTTGTTATGATACCGTTTTTTTTATTTTGTTTAGCTATAGGTATAAGTGCAATGTCATCTGAACATATATTTCGGTATATTTTAATTCGATGATAAATAATAAACTTCCTTATCAATAATGTATTATGTAATTGAAAAACTTTACACTTCGAGTGTAAATGACAAGGGACGAAAAACGCATGGGCAAAAGTCCTTTCAATGGAATGAAGCCACAGACAAATTCATGGAATTCGGTATGTGTTGTATTATGGTTCACGTAGGTACAATAAGTCAAGGTACACACATTGTGAGAACACATTGCCAAGATTCCCGATCGTGTATACGAGACCATTTTAATTAAGTTAAGTATATCTGCAAACATTCATGACGCCTACCAATATAATCGGTCGTTTGTAATGAGGATGAGCGTATTCAATAGCAGACAATTTGAATCCGTTGATATTAATCCCCGCATAAAATATTAATGCTATGTGTATTCATCTATTATTTCCCACAGATCTCAATAAATAGAATATATTCTAGTAATCTCATTTAATACCTATATTAGTTACTATATGAAGTAGAAGTTTTTTTTTTTTTATTCACAAGAGAATTCGTTGATTTCGCTCCAAAAATTCAAGTTTTTTATTTATCAAAAGAAAGTTAGATTGGTAAACGATGTGAAAACGTAACGTAACCCGCATAGAATATATGCGTATTTGTGCCGGGTCGGCGGTGAAATATCTCAGCAGCGTTCAATAAAACGATACAGAGTAGGAAAATCTAGAATTTATTTATCGCACGTGCAGCATAAATTGATACCTGCGGGCATACCTAGATGCCTGGAGGAAGGGATTTTCAATTAAAAACATCCACTTAAACATTATTGAAAAAATATTTAGGTACTAAGAGTATATGCTGAGTTTATTACCGTTGTTTCTTAGCAAAAGTAACCATACGAACCGATTTCCCTGAGAAAGTATTTAAATTTAAAAAAGTATTTAATTTAATTTAATTTAATATTTGTTTTATGTATTTACCTACTCAAAACCGAAATTATAATGTTTAATCTAAAGAGGCGAGATCAATGAGAAAGAGAAGAGATGAAGTAAATATATTTTGAACTGGCTGTTTCAAACTTATTTCAAGAAAAAATCAATATGTAAGTAGGTATCTAAGACTAAAAAGACTGATACTCAGTCATGTGTGTATTTGTGATTTGTAGCATCGTTAACTTTTTATTACTAAAAGGTCACTATGGGCTATGTAGGTACTTATTTAACCTGATTTCGCTATTAACATTTCGACAAGAACTATCTTTGCACTAACCGTATATTTTTACGTTTTATTTACTAAATCAATATCGATAGGTATATGACATTATTGAATGCATTCTTTATATTCTGTTCACATTAATAAATATCAAAAATTGCAAGTAACAGGGAGCCATACTGGCTGACTTTATTACATTTGTAAAAAATCGGAGTATTTTATCTGCACAGTTTCACAAAATTAGTGCTGTCTTGTACATTTCCGCGATTTACGCGTACATATACCTAATATACCTTATATCTTATATTTCAGATATTGCGACGAATGCCCCGATGTATTGACATTAAACTGAAATATTGCTATCGTATTAATCGAAGGCGCCAATTCGTTTATATTCATTTCATTTCGCAATAATTATTTTAATACTAATACTCAGTAATCAACTTATTATATTTCTGCTTGACCATAGTAATCGCACCTAGCCAAAATATGGTATGCACACTAAGCTTAGAAAAGAAGAGTCTAGGCACATACAGGCAGATATTCTACTTTGGAATAGAAACTAAGTAGATAAGCCACAACCATACAACATGGCTAAAACTAGTCGGTTTCAAAAATGTGTCCTATTTGTCTTTGCCATTAGATGCATTTTGCAACCATTAGTCACGGCTTTCGGATCAATAAATCCACCCTAAGTCATTAACGTACGGATTTACACACCCAGTTGACAAATTCAAACAAACCGAACTTGGGAAACCGCTCAAGGTCGTTACCTCTTATTCCACCTCAATTCGTTTGCTATTCTGGGTGTAGGTAAAAAATTACTTTTAGTTTGTCTATATTCTTTAAATATTTCAAAGGTAAAATAAGATTTTAGACAAGCTAAGAAACTTTACAACATTATTCTAGACGCTTTTCATTAAATCCCTGTTCATTATATAGCTTATCGAATCATCTGACATTACAGAATACCTATCGTTTTTCTTTTTGAACAATCTCAAAGATTTCTCAAGTCATTCAAAGATTACTTTAATCACGTTACCATGGAACCTTGAACTCTTGGGCCGTTTAGCTTACCCACTCAGCTTTTATTTCAATAGGAAAGTTTTCGCAGCACCGCGCCGCCCGTCGCCTTCGTTACCTCTTTGTACCTACGTCGCCTTTTCAAAGTCATTTCTCTCTTTATACTCTACGTTATAGTATTTTTTCTTTCTAAAGGTGTTATACCGACGAATTTTGCTTGTATTTTAGTTTCACAGCTTTGTTTTTCTTCAGTTTTTAGAGGAAAATGGATAAAGTATTCTCAAAGGATAGGATATACCTACCTACTAGATACCAATTTCATATGATAGAAAGAACAATTGTGCAATTTATAACATTATGTATACATAAGTAATTATGAAATAATGTGATATTGCTTAAGAGTATTTTAGACTTAGTCTCGTAGACTTGATTTACCTTATTATAAATTGATTTCAACTCAAGAGACAAATTCTTGATAACTAATAAAAATCGAATACACTTAGTTAATGTTTAAGTACCTATCAATCATAAATCAAATTATGTATGTCGTAGACAAAAAAGGTACCTAATACGAAATATATTAGGTACTGAAACTGACAGAAATCAGAGTAAAGTTGATAGGTATATACTGAAAACAGACAGCCCTCATTATTGAATGTTTAATGAATAACTTTATTATGAAAGCGTGTAACTAGCGGACGGCCTCGCACCTAACAAGGATGGCGGCAAACGAGATTCCCGGCGCGGCGTGGCACTGCCTGTCGTAGCTCGCGACAATTTAATTTTCCTTATAAATCATCCCGGGAAAATCCCCGCCAAAATAATTGCGTGGTAAAACTGAATATATTTTAATGTTAAAACCGGAATCAATTTTCTTCTGAGCGATTGCGTTTACTTACTTTACAATTTAGATGATTATGTAATGATTGTTTCGGGTGGAATGTTAATTGGTTACTTACCAATCTATTTGTTGTTTTTCTCTTTATTAAATCATGTAGTTACGTAGCATTTACACTGCAGAGTGGTACTACGGGTGGTACTCAATAACATAAAAAATATATATCTAAGTCTCACTCGTATTTTATAATTGTGTTATTCATATTGAGGGTTTTAGTACACTGCGTAGTATATTAACCTTTTAATATATAATTTAAATGCAAAAAGAACAAGGAAGTATCACGATCATAATAAACTTACCTAGACTGCGGTGGTGCCTGGGACAGCAGCGATCCAGAGCCCCTCTTGCACAGCGGAGGGCGTGGAACAGACGGTCGCCTCTCAACTCCTGATGCCGACCGAGTAGCTGGTGCCCCTTCTGCTGCCAGCACACGCGCCGACACAAGAGCCGCTTCGGGACAATGCTGAAAACATTTGATATTAGAATACCCGAATGCACAAAAACAATCGTTAGATTGCTATACCTACTAGCGGAATATTTGAGAAACAATATTGCATATTGGCTCGGTTAGAGGGGTAAAGGGTCAAAAAGGCACATGAGTCTAGCCCAGGTGTAACTAAGCACGTAGGTATTGAGCTTATTTCTCGTCGCTAAAATTGTGTAAATCTTTACCTATATAAAACTAAACAAAACCTAAACAGCGTCTCCCTATAAATCTTCGTTACTCAAGAACAATTTGTCTTAAAAACTCAACAGCACCTGCAATTTATTATAATAATCCACGGGCAAACTTGTCGCATCTGTTCTCGTCTCGCCCCTCTCTACTTTTGTATGCCGACAGAATATTGATTTTCATATTCTACCTGTCAATATGTCGCAGCACCTTACCCATTATGTTGCGAAACCAGCGACTAACGAATATACGTAAATTGGATCAAGTATGTACTAATTAGATAATTGTTAGATAAACAGTCAATAATTCTTCCACTCAAGGTAAGTCCGTCTCAGTCGGTAATCAATAACATAAATAGGTAATGAAAATCATAAGCTTTGGTAATGAATTTAGCTTGACCGAACATTACTATGATTTCGTAGCGCCTCTACGAACGATTCTTGTAGTGCTACGAGTAGTTATATAATTATTATCTTACATTTTATATACGTAATCAGACAGGGAAATACTACGTTGCCTTGAAGAAGCTTAAATTATTTTTTTATCCAAAATACTTTTTATTTCATTAATTAATCTGAAATTATGATATTTTTATTCAAATAGAATTCTATAAGCTGTTTAGCCTAAATGATCTAAAGACTAAATTCAAATCAACACAAGAGCACTCTCTAGGAAACTTAATATGAAATTGGAGATCGAGGGGATCGTGTTCATATTAAAATTAATTCCTTACTAACGATTACATAAAGCGTTCCATTTGATAATTCATTCATTATTTGGCACGTGAGAATAAATTTTGAGAAAATACCTTTTTAATTACCGAACATTTTACCAATTAATAAACCACTTCAGTGTCGGATTTAGAAATAATTGAATTATATCATTGACTTAGAAAATAATATCAGTTAGAGGTATTAACTTACAACATATTACGTATTCACTTACATTTATCGTAAGTATGTAGATCTATCATAGTCACATGATTTTATCGAAATTCGTGTAAAACTATGAATGAGTCACTTCTATAACGCATAAAATGATACAGATAAAATGTAGATAATTCTCAAAATAATCATCAATAAAATTCGTCTACGACTCACAAAATAATCACTGAAGTTTCAAACCTGGTACCTTCACCACCTCTTCAATCACTAATAGCTTTCATGGCTAACTCGATAACTTCAAAGTTATTAGAACAAAGATTAATCGTGACTTTGACATAGCTACAAGGAGTCCTAAATTATTCGAATAATCGATTATAATTAATTGTATTACAGCTATCTTAACCATCTGCCAAATACATCGAATAATTCAGCATCATGAATATATTATGTAATAAACAAAAATACATATCTTAATGAATATAAATACATTGAGTATGAAAAAATCATCGACGTATAGCGATAGACAAGAACGTTCATGTAAAACATTTGTTTAAAAACTGGTAAGAGTTAGAACTAAAGTTCGCTGCAGCGCTGTATAAAGCTGTGTCAACTAACCAAACTATTTTAAAAGATACAGCGCTAGATTGCTTAGAGTATAGTTTTCTCGCGACCAAAACGTCGTAAGCGCCGCAAATTTCATGGCGCTTACGCGTTTCGTTCAGTTAACTACACTAAGATGTCGTCCCTATAGAGTTCACACCGCAGATGTGACACATCTTTTTTACCTTCTAAACTTCATTAGAATAAAACTCGATTTCAAAATGTATTATATTAATATTAGGGGGGCCTAGTGCGGATTGGCGGACTTCACATGGCTTAAATGAGTACTCAGAGGTACGGGCCAGGGCTTGAATTAACATAAAACAATTATTCAAAATATCAAACTATCACTACTAATTAAAAACTCATTAACAATTAATCAAATTAAAACCTTTCTAAAAAAACATATCAAGTCTGTGTTCAGTTACATATTTTTACCTACAACCAGTTTTAAGGGAACATCTGCACGTTTTAGTATATGATTGTAGAATGGCGTGGTATTTAAATAGATAAATTGTTTTTCTACTCTGGAATTACGGAATTATCACCTATTAATTCACTTAAACAGGTAGTAATTTTACTTAGTTGACTACTGACTAGTTATTTTCGTCCAGGGTCTACTTTGATTCGGATTATCGTTGTTATTAACGCTGCTCCGTGCGCACCCGCTCTGAATGAATGTCGAAGCCACACTAAAGTCGGGTGTGGGGACTGCAGTTCAGTTGAGTTGATAAAAGCGAGTGTTCGGAACGCCCTATCTAGTACGTAGTACATATATATCGATGGAAAAAATACATATAACAGTTAGCACTCTACTAGAAAACTAAATGAAATAATTTTAATTAATTAAGAACATCAGCCGAATTAAATACACACAAGGCAAATTTCCACCTTGATCTCCATCTTTCCTTAACATCATATTTACCTTCGGAACGGTTTCTCGTTATGGTTAAGGGAAAACACACTCGTAATTAATTTACACCGTAGGTATCCTATCATTTATTCATTTGAAGGATGTTTGCTGACGCCGCAAATAGAAATTAACCACAATAATGACTGAATACACAAACTAGGTCTCACTTTTGAGTATTACAGGATTAAATTTATTTAAATAATAACTAGCTGCCGCCCCGCGGTTTCACCCGCGTAGTTCCCGTTCCCGTGATCACAGGGGTATCAAAAAGAGACAGTAGCCGATTCTCAGACCTACTGAATATGCATATAAATTTTCATAAAAATCGTCAAAGCCGTTTCGGAGGAGTATGGTAACAACATCGACGTATAGCGATAGACAAGAACGTTCATGTAAAACATTTGTTTAAAAACTGGTAAGAGTTAGAACTAAAGTTCGCTGCAGCGCTGTATAAAGCTGTGTCAACTAACCAAACTATTTTAAAAGATACAGCGCTAGATTGCTTAGAGTATAGTTTTCTCGCGACCAAAACGTCGTAAGCGCCGCAAATTTCATGGCGCTTACGCGTTTCGTTCAGTTAACTACACTAAGATGTCGTCCCTATAGAGTTCACACCGCAGATGTGACACATCTTTTTTACCTTCTAAACTTCATTAGAATAAAACTCGATTTAAAAATGTATTATATTAATATTAGGGGGGCCTAGTGCGGATTGGCGGACTTCACATGGCTTAAATGAGTACTCAGAGGTACGGGCCAGGGCTTGAATTAACATAAAACAATTATTCAAAATATCAAACTATCACTACTAATTAAGAACTCATTAACAATTAATCAAATTAAAACCTTTCTAAAAAAACATATCAAGTCTGTGTTCAGTTACATATTTTTACCTACAACCAGTTTTAAGGGAACATCTGCACGTTTTAGTATATGATTGTAGAATGGCGTGGTATTTAAATAGATAAATTGTTTTTCTACTCTGGAATTACGGAATTATCACCTATTAATTCACTTAAACAGGTAGTAATTTTACTTAGTTGACTACTGACTAGTTATTTTCGTCCAGGGTCTACTTTGATTCGGATTATCGTTGTTATTAACGCTGCTCCGTGCGCACCCGCACTGAATGAATGTCGAAGCCACACTAAAGTCGGGTGTGGGGACTGCAGTTCAGTTGAGTTGATAAAAGCGAGTGTTCGGAACGCCCTATCTAGTACGTAGTACATATATATCGATGGGTAACAAACACCGCGACACGAGAATTTTATATATTAGATAAGATAATAATAATATTTTGTGCCAAAATATAACTATGTTTATTTGAGACCATGGAATATTTAACGTACAAATAATAATCGGCATTTGAAACGAGATTCCATCGAGAAAGTTCAGCCTGTATAAAAAGCCTTAGATGAAGTATCTATCGATTCACAAAGATCTTCGAAATAATGTAGGTACCAAGGGACCCCAAATAGCGTTCCTTTTCCTTAACGAAGTATCGACCGAACTGAAACGAAGAAATTATTAGAAGTGCTTTGCGCAAAATTTGAAAATATAAAAAATCTGGCAAATAGAGAAAAAATCGATGATGGGTCAGAAGTACCTACTGTAGTCAAATGCAATGTATTTGAGTATTATAATATATAATGAGGATTCTGTTAAAATAATCTTAGTGAGCCATAGCATGGTCTGAATCCACCTAAGAGAGGTACTCGGGAATTGAGAATCTGTCGTTTCATCATTCGAGAGGCTTTGTCTGTGATTTTTAACATCGGCCATAGGCCACATCGGCCACAGTAGGTATATAGGTATTTAGATTACACAGATACAGAATTAATTCATATTTATGAAAAAACACGATTGATACAATAAATGACAATAAGTATCATGAAATTGAAATGACAATTTCAAATTTTATTATCGTCATAACAGTTCGATGGTTACGATATTGGAATAAAATTAAGAATATAAAAGATAAATTCGCCAGACGTATCAAAAGTACATTCATCTTCGGACTTTAAGGCGAGGCGAGTAGTCGCAAATCATATTACAGGTACCCGACCACTTACATTAGAGCCTTTAGTCATAATTCTTAGCTTTCGAAGGTCGTCTTTATACTGTCTGAAACGGTATGAAATATGTAAACTATTATGAATTATGATTGATCTGTGTTTATGAGCGAATCGATATTTACTTTATTTTTTGTACCTACTATGTGCTGTAATATAATACTTCTTATTCTGACTAGTCCACAATAGTCCATAAACAATATGTGTCATTAAATCATGGGGCTTCACTGAAAATCAGCGCTGATGGATATCCGTTAGCATATGCTGAGTTGTAGTCCCGTTTGGCATCACACCACAGAATAACTGTATGGCAAATTGTTTTTCTTTTTTTTTTTATGTATTTATTGTTTTGATTTTTGTTTTTACTTTTTTTTGTTATGTTGGAATAATTGTTATGTTATCTTACTTCTTTCTTTTTTGTTATTTTTGTTTTTCCTAAATTTTCATACTATATAATATACTTATTGTTTTGTCTGTTCTGTCTGTGATGTCAAATAAAGATATGTCTATGTCTATGTCTAAATTAAATCGCTATACTATAGGTACCATTTTGAATTCTAAGTGACACAGATGGAAGACATTTTAATTAACTTTGGGACACAAGAAGAAATGTTCAGGATTTACACCCCGAAGACTTTTTATCCTGTTACACGTAATCCCTTAGCAGCTATGATTAAAGCTACAGGGCGCAATGTAATATCAGGATATAAGCAATAATAGCATCGTAGTCCTTAGTTTCTATGGTAAAGTATCATTTTACATTGCGAGAACTATCTACTCTTATACTTATTATAAACAAGGCAAGTTACTTTAGAATAAATTACCAACTCCAAGTACGGTTTACATTACACAGCTCCATTACCTGCATTATGTCGACTTTAATACCAACATAGTCAGTATATCTTCATTATAAAGTTTCGAGATAGTGATTTATTGTAGTTTATACTCTTAGAAACTCACGGTATCTATGTAAAGTTAGTTGACGTCCAAAAATATAATTTATATATGTAATTGGAATAAATATAAATATCTATATCTATTCATAAATATAATTGGAATTGAATAAATACTTTTCATATTATGCAATTGTTTTATGTTTCCGATCACATTGAATTGATCAAACAACGTAACATCTGACATTTGGCTAAAGTTAAACACATTTCCTTCAAAGGACAAAGGTAAATCGTCAAATCTTTAGTAATCCATTTATGTGTCTTTATTTTAACTTATATACTGCCCATAATAGCTAAACTACTAAGTACCTATGTATTAAACACTTTAAAAAGGAAAACTAAAAAGCTTTCGCTAACGTGAAAGCTAATATTTACATACTAGAGTCTCCCCACGGCTTTATTCGCGTTCCGGAAAAATCTTCAATTTAAATATCCTATACGTTAATTCAGGTTATAAACTTCCCATGTTTTAAATATCATCCAAATCCGTTTGGTAGTTTTTGCGTAAAAGAGGAACAAACATTCATATAGGTATACATACTTTCACCTTTATAACATTAGTGTGATAAGCAGGATTGTTCCTGATATAAATCTACTATACTATATAGAGACATATCCCTGCTGTAGACGCCCATTGTAAACACACATTTATTGTTTGCATGTATCGTGAGCTCAGCTAAGTAAAGTACTTAGTCAGACGCGTAACATTCTGTTCATAAATAGCACTCATCTAGTTAAAAGCTGCAAGGCCCGTCCATTAATCCTTTATTGTACTCATCGTATTAACTGAGCGTTCGTGTTTTGTTTAATAACATTAATATAGCAAACAGGATAGGTACCTACTGTTCTTTTTTATTAAGATACCTGTAGAATCACACCAATACTATATACCTAAAGCATCATTTGGTTTTGAACTGACTTAAAAAAGAGGAGTTTCGCCACAGTTTTTGACGTGACAACGTCTTATAAATTGGTTTGCCGGGTGACACTTCAAGAAACTACGTTACGCTCCGCTCACGTCCGCTCACAATGAGAGCGAGTGAGAGGCACGCGTCCCTTCCACTCGAGCACAGTTAGCCCGCCTAAGAGCGAGAGAGACAGAGCGAGAGAGAGAGAGTGAGAGAGATAGGCATACACACCGGTTCATGTCTTGCGCTTCTATTTCGCTTAGGCGCCTGCATACAAGTTTACACGTTGCCAGTTAATAAGTCGTTGTCACGTAAAACTTTCGCCCGTATACCGACTTTACAGGCAACCAATTTTTTTATGTTTATTACCTCCGAGCCCCGTTATTTACGAAGCGAATCCAAAATTATTATTTTTTACATCCCTACAAACTATGTATATAGATATATATAAATAACTATAGATATATTTTATACGTCGTCCTTCGTCCGTCGTCGTACCTTCACTGTCAGATTAATACTTACAAATGTTTTTATTACTAAAAAGAAAGGAAATGTAATATAAAGGTTTAATTTTAAAGTATACTTAATAGAATATTAAGAGCATTTGAAGGGGAACTTCAACAAACGAATTAGGGGCGAGAATACTACAACCAATACCTAATAATAAGCTTCGGCAATCACCAAATTTGAGAAACGAGGTGAGTGAGACAGACATATTTTAACGAGACACTTGGAATTATTGAATTAACTAATACAAAGCAGTAAGCTTCCAACAACAGGAAACTCAAAGGCAACTGTCAAGATCAAGTCGTCGTTGTAGCTAACCCTTGTCACTATTTACAAAGAGAATTTTCGAGATGTTTGCTGTATTTGAGGTTTAGTGTAAATATAATGTACGCCAGGTCAAGTTAGGTACCCAAAACTGAAATATTGTTAAGACTAGCTCTAGTTTCCAACATAAATTTATGTTTTACGACCGCTAGTAGCCTAGCAATTCTTTTATTGTATTTACCAATCTATCAAATATTTCTTGACTTAAAATAAATAACGGATTAACTAGAAATACGACATCTATTCCTACCAAAATCATTATTAAAAATTGTTTAAGTTCTAAAAAAATTATCATTCATCAGCTCATCGTCTCCCTAGAGGAGCTCAGGCCTCCCCTAACAACAAGGTGGTTTAGCCCATGTCAATCATTGCTTATTGCTGGTAATAAAACCAGCGCTACGACAGTTTTTAACTCTATCTACGTTTACCGTAAGCAATTTATCAATCGTATAAATGTCTAATGGGTTCAATTCATAACATTTTTGTCAGGTGAACAAAGTGTGACACAGATACGGTTGACCTTCTGACCTAGACATTAACACTACACGTGTGAAAGCTCGTGTGGTGAAACCTCCACCTACATACGCATCAACGATAGTTATTTATTGCACCTACTCGTGGCTCCCCAGGGTTTTACCCGCATTTCCGGGGATCTTCAATTTCCCCGGGATTAAAAGTAGCATAAATATTAATCCAGGTAATATACTATCTATGTAGTAGTAGTAGGATGAATCTATCATAATTGTACCGAAAGCTATAAATGAGAACTATACCTACCTCCTAATTCAGACGTGCAGAGTTCGATTTAGAAAAAAAAACAATGTACTAAACAAGTCAACATAGTCCCACTGGTGTGTTACACTAAATCGATAGGGACATGTTTGTACTTAATGTATTCAAATGAAGCCGATATTCCGTATAGAGATAGGCAGTCGTTGAACCTGTTGTTAATTAAATCTTTTAATCTATACCAAAATACATACCAATATGTGAGAATTACATATGAGCATCATTATTACTTATCATCTGCCGGCCCTTTTCATTTAGGTAATTAGATAAGAGACGGCAAATCAACGCTACATGTATTCGTATTTGTGTCAACTTATCTTTTACATATTTGTTACAAGATTTAATCTTTGAAATCTTTTAGTGACACTGTTCAGACCATGTTTTTATAAAACCCGATTTTACTTATTTAGATTCAAACATTGTAGCAGCTATGCGTCTGTGTTATAAAGCTATCATATATGTTTTTGTACACAAGATCCTTTTAAAATGAGACAATCCATTCACAGCGGGTGTTGGAAAGCGTGCTCGTGTACTGATTTATTTGTGCTGAGCACACACGACGGCGGGCGCGAGCCAGAAGCCGCAATTCCTATCTTACCCGCAAACAAAACGCTATCAAAGGAAAACGTTTCAAATGAAATCTAACTCAAACAAACAGGACTTAAAGGGCATGTAAAATTAAGCTTTATTTATTTTAGTATTTTAATTCCGCACGGAACTCCAAAAATCCCTTAGCAACAACGTTAAAACATGAAGAAATTCGAGAGTAAAAAAACTTTTCTACATGGCACTCGTGTTCCGAGCGGACACGAAACTTCAACCTCGTTATATCATGCTGCGAATACTTTTTACTTCACAGAATATTTTTGCTTTGAAGATTTTCCTCAAATTGCCTTAATATTTTCAACTCTTACGGGTCTTCTTTTTTTATCTAATATCTACCGGCACGAAACAATAAATTCTTACATAGGTACCTTTACTCATATATAGTTATAGAAGTTGTATTCCTAACATTGGAGAACGCAGCGTCGTGTTTATATTTGATCATGTCAGAAATGTATAATTAAAATTTTGTTTGTTTTTTTAATATTATGATTTGTAAATATTTGTCGCGTTAGTTTTAGTATTTATTCTAAATTATATTTTTTTGTATACATATGTTTTAAGTTGCAATTCAGATCTGTATGTATTATTTTCTATTATTTTCTGTTTTTAATTAGTTGTAATTTGTTGTATGTATCTAAATAAATAAATAGATTAGTATACATAAGATTAGTTATTACGTAGGTTGACCTAAGGGTCGGCTGAAAACCTCCGGAGATCCTATTAGTTACTATACCTAAGTCTGAGCATTTATTGATTCTTTGTTAGAAATAAGAGTCTGTTTCGTTTCAGGCATATAACTCAGTTATATGCCCGAAATAGCGACAATTCTTACCACTATTGATTGATTCGAGATCTCAATGTAGAGGCATGAAGCATTTCATTTTATAAAGCTTAGCACAGAAAATGTAGATTGTCATTCACAACTAATTAAAACAACTTCTTAACGCATGCGTACATAAATAATACCGAAGTAAAGTCATGTTATATAAAACCGAGACATCAATACATTAGTTTACCGCCACTATACAATACAATTGTCGCGACGCATCGCGAATGTCATCTTGTAAATATTTGTAAATAGCAACACCCGGAATTTCGCCCGCCGTTTCCCGCGCATTCATCTGTCAAATTGACTTTGGTAAGTGAGTGAACCATAATAAGTTTTCTTTTCAACTGACTGTGAGAAAAGACGTGTGCGAGAAATACACTGGACGAGAGCTAAGTATTTATTAGTCTAAGTATTCTTTGGCCTAAGCACCTAAGTATTATTTGCCTAAGTATTCTTTGACATATGTATCTAAGAATATTTGTTGAACCTCAGTATCCTCTAAGTATCTAAGCATTTAGATGTGATCTATGTATGCACAAAGTATTTGTTGTGCTAAGAGTATGTGTCTGATTAACTACCCCTTATATTACTAAGTAGTCTATGTATGTGTATTTACCCTTTATATTCCCTAAGCAGTCCTATGTATCTGATGGCGTAAGCCTCGTCCCCATAGAGTTGGGACTAGAGAGCCAGAGGGCTTGTAATGGTTTGTCATGACATGGCGTAAGCCTCGTCCCCATAGAGTTGGGACTAGAGAGCCAGAGGGCTTGTAATGGTTTGTCATGACATGGCGTAAGCCTCGTCCCCATAGAGTTGGGACTAGAGAGCCAGAGGGCTTGTAATGGTTTGTCATGACATGGCGTAAGCCTCGTCCCCATAGAGTTGGGACTAGAGAGCCAGAGGGCTACTAATAGTTTGTCATGACATGGCGTAAGCCTCGTCCCCATAGAGTTGGGACTAGAGAGCCAGAGGGCTTGTAATGGTTTGTCATGACATGGCGTAAGCCTCGTCCCCATAGAGTTGGGACTAGAGAGCCAGAGGGCTTGTAATGGTTTGTCATGACATGGCGTAAGCCTCGTCCCCATAGAGTTGGGACTAGAGAGCCAGAGGGCTTGTAATGGTTTGTCATGACATGGCGTAAGCCTCGCGTCCCCATAGAGTTGGGACTAGAGAGCCGGAGGGCTAGTAATGGTTTGTCATGACATGGCGTAAGCCTCGCGTCCCCATAGAGTTGGGACTAGATAGCCAGTGGGCTAGTAATCCCTGAACTTACTTTATTTATATATATAACATAATCTAATTTATGATGTTCTGGTTCTAGCAATCAAAGAGGTGACATGGTCACAGGCTGGGTCATGGACTCGTGTGTTAGGCATGACCTATCCTTGCACTATGCACCGAAGCAGTCGGTGTCATAGTGCATTATCAATCTACAGATGGCGCATGGCTCACACAAACCGTGGAACCCATAGATAAAGCGAAGCAGATAATCTGAATACATTGGAAGGAAGGTTGAAGGCAAGGAAGGCGATAGAGAATAACAGGTATGAAGTCTTGTTGATTTTTTATTTTCTTACAATCGCTGCGCCTGCCTATGGAATGAGCCAACTAGTATGTTATCAACAAGCCATATACTATGATATATCTACTGTATATAGTATATGGGCAGGCCGCCGCGACATGGTGGAGGTGCTGGGATCAAGCATCCATGAGAAATGAAAGAGAATACCTAGAATAACTAGAAAACATCAAAACTATGATTTTCACAAAATGTCACTAGCGACATCTATGAAGCTATAATGGAATCATTCTTTGTTGACAAAAATGATTGTGAAGACTATTCGTCGCAACCTTCGTGCTTCAACCTTCCTTGTATGTTTAATTATTACCGATATAATTATTGTCGTAATTATAGATGAGAAGTTATACAATATTCCTGAGATAATTTTGTTTTGGGCACTGGATTTGACTATCTTATTGAAAGTGCATCAGAAATACGGAAACGCCATCTTTGTTCAATTACTTCGCGATGAATATCCGGTGAACCAAAGAAATTGTTTTAACAGAACGTGTTAGAACTTAAAACGAAATCGAATTCAAATTCTGATTCTTATGTGATAATTTAATTTATGTGATATTATAATTAAGATGTTCAAACAATTTTACGACAAATTTATAGAACCATTATTATAGAATTGATTTTAAAGTACGTCATTTGACTTGAAATGCATAATGACGCTCGACTTGAAACAAATACATGATAAAGTTTATTTTGTTTAAGATTACTTTAAAAGTGCTATAAAGTTATGTTATTTGACACTAAAATCTATTTACGAATTTTAACTACAAAAGAGATTATAAATTAGATATAATTATTGATATAAAATGTTAAAGTGAAGGAATGAATGCATTCGCGTTTATACCTACGAATGAAATGGTTCGACATAGTGATGTCCAAGAGTGTAATGTTATCGTAACACTAATATGGAATATATTAGTTTTGTACTAAGTTGTACCTAGTCTAGAAATAGAAACTAATACCGAAACAAATAGGTTTCACAAGTATTTTAGTATTAAGAAGTTGTAGCTATTACGATACGATTAATACATATTATATTATGTTGTACAATATTATTGGTAGCGCGGGTTCTAACCGCGCGGTGATAATAAATATCTGATGGTATTTGAGAACATTATACTTTACAATTTAAGACGTTAGTTATACATTGATTTCTCAGTTTTTTCATTAATTTCCGAGTCGTTCTTTTATTCAACCATGAGAGATCCTATGATAAGATGATTAATGTATGAACCACACAATAGTATTGTCGGAAGTCTCACTTGACACGACGTTGCAGTTCTATAAATTATAATCTTTCAATTATATTATGATTAGTAGCACAAAATAACCGAAAATAATTATACGATATTTTTGGATATAAAAATATCGACAGTACCTATAAAGACAACATTAGTCACATCCCTATTCCGTCGATGATGGCGCCATTCGCGCCAAAAGAAATGTGCTTTAGAGTTTGGCGAAGTACCTATTGGCTGGAAACTTTGGAATTTTGGAGATTTATCATATTGTTGAAGTAAAAGGAGTAGTGAGATAGTGAATTAAGTGATTTATACTCAGGTGAGATTGATTATTCTAGTTATATCATAATGAATACGTGATTTCGATCAGTATGTTGTTTTCATATTCAATAGTTTGAAAACTTTTTGTCCATGTTCGAATTTTCAATGGCGGTAAGTAGGTATATACTACTGGAGAGCTAGAATAGTGTATAATGCAATGATATTGTACATAATGTGTTGAATGATGAGTGCAAAGTGTCGAAACGAAAGTAATATAGGTAATTGCTTCTTTTTAATAGTGAGTTCACACCTACTGCAAGTGGCGAATCGGGAAACTACTACCCTTAGCGTCTACCTATTAACTTCGCGAACAGTCGATGCATGGCGGATTGTGTTCTGCTCCATCGACACAATTATTAAACCAGTGACTCAGACTCAGGTAAAGTTTTGCCCTAGTATTTTACGTACCACGTACCTATGTGTAAACTGTGTAAAGTATGTACGTATCCCTTTGGTAACTACGAGTATTTCGTATGAAGCAATGGCTTCAACGCATGGGATGTACCTGTACCGTGTATGTGTTTGGTAAACATTGAGTGTGCCTAGTACTATGATTATGATATTATAATTATCATTGGTGTAATGCAAATTACAATTAATAACTGAGTATATTATACCTATGTAAGGTATGGAAAGTAACCTTTCTAATAAGAGGCTATTCTAGAAATCAGGTACCCAGTCATATATTTATTTTGTTTAAAGACCTAAGTAAATAGATGTATATTATGGTGTATACAGTACCTATTATGGTGCAATTATTAAAGTAAGGCAATTGAGTGGTCTTAAGTGGTTTATATGGCATATTTCTATACTAGAGCAGTGGCTTCATGAACCTTAGTGGCTATAGAATAAAGGGTATTCCCCTATCTATCTCAATTATTTAAGGTTCATATTATGATTGTGACTATGTTGCCATTATATACCTTATGCTTACTTTATAGAATAATTATATTAAGTACTTAAGTGTAATTAATAAAGATTGAATTTAAATTATTTGTGATTTGAGTACTTTAAGTAAACACTTTTTTTATTAATTGGTATTAATTAGGTACCAATTATTACCTAGACATTTAATCTCTATTTACAGAATTATTCTACATTTGTAAACATGGAGGAACTCTTGCTTAAACGGTTATCAATGTTGATAAATGAGATTAAAATAAAATCCGATCTGACCTTGACCATTCCCATGAAAGATGACGAAGAGAGGCAAAGTGCTCAAGTTGTAAAGTCAAAACTCAAAACACTCTTAGCAAGATTTAATGAAGATATAAACAATTACTTCCGATTAGTCAACCATCCTTCTCCTGATGATATAAGCCAGATGACAGAAATTCAGCTGGAGGCTGAACAGAACTTAGCTGAGTTGGAAGTGAAGATGCAACTGGTAGATAAATCAAATCAACAGGTCTGTACTGTTAAGGAAACTACAAGCAGTCGCTTACCTAAACTTAATCTACCCGAGTTTGATGGGGATATTTTAAGTTGGCATCAGTTCTGGGACCAGTTCAGTTCTAATATAGATAATAGAAATATTTCTGAAGTTGATAAACTATTATACCTGATGGCTTCTGTGAAAGGAGAAGCTAAGAAAACTATTGATGGTCTAGAAACAACAAACAAGAATTATCAAATTGCTTTGAACACTTTGAAGGAGAGATATGGAAATTCCTCGCACCTGATAGATGCTCACTATGCAGCCTTGTCTAGAGTAAAGCCTGCAGAGAAAACAGTTAGTGCTTGCAGAGACACACTAAATAATGTAGAAAGGCACTTGAGAGTGCTAGAGTCATTGAGAGAGGATGTGAATCATAATCACCTCCGTCATTTAATCCTTGAAAAATTTCCTGAAGATCTGATATATGAATTGAAATTGAAAACCTCTAGTAACTCGATTCATGACATTAGACAACACCTTGAAATGATAATTAGAGCACGAGAAGATGCAAGTAGAATTACAAATGAGAAAATTCCTAATACCAAGTATACAGTGGAAACACTACACACAACACAAGAAAATTTAAAGCAAACAAAACTTAACACAGGAAGCCGACCTACATATAATAGAAAAGGAAAGTTTAATTTTAAAGGTACTCACTCTAAACTAAACAATGTTAACCCATTTAAGGCTGCCAATTTTCAAAGACAGTTTTCCCACAAGAGAAAGTTCGGAGGAAAAGAAATAAAGACACATAAAGGAGAGCTAGCCGAAGGCATCACCAGAAAGAGAATGAAGCTCTCATGTATTTTCTGTAATAATGATCATTTTAATGATCAATGTCAGATATACAAAACAGTTAATGAGAGGAAATCCAAGCTGCACAATAGATGCTATTGATGTCTAGGTGAAGGACATGGCATCAAAACCTGCAAATTAAGACAGACATGTAGACATTGTAACGGTAATACTCACAATAGAGCTTTATGTCCCGTCAAGTTTTCATCAAAGGGAAAACAAAGTTCACAAATTGGAGTAACAATGACTGCTGTAAATAAACGTGGATCGACAGTACTGCAGACAGCTACAGTTCCAGTTAGGAAGATTGGAGGTAATATAGAGATTAATTACCGTATTCTGTTCGACTCAGGTTCACAAAGATCTTACATTATCAGAAAGGTAGTAGATGAATTAAATCTAGAAATTGAGCAAGAAGATAACTTAACAGTATTTACATTTGGAACAAAGGCTCCACAAGAATTTGTTAGTCCTGTTGTAAAGCTCGAATTGAAGACTAAAAAATCTGACATGAAAATGATCTATGCAAATGTTGTTCCAATTATATCACAAGGTATTCCTTATCCTTATGAAGAACTTAATAATTGGGAACACAAAGAAATGCTGGCTGACGATGGATCCTTACATGATCAAGTAGATATTTTAATTGGGAATGATTATTATTATTCATTTATGACGTTGGAAAAAATAAAATTAGACAATAACTTGTTCTTGGTGAAATCCGAGTTCGGTTGGATACTCTCTGGTAAATTGGAGACTAAACGAATAGATACGCTATCGGTTGTAACATATTTTCAAACTGGAGTAGAGATGAGACTTAATCCACCTGATCCGCCAATAGATCAGGGAAACGTGTCGTTCCTTTGGGAACTTGAAGCTATTGGAATAAATGACTCTCCTAAGACCAGCAGAGACGACGAAGCTATTGATAACTTCAACGAAACTACAAAGATTATTAACCATAGGTATACAGTGAGTTGGCCTTGGAATGAATATCCACCACCTTTATCATCAAATTATGGTCTAGCATATGGACGGTTAGTCAACTTACTTAAACGACTAGATGAAGAAACACTTCAGATGTATCATAAAACATTACAAGATCAAATAGATAAGGGAATAATAGAAATAGTAAAAGAACCTTTAAAGATTGAAGACCACCCAGTACATTACTTAACACATCATTGTATAACTCAAAAGGGGAAGTCTATGAGAATTGTATACGATGCATCTGCTAAAAGTAGCGGAGGTAAAAGCCTCAATCAATGTTTATATTGCGGCCCATTGATGCTTGAAGATTTGACAGGTCTATTAATACGATTTAGATGTCATCAAGTTGCATTATCTGCAGACGTAGAAAAGGCATTTCTACAGGTCGCGCTCCACGAAGTAGACCGTGATGTAACCAGATTCATTTGGGTAAAAGATATAAGAAGAGCAGCGACCAAGGATAATCTCCAGTGTATGAGATTTTGTAGAGTACCATTTGGTATAATATCTAGTCCCTTCATTTTGAACGCTACTATCAAGCACCACCTTACAAGATCAAACCAATCACTAGTTAAGCAAATTGCTAATGATATTTATGTAGATAATTTAGTCACAGGTGCTTTGAATACAAAGGAAGCGTTAGAGTTATATAAATCCAAAGAAGCATTCCAACAGATATCAATGAACCTACGAGAATGGAGCTCTAATTCTGTTATGGAACAAATACCAGATGCTAGTAAAGATAAAGTTGTTAAAATTTTAGGTCTAGATTGGAACTTAGAGGAAGATTCATTTGCATTGAGATTTGATATAGATTCTAATGTTAATACTAAACGTGGTGTTTTAAAGGTAATCGCATCTGTCTATGATCCTTGCGGATTTGCAGTACCACATGTATTATCTGCAAAATTATTCTTACAAGAACTTTGGAAGTTAAAGATCAAGTGGGATGAAACTCTTCCAAAGAAGATGACTGATGATTGGTCGCAGATACGCAAAGAATTGGAAGAGATACCGAAAATATCAGTACCAAGATGTTATTTGAAATTCGAGGGAAAATATCATCTGCACTGCTTCACAGATGCTTCTTTGAAAGCATACGCTGCAGCATTATACATAGTGAACGGTAATGAGCGACAATTCATCATGGGAAAGTCAAGACTTGTTCCTTTAAAGGACCAAGACAATCTAAAAATACCACGCCTGGAATTATTAGGTGTATTGACAGGCAGTAGGCTTATTAAATTTGTACTCCAACAGCTTAAAACTAAAATAACCAATCAAACATTATGGACAGACAGTCAAATTGTTATCGATTGGTATAAGTCAAATAAACTCTTACCACCATTTGTATCCAGACGCATAGAAGAGATAAAGCAAAATAAAGAATTGGTGATAAGATACGTCCCATCGGAATTAAATCCAGCTGACATAGCAACCAGACCTTCAACTTCATTAGAGGACAGAGGAAACTGGCTGCTAGGTCCTGACTTCCTTACGGAAGAGCCTAAAATGTGGCCATCAGATTCCAGAGGAACGGAAATTTCTTCTCTGTCGATTGGGGAGGGTCTCCCGAATGGACAGGATGTAGAAGATACCGTCATGAATTTAGATCATGATCCTCATGAAAAGGTAGAATTAGAACAGAATAAAGATTCACAAGAGAAAGATATACTGATTAATGCAACCGAACAAATCAAAACATTACAGGCGGAATATTTTCCTCAAGAGGTTCAAGGAAAAGGCACTGATCTAAGTCGTAACTTAGGACTGTTTCTAGATGTGGATGGGATATTACGTTGCAAAGGTCGTATGAAGAATTCAGATTGGTCGTTTGATAAACGTTATCCTATTCTTATTCCAAAGGAGAGTGATTTCACTAATAAAGTTATAATGAAAATTCACAACGAAAACTATCATGTCGGTGTGAACCATACCTTGAGTATAATAAGAGAATTGTACTGGATTCCTCAAGGAAAGAGTTGAGTACAAAAACTTCTGAAGAAGTGTCCGAGGTGTGTTAAGCACGGCGGAGGACCTTTCAAGCTACCGTCGACACCAGCTCTTCCAGCAGCTAGAGTCAATTATAGTTCACCATTCACCTTTATAGGAGTGGATTATATGGGTCCTCTTCTAGTCGACAACGGCAATGGTTCAGTGAAAAGATGGATCTGTCTTTTCACCTGCCTCGCCGTAAGAGCGGTGCATTTAGAAGTTGTTAAAGATCTTACCGCAGAAGAAGGTTTACTAGCCTTACGAAGAATGGTATCCACCAGAGGAATACCTACACTTATAACTTCTGATAACGCACTTCATTTCAAACTAATGTCAGAGATATTATCGAGTCAGTATTGCATTAATGAAAAAATTCAATGGAAGTTTATACCTCAACTAGCACCGTGGTTTGGAGGATTTTACGAAAGATTGATCGGAATACTTAAAAACTGTATGAAAAAGTCTTTACAGAAACATTTGTTGAATGACTCACAATTAATTACTGTTGTTAAAGAAATAGAAGCTGTCATGAATACGCGCCCACTTACCTGTGTAGATTCAGAACTGGACCACGTCTTGAAACCATCAGATTTTCTTACAATGGGAAAATGTATATTAATGGAGATTTCCAATAGAGATTCTATAATAGAAGGAACTTTAACTAAAACAGAACTCGTAAAGGGTTGGAAAAGGGCACTGGTTGTGCTACAAGAATTTAAGGAAATGTTCCAGAATAGATACTTACCAAGTCTCCGAGAAAGATACTGGCATTCACTTAGATAACCTAGAGTGACCTCAAAGATTGAACCAAACGTAGGACAAATTGTTCAAATTAAAGGAGAAACAAAAAACAGGGAAGGATGGAAAGTCGGAAAAATAACTTCATTGGTCAAAGGAGTAGATGGTTTGTGCAGAGTAGCAAAAGTTAATGTAGGAAATAAAGAATTTATTCGATCAATAGGTCATTTATATCCTCTTGAAATTGAGGAAGAAAATGCCACCTGTTTTAGAGCTGATCAAACTAATAAATACCATCCTCCAGCACTTCAACTAGAATTAGAACCTGTAATTGAGAATGCAGAGACCATTGTGCTTGACAAGAATCTATTAGAAGAAACAAGGAGTATTGAAAACATTGAAAATAATGTTGAAGATGAATGGTCAAAGGAAATACAGACAGAGGAATTAGAGACAGAAAATAATGATGATAACCGTGAAGAGTCACTAGAGCTAAGGGAAAAGACTAGACAAAGAAGAGGTGCCGCCACGAGAGCCCTAAAGAAAATTAGGGAGTGGACGCGCAACTTAATAACTTTGCTTTAAGCCTTTCGGGCGGGAGTGTCGCGACGCATCGCGAATGTCATCTTGTAAATATTTGTAAATAGCAACACCCGGAATTTCGCCCGCCGTTTCCCGCGCATTCATCTGTCAAATTGACTTTGGTAAGTGAGTGAACCATAATAAGTTTTCTTTTCAACTGACTGTGAGAAAAGACGTGTGCGAGAAATACACTGGACGAGAGCTAAGTATTTATTAGTCTAAGTATTCTTTGGCCTAAGCACCTAAGTATTATTTGCCTAAGTATTCTTTGACATATGTATCTAAGAATATTTGTTGAACCTCAGTATCCTCTAAGTATCTAAGCATTTAGATGTGATCTATGTATGCACAAAGTATTTGTTGTGCTAAGAGTATGTGTCTGATTAACTACCCCTTATATTACTAAGTAGTCTATGTATGTGTATTTACCCTTTATATTCCCTAAGCAGTCCTATGTATCTGATGGCGTAAGCCTCGTCCCCATAGAGTTGGGACTAGAGAGCCAGAGGGCTTGTAATGGTTTGTCATGACATGGCGTAAGCCTCGTCCCCATAGAGTTGGGACTAGAGAGCCAGAGGGCTTGTAATGGTTTGTCATGACATGGCGTAAGCCTCGTCCCCATAGAGTTGGGACTAGAGAGCCAGAGGGCTTGTAATGGTTTGTCATGACATGGCGTAAGCCTCGTCCCCATAGAGTTGGGACTAGAGAGCCAGAGGGCTACTAATAGTTTGTCATGACATGGCGTAAGCCTCGTCCCCATAGAGTTGGGACTAGAGAGCCAGAGGGCTTGTAATGGTTTGTCATGACATGGCGTAAGCCTCGTCCCCATAGAGTTGGGACTAGAGAGCCAGAGGGCTTGTAATGGTTTGTCATGACATGGCGTAAGCCTCGTCCCCATAGAGTTGGGACTAGAGAGCCAGAGGGCTTGTAATGGTTTGTCATGACATGGCGTAAGCCTCGCGTCCCCATAGAGTTGGGACTAGAGAGCCGGAGGGCTAGTAATGGTTTGTCATGACATGGCGTAAGCCTCGCGTCCCCATAGAGTTGGGACTAGATAGCCAGTGGGCTAGTAATCCCTGAACTTACTTTATTTATATATATAACATAATCTAATTTATGATGTTCTGGTTCTAGCAATCAAAGAGGTGACATGGTCACAGGCTGGGTCATGGACTCGTGTGTTAGGCATGACCTATCCTTGCACTATGCACCGAAGCAGTCGGTGTCATAGTGCATTATCAATCTACAGATGGCGCATGGCTCACACAAACCGTGGAACCCATAGATAAAGCGAAGCAGATAATCTGAATACATTGGAAGGAAGGTTGAAGGCAAGGAAGGCGATAGAGAATAACAGGTATGAAGTCTTGTTGATTTTTTATTTTCTTACAATCGCTGCGCCTGCCTATGGAATGAGCCAACTAGTATGTTATCAACAAGCCATATACTATGATATATCTACTGTATATAGTATATGGGCAGGCCGCCGCGACAACAATGTCATGAAGCGACACCACCCTTGAGCGTTACTACAATGGACCGCGAGGAATACAGTCGATTGAATTGAGAGGATTTGAAATGTATCCTTTGCACTTGAAAGGGAATATAGCATCGCATAACTTGAATCGTTTACGATACACACAGGGGAATCTCTGATAAAATTTGCGAGAAAATTTCTTACTTTTCTTAGAACTTTTACTTTGGTATTTGTTGAACGTCAAATTTAATCTTCATAGAATTGTTATAAAATAATCTAACTGTTACTAAGGTCACTTATTTTTATAATATGGATTTATTTAATCGTTTTATTTTGTAAAGAAAATAAAAAAACTATACCTACCTATTAATTAGTTAATATAAAAATACCTATAACTTCAAATTGTAATATATTTAATTAATTCTACGACATTATAATTCATTTCGAAGCGTACATATATAAGATAAACAAAAACAACGCAAAACGTTGTTTGCTGGAATCCTAATTAAAGTCACTCAATCCCCCGGAGTCAAAAACAAATTCAACTACGAAGCGCGTAGAGCAGGTGGGATTGCAAACGTCGCCATCGCAGTGAGCACTTTGACTGAACAACGCCACAAACATTCAATTGGCTATTCTGCTTTGATTAAATGATAAATAATTGAAAATAGAAACTCACACCGCATAATGGTTTACCTAATACTTTACAATGTAGGTAACTATTGTTTGTGTTAGTTGACTATAATACATTACGAATGATTTACCTACCTAGGTATACCTTTTAAAGAGTAAGGAAAATCTTAAAACAAAGTAAACATGCAAGGAGATAATTTAAATTGATCCCATATCTTCAAAAATAATATTACATTTACAGGGAGAATCTGCAGTTAGATCTACTGTCACAATAGAAGTTGTTATAGAAGCATCCGCCTATACTGCCCCATACAAATGTCGTCAGTCAACCGGCACAACGAGGCCTCGGGGACCGGACCTCTCACGTGATTGAGTAGTTAACGAAAGAGACAGCATATATATATATACCTAGCCTTGATATATCGTTGAGCTTGTGTCATATACCTTAAAGAATCACCACACACTGTAAATATAGCCATATAGGTTAGCTAGAACAAGGTGCAAGTTAAATTGAATTGTTCCAGTCTTTGGAGCAGAAGAATCGTTTGACTTACGCTTTAATTAAAACCATTTTACTTATTAGGATTCTTTTAATTAACTGTACCATTGTTATTATGTTTTAGTTCACAGCAGTTTTAGTGGTTTCTGTCATTATCTATACTTATAATAAATCTGTAGAAAGGTCAATTCTGTACATGAAATATATTTTTTAAATAACTATCAGGGGGTGATTAGTGATCGATACTGATGCCAAAAATGCAATCAGTAAAATTTTTGTCTGTCTGTCTGTCTGTCTGTCTGTCTGTATGTTCCTTATAGAAACAAAAACTACTGGACGGATTTTAACGAAACTTGGTACAATTATTCTTCATACTCCTGGGCAGGTTATAGTATACATTTCATCACGCTACAATCAATAGGAGCAGAGTAGTGAAAGGAAATTTAGGGAAAACGGGTGAAGTTACTCCATTTTTTAAGCTTCCGTCGCATGTGCAGCCTTAATGGTTAAAGTTACATAGAAATCATGTATGACGGAAATATTTTACATAAAATTTCCTAAAAAATATCTCGCAACAGCATATGTCTATCTTTTATGGTTGACTCACAATAACACGTGTAACTCCTGATAGCTTAGCAGTTCGGAGCACTCTGATTATGTTTGTTTACTCTTACGTATATAATACTCTCACTCATCCCTAATTTAAAAATGTTGACATTATTACCTATATATACCGGTATAGAAACACCAAAATTATAGATGAAATAAGCCATCGCAAAACCATAGCAGCAAATAATTATCACGTACTGCGCGCGGGCGAGGGCGCGAGGCCGGTGGCGAGCTCTGCCAGATACTAACCTTCTACGTAAACGAAGTCAGGGGTTAAAGTTAGAGTTAGCCCAAAGAAACTATTCCACGCGAACGAAGTCGCTGGCAGAAGCTAGTATAATAATAAACATCGATGAAATGAACTAGTTGCTATCGAAGAGTTAGTTTGAGTTTTGACCTTTAACAGTGCCTGTCTTCCAAGAATCTAAAGTAAATAAATGTCAAGCTTCATATTTTAAGGCGATTAAATATCTTTAAAGGTATGTTTCATCTTAAATAAATTTTCAAAAATATGAATAAACTTTATATCCCACAATAAAATGCTCTACTTGATAACGTAAATGTTCATTTGTCACAGTGATCACATAGCAATAGATGAATATTTCTTTAAGTTGGCTAACAAGAAAGAAATACTTGAACAAATAACTACGTAGTTGGACAACCTACTTCATTCAACTCATGATAAGTAAGTTATATGGAACTTTTTGAAGTTCATACGTGGTAACTAGAAACAAGTATGGAACCCCACTCCAGTAAAGTGATAGTAGGGCATGTCAGTCTAAAGAAAACCTAGTTACGTACGCCGAAACATGTTCAAACATAACATGGGTTAGTATACTAATAAAATATATTTGGGCGGAAAGATTGTTTACATTTTCCGCCTTGCGATACCTCACCAGAATTCACCCTCACGAAGATAATACATCCCACAAGAACCCACTTAGACGTTTGTTTTTTAAATAACACGGAATGTTTACTGAAGTGCTTTCTATTCGAGATACCTTAAGAGGTATTTATTGGTATTCCCAATTTGAATTGAAAGCGACATTGCATAATTTATTTTCGAAGCAGTTCGGGAAAAACCAAGCTTGAAACCGTAGAATAAAGGGTATGTAGAGATTGGTTCCACGTCCAGACTATAAAACGGGGGAGTAAATGTAGATCTGTCTATCTACCTGAGAGCTGCGTCTAGACACATAAACTCATACCTTACTAGCGCGGAATTAGTAGTTCCGCGCGCACTATAGTACCTACTACTTTATGTGCGTACAAAAAATATTGTTATAACTCAAAAAAATAATTGTTGAGTGTATACAGGTTTTTTGAAAAAAAAAAATTATAATAATAATAATAATGAATCCTGACAGTGTTTCTACACAAGTTCCGGATATTGCGGATGGAGTTAGGTAAGTAGAGATTATATACAGACAATAATAAATGCTTTTGTATTTTTAGCAAGTATGCATTATAACCCCTCTTTATTATTGTGCTAACCAAGTCATACGCATTATAATCTCTCCATTATTGTGTGTTTAGCAAGTGTACGCGTCATAATTTTAATAAATTCAAAAACAAATCATATTTTAATATTACAATATCAGAACGTATGTACCTAATTAGCAAGCCGTGCGTGTTCTAACCTATACGCTGTTGTGTTTACGAAGTCGAGAGAGTATATATATACTTATATATACTATTACTAATTAATATTTAGTCCATATTAATAATTTGTCCTTAAATATATATATATAATATAATTATATAAATATATATTATATATATATATATATATTATATATATATATATATATATATATAATTAGTGAAGAAACTTCGTTCCATCCGGGTGTCCCTTGACACCTCTCATTTTTTTTGTATTATAACATCCCCTCCAGCATATATGTATTATATTATCGATATTAAAGCAGCGCATATTTTATTCCTAAGCGGGTAATCTATTTATGCAGAAACTTTCTATCAAATCCCTTTAGCCTTTGCGATGTGATGGACTTATAAACTTTCCGGAATTTTAAGTTCGTAGATACAGTTTTAAATGTATGTAGCTAGATAGCTAGTTATTAGGTACCTACTCTTAATCCGTCCGAGTAATGTTAGAATAATTCAACCGTAACATTGGATTAATTCGCCTTGAACTGAAGCATTTCCAAGCTGGAATACAGTATTTTCAAACAAATTACTAAAGAATTCTCTTAGCAAACTGTAATACGAACAAAACAGGAAACTAGGCCAAGTTTCTTCTTCGATCGAATACCAAGTGTCCACCCATACATTAAATACAGCCATGACCACATTTTTCATAAGAATGAAATAGTACATTTTGTTACTTGACCTTTATAGAACACGTTATTTGGACCTCAAAAATATAGTTATAAGTATCTACACGGACAAAAAAAGAGGATCATATCACAACTTATTGATCAATCAGGACCATATAGGTATCATGTACAAGTAAGAACTAAGCGTTCCCGTGATAAAAGTAGCCTATATGATATTCCAGAATTCAATCTATTTCTATGTCAAATTTATTTCTAACAAACACTCATCTATCCAGCCAAAATTTTGTGTTTATTAGTAAAAAGTCAGATAATGTAAGTATCTAATCAATAAACGCTGTAGCTTCGAGAAATAATACGCCCCAACTCATCTTCAGGGTATTGTATAAGACGACTAAATTGTAGAGTACCTAACTAAATATATATCAATGGTTGGTATTCCCTAAGAGGGTATAATTAGATAGCCAACCGAATGTGAAAGCTCTGTCTGTTATACATCAAAAGGTAATAAATAGAAGCTTTCTAAATTAATAAAGTATGGATAAACTGAGAAGGTACTTAATTTGCTAATTGATAATATAAAATAGGTACCTACATTGTGTATTGACTAGAAACTGTTTCTACTGTGCATAATCGTCTTATTCTAATACATGCGAACGTTAAGCTTAGTCATGTTAATATGCCTTCTTTTAGTACTTATTATAGCTACTTACATACTGTACTGTATGTATAGCAAAATTTGCTACCTACTGAGGCCAAGTCTTCTGGTGATCGTATCAGACACTGTTAACGTGGACATGTTCTGTTAAAAGTGATAAAACAATCGTTATTTTAGAATAACTTAGGTATTTAATATTGATAAGGGACCGTGTTTTGTTACTAATGTAATGACTTTGTGACATGTAATTTACTTTTTTTTATTATTTTCAGTATTTGTTTAAATCTGTAAATAAATACCTATACTAAGTGCACACCTACCTTAGCGATTTTATGCAGTAGGGCAGTAGTGGAGCTGGTTTTGAATAGGCCGAGAGCCCGCCGCCGCAGCCCCTGTCCGAGGCACGCCTCGACAGCGCCGCACAGTGCGGTCACGCCCCCGCTCTCTTCGTGAACGAACTTGCGGGTTACGGCCTACAAATTGTAAACAAACAAACCAACCATGTACACTATGTACACTTAGTTTTTTTCACTTTGTTGTCTGTTTAAACACTAGACTTAACAGTTTGCTTTCTTTATTGGCTTGTTTTAACTAGAATTCAACTAAGCCTTACACTATACATGTTTTCGATATGCTAAAAGTGGATTTTAATACTATGTAACTTTGTAATACGTATTTAATTTAGTCTATAATTTTAACAGATTTAAAACTATATTAATATATAAGTATCTACAAAATCTTTAACGGATACAACGAAATTCAAAAAATATTACCTTGATAATGATGTACATTATACATATACAATAGGAAGTTACTTTACTTGACCCCGCCATTTGAACTTGACAGATTGATTTTACAGCAGCAATTATCCTGTGTTACTAAACTAGACAGATTGTATTTGAGAAGGATCTGAGTTCATACCTCTTCCATCAACTGTTTCACCTCCTTCTTGACGGCAGCGATGAGCCGATCTTTTTGCTCAGCGCTGGGGTCCGTGCTCGTAGCCGCCGGCATTTCTTCCGACCCACTTTCGGCTGCCAAAATAAATAACATCTTGAAAAAAAATATGCTAAGTCACACGAAAAATTCTGCCACAGTATTCGTTAAGGAAAATTATATTATATATAAAAAAATCTTGCAATATTTTGTAGTCCCTGAACAATAGATAATGTTGGAACCCGATTAGTCTTCTCTCTTCGAATCTTCTATAACCTAAGAACTGATATTATTATTATTTTTTATTTACAATCAAACAACGCTATGTATTATATTATTAACTAAAAACTATACAGGTAGGTACAATAAAAAAAACCTATACCTAAAAACTAGATAAATAAATTAAAAATAAAGTAAATTAACAAACAAATTAGAACAAATAAATAATAGGACATAATCACTCGTGTCTATATAAAACCTAAAATATATACCACATAACATATTATTCTGTCAAGACCCATATGTAAGTCTTCGATACAGTCAGATTACAGCACACCAACGGCCACGGCCTCATCAAATGATCATATCGAATTGAAAGGGAACCCCAATTTCTAAAATGACAGCATTATAGCCCCTTGGGCAGGAACGCTCGTAGGTACCTACATCTATACTGAAGTTAATCTAATATTAACAATAAACGTACCCGACTCAAACTAGGATTAAAAGGTTGTGACCCCTTCAAATAATTTGATACTAAAAAAAATACAGAGTAAATGAAATATAAAAGTGCTGCAAAACTCCGTTATGTGGAAGGAACTCATCAACTACGTACTATTACCTACAAAAATATTTTTTTTTAATGAAATGAGCTTACGTTAATGTTACACCATATCAACTACGACAGTAGGTACAATTGTAAGTAAGATACCTATATTATTACTTTTTTAATATGTTAGGTAGTTTGATAGATTTAAATAAATAATTAAACGGCATATAAGCTAGAAACGATTGTATTTCTTCATCATTAAGCCATCAAAAATGTTTTTTTATGAGTCAACAAACAGACTGACGGTAAGTGATCTCCGCCTCCTACAGATTGATATCTAATGAAAATGTTAAAACTACAAATTAGTTAAGAGCGGCCCCAAATTAGTAAAGGTTAAAAAGCAACACAAATCCTTTCGTTATTTTCTTTAGAAATCTTATTACTTAGAATCGACCTACATTACTCATTCAGAATCTAAGACGAGTTTTCGTAGCATCTTTGGATTTAGGTTAATTTATCCTATCAAGTAACATAGGTCATTAATTTCACGGACGTAAATTTCCCCGGACGACATGCGACAGTTTGAAAAAGGCGTGTTTACCGAGATTCATTTGTCAAAACATTCTAGGACGAATGTCTTCAGCACTGAAACTCCGGGATTCAAAGGATTTATTTAAATGGTAGTCTTATCTCATCATAATCGAATTCCGCATTCCAATTTCCTGTAACCAACCAACTCACTTTGAGCGTTACTAAGAAACGTACTCCTTTATTGAAATGCTCGTTTTCTAGTAGTACCTATCGTCTCTTGTATTCCTTAAGTATCTGTATTGTATAGTATTACACGGAAGGCCAATAAAAGCTTTTTCACACCGATAGAAAAAAAAATGTACACTTATTTTGTGAACTGAAACAGAAATAACAAACACAATGGAAAGAAAAGAAACAAGAAGTGTAACTTATTCGATTTAAACAACTCTTAAAAGTATTTTCGCACTTGGAACATAAAACAAAACCTATTGTTAGCTCATTTAATTTTGTTTTCACACGAATGCCAATCATGAAGCTTACTTAAAAATTCTCCATTAAAACGGAAAATAAGAGCAATTCGCCTCAAGTTGCCGCCAACTGCGAAGTCCACAAAGTGCCTCCATAGCGTGAACGACGTAAATTAATGGAACTTTTAACACAATTTTAATTATTTCACGTCTAACAAATTACATAAATGTTTTTAATACCTACCTGTTGACGGATAATGTGATTCCTTGATTATTTTACAAAAAAATAAAGTACTTAGTTAAGTTTAGTAAATGTTGAAACTGTTTTAAAATTAAAGCAGCTATTTTCGTCCTTTGTGTCTCAGTTTTACGAACTTAATCAAAAAATATTGTTTAAATGGTGCTGAACTACTTCCATAAATATAACTTAGCCTGGATGTTATTGTTTCTGTTGAGGATTTATTATTTCCTAGATAACATCCACAATTTAAAAAGTAGCAAAAGGTAGTAAAGTTCTTACTGCAGGAATCATTTAGCTATTAGGTATACATATTTACATCCACTGTTTAGCTAAAGTGCACTATGATTCAGTATATAGGTTACGTTACGGGGCTGTTGAAATTGCCATGAAATGAGATTTTAACAACTTGATATCTCAAGGTTGATATCATTCCCCTATTAAACTACTGATAGGTACCTACAGTTTGTTGTGGTTCCGCCTAAGTAATAACAAAAATGTATCGTAGTACCATTTATTTACTTATCTAAGTATTCAATAATAATGTTAGTTACGTCATTTTGAAAGTCATTTTATGGAAAATCCTATTTTTCTGTTACAAAAACAAGATTGTATTTATTTATACGCAAAGCTTAATTTGAATGTACATAATATGAAGCTGCTTTTCATCCATAAGATATTCCGTTGAGATGTCCCATGTTAATCAGTTTACATATTGGTAAATAGTTTTATTGATGTTCTTACTTATCATTAAAATTCATACTGCTAGACTTGCAAGTTTAGACTGAGAGCTGTATGGTAGGTATGTAAAATCTTAGGTGCAGTGGTGGTGTTTCCACCAACGACGTCTGCATTAAATAAAACCTTTCACCAAATTCAAAACAAGCACTATTTTAGCTTGCTCAGTGGTTCAGGAAAATAATGAATAATTTGTATAAATTTACTTCAGGCACAAAATCGCTAAATAGATACTAATCTATTTAGGTACATGATGAATAATATAATAATACCAGCTTACACAACCGTACCAGGCAAATCCTTCAAGATTTCTAAAGAGTCCTCTCTTAGCTGATATTCTGTAGTACGTCGTACCTTCACCTAATCCCCTATTTCCGATATCATATTTGTCAAATCTATAATAATAAATCCTTCCAGAATCTATATATATCATAATATAAACCCTTTGCGAGTCCCGAACCTGACAAAACTAAGATTAATTGCCTTCGTGCTGGTACTCGCGAACTGACTGCGCAATTTTGTACAATTTTTTGCTGAGAGCTCGTGTAACTAGGTGCTATCAATCATGGTATCCGCTTACAAAAAATATGCTCAATCTATAGATAGAAAACTTTTTCGCAACTGTGGTAGAAAAAGTTAATCGTAACGGTGTTTTTTTCCATGATATATAGATTATCGTACCTACTATCGAAAGCTGTTTAATAAATACGCAATTCCCTTTGTATTCGAGTCTGCCCTCTGTCGTTTGGGGTCGGTGCTAAACTGTACTTACACTTGGCCCTTCGCAATTCGGTACATTATCCTACTAATATTATACATACGAAAATTTGTCAGAATGTATGGATGTATGTTTGGTTCTCTTTCACGCCATAACGGCAGAAAGGATTGCGATGATTTGGCACAGAGAATATGTTCTGGAATAGCTCATAGGCTACTTTTTATCCCGGAAAATATGAAGGTCCCCCGGGAACTTGGGTGAAATCACGATGAGCCACCAGTTTGTAAATAATTATTTGTGAACAACTGATACAGCCGTGGTGGTTCAGTGGGTAACGCACCGACTCACGATCATGAGGGTGCAGGTTCGAACCCTGGTCCGTACCTCTGAGTTTTCTAAAAACTTATGTACGGATTCACACCACTGGCTTTCGGTGAAGGAAAAACATCGTGAGGAAACTGGTATGCCCGAGATGTCACAACCAAAGGCATGTGAAGTCCGCCAATCTGCACTAGGCCCGCGTGGTGGACTATGGCCTACACCCTCTCATTGTTAGGGGAGGCTCGAGCTCCTCGTTGGAGACGTATATGAGCTGATGATGATGATGATGAACAAGTGATTGTAAATAAATTAAATAACAAATTGAGACAGTGATTGAAATAAATGCTTGAATTTTAAATCGATAAATCGGTAGCTAAGAACTTACTTCATGGCGTGTCTAGCCCCCTGGGTTTCTCTAAGTTTATTAAAAATTTATATATATATTTTGGCTAAATAGTAGGAGGGCTAATGGTTTTCAAGTACAATTCATAACTTTTCATTGTCATGAATAGAGTAGGTATTCGTAAAGAGTAGCTAGGTTACGCACTGTAAGTTTGAAATCCACCATTACTTTGGATATTATTGAATTAGTCCCACTATTATATCCTGAGCTCCTAGGATATTTGTCTTACTTGAACTTAGAGAGATTGTGTCTCTTGTTAAGTGTTCAAACAAACGAAGTAAATTGGCTATAAAAGCACTAACGTTGACTACAAGCAATAGTGTCCGTTGATAATATAATAGTATTTTTTTAACCATGCTGAAAATACGATAGAGGTTTTCTTTTATTATACAGGCATTACTTAAAAATATGTTAGCAGTAAGGAAACCCTAAACCAAGATTTTTAAATGAAATGTAACAAATACCTATAGAAATATTTATAAAAAAATACAATTATTATGATTTGGGATTAAAATTAAGTAAGAAATAAAAGACATGGTCTATTTATATACTTAGAGTAGTATTTATCTGTATAGTAATATGTACGTATGTAGGTACCTAAGGTATTTTTTTTATTAAAAGGATTAAAAACCTCACTATTACCGTATATGATAATACGTTAGACAAAATACAGGAAAGCCACCCCTTATCTACGAGGGCCATAAAAACAAGATTGCAAACATCACTCACATGGCCGATTTTCGCCCACACATATTTCTTATCGTAACGTCAAAACGATATGCACGAATAAATTAAAACGTCCTACAAAAATCGACCTTACCGTGTTATCTATTTTGCGTGCACTTCAATACTTACAATACAACATAGTATTGCACTGAAATATTTTCATTACAGTTACAGCGTATAATCTGTAAGAAACATACCTTTATTTTGGGCGGCCATCATCATTTTCTGCCCACGGGGAGTAGCGCATTATTTTCCCGGCAAAATTCACATTTCACAGTTCAATGCGATTATACACAATGGGGAGAGACAGTTGTTTTGTTTAAAACGTGTTTGTAATGCAACTGATGGTTGGAAATGGGTTGTTTAGTGGAAAAATCGATGTGGCGCCGCGCGCAGTGAGCCGCTACACGCAAGTGATAAGGGCGGCCGTCGTATGCCGCCAGCCCGTACCTATCCTGTACCTACTCTCTGTCTCTACATAGATAGCTCGCTAAGTTCCAACGTTACCTACTCTTAGGTACCTACCATTGATTTGTCGTATTTAACACGCTCTCGTTTATAGGATAGAATAGAGTACAGCACTAGCTGGATATATTTTGAGGTAGGAACTAGGTACTACGAAAGTATTTGCCTACATCGCTTGGTGCAATCATGTGTGATAATTCATACAGTTAGCTTATATATATTTATACAACACCTAATAAACCTAACTTAATTTGCGTTATTTCACCATCACATTATAGTGAAATTGACTGACCGATATAATCGATAGCTCGGTAAGAAGGATGATTGGAACGGGCAACAGTGCCTGGATATAGAATAAGTCAACTGGTTCTTATCCAGAATGCTTCATCGGTAGAGAGGGCTAACCCTCGGCATGTCATTTACCTAACTCATCGGGTAATATTTGGTGTTCTACCGTGTTATTTAATGTAAATAAATAAATAGTCGCTACAGTAGATTCTAAAACTAATATAAGTCTGTCTTAGCAACCTCGTCTCCGAGCGACTGTTAGGCCGGTGAGAACTGCTGGACGATTGGGTAGTTATTAAAAAGCCAACCAGTTACAGTTGGCTAGATTCGATTTTAATATTAAAACATGTACCTACGATGCTTCAAAGAAGATTGCGAGATTATCGGAAAATGAAGAAAACTTAGTTTAACGGACTTAAAGTCATATTTTACCAACAACATTTTATTTTTGCGATGTGTTTTGGCATATTTATTCGCCGATATATGGTATCATTTTGACTCACAATTGCTCTCCCCGGTACCTATATTTTTTACACAACTATAGGTGGAGTACGAATCAATCAGAATACGGAACAGATAATAGTTATTATGTGTTTGGTTCTCAAAAAATTTTCTTAAATGTAAATCAACTTTTACTGACATAAAACTACAGGCCAAGTACTGCGCATACAATAACAAACCTTGAAAAAGAAAATACCAGTCGAATTGAGAACCTCCTCCTTTTTTTTGAAGTCGTTTAAAAAAAATCTTGTTCTTTAACTTAAATCAACATACACCTGCGATCTTCAGATTTGGTAGATATGTCACGACTATTCCATAGCTATACCATAGCCCTACCTAGGTGTCACATATTGCAATGCAATCAATGAATTCATTTAATAATGTACCTACATTTTCATAAGTTGTCTTTAGACGATAGCAATATCTAACATTTACGTCACCGTTTAATACATAAATAAACACGTAAAACAAAACACACAAATATACAACAGTTACAAGTTAGCCTAATACGTGCCATGTGTTATAAATATATTAAAATAAAGTACCTACAGTTTTAGGGTTTTGCCTCTTCGCCATAAGCATAAATTAAGGATACCTAATAAAATACAAATTTACAGATTTTTCCGTTAAAATGATATGAAATATAGGTACGTACCTATATAAAATATATGTTTTGTATTCTCAGCGGCGTATTTAAGATGCTTTACAAAAATATGTTTTTGACTTGGCGCCATTTTCTTTTTGACATCCGGATCCGGTCTAGTCTAGTATAATATGTGGCGGGTGGCCAGACTGTTTAACTGTCAATAGTGTAGTCTTTAGGGACGTACCCAGAAAAACTAGTCGATTTGATTTAACTTGAAGTTAATAAAAGTATGTTGTGAAAGTATGTACCTATATGAAGTCTTTCTTTGGTTATTTGTTAGGAAAGTTATTAATAGTTCTCAGCTTTAAAGGTAAGATTAAAAAAAAAAATTTGAAAAAACCACTTGGAAAAAAGAATAATGACAACTACCAGTGTTAAATCTTTCAATTATAAACAGTTACTCTAAGCCTTTTAGGTAGAAATCCAACCTAAATTATCTTTATATCGCAACAATCGAGTGTGTTAGCATGTCGAGTTGAACCAAACACTAAAAATTGAACTGAAGGGGGCGGGGATTGTTTATGGGAGATGTCAACCTTACGTCTAAATCTGTCAGACAGGAGGAAAATAAACAATTTCGCCTGTTAAAGTTAAGTTACAGCTAACGAAGACAGCCAAAGAAAAAGAAGATGAGGGAAACTAAAATGAGTACCCATCTCTCAGGAGGCAGACTTAACGTTGCGTTGGTGCAAGAAACAATGAGAACTGAACTATTAGATTTATTACAACTTTATAAAGGACCAAAAGTGAGTACAACTCGACCTCTTTGTTTTTTAAATGCTGTACCACCCTTGCCAATATCATTTAACTTATCAGTTCGGCAGGTTGATTGATCGCCGAACCAGTTACCTTAAACTGAATAGGATCCCTTATCTTCTTCTGATACTACCCGTGGGCAAGTTATATAGATTTATTTATGTGTCGCTCCCGTTCAGTACAAGTTAGGGGTGTAAATGGTATTTGCAGGCAAGAGTTTCGATAAATAAGTTGGTTGGTATGTTTTCATTGGTAATTTGTGAAAAACAGTCTTCAACTATGGTCTATGTTACACTCAAGATACCTCTTTATGGTTTTTTTTGGAATATCTCACACAACAATAACATTGTAATTTTTATAAATCATGCCACAATATGCAAATAAGAAATGTATTAAAAACACCCTAGTTACTAGTCAAAAGAGGTGTAGATGCTACCACTTTCTCATCTTGTCTAAAGGCTTAATAGTCTAAGAAACACTATATCCAAGTAGCTCTGCCCATCCTCAAATATACAATTACAGAAGTGGATATCCTGTATTAAGAAAAATGAAATGAATTTATTAATTCAAATAGGCCTTTACAGGCACATATGAAAAGTTGACTCTAATGCTCGGTCCGGAAGGTTGCTTTTAGTAGGATGTCATTTATATTTGCAGGTAACAATCTGGGATGAGTGGTTGGTGGGTCCAGTGGGTCTGGTGGAACAGTACTCTCTCCTGAAGGACCATGAGGTAGCTGACATGTTCCCGCTGCAACCTGGCAGCCTGCCAACAATATCTGTTAAACATATTGTGTTCATTGCGCGACCCAAACTCACGCTAATGGATTTGGTTGCTGACTATATTGTTTCACTTCGGTAATTATTACAAATACATAATTATATGTTGGATCTATGAAATTTGTAATGGTCTTTGTATAACAGACCACTATTTACATACAGATAAGAATATGATTATTTAGTTATTATCATAAAGATATACATCTATTTTAAAGTTCTCTAAAGATGCAGAGCTTGTTTAGGTTCCTTTAGAAAATGATGCTTAAAGCTACTGACACCACAGCTGAAATACTGCAATTGAAATTATTATTATTAGCAATTTGTTAGCAAAATGTTTAATGAAGTATTCATAATTAACAAATATAACAAAATGAAACTTATGTGTGCTGATGGGCATTAAAACACATAGAAATAATTTTATTTGTCTGACATATGACATAAATAATGACATAAACTTTTCAATCAACAGGTCCAAACAAACAACACAAATGGAATTTCACCTATTCTTTGTCCCGAGGAAAAGTGAGCTGTGTACAATACACTTAACTAACCGAGGAGTGTTTGCCAACCTCACCATCCAGGAGTTCAAATGTGACATATTTCCATTTGACAGTGATGTCATGTCTTTGGAATTGCAAAATGATTTCAGGTAATAAAGTAATACTTTGATATACCAGGGTAAAGAGTAGCCTACATACACATACTATTAAAGAATATATTCTAACTTGTTGCCAAATATCACCCAAATCCTTTTAGATATTATTTATTATTATTATATATGGGACGCCAACAGCACACACATATAGACATAACATTAATACATTTCAAATTTTAAGTTCTGATGCCTATGCCAATTATAGGCGAACACAGCATTCACAATGAACAGAACAGTGTTTATTTATACAACAGTAAATTTTATATAAAGTAAAAAGAGAAAATAAATAAATTACAAAAATGAAACTATAACTAAAAAACAAAAAAAAATACAAACAATACAACATAAGAAGTGACCTCCGCCCATTCCAAAATCCCATTTATAATAGTAGTAAATAAAACAGGTCAATAACATCCATTTTTACTACTTTCTCTGTAAAGAAAGTATATGATGATGTAAATGTTGGTGCTTCATTATAATTTTGTAATCCACCATTGTAAAGTTTATTTAGTATTGAAGCTATCACAAGTAATTAAAAAGTTATGCTGCCGTTATTAATATAAATATAAAATGTTTGTTATCATACAGGGAAAACTATTTGGAAGGTGACCCAACATGTTTGTACAATGCAGCACAATCTATTCGCACCATACAGCAAATGTATGGAATAATTCCACGTGTATTTGGAAAGGGTACTGCTGCCAAACAGGTAAACATCTAATAAATATTAACTTCCTATAAAATGTTTCAATTAAATGTAATAAATTTATACCTACTCTAGTGATTACTACATAGTCTATTTTAGGATAGATACTTATTTAATGATGATGGATACTTATTTAAATTTTATTTAGTAGATATGTACACAAAAATTAAGGTATATTGAAGTGCCATATATATATTCGTTAGACTTTTACAATAAAATCTTAATTGAATACTTACTGTAGGAATACCTAGGTATGGAGGAGTGAGACAAAATGATAAATATAATAAAATCCATTTATTTCAGACAATTACAGTCCATAATTTGTTAGTAACACAATTCTTAGGTACATGCTAAGTTAGTAACAATAAATATAAAATAAAAACGTCACCCCCGGAGGACACCAAACTACACATGCATATGAAATAATGACTTTTCACTGATTTAATACAACAGTATTTATACAACTTTTAGTTTATAGCTCAGTAAAACAATTTTTTTAGGTATGGGACCTTCTTTGCCGCCTCAACAAAGAAGAACAAGGCTCAGGGCCAAAGGGCTCGCCGACATCATGCATCGATCAGCTGTTACTCCTTGACAGATCCATTGACTTCACAAGCGTTATGGCCACGCAGCTCACTTACGAAGGACTTATTGGTATGAAATAGTAGTACCTATCTATTTAATACTTACCTAAGGTTTCAGAATTGCTTATGAATAAATTTAAGGAACAAGTCAAGTCAGCTTTGTTTCAGAATGATTACTACAGTATAAACTTTTTATATTAATAATGACGAGGCGTTCGTTTTAGCAGGGCTAATATTAATATTGTTAAATAAATCGTTAAAACATGTTTTGAAAAGAGTAATTGCTGAGTTTATTACCGGCTCTTCTCAGCAAAAGCAACCTTGCGGATCGAGCATTAGAGTCGTCGTTTCATAAGTGCCTGTGAAGGCTTATTCGAATTAATAAATGTATTTCATTCCATTTCAACCTTCAAACTTCAACCGAAATATTAAAGAATCAAAATGTTGACGGTGCATAAATATGACTAGAGACACTCTTAAAACAGCCATATCCGAGTCTGAATTCTTTTTGAACCAGTATAGAGTATTTCTCTTAAAAAAATTCATGCCTACATATAGCCCTCTCGCTTATATTATGTCTCTCTCTTTTCTATTACGATTAAACTTATTACATACATTCCAGATGAATTATACGGCATCAAGAACTCAACGGCGACATTTCCCGGACACAAGTTTGTCACCGCCGACGATCCCAGTCCTGAAGTAACGGCGAGGGAGAAAAAACGAGTCATACTCAACTCTAATGAAGAACTATTCGCTGAACTGAGAGACTGTGATTTTGCTGACGTAAGTATCCTATTATTTATGTAAATTATGGATGCAAATATTTATATAAAAGAAGTATAATGTAGTAAATCAGCTTTGCAACTAACTTGGACATGGCCGTGTGTGAAAAATGTCACAGAATATTTATTAATATGTATATGTAATGTGTTCCCTTACATAGATGTATGTCGATTTCGAAGTTCTAAAAATGCATGTAGTGTTTATTATGTAATTTATTTATTATATATATAAATAATTTATCATCTATCACAGGTTGGAGCAGCACTATCAAAAAAAGCTAGAGTAATCCAAACACAACTAGACGAGCGGCACAGCCACAAGTCTGTGCAGGAGATCAAGCACTTTGTGTCGCGACTGCCGCAAATGTTGGCCAACAAACAGTCATTGGCCACACAAACAGCTATTGGGGAGTATATAAAGGAGGTATGAAATGTTATTTAATATCCTACTTTTTATCCCGGGAAAACCCGGGAAAAGACTTATAGTTTCTTATAAATTCGTACGTATTACTGACCTAAATATTTTTCTTTACTTTTGATACGTCTTTATCTCTATGAATGTTTCAGATAACAGATACTTTTGAATTTCGAGACACAATACAATGTGAAGAGGACTTTTTGAATTGCATCGAAAATGAAAAAATATGCCCATACATTGAAGATTTGATTGCACAAAAAGAACCACTCACTAAAGTAAGTTATATATTGTATGAACTTACATACATATATTGCCGTAGCCATAAGCTTTTATAATGACGACGATGCATCAACTTTTCATTATACAAATACTAGCTGCCGCCCCGCGGTTTCACCTGCGTAGTTCCCGCTCTCGTGATCACTTAGGGGTATGAAAAATAGATAGTAGCCGATTCTCAGACCAACCTACTGAATATGCATATTAAATTTCATAGAAATCGTTAAAGCCGTTTTGGAGGATTATGGTAAGTAGCATAGTGAGACGAGAATTTTATAAATAAGATTATAGTAGTTAAATCTTGTAAATAGTGCAAACTGATCTATATTAAACTTGTTGACCCGCGCAACTTCGTTAGCGTCACATGCCCGTTTTTGCAACATTTTTTATTGGTGCTCCGCTCCTATTCATCGTAGCGTGATGATATATAACATATAGCCTTCCTCGATAAGTGAGCCATCTAACACTGAAATAATTTCAACCGAACAAACAAACTCATTAGCTTTATAATATTATTATACATGCAGTCCGCTCCGTCAGTCAAGTCAAATCGAATCTGATTTTAAATCCTACACTTAGTATGTAAAATTTTAATTATGTTTACTTACTATTCAGATACTTCGGCTGATATGCCTCCAATGTGTGACGGGTTCTGGTCTAAAACCCAAGATCTTGGAGTATTACAAACGGGAGCTGGTCCAAGTATACGGCCTCAAAACTTGGCTGACTCTGTGCAATTTGGAGAAATGTGGACTACTTAAGCCTCAGCTGGGCACAAGACAGTATGCAGTTTTGAGAAAGGTATTTTAAATTATTTATTTGCTTTAAATCAGTGCTTAGAATAAGCTTGAAAATCAAAATCAAAATCAAAATAGATTTAACATTAGTATTTACATAGTTTACAATGTTTTAAAGGTACATAACACCGTATTGCAATTTACATAACAGTAAACAAAAATGTTGAGTTTTACTTGTAGGAATTTACTTCATTCATTTGGTTATATTTTATTTTAGACCCTGCACCTGACCATGGACGACTCAGAAAGGAGTATTTCAGAGAAGAGCTGCCTAGCAAGCAAATTTACACCCTTAACCGTTCGACTTAGCGAACATATTGCAAAGAACCGAGGATGGGCAGGTAATTGTAAAAAAATAATTTTGACTATCATTTAAATAAATAAGTTTTATATATCTGTGCTTTGGAAATCATTAATTGGTCTATTTGTATATTATATGTATCTACGTTCACGCCTCAGTTATAACTGGCACTAAATCATAATGCATATCTATATTATGTTGAATAAGCTATTCTATTTTTATTTCAAACTAGCTGCCTCCGCGCGGTTTTACCCGCGTAGTTCCCGTTCCCGTGGGAATACAGGGATAAAATATAGCCTATGTTACTCGGGGATAATGTAGCTTTCCAAAGGTGAAAGAATTTTTGAAATCGGTTCAGTAGTTTCGGAGCCTATTCATTACAAACAAACAAATCTTTCCTCTTTATAATATTAGTATAGATAATCAGTGCCATGAGTCATCGGAGATTTTTTTGCTATAATGAGGTTTGTTATGTTACTTGGTGACAAATATTATTTACAATACAGCGAAGGTCTTATCTGCATTACTCATACATACCTAAAATATTGTTAATTATCTACCGCCCCCCGGATTTTCCCCCGCTTGAGCTTCATATAATAATAATAATAATAATAAATAATAAATCCTTTATTTCAGGCAACTAGGCCCATATTATAAATACCTTAAATCTAAGTATACATATTATGATTATAATTAAAATTACAACAAATTAATTAGGCACGTAGAGACGGCGACGTGCTCGCCAGCGAGGTTCGTATTGTTCCGCGAAAACGCCGAAATACGACACCCTTCGGCCAAAAGTCTTCCTTCGTGAAGGTCTCGATATGTTGAGTTGGAACCCGCACCACAAACGAAGTAAAATTTACGCTGTGACGCGATTCCAGCTTCGTGACCCTCAAGTTGAATTTAACTTTCTTTTCTATGTACTCCACAACCTCCTCAGCCTTTGTGGAATACAACAATCGGGATACATACAGCAGCGTCGTCGGAATAGCGGGACGCAGCAGATGGTTTGGTCCTGTCGGGGCAGTACCGCACTGGTTGCGACAAGTAGGCTTCTTGCGTTTCCGCTCTACTTTAACGAAGCCGTCCTTGTCAGCTTGTCCTCTGCAATACGCCTTCGGTGCCGGGTTCGACTGGGTCGTCGGCACCTGTTCGGGTTGGGGCCTTGGTTGTTGAGCGGGCTTGGCGACAGCTGCTGCGTAAGCACGTTGAGGTGTTGACTTACGCGCGCTAAGAGTCGGCGTCACGAGCACAGGTGACGCGGGGCAGGCGGGGCGGGGGGTGCGAGGCAGTGCATTGCACCCGACGGCCGCCGGTGACGAGTCAAGTTTCGCTGACTCGAAACTTGACGTTGATGCATTAAATGCACCTCGACGCGTGTTTACGTTGGAAGCCTCGTGTGACCTACATACCGTGATAGTGTTACGTAAGTCCACTACCTCAGTACGCAGTTCACTGATGGTACCTTGTGAAGCTTCCAACTTGAGCTGCATCTCGGCCAGGCTGGCTTTTAACGACGTTATATCTTTCAACAGCCTGGTGACGTCGACGTGGTCGAATGTGACGGGGGGCAGTTTCTGCAAATCCTTCGCCACAAAAGTCGGTACATCGTCTGGATCCACCTCCTTCAGCAGGTTGATGATGTCCTGCAAGCTCCTCGCACCCTTTTCGTCAATCCGGCGCGACGGCATCCGGTCAGCCCTATCGACTGACTCGTATAGCAGCTTCTTGGCAACTAGGACCTCGTTCTCCTTGAAGCTCGAGGTGCAAATCTGCATGATGCTGACTTCGTCCATGACATCCATCTTGTTTTGGATGAATGCCAGGAGCTCGTTAACCATGTGTTTTTGCGACAACATGGTGACGATCGCAATTTTTAGCAGCGGATTATACCGCGCCAAACGCGAATTGGTATTGTAATATGAGGCGCGTCCGTTTCCAAACGCTCACAAAACAAGACTCTCGTATAATGGTTTTATCTAGTAATTTATTGTTTTTAACATCGAGACTATGATAGCTTACGTCCTGCGGTTTCACCCGCGTTAGCTGATGACATTCAATTTTCCCGGGATAGAAGAAGCTCATGTGCTTTTCGGGAATATATTCCAACTATATGCCAAATTTAATTCAGCGGTTGTTCCGTGAAAGATTAACAAACATCCATACATGAATTCTTACAAACTTTCGTATTTATAATATTGGTAGGATTGGTTATTTACTTAAGTTATGACATCCTTACAGTTTACACCAATTCGACACTATAACAAAACTACAATAACATATAATGAAAAATCCTTACAAATACTTCTTAATCGAGGCATTAGGTATAATATAAGGCACTGCCAAAAGCTTAATGTCCCACAAAATTATTACGTGTTTAGTGAGTTGGTGCGAATAAACGTGTCGAGTTTTGGCTATCAAATTAACCCAGCGCACGCCGTCGATTAGTCCCAATTAGCCCCGAGCCTCTATCACCCAACCTAATTAAAATGTACCGTCGACCAATATTTACATGGTCATATGAGATACATATGAGCACTATATGGTAAGTGTGTGTCAACGATAGGTACCTAACTAGCTACAAATTTTTTATTATTCTCAGAGCGGAGTAGGATCGAATTTCTTCTATCTGTCTTAATCCTTATACATATTAAATGCTTATATACTAACATAAGTTAAACTGAAAACTATGGTTTCATTATTAAGTGGATTAGCTGGTGTAATCGTTACCTTAGTCGTGATTTCGATTCCCATTCAAGACAATAATTGTGTGCATGTTTTTACTCTATATCTATTTATTGTGTCAGTTATGGACCTTTATATGTATATAGATTAAATACCAATTCAAATATTTTTGTAGTTTATCTATTCGGCTACCACATTCACATGTGGCTTTTTTAATTAATAGCCTAGTATAATTTTGGTATTATTCCATTTAATGATTACTATGTAGTATGTAATACATATTATTTCAGGTATCCAAGATGTCCTAGGCCTACTTCCAGGGCCAACTGTGGACGAACTCCAAACTCTACAACCCCGCATGGTCCGCCGCAACTCAATCTCAAGCGAGAACTCATCCTCAATAGAAAGCCCTAAAGTGATCCTAGTCTTCTTCATTGGCGGGTGCACGTATCAAGAAATATCGGCACTTAGAACAATCAGTCAGCAGGAGGATTCGAATGTTGAATTCGTGATTTTAACAACAAAATTAATCAATGGATCTACTTTTATCGAAGCTCTAATGGAAGAATGAAAGATTATATTATTTATCATGCTAATACATACAGTGACGTGACAGAAACACTCATTGTTTCACTAACAATGAAACAGATGTATTTTCTTCAATTCTCTATGGTCACATAAATATTGTAATCTCTAACTAGATCAACATTTTCAGGGCTGTGGAATGAAATTACATCAGCAGGATAATATATTCCTAAATCATATTTCCTATGTTAATTGATTTGTGGTTGTTTCTGTGACAAATAGAACAGAATTAACCTTGTATATTTTGTGATCATATTAGAAGTCTATTTGGGATGCAATAATTTGTAATTACATATATAGACATCACGGGTTGTTTTTCGATAGTGGAGATACCTATATACGCAGCATGGAGTCGTTAATATTTAGTCAACATATTCAGTTGTTACTTTCAGAGTATTATATATTTTATTATTTAATTAATTAAGGGAACATTATTTGTAAATTTTGTATGCTAATCAATATTAATAAAAGTAATATCATAGTTCAAATATATTTTTAATTGACTCCATTAACCTGAGCACTGAATGAAATTAAACATTGATTTATTTCTTGGTTTATTAAAATTTCATATTCATAACTTGCATATACTTAATATAAATTTCAATTTGTTCATCATTTAAATAAACTTACAAAATTCTGCACGCTTACCGTCTATATATTACATTTTTAAAGCTTCAGCATAATAAAATAATTTTCGTACAATCATGTATGATTTCTAATGACTTTTTTCATAAATATTCGTTACTTGTGTATTTTGTGATGTTGGATTTCTTTGGTGGGGCAACATATACACCGAACTTCTTGGCTAGGCCCACTAGCTTCTCGTTATCATAACCAACTTCTTCTTTATAGCATCTAAGCATGAGAGGCATTACAGTGTCCAATATAAACTTGAAATTCTTCTGAGCATAACTAGAATCATTCCCCAAAGAGAGCTTCAGTCTAGAATTGAAAATAGCATATGAGCACTCATCCAACACATCCATCATATCTTTAGTAACAAGTTTCAACCCAACTTTCTGCACAGTTATAACAGACTGAGCGAACCATATTGTACTACTTGATAAGTCAACCCATGTTTCATTTATTATATACTTAGCTAAGATAAGGCCCAAGTTTTCCATCTGTGATAAGAATTTATTGACACCAGCTTTAGTATGCATATTTACAGGAGTCCACTTGTCTTCTGATACTTTAGTTTTCATAGAATCAATTATTTTTTCCTTATATTCTCTCAAAGCTTTAATTACAGGTGTTCTTAGACAGCTGTTCATCTGGAATCTCAAGTCCAGACCAAACTCACAGAACAGAGTGCATTGATCACGCAAACTCTGAACACAGTCTAATACAGAGTCTAAAGCGCACTGTGGTGTGAATACTTGTTTAATAATTTGACTCATTAACATTCTAAGTTGCATGCTAGCCCAAACTACAAAAGCACTTATTTTATTCTTAGGAAACAATGTAATGAACTCTGTTAAGGCATCGCTCAGTGAGCAAAAGAATACTTCGCCCACTTGTTTTACGTAACTATTTATAGATCCTTCTAATTGGACACCTTTGACATGGACTTTCACTGTGTGATTACAAATAGCCAAAAACAGGTCACAAGCTTGACTAGTCATGTTAAATTTATTGAGTATTCTGACAGGTTGCCGTGACGATTGCAGGCCTCCTCGAGGACTCCAGTTGTGAGTGACATCTAGTTCTTTTAATAAAATTTCAATCAAAGCTCTCTGTTTTAGCTCAATTCTTTTAGAAATATCAGTTCTCTGTGGATGATTCTTGAATTCTTCACTGTCTAAAGTTTTTTGAGCTGAAACCATCAGTTCATAAGTTTTTTGGAAATGTCTTTCAACAATAAGCACATCTAACTCTTCAGTGACATCTACCAACCATTCAGGCAGTTGAGGTTCTTGTGGAGAAGGCAACTCCTCAACTGATAGACTAGGAGACTCCAAAGATTCAGATTTAGGTTTCTCTTGACTTTCCTTCTTCTTTTGCTTTGAATTTTCATTTTCAATATACATTTTCTTAGCCACATCAAACTTTTCAAGCCAATCCTTCTTTATAGCAAAGCTATTACATTGAAAAACTCTTGTATCAGGAAAAACTAACACTTTGAAAGCTTGCTTAACATTTCCCAAGTCTCTGACATTAACTACAGCTAATGTACTAATAGGATAACTAGATTGAAACTTATATCTCATAGGCCCTCTTCGGTTTGATATCCATGAGGTTAACATAAGGCAGTCATTAAATAAATATACATGCATTCTTTGTAAGGCAGTGTTCTCTTCTGCATCTATTTCTAGTAAGTCACCTTCATGCAGCAAAGTTCTGTCGGGTACGTCTAGTAAGTTCATACAACCTTCAACCTTTTCTGTAATGAGGTTGAGTTTATTTTTACGTTGTTCCTCAGCTCGCTCTGCTTCCACGTCGTGATTGTCGAGGGACTCTCTCGAGATAGCGTTCTCGTTGCCGAGGATAGACGCGTGGGAGAGGGTGGTGAGCACAGTTCGCTGCTCACTCAGCAAGTGGGACAGCTTGTACATTTCGGCTTCTAGGTGGGATATCTCCGTCGCCGTTTCGATAAACTGCATATAGTTTTCGTAAACATTTTTCTTGAGGGCATTTGCGGTCTCTTCGGATAAACTTTGTATCTTCTCCTTTTGCTGCTGCAGCTCCTCCCCCCCGACACAAGACCGCGCTAGCTCCTTTACATAGCGCTCGGGGACAAAGTCTTGCCCCGCAAACTTCTCCATATTAATATCGGACATCGTTTTACATAAATTATTTACAATTTCAACGAGTAATTAATATAAAAAACACTGGTTCTCTCATCATTCGGTAATATGACGACAAGACGTATCAATCAAATGAAATAAAATGTCAAAATCGCGTTTCGCTGTTCCACTTCGATAGGCGGATGAACTAGAGGGCGTACGATGTACGTATGTATGCCAGTCTTAAAACGTTTCGTTACGAACTTAGGTGATGTATTCATAGGCAATTCGTTTGAATTGATTAGTTGTCTCTCCTTTAAAAAAAACATAATATACTATTTAGTTCTCCCTCAATAAATACACTGTTACATTTCAATTGTTCCAACGATTTTATTCGTTTTACGGTATTTATTAATTTATTGGAAGGCTCACCTACTTATGGTATGGGTAATATTTTAAACTAAAATAAAAGTAATTTCAATATGTATGTAGATATATTAATCGAGTCACTGATTTTTTTCTTGTAGTACACAAAGGAAATAAATTTAATTTTATTTTAATATGTGCATTAAACATTAATCATTAAAGAAAAAAATATCTGTTTCGTATATTAGGTACTTCGAGGTAGAACACTTCCCTGTTTACCTAATCGGAATACGTGAGATTTATACTATATTATAGGCACTTCCGACATCATGGAATGTAGGTTGTCCGTGATTACAATAAACAAACGGTAGCTACCTGTATTGTATAGGAGCTTGTGATATGTTACCATATGCTTAACTTTACATACATATTTCTTTTACCTCAATTCAGATATTGAAAATGTAGTTCTGAAATAGGTATATTACCGATTTCAAATAGATTGTTTTAAAATCGAGAAGTACTCTTATAAAACGGTACTAAAAGGTGAAATAAATAAACAATCCATATTTTTTATAATTTTATATTAAGTCGATTAAAAAGCGATGACTTCTATATATTTCTAAAACACTAGTCAGGTCTGAGACACTGGCAGTATGTAGGTATGTGTCAATTAGTATTTTTTATGAAAGTAAGACATTGGTATTCGCTTTATACAATAGTCGAATATAAGTATCATTCGTAGATTAGTGTCGTATACAGACAGGCCCGTTTTAAGCGACTTTATTCAATCTTTATAAAATATTTCATAAACATCAATTCTAATGTTCAATCCTAACAAAACACTGATAATAATCATCATCTCTTTCTTTTCTAAGCGTTAAAGTAGAGAGAGACAAAATACCACCGAAACATTTCGATATTCCGAACACTTCAGTCTTACTTCTGTTAAGATGGTTTTTGAATTACATTATTTTTATGTGGAACATCAAAATTTTGAATGAATTGAATATTAGAAATGAGTTGTTTTTCATAATCGACTATCATTTGTTAATTTAGCTTATTCTTTCTTATCCTCGGCTTTCACTTCTGTCTTTACTTCGGTGCTCTCTTTCTTATCTTCTGTGAGTTTGGTTGCGGTGACGGATGGAGCCTCAGGTTCGCTGGTGTAGTTACCGTCGCGCTTGTACCTGTAGTAGCGGGCTGATGCTACTACTGACTTAGATTCATAGCAGTTGATCAGGGCATCACCATTATGACCTGGAAGAGTTAATTTCATTAGATATATGGATTTACTACGAATATAAAAAATCATCGTCTCACTAATACGTAAACTTAAGAACCCAAAAAAGTGGTGAATACATGGGGTGAGAACGATAGCTAGTCTAATATAGAATTATTATACTTTTTAATGGACACAAATGTATGTAATAGACAAACTAATCTTAAAAATATTAATAATTATTTTCTTATGATTACCTGAAGGACATGTGCATACGGCCAGATGGCGGCGGGCCATGCAGACGGCGCCTGAACCGCACTGGGTGTTGCCTAAACACGGGTCCACACACTGGTAGCCCACACACGCTAGGTGGTCTGCGCATTGAGAGTCGAGCTCGCACTCTCCCTGTAATAAATATAAATAAAAACGGTATTGTTTAAACAAACAAATCTTGTCAATTAACTGGAAAAGGACAGTTGACTCTCATTCCAAAAATAAGTAAAAAACTAACTAACGTTGGTTTATTACTAGGTATTTAACAACCCGCGACCGAGTATTTTATATCTTGAGATAGATTGAGACAATATTAATAAATTTTCCGTCATGAAACCCAAGACCTAATTACTATATTTCATGAACAAAAGTTAAAATCTCACCCGTTCGCAAGAAGAAAGAGCATTGCCAATGTATCCGGTCGGGCAGGTACAGACGGGCCGTTCAGCGCCGGTATTGTCATGTCCGGGCGTGCACTTGGCGTTAGCACCACATGGGTTTGGCTCGCAGAGATCACCTATGAAAAAGTGTATTCCAACGTTATCAACATATAAATTTAAGCACATTGGCATTAATAGAGTACCTTGTGGAACTCCTAGCTTTGACCCTAAGCAAAAAGTTTATATTTTTGTGAATATTAAATTTATATTACTTATTTGATAAAAAATAATCAAACTAGAGGATTCTAAATAATTTTTCATACTAAAAGCCAAAACAATCCCAATAAGAATGTGCTACCTGGGATCGAAAGCATTATCACATTCCACAATTGTTATTTCCTTTGTACAAACTAGCTCTGGTTAGACTTACGGGCTTCAAAAGGCCTGCAAGAAGTGAAAGGATCTCCGGTCATGTTCCTAGGGCAGGAGCACACTGGTGTTAGTCCACGCAGGTTGCAGTCAGCGTTGTAACCGCACGCGTTGGTGCAAGGGTTGATACACGCGTTGTAAACGCAAGCTGGCTTGTAGCTAGGGCACTCGCCATCTGAGGTACATTCCGCTGAGCAGATGCGGTAAGGATCGCCGTGGTATCCCTAGGAACAAGGCATAGTAAAAAGTTGTTACTAGTACGTATAGTTACTTTTTACTTAACAGGATTGAATTACATAAAGCATTAGGTACATAAAACTGTATTCATTTTAGTACGTGCTTTGCTGTAGGTACCTACGTATGTATGCATATGCTGTGTTCTGACAATGGCAGAGAGTTATTTTAATTCAAGGACATATCATATCCAACATTGCTTCTAAAATTACTTATAAAAACTCTAAGTATGTATATTTAGCCGTGGTGGCTCAGTTGGGAACGCACCGACTCACGATCATGAGGGTGCCGGTTCAAATCCCTGGCCCGTACCTCTGAGTTTATAAAAACTTACGTACGGATTCACACCACTGGCTTTCGGTGAAGGAAAACATCGTGAGGAAACCTGCATGCCTGAGATGTCACAATTAAAGGCATGTGAAGTCCGCCAATCCGCACTAGGCCCGCGTGGTGGACTATGGCCTCTTCGATGTTAGGGGAGGCTCGAGCTCCTCGGTGGAGACGTATATGAGCTGTTGATAATGATGATGATGTATATTTTATAAACACCGAGTTACCATTTACGAATTACTCACTCTAGGGCACTTGCAGACAGCACGGTGAGCGGCGACTGTCTCGCAGTCGGCGTTGACTCCGCAGTCGCTGCAGGGGCTGACGCACTTGAAGTCGCGGCAGGACTGCTGGCCACCGCACTCTCCGTCAGATTCACACTCGTGACGGCAACCAGTTAAAGGACTACCCTGGAAGATGACAATTTAAGTTAAACGAAGAGGCCACTGCAAAATTTTTATGCTGACGGTTTGCTTTCCGGTTTTAAATATCCTATAAAATTTGCATATTTCGTTCGTTAATCAGACGTATAAAAAAATATGATTTATTGAAATAGGCTGTCCTAGTGACATCACTTCTGAACTTCTGTAATCACTAAAGTACAGTTTAAATTAAAATATAAAGACGCAAATAGTCAAATGGTCTTACCCTGTATCCAGGCAGACAAGTACAGATAGCTTGGCTGTTGGCGACGTGGCATTTGGTGTTAGGGCCGCAAGGGGATGGGTGGCAAGCTTCCTCTACAAACAACAATAAATAACATTGTACATAACATTTAAAAAAAACAATACACAGCTAATAAATCGATTTGTACCTGGGTCAGCGATTCTGCAGGACGTGAAGGGATTGCCGGTGTATCCAGCGGGGCATGTGCAGACGGGAATGTGGTTGCGTACCTTAAACATATAAAATAATACATTATAAGTCGTATAAACGTAAGAAACAGCAATATCGAAGAGATAAAGTAACACTTACATCACAATTTGCGTTCACACCACAGGTGCCTTCACAAGGGTTGACGCAGTGCTGATTTACACAGGTCTGGTGGCTGCGGCAATCGCTGTTTTCTATTGAGATAATAATATGTAAAAATATAAAACTAGTTACAGTACCAACATTTTAGGTCCTTCAAACCGAATATGGACATTAAGGTAATCCAAACTAAAACATTATTTCGAAACAAATTCTTTGAAATTAATTTATGTTTGATGTTCGATATACAATTTTTGACGCAGCTGACTTAATATATAAAAACTAACTCACCAAGACATTCAATCTTGATACACTGGGATAGTGGATCGCCAGAGTATCCCGCCAAGCAAGCGCACACGGGGCGTACACTGCCGTGGATGCAGTGAGCTCCAACCCCGCACGTATGGGGGCCGCATGTCACCAGGTTGTCCGAGATGGACCGCCCATGCTCGTACAGGTTGGATAGAGATCGCCCGAGATAGCCAGAACCACGAGGGTAGTAGTTATAGTAGCGTTGAGCTGTAAAATATGTATATAGTTTAAATCCCAATATATATGGTAACGTACTCCATATAAAACGTTTACTTGTAATTTAATTTTCTATTTATGTACATCCTTTCCCTAATTTCTTCCAAAACCATTCCAATAAAAACGATCTATATGAGAAACAATAACAATAAATCACCCACGCTGATATCCAATTTACATAATCTAAATACATAATGAAGTTCATCAACGGGCAAAACATTGGATGGACAACAAAAAAGCCATAAAGTAGACCTTGGCAACAGGCCTTATTAAGTAAGTAAACAAGGCTGCGCCTACGCGGTACCTTACGTCCTTGCTAACTTGCCCGTGGATCAGGCTACCTAGCCAGATGTTGTCATTGCATGATTGTGGGCGGGTTCCGCGTGGTCAAGTGTTCGAGATCATAGAATGCAATTGGACCTTCAATTTCAGCGAGCCTATGAGAATTGGCAATGAAAAAAGGGTACAAAACCTACCCATACATACCTAAGTACATAAAATTATGAATGGGTTCCCCATTGCCGTGCCGGTTTTTTAAGTCAGTTATAAATCATCATCGATAGGCACGTATTTACAAAGTAAATAAATGAGTGTTTTAGAAAATTTTAATAGACAAATGTCCGGAATAACCAATCAAAACGAGTGATGTTAAATTAACAACAAAAATATATGAATGAGACAAAAATATGACCGCACTATGGATAATGCTACCCCTTTGACTTTTAGGCTGGACTACCGAAACGGGGTGATTTATTTGTACTTAACTGAAACTAGAAGCTTCACAAATAAATGGATTTGGGTAATATAGTTTTGTTTTATTTAGGTGATGATGATGATTTAATAAAGTCTATAACAAACAATCCACGCCCACTCGTAGCAACCTAAAATGGATATCATTTAATCACGCCGAGTTAATTACGTATTATTGGTTCCGTATTTGGCCTTGACTTCGCAATAATTATTTATTGATGCCAAAGCTTTAATAACTACACATCCGTAAATTATGACTGACGTAAACCTTTTATTCTCGTTCCATATTTGAATACTTAAAAAAATAATGCGAAATTTAAGTATTTACATTCAATAAAATGAATGATGAGTGAAAATAATGGGGTTCCAAGTTCAAGGTATGCTCCAATCCTCGAAAATTTCTTTATCATTTTAGTTTGCAATACGTTTAAAGGTAATTTTAAAGATCATGTTACGGGAACGTCTGTACAAATAACTTCGTTATAATTGCAATTTGCCGTGACCTTATCGAAGAATTGCGAGAAAATCTTGAACTTTATATGACTCTTCTGTATCTACATACACTTAACTTTATTGATAGTAGAATCCCAAAAATCCTAACTAATATTATAACTGCGAAAGTAACTCTGTCTGTCCGTCTCGCTTTCACGCTAAAACTACTAAACCCACTTAAATAAAATTTGGTAAACAGATAGACAAGAGCCTGAGAAAGGACATATGCCTTTTATCCCGGGAAAATGGAAGATCTCCCGGGTACGCGGGTGAATCCGCGGGGAGCCACCAGTAGTATATATATCTAGTAAGTACATAAATAAAGAAGAAAAAAAATAATGGCTAATAAATTTACCGTCAACGCCAGAGTGGAAAACGGCGAGTAGCACCAGAGGCGCTAAAATCAGAAACTTCTCGCCCATCTGAAAATGTAAAAAAATCATGTAAATAATAAATATATATATAATATATTCTGGTAATGGCAGAATGATTGATTGAGTTTGTGAAAATATGATTTAATGTTTTATTTCATTTTATGTGTTTAGTTTAAGTTGTACCTTTAAAATATATTATTAGGTATTTATTTTAATTGTATGATAATATGTTAAAAAAAATTAGGATAAAGATCACTTTATTCACTCATGATCGTAATTAAGAACACTAGAATTTTTTTAGTTAGACAGATACTTTTCGGACAGACATTATACTTAACGTTTCTCCACAAACATGGGAATACAAATGAAAAATATTGCAAACGAGTGTCACTTACTAATAGTACGTACTTATCTGAAATGTCTGACTGAAATCTCACAAAATCGAATGACGGAAAAATCACAAAAAAGAACTTCGATTGATAAATGGTAAATTATGTAATGTACCTACCAGACGAGCTATCGTGATGTGATGAATGTATTCATCTGGTTGCCTTGCCGAAGGCTACAAAGGTGTATTGACTCATAAGCGCTGTATTTACCTACATAAAACGAATATTCTGCACTTGGTTACTCAGAAATATATACCAGAAATATTGTAAAAAGTTAAGCCTTATTTTCCCTACTAAATTGAATTTGTTTTAAGCCGTGGCAGTCATTTTAGCTAAATTTATTTTAAATAAATAAATATCCTGGGACATTTTTCACACACGGCCAATCTGATTCCAACCAAACTAAGCAGAGCTTGTAATATACTAAGCTGATATACTACATATAACTACTACTTTTAAATTCATACTTTTGGGTTTTTAACATGAAGCTTAATATCATGTAAGTAATGAGTATTCCAGAATATATTAAAAAAATGTATAATAATAAAATTTATTAATCTAGATTTGACTTAAACAATTTCACCACCCTTTTCGAAATTACCGCCTTACGTCACTTCACTATTCAATTATGAGTTAGCACTTGGGACACTATTTCGATAATTATTGGAATCCACGACAATGTACGACACTTACATTTGTTTGTCTGTCCGTGTCACGATGAGGAAACAACTCCGTGCGAATCGTACAGGCTCCTTATAGTGTCGCAAGCGCCTACGCTCTCGCAAATCAACATAATAACAACTCTTCACGAATCTGTTATTTATTATGTTTGTCATAATTGTAATTAATACATTTAATATTTTAATTAACTTTTTGTTCTCTTCTAAAACTAACTTTAACTTATTTTATGGTGTATTATTTTATTCCTCGTTTAATTGTAGTTAAATACTTTCCCGCCATATTTGGCCATCAAACTTCACCTGCGGTACAATGGCAAGCTGATTTACTATTACGTCATTTAAGGTCTACTCAACCGGATTTCGAGAAACTAAGTTTAATGTTTCCCCGAAAAACGAATGTTGCTCAGCAAATAGTATACAGAAGGTTGTGTTTTAGAGGAAAACCCATTTACTAGGAAAACAAGCGATATTTATTTCGAGGATAGGCGTTGTTTAAAAGAATAACAATCTTAGAAACCAAGCATTTTTCGTATACCTACCTATATTTTAGAATAATATATTATCCCTACAATTTCAGAGAATAATCATAATGTTTTATGATACGTCTGCATCGCTGCTTTACTTCACCCGCGTTCCCAGGAGACCTTCAACTTTCCCGGCATAAAAGGAAGGGTAAGGTAAAAATAAATATATACATTACTTATTCAATCAAACAATTCAAATTCTCAGTAAAATTTCCAAATAGATGAGGTCCTGTATATGTTAAGTGGGTAGGTATATGTTATCAAAAATCCAAGTTAGAGAGATTATACATCTCATAAATAGAATAATCTCATGAATAATTTTATTTGATTTATCCGTCATTTGAACATAGGAGGCTTGGTAACATAATACAATAAACGATATTAAACTTCACCCAAAATGGTGGTCGATAACAGATCCTCTATTTAATTTAACATCCTGAAGATTCGCTTCGGTAAACACATTTGATCTGTTTTAAATATCAACTTTAACATATATTTTAGGCGATCGACATAGGAACAAAACATCTATTTTCTCAAAAGGCTGACTCACTCGACCCACATATGATTACGTAAGATACGCTGGACAGATAACGCACCTTGTCTTTTTGTTTAAAAAAAAACAATGCCACACCAAGCAGAATAATAATTTTATATTTTTTTCCATACAATTTTGGAAAATGTTCAACTACTGAGATTGATTAAGAACATATGCGTTACGAAACAAAGTCCCTACCAGTACCATTAATTGGATTATAGTGGTTGTGTCATCGAATGAAGGTTAAGGACGCGGATTCGAATCCAAAAAAGAACTTGAACTTTCAGTGGAAGAAAATTTTTTAACGAAACCATACTATGATATATTTTATTTTCAACACAAGTTTTAAAGTAGCATCAAATTTATGGTAATGGTATCCGCATGTTTGGACACCACTTTCAAACCAGCCAAAATCAATTTAAGACGTATTTTGCCAATAGCCTGTTGCTATCTTATTTTATTTTATTTTATGGTTAATATTACACTTGTCAAGGACGCCGGCTATCTTTCTGAAGAAAAACATCAAGAAATATTATTAATTGTTCCAGTTCTCCAAAAATGATACCCATCTTGAAAAACATATGGGACCCAACCTACACGAAAAATTTACATTTATTATGTATTTAATTATTCTGTCGCTACGGAGTATTCGAGCGTTCATAGGGGTTATTTATTTATGCTACTGTAATCGTAACTAAGCTTTTGTTTCGGTATGTCCGTTTGCAGAAGGTAGGTTCTTATTATAATTATTTTTTTTATTTAGAGAACAAAATAAATCGGGTTGGCAAAAGTTAGTAGTACGCACAAAGCGTAAAAACAAGTGCCAATGTCACAGTCGGAAAATGCATTTACTCAATAAATATATGGCTCGTCAATGCACCATCTCTTTACAGTTCGCGCCATTCGCAATCCACTACTTGTTTTGTTTACGAATGCGTTGCGTATCGTACGTCAGACCCATAGACATTAAAATTATGAAAGAGAATCAATCTGAAAAAAATTGACGTCTTATTTAATTTTAATAAACTGTATTTAACTTAAAGTACATTTTGAAACTTTTGTGGTCTGTCTGTAACAAATTTCTTATAAGCTCTTAGCTCAGTAAAGTGAACGCAACCGTAACTGAACAATGAATGAACACAAGCTACCGGAAGTTGGAACAAACAGCTGATCTGTCGTATAAATATTTGTTGACATCACGTTGACATCTTTCATTTTTCTAACCAAAATGCATTGACAACGATTTGCAAACTACGCCAGATATTAGATAGCCAAATTATATCATAATAAAACTGCACAAACCAGTTGGACATCCGCCCATAACACGAAAAATGTCCGCCAGCAAGTTAGATGCAGTCTACCGGAGTATTCTTCTAACCAAATTTTTCACCAAAGGATGGGGTAAACCGGAGAATTTACGAAGGTCAGGCTCTTTATGGGTTATTTTATTGTGTAATACTAAGATAAACTATACAATTTGTTTCATGAAACACTTCACCATATAATAAATAAATATTTTTTAGGTTATTTGAATTCAGGAAAGTTGTGTCTAATCGCGATGAGTGTTTCAAACTAGTGGATAGGGATTACCCAGTCACAATCACAAAGGTAAATAGCATTATTCTTTAATGTAATGTAACTAAATAGCTCCATTTCAACAAATATATGTTAATAACAATACAAACTAGACACTTTCAGAACCATTACAGTGTTTCTATGCTTTCTATTACTATAACCATTAAATAAAGTTCAACAAAGCCTACTTTGTTAACCAATCTGTTAATTGGTAAACAAACATAATATGTAGCTCATTGATTGTGTTATAACAATACCTATAATAAAAACAATACATAGGTTAGTGCTTTAAAAATCCCAAAAACTACAACTGCCATCCCACTATTGATAAAAACGATGCCTTGTTCTTTTCTCTAGCAAGAGCTGGGCAGAAACAAAAAAAAATATTTATTGTTTACAGGAACAGAATTTGTCAGACTGTAGACTTCTTGAGGGTTACTTTGTATCACCGTTGGAAAAGTTATTGCCAGGGATTGTGCCAGAGATAGCCCAGAAGGCACACTTCCAGGCCTTATTGCCTATCCACTGGCCAGATAAAGAATGCAAGCCGGTCTGCTTGCACCTAGCTGGCACTGGGGATCACGTAAGTTACCATATTTAATCAGTGATCGGTAAAAATAGACTTTCGTCTGATAGGCTTACTACATAAATAAGAACAGAAACCCATAGTTCCTTTATATACTTATTCTTCATCCATCTGTATTATTTAATTGACAGAAAACATACAATTTGTTGAATTACTACTTATATACTAAACTGCTTGTTACTATGTGTAAAACTTACACATTAATTTTAAATATATATCCAAATGTGATTTGTATAAGAAATATAGTAATGCCAACCACTGCTTTTCTTCGCTGCGGCACTTGATAATTTCAGGCCCTAGATTAATTACCATTTTAGAAAAGACATACTCAAACAAGTTTTGAATGTATTTGGATACCCTCATAATATAATGTAAATAACCTTTTTTATCCAAACATCATCGGCAAGGCGGAAGACAATTAGTGAGTAATATAAGCAACTCACACCTTCAATTTAATTATAGAATAATAACGCGTGTCATTGCACAAGATGAATTATAATCGTAAGTGTGCTCTAAAATGACGGCACGATATCGACTCGCCGATATCACCGCCAAGTGTATCGTGTGGGCGACATTCCCATATTAGACCTAATAATATATTTACTAAACGTTTTCACTCACTGATTGTAGTTTCATTAAACCTTTATCATATAAGTCTATCAGTACCACTAAGGGTACGAGATTCCTCATAAAAATTATCAAATAAAACAATGATCCATCAAAACCCCTGCTATTATATATTTGGCAGCGATCCACGCGTTCATATAGGTGTGTAGATTAACATACATATATGTATCTTAATTATGGAATTATAAATTGCATTTGGCATTACTTATCTATTTTAATCTTTCTATAATAAAATTTATCCATGTATGACCACATAAATAGATAATAAGTAGATACACTAACTAACTAATAATCTATGCTAGACTAGACTTTATGAAAAATTACTTGTTTAGCCTTAGTTATGTAAAGAGAACTCTGCTTATTGCATTAAGTCAGTATACTAATAGTTTCGCAAACAAAATTATTTATTAGATACACTTTATTTTAACAGTTCTTTTGGCGACGGAGAAATCTTATGGTGAAACCGCTGATAAAAGAAGCAGGCATCGGTGGAATCATCCTCGAGAACCCTTTCTATGGCCTCCGTAAACCAACAGACCAAGTGTAAGTAAACCAGCCTGTAATATAGCTCATGTTATAGAATAAAACCAGTCATACTTAACATGCGAACTCTATATATACATAATACACTTTTGAATCTTTCAAAAACGTTGGTGATAAGAATGTTAGGTAATCTACTCGAATAAAAAGAAAGTCCATATAAAAAACTAACAAAATTATCAGCATAAAAGAACTCTAAACAAGTATATTTCATGTCAAAAACTCTTAAGCTTTCATATCCCCTCTGAAACTGAACTACCTACCTGAGACTGAATTCTTGTTTCTCTGAAACGCGAATGAACTGTAGCAAAAGTTGTCATAACATAAGCGTCCTATTAGACTGTCAAAACAGACTATGTATTAATTAAGGTTTCTAAATGTTTGTAAATAAAAAAATTAAAAAAAATGTATGTAAAACTAAGGGCTTATGGAATAAATGGCTTAATTATAATTATTAAATGGTTGTAAATTAATGAAAAGCTAATTATATTCCAGTCGATCATCGCTACACAACGTTTCGGACATATTCGTGATGGGCGGGTGCCTGATACTGGAGGCGCTGGTACTGTTCCACTGGTGCGAGCGCAACGGACTCGGACCGTTGGGCGTCACCGGACTCTCTATGGGCGGACATGTCAGTATTTATCATGTTATCTTTTAATACTTAACGCTTACGCTCGCAAATAGTGATACCTAGTATGTTTTTAAGTTACCTACCTTTATTAAATAAATAGTAGTAACCGCTGTGTAATGAGGCTTCGTACTGTTCCTGTTTATAAATAACTGGCGACGACGACGACATTAGGTCAAATATCGGTCAAAATCATACTCCTCAGTTTTGCTTCGCCAGATAATTTACAAATAAGAAATTAATTTGTCCAAAATTGTGTCAGATATTAATTGTATGTACTTATGTTATATTGTGATAAAGATACCTAGTACCTAATTGTAAGAATACCTTTTACTTTTTTAGATGGCTTCTCTTGCAGCTACAAATTGGCCAAAACCACTTGTGCTCGTGCCATGTTTATCTTGGTCCACTGCATCTGCAGTTTTCTTGCAGGTATTATTTTACATATCCTCAAGGTTATTAAAATATATATGATACTTACTTGCCTGTGCTTTTGGATTTTACCACTTTTTTATACATATAGATTTACCAAGCAAATTTTTCGATTTTCAAATGAAGGCAAATAATCGTTGTGGCTTTTAGTTCTCATTTACTTTTATTTACTTAGTTTAGCAAAATATCTGGAGAATTTAAACATTTCTGTAATTAAAGCGATATTTCAGGGTGTTATGTCCCAATCAATAAACTGGGACTTACTAGAAGACCAATATCTATCGGACGGCGAATACAGAGAGAAGCTATCCAAAATGGTGACCATAGTCGACGAAGCATTCCTAGCGGGGAAAAAGTTCGCTCGCACCTACTCACAAAACATAAATACCGTACAAAAAGATGCACAAACAAACAAACAGGAAACGATAGTAAATAGTGATAAAAGTGATAAAAATGTAGATATAACATACAAAGAAATGAATGGTGCCAAATTAAATGCTCAAAGTATAGTTGACGTTAATAAAAATGTGTTAGACGTACATAATGAAGTGCCTAAAGTTATCAAGGCACCGAGCTCGCAAGTGTCTAGTTTAAGTAGTTTAAGCGAGGAGTTGAAAAAATTGTTGGACGAAAACAAAATTACCAGATATCTATACGACAAGCTGACGGCGAACGAAAAATTTGAACTGGACCCACAAGACATTGAAGACATAAACAAATTGAATGAGGAAAAAATCAAAGAAATACTCTTGAGGTATAAAGTTGGTAAGTTGAATAACGATTTTTTAAATAAGATAATGATTTCTTTAACATAAGAAATTCACATGCTTCATCCTGCAATAATAACCCCTTTCTTTATTCGCCCCTTACACTGGACTATGGTGTCAAACGAAAAAGGAGGGAATCATTAACCATGATCAAAAATATATAATTTTGAAGTACCTATCTATATATTAAATTATTTACCTCTTTTCAGCTGGTATAAAAGACGACCTACCTCCGAATAAACAAGAAACAGTAAAATGCGAAGAACCGTCCAAAACCTCTAGCCAAGAAACGAAATCGAACTCTCCACTGCAAAAAACGACAGCGATAACATTATCGCAAAATAATAAAGTTATTAAAGTCAAAACTGAGAAGAGTTCGTGGGATAACATATCAGAATTTACTTCAGACTTATGGTTAAATCTGCCGTTCGTGAGATCGAGCGGGAGAAAGATAGACATAAGCAAGATTCATTGGAGGGACAGAGAGGCGTTACAATTTATGCGTGGCATCATGGACGAGTGCACGCATCTGAGCAATTTCTCTGTGCCTTTTGACACATCTTTAATCATCGGTACGAATTTTTTTTTTATGATTAGTAAATTCTTAATTCGGGGCATGTTTTATATGTATGACAATATTTAGATAACCGCAACATTACTTGACCTGGTGACAATACCTCTTGAATTTTAGGATTGATAGTATTGTTGATAACCATTGTAAGATTTTAGATTCAACCAAAAACACATCACTTTTAAACAACCATTAAATATCCTGCTTGCTATATGGTAACCAGATAGCTGACTATTCAACTATGATATATAAGTATACTACTTTTAAATATAATTACATCTATGTGTTCATGCACACAAATATTTCTCTTGGTTGGGATTGGGCCTGTTAAATAAACAGGCGATCGGTAAATCCTACTAATCTTATAAATTCAAAAGGTTAGTATGTATGTTACTCTTTCACCTACGCTAAAACAACTACTTAAAACTATTGAACGGATTTGAACACAGATAACTATGGCTAATTTTTATCCGGGGAAATCTCTTATCTCCCGGGAACTAGTAAGACATGATTGGTTATATATGCAGCGGTGTGCGCGAAGCACGACGCGTACGTCCCGCGCGACGACGTGGGCACGCTGGAGGAGATCTGGCCCGGCGCCGAGGTGCGCTACGTGGACGCGGGACACGTCTCCGCCTACATACTGCACCAGTCGCTCTTCAGGTACCTACCCAACTATAACTACACTTTATAATAAACTAGCTGCCTCCCCGCGGTTTTACCCGCGTAGTTCCCGTTCCCGTGGGAATACAGGGATAAAATATAGCCTATGTTACTCGGGGATAATGTAGCTTTCCAAAGGTGAAAGAATTTTTGAAATCGGTCCAGTAGTTTCGGAGCCTATTCATTACAAACAAACAAACAAACAAATCTTTCCTCTTTATAATATTAGTATAGAAAACTTTCGCGAACTAAATAATTATCCATGATTGATATATATAACGGGACGATTCACGCGTGGATTATTATCAGTCTTCTCGTGACCACTACGTCGAAGTAAGTCAAAATAATTTATATTTTGATAATAGTCCACGCGCGAATCGTCCCCTTATATATATAAACTAATATTGTATAATACTTACCTTTCCTAACGACAAGTTTCATGAAGGATTTGATAAAGTAATTCTATGTAATAAGCTATTTAAAGTCTCCCAGGGCAACTAGAAATACTAGTACACCCAAAAAAGTTAATTTTGATATTATAAAGGCGTTATACATTGCGTGTACTTTATAATGACAATAATTTAAATATTATTTACTTTCTTCGCAGGTCGTGTATAAAGGAGGCTTTCGAGAGATCAAAGAATAAATGGCAAGACGGAAAACATATCGATTGACATATTGTTTGATTCAGTTAGCTGTTTTTGTAGTTCCTACGTGCGTTATTCGCACGTCTTGCTTTGTTGTCATTATAAATAACTGTAATTATCAACGATATCTACTAATATTTATATACTAATACCGATCAAACTGTTGTATGTAAGCATTCATGAGCTTATCAATTTGTTTATTTTTTTCAATGCATAATACATTTGAAGTCAGACAAACAGTATTTCCATTTATCTATAGCTAATGGTACTGTTAGTTTATGTTTTAGAATTCTAGGAATTTAGAACATATTATCTCGAAGCGTTACGTATGGTGCCTGACCGGGGATAAAAATGCGGGTATTATAACATATCGGACATGCGGTTTCGCATGTAAAAGAACAATACTTTTATTAAGGGTGTGTATGTGTATTTTCTTTTACCGACATTGAATAGCAGTGTATTGCTGCACTGTGCCATACTTCAATATCATAATTGGATTACGCATGCAAATTAATTTCATTGTAAGTTTTGTTAAAATATTTCTAAAAAGCATCTAATCGAAATTGTTAAAATTATATTATTAAACTTTATTCAGTTTTCACTTTTTGAGTGCAATATTGTTTTATGTAGGTATGTAACTATTGCCTTGTACAATGATTTTAGATGATTATTAACGGTAGACAATTATCCTGTACATAAGATTATATTCTCTATTGAGATTGTATAGTGTATATTGTATTTTTATAAATAAACGTTGTTTTGACCAATATACCTGTTTTTATTATGACATGCTTATACTTATCTGGAAATAATCATTACGGCCATCATTATCATTTCCGTGCAAATTAACTTTTTTTTTATTAAAATCTAACGTAAGAGTTTTGTAAAACACTTGAAAGAAAACAAAAATTTCAACAGATACCTTTTATTAGAAATTTTCATCGAACACAATTACTGCAACATAAAATAATCGATAATTAAAAAGTTGCCTGTCGAAACAATATTACTGACTCGTGTATTATCTGGACATACAATTCAGAAATATAAAAAATAGATATAAATCACATACGGCATACATCGTAAAGACAAAATAAAATCAAAGGGGTTTTATTCAGAAATACTAATGAGCACTAAATTCTAAAGCATTATTTCGCGTTAAGGGACAGAGAGTACTCTATTTGTGTATTTTTAAAATAATCTAAAAATATCACACAAGATATAAATTTCACCAATAAATGACCACTGTCATACAATGATTACTTTAAAACTCGGACTAAAATAATAGATAGCTTTGTATTATATACATAGTAAATGTTTTTTTTAATACTATAAAAATGCAAAGCTATTGCCCCATATTGCTTACTATAGTTTGAACAGCGGAGGACATCATGCAAACAAATACAACACTATTGTCTTGTATTTATTTGGACAAATGTTATCTTTATTTACATACATTTCACCGCTTCTTCTGCCATCAATCCTTATACCATTCCGTATATGATGTTCGCGTAATGATTGGCACTACTAATTAAACGCGTATATAGTTTTTCGCTGCAAATAATCGGTGTAATTTCTATTAAAATTTATATAATATAATATGAAAAAAGATATAAACTCCCAACATTTCTTAAATCTAGGCCACCTCACTGGTCACACTCCACAGCCACAAGTGGGCACGCTGATGACTGTCGACTACTGAACACTGACTTGTAGCCAAACGCTTGGAATATTACCCAGCCAAGAAAAATCTACATATTTTGCGTTTTTAGCACATCACAGATGTATATCACATCATATCATCATGGAGTGATCATATCATATTAGGAAATACTATAGGATATTGCAAATATTTATATATGGCTCGTGCATCATGCAAAACGCACTTTTTCATGTTTCAATTTCAGATTCATTTCAACATTCAACCTTTATTGATAATAAAAAGAATGGGATTATCAGTTAAACATAGTAATTAAGTATATATATAATTGTTAGGTGTATCTGTAAAATTGTAAAACTGTGTAGTATAAAGAAGCAATGTGAAAAAACTTAAAATAATTTGAATGCTCGAGCACATAAGCCACATGTGACTGTGGAGTATGTGGCTCCAACGCGGCATGAACTGGTTTCACGCAGACATATGAACCGGCATCACCCGCCTCAACCTTGGATACCACGAATTCAGAGAACACACGAAGTGCATCCTACATTTATATTTACATCACGCGCTCATTACAATTATTGCTTATAGATAACACTAGTTGATCGTGGTTAATGTGCTATCCGTTCCAAGAAATGAAACGAATAACTCAGAACAGTGTAAAAAATTATAAACTTTTTATTATTCGCGTCGTAGTATGTCAATCAAAGACTTAAACCCTTGTAAAACTTGCGATATTATTACATCCTGCCAAAATCTACTTCGTGTATCCAAGAATTTTAATAATATTGTTTGTATCATATAAATCCTAACATAACATATTTATTTCTTACTGAGTAGCAAACTCCTAAAGTCGCTGTTGCTGAGTGGTCGCTTGTCTTCTCCGTTGCTATGGTTACCGTTCGCTGTAGTCGCTGCTTTGCTCGTTGAAGCCTTTTGTAACACACTCGGGATGAAGCTGCTTAGCTGTGTTCGGCGCCTACAAAACATTATATTCAATGAATTATATTAGTTACATAATTAATGTACAGTTCTTTAAATCCTACAACTGAAAAATTGTAAGCAATATTACTTTATATGTTGACCTACGTATTATATGTGAACCCCTAAGAAGTAAAATTGCATTTGTAAAATAAGTAATTGACTCAGGCGTTACGTTGCGGAAATCGATTATAAGATGCTACAAAAGAAACGTAATAAAATATATCCTTCTCTGTCGAGTTCGCTGGAGATCCAACTGAACTACACTGTATATCGTCGAATCTTGCATTATAAAAAAATTAAACACTGATAATTTCTCTAGCTAATTCGGCAATTAGAAGCATAAAGGGGCTTATTATATATAATAGAATAAAAAAAAATACTTTGATAATAGTCCACGCGCGAATCATCCCGTTATATGATTGGTCCGACCGATTTCGGCCATGGCGACCACTTTGACTCCTAATATGAATCATAGAAGGGTATTGATTTATTTACATCAGTAAATGAATTGAATAGTAATTGTATATATGTACTTACATCCCCCCTCCCTGGTCTCGCTTGGGTAACCCGAGGCCTAGCGAAGAGCCGGAGGAATCGGCCCGCGGCGGAGGGGCACTTAGAGCAACCTCTATACAACGTTCATCCACCTCCAGCCCGTTCACCTTTTCCACCGCCTTCGCTGCGGATACCTCGTCCTCGTACTCTATGTACGCCAACCCCTTTGGTTTACCGTCCCTGGAAAATTATAATAAACTTCGTTAGGGACATGTTTTTGCAACATTTTCATTAATGGAGCTTTGGGTTGTCGTAGTGTGTATATAGTCTTCCTCGATAAATGAGCTATATGACAATAAAATAATTTTACAAGTCGAACCAATAGTACCAGAGATTAGCACATTCAATCAAACAAACTCATCAGCTGTATGATATTAAAAGTATGTTAGCACAAACATAGAAATTAAAATACTATATAAGTAACAGTAGAAAACTTATTGGTATCCGCATAGCAAAAGGTAAATAAAAGACCAATTGGGTAGATAACTAAATTAAATATAACACTAATATCATAAGCAATGAAGTGCATATTTACTCATACATCATTACTGTGTAACAAAACATGTAAATAACAATTATTAGGCGTAAATTGCTCCAAATACTTACTTGAATGTAACAACCCTAATGTCCTTCAGTTTGCCGTACTTGTCGAATATGTCAGTTAGAGCTTCCTTGGTGCACCGCCCGTATGGTAGATTCCTTACAAACAGTTTGTTCTTCTCCGCCGTGGTGGGGTACTTGAATGACGGTTTGGACTTCTTAGCCGAGTACCGGGAAAAGAACATCGGTCGCCCGTCTAAAGGCTGGCGATCGTGTTTCAATGCTTCATCTACAGCTTCCTGTAAAGGGTAGTAATTTTAGTTGATTTATTATTATTATGTACTAGCTTACGCGCCACTTATATAAAAGGTAGCCTATGCACTTTCCCAAGTTTGAGTCCACCTCTGTGGCAAATTTCAACAATGTGGTTCAGAGGTTTAGGCGTGTAAGAGTAACAAACAGAGTGACGGACAGAGTCACAGAGTGACTTTCGCATGTAAAATTTAATATTTTTACAGTAGAGATTTATTAAGTTCACAGGTTCATTAAACATGATTGTTAATAGATATACCCATATGTAGTAAATAAGTTGACCATAGTACAAACTCTACCTAGTTTGGAATCAGATTGGCTGGATGTAAAGAACTTCCTATTTTATTTATATAGCATTGTGTCAATAATAAACATTGTGTGACTATGAGTACATCTCTGTTTAAAAAGGTTTAAAATAAATGAATAGCTTACAGAAGTTTTGTATTGGCAGTAGCATATAGAACCTCCAAATGCCTTGACGCCGGCCCTGACTCGCAGCGACACTATATCACCGTATTGTGATAACTTGTCTCTGAGATTCTGTTCATCCACTCTGGAAAAAATATACATATATTTTTTTTTTATACGTAATTAATTTTCATATGGCGTGCTATATAGTATATAGTTATATTAAGCTTACTCGTAAAAACACAATATCAGCATCTGTATTTTTATTTTGATCTGAACTAACCACCAAGGCAAATAACAGGGAGTAGTAGAGAGTGGGATGGGAGGCCTTTGCCCTGCAGTGGGACAACCCTCAACCCCAAACCCCAATAACCTCTTTATTATGAAATTATAGTCATAAAGCATAGGTACTTGTTTATTTGCGTTACTTTCCCTTCGCAGGACTACTAAAATAAATTTATATTTGCACTTGTGTTTTTTTAGTATTTACTTATTTTGTTTCTGCATATTTACATAAATAAATGATTTGTAAGCAATTTTTTGAGGTTCACACAGTGAATAAGCAAAACTACTTCTTCAACTAGTATATCAGTTATGTGGGTTCCACAGTAGATGCTATGTTTAATTTGGAATCGATGTAGATAAAATGTCTAATATAAAACTCACTTGAACTCTAAGTTGCTGACGAAGAGTGTACATGCCTCTCGACCAGCGAGCCTGTCATCACTCGACGCACTGTCAGTCCGTTGTCGCTTGTTTTCTACAGCTGAAAATAGTCAATTTTATTTATTTTAAACGTCTTATGCAAAAGAAAACGAGTTATAATGGATAAGCTAAAATCTTAATAATAATCATAAAATACTTGATTTTTGGGACGATTCATAAATTACGACATGAAATTCACGATTTCCCATCCCGCCTTTGTCACAGCTAGTCACATATGTGAGACCCTCTCGTCGTAATGTCAAATGTTTAGCAATTTTACATCTACAAATTTATTTGATTAAAAAAGCAGTTCCAAAATTAGTCATAAACATCAAATGAAACATTTGTGTATTTATGGATGGCCCTTTTTCGGCCACATTTAGTGACGTAATCATAAGTATGGACACAACTTTTAAGAAACTATTAACCGAAAAATATTCCCATCTGTCTTAATATTACAACCTTACCTCCAACATCGGCATCATCTTCACCGTGAGATCTCTTCACACCTCCAGAACTATTGTCGTCCTTCACCACCTGCATATCTCCATCCTTCTTCCTCTTAACTTCGGTCCCCTCGGCACTACCATCAGATTTTCTCTTTCCTTTATTCTTAGATTTCACATCATCCTTATTCTTTTTGTTGTCGTATTTGGATTTTTTGTCAGTCTGTTTGCCTTTCTGTTTTTTGCCAATCATTTTGTCTTTCATCGCTACGTAGTTGTCGCGCCACTCTTTAAGTTTCGCCTGAGAAATAAATTTGTTTATGTACGAAACGTTATAGTTAAATATATTTTTAGGCTTTGTGGTTAGCGACCCTGACATTAAAGACGCTGGGGAAAGATGAAGCTAGTATACCGATTTTTAATTAATTTTATTTTATTTTTGAAGGAGGTAGGGCGCAACGGACTCCACTTTATTTATTTATTTAGTGATGGAGTAGCGTCGTAGGGGTATGCAGGAGTGATACCTATCGACGCCCTTCAACGAAAATACATTAAGCTTTGTCCCTTTCCTGCCACGGCAACGCGTGAGTGACGCCACTGGTGTTGCAAACGTCCATAGGCTACGGTAACCGCTTCCCATCAGGTGGCACCGTATGCCTGTTTGCCACCTTTCTACACTAATATTATAAAGAGGAAAGATTTGTATTTTTGTATGTAACGAATAAACTCAAAAAGTACCGGACCAATGTTAATAATTCTTTTTTCATTAGAAAGTTACATTATCACTGAGTAACTTAGGCTATATTTTATCCCTGTATTCCTACGGGAACGGGGACTACGCGGGTAGAACCGCGCGGAGGGAGTTAGCGTGGGAGAGACGAACTTCTTAGCATTCCATGGATTCACCGTGCGAGTGCCGGGTCCATCGTGTGACAGAGAGAGAAACTTCGAGCAGATCCCGAGGCTTGTTTACCGAGAAAAATTTAAAAAAAGTATCCTTACCTCGCAGACGTCTCGACACTCGATGGCGGTGTGCAACAAGCCCTCGTCCCGCTCGAGGTCGGCCCACAGGCGCGCGGCGGCGGGCGGGTAGTCGCGCACGCAGCGCAGCGCGCGCCGCATCACCTCGCGCAGCTTGTGCGACGCCACCGCCGGGGACCGACCCGCCTCCAGTTGGATCAACGCCTCCCAGTACTTCGACATGCTTTTGTTGTCGCCGTACTCTGTTTACACAAGTTTTTATCTTCACTACATAGTATAGTTCAAGACATTTATTTCCCAAAAACAGAATCATTATGAGAAATACAAGTTAAAAATTTAGTTGATCATTCATGGATCGAACGGAACGACGAAAGTTATAAACGAAGCGTTTAAATTATAATTATGTTAGTAAAAATTTAAAGTATAACATATATTTTTTTTTAAACAATGTAGGTAATAGAAAAATATTATAGGCAAGCGAAACAACCGCAGAACATTGTACGGCCTTATTACATGTTGTAAGGCAGTTTCTATCAATATAGCAATATTTTTGTTTTATTAATTTTTTTTTTTTTAGTATAAAACAATGTCGCTTTCTCTGTCCCTATATCTCTATGTATGCTTCTCGGATTTTGATGGGGTGAGTGTTTCAAGGGGAGGGTTTATATGTATAATACATGCATAATATAGTAGAGGAACACTGATATTTCTAATGTTATGTCACTTGAAGGTACGCCGGGAACGCGGGTGAAACCGCGGGAAGCCATTTGTCAAATAATAGTATTGCATTCCCGGTGCTCTATGTTGCAATCTGTATTTATATATATTTTGATTAATTAATAAATTTCTTCTGATTTATATATTTTTTATTGTTAAGAAATTAATTATGTACTACTCACTGAATATTTCCTCGAATATTTCTCTGCCTTGTTTCGGATCCTTCATACGCTTGTACTCGAGTCGCGCCCAGTAAAGTGGCACTTCACAGTCATTGGCGTCTTCGCCCCAAGCCTAGAATAAAACTATTATTGAGAGCTTACTAATGTGAGTAAAAAAGAAAAGTAAAAAAAACGAAAGATTGAATTTTTTGATTATAAGGAGTCTCATAGGCTATATTTTATGCCTGTCTTCTACGGGAACCGGAACTACGCGGGTAAAATCGCGCGGATGCAGCTAGTTTTAATTAAATAAATACATTTGTGCCCTATGTTATACAACTATAACATAAATAAAACTTTGGAAGCTATTTAATAGTCCAAGAAAATTACTCCAAGTGTCGTATGGGTGCCGAGTTCGTACATAACTACGCGAAAAGACTGGATCACGAGGCGCAACGCTGCATGAAGTAACGTATTCTAAATTCTCCCAATGAAATATGTATCTTTTCGCGTAGTAAATAAAGTTCTATTTTGAGTCACTCTATTAAAATGTGAGCAGACCCTAAGCTACACACCTCTGCCAGCGAATCCCAGGCTAGTCTGAATGTGCGCCGGAGCCGCTCCACGTCGGGCTCGTTGTCGAAGGCGGTGCGGCGCCGGGTGAACTCCAAGTAGCTCAGCCACAGAGATTCCGCCTGCTTAAACGTCTCCATCCCCTTAGACAATGCACTTTCGAATATTGACTTTACCTGCAAATACAAACATCTATTTTATAGACCAAGTTATATTGTATTGGCTACGTGTACCCGGGAGATCTTTCATTTTACCGGGATTAATAGTAGCCTATGGCCTTTCTAAGGGTCTAGACTATCTGAGTACCAAATTTCATTTAAATCGGCTACAAAGTTTTAGCGTGAAAGCGAGACAGGCAGAAATTCTTTCGCATTTATAATTTTAGTTAGGAATATTGAAACTCTTAAGAGTCTTCCATTCCGTTCCATACTTATGAAGCATTATGTGTATTTACATACAACCTTCGGCCAAATCATAGACACTTATCATGCCAGGATTGTCAAAGACAAGACAACAAAACATAATTAGATATAATACTACATAATATACATCGGGAGTTGTACTTAAACAAACATTGTATTTAGATATAAGAACTATTTATTTTATTTGCTTGTGTAATTATTTGTTTTCAAATAAATTCTTAACAGTTCAAAACCACTTAAGAAAACAGGCAATGAAAAATTAATTATCAGATATAAAAGTATACATTAATTACCTGATCAAACTCCTTCTCCTCATGTTCGGCTTGCTGCATCTTGAGTATCCAAAACTCTGCTTTCCTCGGGCACCGTCTCGTTGCAGCGTTTAGAACCCACCAGTACGAGGCGCGCGACGAGGTCTGTTGAACGTGTCGTGTGTATGCCAATAGCATGGGGAAAACGGATTCACAGCCAGCACACTCGTATGTTGCACGGTCGTATAGGACCTGACGGAATAAAAAAATGTATTAAAAAATTATACATTACACACATAGAATTTATTAAACTGAAGTTACCTATGTATTTAAAATCCATGCATTCTAATTTTAATGTCTTTTTAGGGTTCCATACCATACCAAAAGGGTAAAAACGAGATCCCTATTATTGAGACTTCGGCTGTCCGTCCGTCCTTCTGTATCTTATGAACGGTGATAGCTAGATTAGCTAGACAGTTGAAATTTTCACAGATGATGTATTTCTATTGCCGCTATCCCATACAACAAAGTTGATTCTTTTACCGTTGGTACGGAAACCTTCGTGCGCCAGTCCCACTCGCACTTGGCCGGTTTTTATTAGTTCCGTTCAGGTGTTTCTATTGTGTGCTTTTTATTTCCTTTATAGAAATATACTCTTTTATGTTTTATATAAAGAAAACTAAGATAATTAAATGACATACCTTGAGTATACCATTGCTGCCACATTCAGCATATTTCTCCTCTTGCGACAGATCCTTAACAGTATTGATGTATTCCTGGTACACTATAGCTCTCTCCTCAGGATTCCTGGTAAATTTATATAAACATTATACATACATTAAAACAATTCACAAGCTCTGATTAGTTTGGAATCAGATTGGCCGTGTGTAAAAATGTCCCAGGATTTTTTTTATTATTTATTAACTTGTGGCTCCCCGCGGCTTCGCCCACGTTCCCGGGGATCTTCAATTTTCCCGGGATAAAAAGTAGCCTTGTCCTTTCTCAGACTCTGGATTATCTGTGTATCGAATTTCATTTAAATCGGTTCAGTAGTTTTATCGTGAAAACGTAACAGACAGTCAGGCAGACAGACAGAGTTACTTTCGCATTTATAATATTAGTATGGAAGCATGGACTAGTATGGAAGTATGCATTAGCCAAATTAATTACATAATATTAATTAAAATCTCTTACTCCAAGGTCAACAGTTTGTCTTCATATGGTGTTATTTTCTGTAAGTAATCTAAAGCTGCTTCATGTTGTTTTTTAACCTGCAATAAAAATTTTATTTAAATACAGAATATAAAATAATATAGATTTATGTTTCTCAAGAATGTTTAAATACTATTTTATCACATTGAATTTGACATAATATAAAATCATAATTACCTTTTCAATGTAATCCTGATCATGTAATGTAATAGCTAGTTCCTCAAACTGTAACAAAGCCTCGTCACCTCTGAGCAAAGGCCGGGACACAGTCTCCTCAAGACACCATAGTATGCGCTCTTGTTGAGCCTTGTAATCTGAATCTGTTTCACTGTAATAAATCAATTATGTCATGCAAATTAATATTTATGTATGTTCCTTCACAAATTTGTTACCAAGTTGTTCAGTGCCACATATATATTCCAAAGTAAAAACATTATTCTTCAAACACTACGGTATTTTAGGATCTATGTATATCATATAGGCTCTTCTCAGTAAAAACAACTTTCTGAACCCAGCATTAAAGTCAACGATTCATAAGTGCCAGTGAAGGCCTATTTGAATTAATAAATATATTTCATTTAATTTTATATAAATTTTATTCTGATTTCTATAGAGTTAAAAAACAAGTAATGTTATAGTCACCTCATAGATTCCAAATGTGCCTTCTCTAGTTCAAGCTTAGCATCCCAGAACAGTTTCCCAGAGAAGGGATGGGCGCCGGCATGTCTCAACACCTCCTCTAGTTGAGTCCTTACACTATCGGCTTCCCCACTGCCCAAAGCCCAGGTACACCACTCACTTAAGATTGGAATAGCTGCCAGGAATATTAATAGAATTGAATTATGCATAATTATTATTATGCTACTATTGAAGGACAAATTAACATAATAAAAATCCCATGTGGACTGACATTGTCACCTTGAGTACACTGAAGCTTCTAAACAAAGATAAAATAAGATAATTTTAAAGTAATGACAGTTGACTTGTGCCGCCCAAAGCGGGAGGTATGGTACATATACTCCTTTTTAAAATATATGCTTCTATAGATATTTACATCCACATACAGAACAAACAGATATGCATGCAAATGTTTGTCCTGGGTGGGATTCAAACCCATAACCAATGGGTTGAAAGTCGGGGTCACTAAACACAGTCACCTGCTATTGAGCAGGTGACTGTGTACATCATTGGATGGTAATAACACAACACTTACAGTAACAATCAAGTACAGCCTGCTGGAAGAGCTCATTGATATGCACCCGTGACTCGTCAGAGTGTGCAAGGGTCTCTTCAGTTTGTATTCTCAGGAGCCAGTGTTCAGCCCTTAGTGCTGACAGTTCCTGCAGACGATTGAAGGCAGAACGCCAACGGTCCAATTCTGATAGACCCCTGTTTATCCAGAACGATAACACACATGTACATAATATGTAAAAATCACAGTCTGTTATGATAATTTTAGCTATATATGTGAAGAAATTATAAACATAGTACATCAACAATATTGTGAAGAAATTATAAACATAGTACATCAACAATATTTGGTACACCTGTTTCTGTATATTACCAAATATTGATAATGATAACTTTGAAAAACAAATATTTCTTTATAAACATTCCACCAAACAATATATCTACTTAATATTGAAGTTTTTAAAAAGGCAATGAATTTAAGTTGTTCATTTAACTGCCTTAATATATATTTAAAATTAAACAAATCCTTACCATAATGCTTGAATGAGATCAATATGTCCATCATAGTTATATGGATCTTCTGAGACATTTCTTTCAAGTTCAGTAACTTTTCTTTCCAACACCTCCTCATCATCCTCATCCTGTCAAAGATAAAATAAATAAACATACACATACGACCTACATGAACCCAACATTTGTGAAATTTTGCATTTCCACACAGATTTGTTTTATGTAATTGTTGATTTTTTTTTTTTTTATGACTGTCCCCCACCTTTTTCTTCTATAATAAATGTATACAGTTGAAGATTATATATAACCAATTGGAATCCTTGAAGTATTCAAATATTGTAGTATTTAAGTAGGTAAATAAACCAGCTGCTTTATTTTAAACAAAGTATGTTTCTTTTGTCTAATTGGGGTATCAATGCGCTCAATCGATAAAATAATAGCACAAATGCAAAGTATAGCCTATTCATGAATGGCCGGAACGCAGCGGAGGTGCAAAACGAAAAATTGCTATGTTGCTTACATCCGAGTCGTCCGAATCTTGATCTGCATCATCTTCTTCCACAACCACTTCTATCTCTGTTTCTTCTTCGGAATCATTCCGAACCTCATCCTCAACAATAGCCATCGTCACACGAGCGAATTAGTAAAAAACCAATAACTCCACACTACACCACACACACGCTGTTTGATAACAAAATTTGCAAAACGAACCAAAAACGAACGGCAACTGGCAAGCAAAGCAATGGCGGGCGGCAGTGTAGCCAGATGACTGTATGAATTTCCCCCACATCTTCATAAAATAAACGTCAGGACTCCAAATTAAATAAAACCTTATTGCGAATAGCTAACTAATTTATTGTAAAATGCAAATAAATAGTTTGAATAGGAACTACTATTTATATACACAGATCTAAGTGCTAGCTTTGATTCGAACTATTCCAACAATTATATCTGTAAACATAATAACGTGCCAAAGTAATCTTTCTTTCTTTACTTATCTAAACATTCTGAATGTTCTCCACGTAGGTACTTTGTTTACTTTTCGAACATTCTTATTATGTAGATACCAATTATTATAACCATTTAACATGTATCAACGAACTTTTAACGAAATATACCTTATGCTTAGACAAACATAAAATTTACTTTAATTGTATCTTATTGCAATTTTAATTCTCGCACGAAAATTTTAGTTTCTTATTATTTTTTAATGCCATCTTGCTTAATCACTGAAAGTAATAATATATTTATCTTCGCGGACAACTTATCCCCGTAAATAAATACCCGAATTACAACATCTGGCAGCCGTTTTGCATTATAAATAGTAACGGTACACAAGATCTAATCCACAACCATAGATTTTATTATTATTTATGGATAGTTACTATACTCTTTGATTATTACCTACATACACAATCGTGTAAAAAGATTGTTTCCACAATAATAATAAAAAAATATAGGTATATCTTATGTTTTTTGTGTATATTGAATTTGGCGGGTATTAAGGCCAAAACGACAATTTTCTTCATATTTACTTTGTTGAGTAAAGGAATTATAAAATATAACGTAGTGATAATATGTATTAAAAAAATACACAATTGAATATATTCGTTTATTATAAAAATATGATTACATGATGTAGTTCTATTAAATACTATTAATTAGGAAGGTACTTAATCATAAACTTTTAATGACACCCCAGAAATTTCGAAAGGTACATCATTCATTATAGAACCAACCAAACATAGTTCATCTTTATTACACAGCTTTGGCACCAATTTATCTTCTAAGATTTAAGGATACTATCTAGCCAATTCATTGGAATATAAAGTTCGTTGTTTTATTAATATAGTATTGGGAATGATTAGTTTTAATTAATTATTTCTAATAAAATAATGCACCAATATGAGAATTAATTTTAAATTTGATTGAGAATGTAGAAATTTTAAGTACCCACTAATTTACTTCTTTACATAATTATTTTCAAATTGGGTAAATCGTTTTCATACACAAAAGTATATAAGTCTTACATTAAAATATAACAAAAAAGTAATACTAATTTAAAATATCAAAGTGGGCTACAACAATACTGCAATTTTCTTTTAGTACAGAATTGGGACATTTTACATAATTTTAAGTACGAGATTAACATCATTAATTTAACACTGACATCTGGAGATACTTGTCACTGAGAGGCTGTTTTACTAACTGAATCTTTCACTATTGAGTGTCGGCTGGAAAAATGACTCTAAGTAGCCCACTATTAGGAAAATATTGGAATATAATACTTTTCATGGAATAATTGGTAATAATAAAATATAAAGAAATGGCACAAGGTGAAATATAAATGCATATCAGATCAATAACATGTGGCCAAATCTGATAAAATCGACGTAGAATTGAGAAAAAATGTAACACTATCAGTCATAAAACTATATTTTTTTACTACGCGGCGATATCGTTAAATAGCTCCAGATTTTTTTTCTTACTTTAATCAAAACATCATAACTGTAGCCACATTGGACGTAATTCTTTTCAAACATTTGACTAAGAATAAAGATAACATGACAGAATATTCCATATATATTAAGAATAGAGATATATCTCGGGCTTTTCGTCAATAATCTCATAGGTCATTCGTATATCTTTAAATCTTTTTACTATATATATGGAATATTAAGCACCAATACTACATATTATATTGCATTCACTTAACGCTAGTAATAGAGAGTTCAAATAGTTCTAATAAGATATGGGCCTACCTATTTAATTAAATCGCCTATAAAAGTAATACATTAAAAGAAATAGTAAAAATAATAATATTCGATTGTGTTATAATTACTCAGACCTGTTGTTGTGGTATTTATAATATGACGAACGTTTATCTTGTAGTAGGTCAATGAATCATTGGGTATGACAGTAGAAATTGCAATTGTTGTAAAGACAATACCTTATTATTATTATAATAATGCACCAATTGACGTAAAGTAGACAAAAATACAGTTATCACATCCAGTGATAATATTATTTCTTTGTGTTTGACGTCCAGTCATTCGCTGCTTCCATACAAAGGGGACACATAACAAAATCATACTTTTTACAGCACTTTGAAGTTATATACTTATATTGCAAACACGAAAATGCAAAAGTATATTAAAATGAAAAATCAATGGGAGCCTTCTTGAAATATGAAAATATATCCAAGTAATGTTGCATTTTTGATTAAAAACGATTTTGATATTATTTTATTTGTGTGTTCTGTATAGAAGCAGCGAAATATATCAATCACAGAAACAGGTTGAGTTTACTTACTAAAAAATACAGTTTTTAGAACTAGGAATACGTCAATATCTATTAATATAGAGTTAAATGGAAGTGACACAGTACGGTATTGCGCGCAGTATGGAGTTGACGACGTCGCACTTGTACGGCGCTTGGACGGCCGTACTGATACCCAACTGTAACATAAATAAATGATAAATTAATTGACACACCCTTATTAGTTTAAGAAGATAATATTTTTGTTCAAACAATTATTTTATTTATCTTTGGAAGAATTTAACAAGGACACATTCGTCCAGAGTACTTATTTTTATATATTTAATATATAAAAATAATATAATATTAATGTATAGTATTAAATATTCGGTTTCACCCGCGTTGTTCCTGTTCCAGTAGCAATACGGGGACATAATATAACCTATGCTACTCCCAAAAAATTGAGATCGGTCCAGTAGTTTCTGAACTTATATTCTATATAAACAAAAACTCTCATCTTTCCTCTTATATGATATTAATTTATCAATTGAATACTATGACATTACTAAACTTTAGTTCAATACCATCCATAGATGCTTTTTTATATCACTATTTTGCTATAATTTTTTTTTGTATTAACTGAATTTGCCTAGTTACAGGATAAGTATATACATGTAAAGATATTTTTTGATCTAATTTCAATATTAATAAGTAGGACATAAGTACCTGTGCGAGGGTCGTGCACTATGCAGTGGTGGTGGCGCCGGCCGCCTGCAGCTGCATCTGGCGCTGCATCTGCTCCAGCATCTCCTGCATGCGACGGAGCTCCGCCTCCTGGTACACAAATAAATATTATTTATTATATTAGCATTTGGTGATGCTGTATTTATATTAATATGGAACTTATTCTGAATCTATCTATACTAATATTATAAATGCGAAAGTAGCTCTCTCTGTCTGTCCGTCTCGCTTTCTCGCTGAAACTACTGAACCGATTTAAATGAAATTTGGTACACCTTTTATCCCCGGGAACGCGGAGCCACTATTGTTTAATATATGTAATTTAATTTGTCTTAAGTTTACCTTTTCACGAAGAGCCCGCTCGCGTTCAGTCGGCTCATCAGATGAACCATTTGTCATGTTAGACTCAGCCTCACTCAAGCCGCTTTCCGTGGACCTGCAATTTAACATTTTAGTTCTAATAATTAGCAATTAAAACATCAAGATCGTACGCTAATTTAAATAGTCAATATGTATTGTTAATATTATAATATACCCTACATAATCTACATAGATATTATTATATACAATGATTCTACATACTCTACAACCACGTCCAAAGTGAAGTTGGCAAACAATCGGAAACAAAATGGCCTCACAGCTAACCTACTTTTATTTAAACGCACATAAAATGTATCGGTTAAAAGGATTCGTAAGGTCAAATAATCCAAAGGCCTTTACATATAATTTAAGTTAAAATTCAATTATGGATTGTTCCCTGCTACACATTACTAATTGGGTATTTCCCATACTAACTACATAATATTGGCAACAATATTTCAATCATTCATTACTCTGTACGTAACAAAATTTCCTTAACAACATATTATTGTCATTTTAGTAGTAACTGTACACGTAGTAGTATATATATTGTGTGAAAATAAATATTAGCAAGTACCAAACAAATAGTATTAATCTATATAAATAAATAACTGTGTGGGTACATACGTGTGACGTTTAGGCACTTGGCCACTGCGGGCCAGTCGTTCAGAGCGATAATTTTCGTAGTGTACCTCTTGGGTCACCTCCTGGAGATCTTGCATGTGAGTACTGTACACAAAACATCTTCAATCAGAACACATACACCATAAATGCCATGACATATAAATCTGTAGTAATAAAAAAACGTGACGAGAGTCGGCTAAAATCCTCATATTACCGTACTAAAGTTATAGCAAATAATTGTTTATTTCTGTTATCTATAACTTATCTGTGGTCAATGTTATTATTATCAAGGGTTCAATAATATAGTGTAAACTACATATGTTGATCGTTTACTTATACTGTTGTGAATTATAGTATCGAATGTATGTCGAGGAATTATGACATTTTATCCACTATAAATACTGATTGAACACGTCATCCATCAACGCTCGCTATTTAGTGAGCGCCCCATCTGAGTAACATGTGTACACGAGTAATCTACTGTGTGATTCACACACTGTATTCATAAAAGATATAGGCTAAACCTCTGGAATCACTTATGACATTGTTAAATGATGATAACTCAAAACACTTCTTTTCTTCAAAATATATTTAATGGAAACTGCACACAAAAAATAAACTCAAACTCTAACAATAAAATAAAAAAGGTAATGATTTCGTGAGAACGTAACCATAGTTTGTAATAAAAATGCACAGCGCCATCTCTTGGTGGGCCGCGCAGTTACATCTTAAACATCCTCCCGGGCAAAAAAAATTAGAAATTTATGAGAACTTTATAATAGAGAGATTTATAAAACAAATTACCTTAAAACTATGATGTTTCCAGAGGCAATGGACACAATTTTGCAACTGGTCGTTTAAATACATTATTCTTATATTCTAATGAGACTACACGCGTAATTCCATCAGCACCTGGATGCTTCTGTACGACACGTCCTAAAAGCCATTTTCCCGGAGGTAGCCGTTCATCTTTTACCAAAACAATAGCACCTAACTCTATCTCGGGTTGTTGAACACACCATTTATAGCGGTGCTGCAAAGTAGTAAGGTACTCGTTTTGCCATCTTCTCCATACATTTTGGGTTAGACGTTGAATAGTCTGCCAACGGTTAAGGCGATTCATCGCGACATCTTCAAAATTATCATCTAGAACTAAAATAGGGGGTTCCCCTATGAGAAAATGACCAGGCGTCAAAGGGGACTCATCTGAGGAGTTCATGACCGTCAGAGGACGTGAATTCACACAAGCTTCGACTTGAGTGAGGAGGGTATAAAACTCTTCGAAAGTGAGAGAAGTCTGGCCTATAACTCTTTTTAAATGTCCCTTTACCGATTTTACACCGGCTTCCCAAAGCCCTCCGAAGTGTGGGGAACCGGGTGGTATAAAATTCCACACTGTATTATCATTGGCTAAGAGTTCGGAAATCTCTTTTACAACATTAGATTTAGAGTTACGAAATTGTAAATCTAATTCACGTGAAGCACCAACAAAATTGGTGCCACAATCACTCCACAATTCTCGGCAATGACCACGGCGTGATGAAAATCTTTTAAAAGCGGCAATAAAAGCTGATGTGGTTAAATCGCTAACTAGCTCGAGGTGAATGGCCTTTGTGACAGTGCAAATGAACAGACATATATAGGCTTTCGAAGTTCGGTTACATCTACCAGAGTACAATTTTAATGAAAAAGGACCCGCATAATCAACTCCACTTATACGGAATGGTCGATTTTGGTTTAATCTAAATTCAGGTAAGTTTCCCATAAACGGAGTTTTTGGTGTAGCTCTTTGCTTAAAACAAGGAATACATTGGTGAATTACTTTTTTAACTATATTCTTTGCGTTAACAATCCAGTAATTTTGATTCACAATATTCAATGTGAGTTGAATACCTCCATGTAAAGTTTTACTATGAGCATCTGTAACAATAAGTTTAGTGAAATGACATTTATTTGATAATATTATAGGAAACTTTCGATCGTAACTAAGTTGAGAATTGGAAAGTCTTCCTCCTACCCGTAATATTCCCTCTGTATCAATAATAGGATTTAAATTAGCAATTCTACTATTCTTTGGCTTTAAAAACATACCTTTGGATACAATTTCAATTTCATTCTTAAAATAAATATTTTGAGACATCTTAATACAACTCATCTTAGCATATTGTAATTCCGCGGAAGATAAATAAGATTCAATATTTCTGAGATCTTTCTTAGTTTTACATAAATTTATAAATCTTAAACAGTATGCTGTAACGCGTATCAGTCTTAATAAACTAGAATATTTACTTAAATAAATTCCATCATCATCATTAGGTTCAGCTGTACATAGTAAATTTGTAATATCTTTCTTTGTTTTTTCTAAGGTAGTTTCAGGTATATTAAAATCCGTGTAATTAATATTGACATTTTCTTTCAAAAATGCAGGGCCTTCCCACCATAGCTTAGTAAGAGCTGTAGGACTCACGCCACGCGAAGCACTATCAGCGGGATTATCAGCAGACTTGATGTGATGCCACTGGTTGCTGCTAGTTACATTTAAAATTTCGGTAGTACGGTTCGCAACAAATGTTTTCCACGTATTGGGATTTTTCCGCAACCAGGACAAAACTATGGTGGAATCAGTCCATGCAAAACAACAATTTTGGGCTATCTTTAAAACATTTCGTGTATGGTCTAATAATCTCGCTAGAAGTACTGCACCGCAGAGTTCAAGTCTAGGTAGTGTGACTCTTTTTACAGGGGCTACTTTAGTCTTAGCAGTAATAAGGTTGACTGTTATACCATCATCACTTACAACTCGAAGATACAGTACTGCGGCGTAAGCAGTACACGAGGCATCACAAAAACCATGTATTTCAATGTTACTATTAGTTTTAGAAGTTCCTAACCATCGCGACATATGGATAGCATCCATGTTCTTAAGTTGATTACGGTAAGTACACCATTCATCTTTTAAATTATCAGGTAGTAGTTCATCCCACTCTAAACCAGCTAACCATAATTTCTGCATATAAATTTTTCCAACAATAGTAATAGGTGCTAGCCAGCCTAGAGGGTCAAAGGTTTTTGCGATACTCGATAAAACATTTCTTTTAGTTAACATTTCATTATCATTATTTTTCGTACAATCAATCAATAGTTCAAATGAATCACTCTTTGGTTTCCACAACACTCCTAATGCTTTCACTGATTCGTCTAATTGAATATTAATAGAACTTTGAGACATTTTTTCACTACTAGGTAGTTTATCAAGAACTAAATCACTATTTGATGCCCACTTGTGTAACGGAAAACCACCTTTTGCGAGTAGTTCAGTCATACGTTCTTGTAACGCTATGGCCTCTGTTTCCGTATCTGCCCCTGTCATCAAATCATCCATGTAGCAATCAGTTCTTAATATTTTAGCTTCTTCCTCATACAGGAGTTCTTCGTCATCAGCTAGTTGCAGTAACGTTCGGCAAGCAAGGTAAGGAGCGCAGGATGTGCCATATGTGACAGTAAGTAACCTGTATTCTTTCATAGGATCTTTAGGATTCTCACGCCAAATAATCCTTTGAAAGTCAGTATCTTGTGGTGCAACTCTTATCTGTCTGTACATCTGTTTGATATCGGCTACCAAGCAGATTTTGTGTTGTCTCCATCTGGTAACTAAGTCACGTAAGTCTTGCAGCAAGGGTGAACCAGTTAATAATTCTTCATTTAACGCTTTTCCATTTTCAGGTTTGGCGCTACCGTCAAAAACTACTCTGAGTTTGGTACTGACACTAGTTTCTCTTAGCACCGCGTGATGGGGTAAGTAATATACTTGTTTATTTGTTTTCTTTTTATCATGAATTTTAATGTGTTCTTTCTTTTCAGGTTCTTCGTGTTCTCCGTGTTCTTCTTCTTGTATTAATTCCATGTGACCCAGAGATTCGTATTGTTGTAAAAAATCACAATAATCTTTCTTATATTCCGGACGATGCATAAATTTTCTTTCCATTTGAATTAATCGTCGGACTGCTAGTGGTCTAGAATCACCGATCTTAATATCTTCTTCATCTTGAAAAGGTAGGCGAACCTCGTATCGTCCATCAGAATTTCGACGATGCGTATTCTTGTAAATATCTTCACACTGTATTTCTAAATTAGTCTTAAGTTTCTTGGTAGGTGCTTCTTCTAGTTCCCAGAATTTCCGTAGTAAATGATCCACTTCTACTTCATAATGATTGACAATGACTTGCCGTGGTTGTGAATCACTCGTATTTATCCTTCCAGATATCAACCATCCAAGATGTGAGTTGACAGCTATAAGAGAATTGTGTTTACGAATCCCTTCTATAATTATATCGCTATGGACGTCGGCACCAAGAAGAACATCAATTAAACCTGGTTTGTAAAATTCTGGATCAGCTAATTCCAGTTTTTCAGATAAAGGCCAGCAATTAACATTATATTCTTGCGAGGGTAATAGTGAAGTGAGCCGTCCAAGCACATATGCTTCAGTAGTAATCATAGGTGTCAATCTTTGTATACAGTGAAAATTCAGTGTCGTTGTAGCTTTAGAAGTTATTGTTTTATTTCCTTCCAGTCCAGAAATTCTTCCAAAAGTTTTCGTTTTATCAAGACTAAGTAGTTGTGTAGCTGCTTCAGTGATAAACGACGCTTGTGATCCCGGATCGATTAAAGCTCTGAGGTAATGAGTACTTCCATCTTTAGCTATAATGGCTATGCGTGCGGTAGCCAACAGTACATCTTGGTTTTTACTCATTTCATTTTTTAGACTAACTAGTGTTTTTTCCTCAGATGTTGTAGTTTCGGGAGCTTCAGGTGCTGCAGCCGTCTTCATAGGGTAAGTAGTATGGAGCAAGGTGTGATGACGTCGTCCACATTTCTTGCAACATATCGATTGTCTGCAACTTGTTACAGTGTGACCTTTAACAAGGCAGTTGAAGCAGATTCCAATTTTCTTTGCAAAGTCTCGTCTTTGTGTAACTTCTAAATCAGCGAAGTCTTTGCAATGGCATAAATAATGCCCTTGTGTGCAGTACGTGCAAGAAGTGTTTATTTCAGTTGCAAATGATTTTATTGGAGTATGAAATTTCGATGTTGTAGGTTTCATAGTGTTGGATTGTGTTTTTGTAAATTCACGATGAGGCTTAGACTGTTGTTTATTTGTTGACTCAATCATCTCAATTGTCCGGAAGCGACTTTCTAAGTAAGATGCCAATTCTTTAAAGGTAGGTATATCCTGAGAAGAACCAAGTGTCTGTTCCCAAAGTTTGTGTGATTCATTGTCTAATTTAGAAACTACTACATGAACAATAATTGCATCCCAAGAAGAAGTATCAATCTCAAGATTGTCTAGCGAATTCAAACATTCTCGGGTTGTGTCCAGTAATTCTTTCAAAGTGTGACCATTCTCTGTAAGTAACTTTCTTTGTTGTAATAATCTATTTAGAATAGTGTTAACTATAATTCTTTTATTGTTGAATCTATCATCTATCGCTTGCCATGCCTTATCATAGTTAGCTTCAGTTACCGCCAAATGTTTCAATAGCTTTTCGGCTTCACCGCAAAGGCTAGATCGCAGATAATGATGTTTTTCTACCTTTGACAGATTCGTATCGTTATGAATCAGAGATATGAACAAATCCCGAAAACTCATCCAGTCATTGTAGTTTCCAGAAAACTTCGGTAAGGATATAGGTGGCAGTTTAGCTCTCGGTTTAGAAACGTGCTTACACTCTGATGATGTACTTTCTTTAGTATTTGTTGTTTTCTCATCACTTTTAGCTATGTCTATCAAAAGATCTTTAATAAATGATTTTAACTCTAAATAGTTATCTTCTGCTTTTTGAAAATGCGCTTCTACATCATAGTGTAATTTCTTCAAAGTCTCCTCAGTTATAGATGTTATTACTTCGTCGTGTTGCTTAGTGTATTTCTCCCAGATATTTTCTAAGGTTTCAAGTCGTGTTTCTAAATAACCCCGTGTTAAACGCGTTTTAGGACTTTTCTTTGTGTTGATATGAAGACTTTCTAATCTTTGGGAGAGCAATTTTTGCGTAGTACAAAGTTCCGACATCTTTCAATATAACTTGTATCTTGTACAAGTTCAAACAATCAAAAAAATTCCAAGTCTTCTTGACTGAATTTTTCTAGGTCCAAAATTATGAAAACAATTCTAAGTCCACTAATCAGTAAAAAGTTAAAGTCCAATAATCTATGAAATATTCTAAGTCTTTTCGATAAAATCACAAATTTTTCTAAGTCTTTTTACTTTATCTATGAATATTTCACAAGTTATATTTCACTGACATAGTCTATTGTACATACCAAAATCCGTCTATGGCACTAACACTTTCCAACACTTAGCACTGTACTCACTCAAACTTAATCCGGTTTCAACGAAGGACCACAATGTTAAATGATGATAACTCAAAACACTTCTTTTCTTCAAAATATATTTAATGGAAACTGCACACAAAAAATAAACTCAAACTCTAACAATAAAATAAAAAAGGTAATGATTTCGTGAGAACGTAACCATAGTTTGTAATAAAAATGCACAGCGCCATCTCTTGGTGGGCCGCGCAGTTACATCTTAAACAGACATATCGTGGAAGGAAGAGCGAGGCGAGATGCCAGATGGCAACTAATAAAGATAAAACGTTTATGAATACGAGTAAAATTACAGTGAAAATTACACATTAATGAGTCAGTCAGTACCCTAAAAATATAGATTTATGTATAACACATCCATCACATGTCTTTCCGTCTATTTATATCTATTACAGTGTGAGCAATTGAAGAGAAAAACTAACGTATTTCTAATGACAATATTGATTCTCCCTTGTTATAGCTCTTTTAAGTTCACTTATTTTAAATACGATTCTCATCATAAGTGTAAAACTTGTACGTAATATAATCATATTATGTGTAAAACTAGTAATATTTCTCGCGATAAGGAAGGAAGGTTCATGTGAATTCACATTTTATCCTTATGATTGATTATTATTACTTCGATGCAACTTGCTATTTTCCGATTGTAATTAGGTACACCAAAATTTCGAAGGATCCATACATGATGAGGTTACGTTTGGTTGTCTACTTTAGGTATCGCGCTTACCTAGAAAATCAATGCCCCCCCTAGTATAAAAGTATTAAGGTCATAGATACACTGGCCGTGCTAGTAATTTGCATTAAAACTATAGTAATTTTAGTCTACAAATCCATATACTTTCTAAACATTGTGAAAGCGTTTTGTCATCGACATCATCCTGTGAACAAAACTTAGAACACTTAACACCTATGTTATGAATTAACACTACCAGGAAATATAGACCTAGCTAAAAAATAATAACATTACTAATATTTCGAAACAAATATCAGTTTTGATATTTTTCCTGGTAGGCTGGTACCAAACAGTATGTAGAACAAACAATACATTTTAAAACAATAATGTATTCTATGAGCGTGGGTTCCAATTACCACAAACGCTGTAGTGAATATATAATCGCAACGATCTCATTTCAAGGCCACATACTATCACTACAATAACGGTAAAGTAAAACCAAATACTAATGTTAGAACGTCGATTTGATATAAATTGCTTTTTATAAGGTCCAGTGATTAAAACCTTCACTGTCGAGTGCTAGGATATTCTTCACGTGTCTAATAAATCTATTAATGATAATTATTATATTTTGTGTGCATATTTCAATGGGTACTATTAATCATATCAATTAGGTACTTATATAAAGATGAAGAATTTGTTTACTTGAACGCGCAAATCTCGTATCGTACACAAGCCTACGCAAATCTTCGATACCTACTCGACGATTTTAGTCTCCAAGCGACTTCTTTTTTTTTTATCTGCGTCTGACTGCCAGTCCCCGGTTGGGATACAGGCGGTACCGCCATACAAAGTCGGCGGCGACGCGACGCAACTAGTGTACGAGGCTCAATGACCAGACTCTGGGAAATGTAGAAAGGGTAGGGGTAGGGGAACAATGTACAAATGACATGAGCATAGAAAAGAAAGCGGCTTGAAAGTCAGGGTCACTAACCACAAAGCCATCCGGTCTGTCAGGATCTGTCATCTGTAAAAAATTCTACTATCTATATACAGCCTGGTGACAGACGGGCAGACGGACAGCGAAGTCTCAGTAATAGTGTCCCTTTGGGTACAGAATCCTAAAAACGAATAAAATATATAACTGACATGAGCATGGTGCGCAGCTTGATGAAGTCGCAGTGGTCGGGGTTCTCGACCTCGACCACGCCCCACGGGTAGAGGCGGCCGCGCACGCGCCGCCCGCGCACCTCCAGCTGCTGGCCCGCGCCGCACACCGCGAACGGCACCGCCTCCTTCAGCTGACGCACCTGACCCACAACAACACAACGTGTACCACTGACATGAGCATGGTGCGCAGCTTGATGAAGTCGCAGTGGTCGGGGTTCTCGACCTCGACCACGCCCCACGGGTAGAGGCGGCCGCGCACGCGCCGCCCGCGCACCTCCAGCTGCTGGCCCGCGCCGCACACCGCGAACGGCACCGCCTCCTTCAGCTGACGCACCTGACCCACAACAACACAACGTGTACCACTGACATGAGCATGGTGCGCAGCTTGATGAAGTCGCAGTGGTCGGGGTTCTCGACCTCGACCACGCCCCACGGGTAGAGGCGGCCGCGCACGCGCCGCCCGCGCACCTCCAGCTGCTGGCCCGCGCCGCACACCGCGAACGGCACCGCCTCCTTCAGCTGACGCACCTGACCCACAACAACACAACGTGTACCACTGACATGAGCATGGTGCGCAGCTTGATGAAGTCGCAGTGGTCGGGGTTCTCGACCTCGACCACGCCCCACGGGTAGAGGCGGCCGCGCACGCGCCGCCCGCGCACCTCCAGCTGCTGGCCCGCGCCGCACACCGCGAACGGCACCGCCTCCTTCAGCTGACGCACCTGACCCACAACAACACAACGTGTACCACTGACATGAGCATGGTGCGCAGCTTGATGAAGTCGCAGTGGTCGGGGTTCTCGACCTCGACCACGCCCCACGGGTAGAGGCGGCCGCGCACGCGCCGCCCGCGCACCTCCAGCTGCTGGCCCGCGCCGCACACCGCGAACGGCACCGCCTCCTTCAGCTGACGCACCTGACCCACAACAACACAACGTGTACCACTGACATGAGCATGGTGCGCAGCTTGATGAAGTCGCAGTGGTCGGGGTTCTCGACCTCGACCACGCCCCACGGGTAGAGGCGGCCGCGCACGCGCCGCCCGCGCACCTCCAGCTGCTGGCCCGCGCCGCACACCGCGAACGGCACCGCCTCCTTCAGCTGACGCACCTGACCCACAACAACACAACGTGTACCACTGACATGAGCATGGTGCGCAGCTTGATGAAGTCGCAGTGGTCGGGGTTCTCGACCTCGACCACGCCCCACGGGTAGAGGCGGCCGCGCACGCGCCGCCCGCGCACCTCCAGCTGCTGGCCCGCGCCGCACACCGCGAACGGCACCGCCTCCTTCAGCTGACGCACCTGACCCACAACAACACAACGTGTACCACTGACATGAGCATGGTGCGCAGCTTGATGAAGTCGCAGTGGTCGGGGTTCTCGACCTCGACCACGCCCCACGGGTAGAGGCGGCCGCGCACGCGCCGCCCGCGCACCTCCAGCTGCTGGCCCGCGCCGCACACCGCGAACGGCACCGCCTCCTTCAGCTGACGCACCTGACCCACAACAACACAACGTGTACCACTGACATGAGCATGGTGCGCAGCTTGATGAAGTCGCAGTGGTCGGGGTTCTCGACCTCGACCACGCCCCACGGGTAGAGGCGGCCGCGCACGCGCCGCCCGCGCACCTCCAGCTGCTGGCCCGCGCCGCACACCGCGAACGGCACCGCCTCCTTCAGCTGACGCACCTGACCCACAACAACACAACGTGTACCACTGACATGAGCATGGTGCGCAGCTTGATGAAGTCGCAGTGGTCGGGGTTCTCGACCTCGACCACGCCCCACGGGTAGAGGCGGCCGCGCACGCGCCGCCCGCGCACCTCCAGCTGCTGGCCCGCGCCGCACACCGCGAACGGCACCGCCTCCTTCAGCTGACGCACCTGACCCACAACAACACAACGTGTACCACTGACATGAGCATGGTGCGCAGCTTGATGAAGTCGCAGTGGTCGGGGTTCTCGACCTCGACCACGCCCCACGGGTAGAGGCGGCCGCGCACGCGCCGCCCGCGCACCTCCAGCTGCTGGCCCGCGCCGCACACCGCGAACGGCACCGCCTCCTTCAGCTGACGCACCTGACCCACAACAACACAACGTGTACCACTGACATGAGCATGGTGCGCAGCTTGATGAAGTCGCAGTGGTCGGGGTTCTCGACCTCGACCACGCCCCACGGGTAGAGGCGGCCGCGCACGCGCCGCCCGCGCACCTCCAGCTGCTGGCCCGCGCCGCACACCGCGAACGGCACCGCCTCCTTCAGCTGACGCACCTGACCCACAACAACACAACGTGTACCACTGACATGAGCATGGTGCGCAGCTTGATGAAGTCGCAGTGGTCGGGGTTCTCGACCTCGACCACGCCCCACGGGTAGAGGCGGCCGCGCACGCGCCGCCCGCGCACCTCCAGCTGCTGGCCCGCGCCGCACACCGCGAACGGCACCGCCTCCTTCAGCTGACGCACCTGACCCACAACAACACAACGTGTACCACTGACATGAGCATGGTGCGCAGCTTGATGAAGTCGCAGTGGTCGGGGTTCTCGACCTCGACCACGCCCCACGGGTAGAGGCGGCCGCGCACGCGCCGCCCGCGCACCTCCAGCTGCTGGCCCGCGCCGCACACCGCGAACGGCACCGCCTCCTTCAGCTGACGCACCTGACCCACAACAACACAACGTGTACCACTGACATGAGCATGGTGCGCAGCTTGATGAAGTCGCAGTGGTCGGGGTTCTCGACCTCGACCACGCCCCACGGGTAGAGGCGGCCGCGCACGCGCCGCCCGCGCACCTCCAGCTGCTGGCCCGCGCCGCACACCGCGAACGGCACCGCCTCCTTCAGCTGACGCACCTGACCCACAACAACACAACGTGTACCACTGACATGAGCATGGTGCGCAGCTTGATGAAGTCGCAGTGGTCGGGGTTCTCGACCTCGACCACGCCCCACGGGTAGAGGCGGCCGCGCACGCGCCGCCCGCGCACCTCCAGCTGCTGGCCCGCGCCGCACACCGCGAACGGCACCGCCTCCTTCAGCTGACGCACCTGACCCACAACAACACAACGTGTACCACTGACATGAGCATGGTGCGCAGCTTGATGAAGTCGCAGTGGTCGGGGTTCTCGACCTCGACCACGCCCCACGGGTAGAGGCGGCCGCGCACGCGCCGCCCGCGCACCTCCAGCTGCTGGCCCGCGCCGCACACCGCGAACGGCACCGCCTCCTTCAGCTGACGCACCTGACCCACAACAACACAACGTGTACCACTGACATGAGCATGGTGCGCAGCTTGATGAAGTCGCAGTGGTCGGGGTTCTCGACCTCGACCACGCCCCACGGGTAGAGGCGGCCGCGCACGCGCCGCCCGCGCACCTCCAGCTGCTGGCCCGCGCCGCACACCGCGAACGGCACCGCCTCCTTCAGCTGACGCACCTGACCCACAACAACACAACGTGTACCACTGACATGAGCATGGTGCGCAGCTTGATGAAGTCGCAGTGGTCGGGGTTCTCGACCTCGACCACGCCCCACGGGTAGAGGCGGCCGCGCACGCGCCGCCCGCGCACCTCCAGCTGCTGGCCCGCGCCGCACACCGCGAACGGCACCGCCTCCTTCAGCTGACGCACCTGACCCACAACAACACAACGTGTACCACTGACATGAGCATGGTGCGCAGCTTGATGAAGTCGCAGTGGTCGGGGTTCTCGACCTCGACCACGCCCCACGGGTAGAGGCGGCCGCGCACGCGCCGCCCGCGCACCTCCAGCTGCTGGCCCGCGCCGCACACCGCGAACGGCACCGCCTCCTTCAGCTGACGCACCTGACCCACAACAACACAACGTGTACCACTGACATGAGCATGGTGCGCAGCTTGATGAAGTCGCAGTGGTCGGGGTTCTCGACCTCGACCACGCCCCACGGGTAGAGGCGGCCGCGCACGCGCCGCCCGCGCACCTCCAGCTGCTGGCCCGCGCCGCACACCGCGAACGGCACCGCCTCCTTCAGCTGACGCACCTGACCCACAACAACACAACGTGTACCACTGACATGAGCATGGTGCGCAGCTTGATGAAGTCGCAGTGGTCGGGGTTCTCGACCTCGACCACGCCCCACGGGTAGAGGCGGCCGCGCACGCGCCGCCCGCGCACCTCCAGCTGCTGGCCCGCGCCGCACACCGCGAACGGCACCGCCTCCTTCAGCTGACGCACCTGACCCACAACAACACAACGTGTACCACTGACATGAGCATGGTGCGCAGCTTGATGAAGTCGCAGTGGTCGGGGTTCTCGACCTCGACCACGCCCCACGGGTAGAGGCGGCCGCGCACGCGCCGCCCGCGCACCTCCAGCTGCTGGCCCGCGCCGCACACCGCGAACGGCACCGCCTCCTTCAGCTGACGCACCTGCTCAACAGAACATCACCCTTCTACATCATCTTTCTCGCATTAACGAATAAACTTCAAAACTGACCAATCTGAATAATTCTTTCACCAATAGAAAGCTACATTACAGGGAGTAACAGGCATAATACTCTCTCATCCTATTAATATTATAAAAGCGCAAGTTTGCGTAAAGGGATAATAATAATAAATGATAGATTGATGTTTTATGTTATATTATACTTTATACTAAAATTATAAAGAGGAAAGATTTGTATTTTTGTATGTAACGAATAAACTCAAAAAGTACTGGACCAATTTTAATAATTCTTTTCTTATTAGAAATCCCTGTATTTCCACAGGAACGGGAAAAACGCGGGTAAAACCGCGCGGAGGCAGTTAGTATTATATATTTTCTTATAGTTATATTAATTAACTAGTGGCTCCCCGTGGTTTCACCCGCGTACCCGGGAGGTCTTCCATTTTCCCGGGATAAAAAGTAGCCTATATGTTAATCCAGGTTATAAGCTATCTTTATTCCAAATTTCATTCAAATCCATTCAGTAGTTTTTACGTGAAAGAGTAACAAACATCCATACAAACTTTCGCCTTTATAATATTAGTAGGATTACCCACCTGCTCTTTGTAATCCTCGTCCTCGTCGCTATCACAGTCGGGCAGCGGATAAATCTTTATTCCCTCTCTTTCAATTTCCTCCATCACCTGTGAAATAAACAAAGAAATTAAAAACTCATTTATTAAGAATTATTTATTTCATTTTACTTTAAGAAAATGCCTTTCCTGATGACGGATCGCTTCAAAATTAGAAGCGCAATATAGGACTGTACATAATTAATGTAAATAATAAGAATAACATACCCTGCTCTTCAGCCTCTGAACTTCCTTCTTTGTAAGGCAATCGGCTTTGGCAATCACAGGAACGATGTTTACTTTGTTGTGAAGTTGCTTCATGAACTCAATGTCGAGGGGTTTCAACCTGCAAGATACATCAAATATTATTTATTAAATTTCTGTCAACGACCCTATTCAATAAACAAACAAAATAGTGAACAAAAAAGGTTAACACGATAATATGTTAGTATGATAATAATTAATAAATAAACAGATCTTTTCAAATTGAATTTCTGGCAATAGTTAATTTACTACTAAACAAAACCTAAAGCTAAACATAAAATGTCTACTATATGTATGTAAATTACTAATATAACAGATGCTTCAACCCCATAACCACTCATGCGTAAACCGTCTTCTTAATCGTGTGGAATACCGTGTAACTATCTAATAATAATCATGTGGAATGTCTCATTTACCCGTGTCCAAAAGGTGATATGAAGTAGAAGCAGCAGTGTATGCGATTATCGACAATGTTACGGCGATTGAGTCCACTCTCGTCGCGCAAGAACCGTTCGAATTGCTCATCGATGTATTGAATTATCGACTGTAAATAAATACATTATTCATGAATATGCGGAATACGTTACTCTCTCTCTGAAACAGATTGTAGAGAAATCATTTTTACATTACTAATTGTTGATATTCTTAAAAGCCATATTATGAAATATCAGAAATATGGTATGTGAGAAATGCAACTCTGTGGCTGATAAACTTATTAAGCTACAGTTATACATAGATTTCGCTCGTAATGGCCGGGAGTTGCATCGAAATATCCTTTAAACAAACAGTAAGCTGCTTATAGCCTACAAAGGGAGCATTCTAAGAAAATGACAAAAACAATCTCACACTCACACAGATGCAATGTTTACAGTAATACAAGTTGATGTTTGTTTACTTCCTGCATGACTCAGATAACAAGTGACAATACTGATATACAGTGATTTGTAACATCTGCATAAATATATATAATTCTGTCAATTTGCACAATGGTGTGTTTGCGAAAAAATATATAAATATATATTCAAACGTGTACATACCCGGAAACAATCTGTGTTGTCTATGGCATCTCCATATCCAGGCGTGTCGACGACAGTGAGTCGCAACTTCACACCTCGCTCCTCAATCTCCACTGTTGAAGCATCCAGCTTCACCGTTTGATTAGTTTTTTCTGCAAACAATGTTTTATTAGCATATTTGGCATCACAATTATTCTGATACACCTTAATCAGAAAACATTATATGTGCCTTTTATTTTTGAGGCAGGTTTATTAACAGCTATTCAAAATATACACAAACTTTAGGACAAGTACCTGATTGATAAAGATTTGTAATAAGTGTGACAAAAGACTTTAGTTATGCCAAACATGTATGAGACATCATAACCTTTACTAAGCGTGTTATCACAGCTAGATAATTGTTGTTGGTAACTTTCTTACTTTGCTTACACAGAACAAATAGACATGTTCAAACACCAAAATATTTGTTTATTAAAATTTTTATATGTGTTTGAGTAGAATCAACCCAAATACAAATAGGACAGCAATTTCATATGTAATGATATGTGTATTCTATTAGGCATTTTGTTTACTTATACGAATTAGGGTGACCGGCAACTAACCACCTGGCTTTGTAGTAAGTGACCCTGACTGTCAAGCCACTGTTTGAGATTTTAATTTATAGTAAGAATTTAGTCTTGATTCATCTTAGTGATCATTCTTTCTATAATTTCTTAATGTCTTTCTACCCAGTCGTATAGCTAACAACATAAATTTGTAAACATTGATGTTGCTAATGCATTTTCCACCCTGATTCATGATGTGTTAGCCTATAATGCTAAATTGACAATCAGACTAAATAGGTAATAAAATCACTTACCAATAGCATCAGGGATAATTCGTTCAGGATATAAATCTGTGAGGAAAAGTGAGTTGACAAGTGTCGATTTCCCTAGTCCACTTTCTCCAACAACCATTAGTGTGAACTCAAAGCCCTTTTTCACTGATTTACGGTGCACCTGGTTTGGGAGGTTTGCAAATCCCACATATCCTGGTGTCTCCAAGTTGGAAAACTGATTGGGAAAAAAATAAATATATATCGGATGTAGGAACACTGAATAAATGATTTACTTCATACATTAAATTATTATATTACATTACAATAACAACTATTCCTGTTAATTAGACTTCCACAACAATCACAATATGTTTTTTTTTTGTGTATATATTATATTTAGCTCAATATACATCTGTTGGATTCATATTTATTCTTATAGACAATTTGAATCCCTTTTTTGACCCAAAGTACAGCATACACATCATCATTATATAGCATCTAACCCTCACATTGATTCTCTTGGATAATAAATAAATACTATTTCATTGTTTCTATCTAGATCTGTATATTTATTATGTAAAAAGGTTAACTAAAGTATAAAATAGCTTTAGTAAATAGATTCAAAACAGACATTAAATATTCTAGTGGCACAAATGACTGACATACATAATGTACCCACTTGCACTAGCAGAAGTCATTGTTCTAGTTACACTGAGGCTAAACTTTTGTCTTGGTATACATTAACTGACCGGAAAATCAATAAATCATAACTAATGAAAAGATGGATCGTATTATTAAACCCAACTACGTATAGAGATGAGATACATTACATCCTCCATTGTATTCTAATTTCCGGAAAGGAATTCTTTAAATAATCCGACATATCTACCGCTAAACTAAACAGAATATTTTGTGAGCATTAGACTCAAAAATAGTCACATACAAACGGCAACTGAGAAGTGTTTTTTTTAAATAACTTACATTTTTAGGAGTTTCGTTAGACATAATTAAAGCTTTATTTCCTTTACTTTAATTCGTCAACAGAGTTTATTTCACTGACCAGATAGATCGACCACGTTTGTTAACTTTATTTAACTTTCTTTTTAACTTTGAACAATAATCTGAACCCCACAACAAACGCATCAAATCGGATCACTTACTCACTCCAATTCCAATTCCAATTTGTTGCTTATGGCTCCATCGTGTTACCGATGACTCTGCCAATGTCATAGTCGGAAAACGCAATTACTCAATAAATTAGGACGAAACGGAATACCGATAAATTCTATGAGCATATTAAGTATAATGTAAGAGTTATTGATTAGTAGAATAATAATGATGAAATAATAAATATTATATAAAAATGTAAATTAAAGACTTATTTCATTAATTGTTAGAAATTTTGTTAATACCTTAATAAAAGGAGAGTGTACTGAAGATAATAACACATTAAGATTAACAGGACGAGGAAAATCAGGGCCTAAAATATCGTATAAAGGGGTGGAAATTTTTAGACAATTAAAGAATATGTGATCCAAGGTACCCTCCTCAAGACCACATTCACACAAAGAGCTATCTAGAATTCGTAATTTAGCGAGAAATGCAGGGGAGCACACATGGCCTAACCGAAGTCGAATAATAGTGGAAGTTAAAGATTTTGAAAATCCGCGAAATTTAAAAAACCATGGCTTGGTAGGAATCATAGGTTGCAGGAACCCATAATTCTTTCCCTTCACCATTCTGGAAGCTTGCCATAAAGAATCCCAAGATTTCAACAAATTTGGTTTCGCAGAATTTTTCAGGTCTCTCGAGAAAAACTTTTTATGAGTTTCAATGCCCAAATGAACAGCCTGTTTAGCACATCGATCCGCATTTTCATTACCAATAATGCCACAGTGTCCAGGAATCCAGGCCACGACAACATCAATACCAGCGGAAAAACATTTATATAAAATACTTTTTATTTTTAAGGTAAGATAAAATCGTTCTTTGGCATGAAAAGGAAACTTCTTTATGTCTTGAAGTAAACTAAGGGAGTCCGAAAAGATTATAGTTTTATCAAGAGAATGAGATTCTACATAAGATACTGCCTCCAATAGAGCTATTGCTTCGCCAGTAAAAACAGAAGTAAGAGGAGGACATTTAAAACTAAGAACAATTTGGTATTTCGGAATCCAGACAGCTGAACCAACGTTCTCCTCGTTTGAAAATTTTGAGGCATCAGTAAACATACAGAGCCATCCACTAAAGTCTTTTTGTAGCAGTCTATTAAAATTTTGATTAGCACCAGGGTCGTCTCTTTGGATACCAAAGTTCAGAACTATTCGAGGTTGAAATATGAGAGAATTAAAATCAAATACAAATAAGGGGTCTTTGTCCATGCAGAAAATAGGATGACGAATACTGGTATACTTATTAAAACTTTTAACAAGAGGAGTAGAGTCTTTATGAGCCCAATATCTGGATTCAGAGGAGAGGCGAGATAAAGAAAAAAGTTTATCAAACAACATATGGGATGGGTTTTGGAAAATATTAGAAAAAAACCTATCACACAGATATTGTCTACGAAGGAAAAGAGGGGGTTCCAGGCATTCTACTTGGAGAGCGTTTGTTGGCGAAGACTTCATAGCTCCCGTAATAATGCGCAAGCACTTTGCTTGGATCCTATCCAATTTAGCGAGGGCAATTTTATTGCATGGCTCTAAAATAAAACAACCATAATCAAAATGACTACGAATCAATGCATTATAAAGCAACTTTTGATTGTAAGGATGCGAACCCCATCGGACCCCTGATAAAGATCGGATGACGTTCACACCATTTTCACATTTAACAGTAATATATTTAAGGTGATGCAAGCCGGACAGTTTGGAATCGAAAATGACTCCGAGGAATTTAACTTTATCTTGAAATAAGATAGGCTCATCATTGACGGAGAGATCTAAGCGAGGGATTTGTCTTTTCCGCGAAAACACGACTGCACTACATTTAGCAACAGAAAGAGAGAGATAGTGCTCACTGAGCCAGATGGATAGGTATCTTAAAGCTGAATCTAAAGAATCAGTAACGTTAGAGAGAGATTTCGAGGAGGCATATAAGACAATATCATCAGCGTACTGTAATATGTGACAAAAACAGTTAACGGTCTTATCAAGGTCTGAGGTATATAAGTTGTAAAGTAGAGGACTTAGCACTGATCCTTGCGGAAGACCCTTCCAGACTAAGACGGGAGAGTGAAGCTCACCGTTGACTCTGAGTGAGATGGAGCGTGACATGAGAAGATTACAAATGACAGTTATCATCCTAGATGGGATGTTCAAATGACGTAGTTTTTCCTTGAGCAGAGGAAGATGAACATTGTCATATGCTGATGAAATGTCTAAAAATACGCCAATCAGGCTCTCATCGCGAGAAAATGCAAGACGAATATCAGTTGAGAGGACACTGAGGCTATCCATTGTACTCATACCGCGTCTAAAACCAAACTGGCATCTAGGCAGGATTTGTTTACTCTCAACAATCCACTCCAATCGATTTTTTAAGAGATGTTCAAAAATTTTTGATAGAACCGAAGATAGGGCAATGGGTCTATAGGAGGCGGACTCAGAAGGATTCTTCCCTGGCTTGAGGATCGGCACAACAATTTGGTTCTTCCAAGATGCTGGAACACTACCTGATATATAAATACAATTAAAAATATGCAAAAGAAATAATTTGGACGAAAATGAAGATTTAATAATAAAAGAATATGGAATCCCATCAATACCAGGGGAAGAATCCTTAAGTTTGTCCAAAGCACAAGAAAGTTCATCTGAAGAAAACGGCTCATTCATTGGGTCATGAGGGATAGGGGAAGAAGTAGAAGGATAGGAGGGAAAGCTGTCTTCACTAGGAACAAAAGGAGGGGCTAATTTATTTTTAAAATCTGAAACCCATGAAGTGGGATCATTAGAAGAGATATTGTAATTGTTGGTGAGGCTTCTACGAAATGATTTAACTTTTTTCCAAACAAGAGAAGGAGGTGATCTAGGTGAAAGAGATTCACAAAATGATCGCCAACCTTGAGATTTTTTTTTGGAAAGTAATCTCTTTGTCCGAGCGGAAGTTTTTTTAAAATTAATATAGTTTTCCATAGATAAATTTGATGAAAATATTTTTTCAGAATTATTTCTCAAACGGACAGCAGTAGTACACTCCGAATCCCACCAGGGAGGAGATGAGATCTTACCACGAGCTGAGTTTTTAAAGGGAATCGTCGTATCTGCAGCAGAAATTAGTGCATTAACGAACTCATCATATAATAATAGATAGTTGTCCATATTCACAGGAGGAAGGGCTAAAATATAACAGTCAGTAGAACTGGAAAATTTGTCCCAGTCAGCAAGATTGAGTCTATATTTTAAAAGGGGAGAAGGATCTAAAGTAGGAGTAAAAGTGCGATGCCAGTGAATTAGAATAGGAAAATGGTCACTTCCATAACAGTATGGAAGCACAGACCAAGATAATGAGGGAACAAGGTTGGGGGAAGCTAAAGTCAAATCTACTGCACTAATATTTTGGGTCGGAGATACTCTCCTAGTTGCCGAGCCATCATTAAGAATGCACACGTTTAAGTCATCAAATAAATCGAGAAGAAATGAGGAAACAGAGTCACAGTAATGTGAGCCCCATAGCAAATGATGAGAATTAAAATCTCCTAAAATAACAAAGGGACCTGAAATGAAGGAAAAAATGTGAGATAACTCATTAATTAAATTAATATTAGGGTGAGGAACATATATGGAAACAAAAGAAACATCAAGAACTCTAGCGGCAACAATATGTATAGATGGACTATGAGAAGGGAGAGGGATTTGAGAGAAGGATAATGATCTATTGATGAGAAGAGCGCAACCCGCCCACCCATCATCCCGATCATCCCTAAGACATGAATAACCAGAAATTCTAAAGGGGGAACCAGGTTTTAGCCAAGTCTCTGCAATCGCAAAGACTAGAGGATTATGACAATTCAAAATATTAATAATTTCATGCTTTTTATGTCGAATGTTTCTGCTATTCCACTGAAGGAGACTTTGCGACATCTTTAAAGTTGTAAGTAGTGAACAGTTTTTGAAGGAGAGTAAAGACATTGTGGGGAATTGCGTCGGAGAATTTTGTTAGAATATTTAGGACAACGGATAGTAAAAGTTCAATGAGGTTATCATTTGGGGACGGCGAATGACAAGAAGAGCGGGGATTGGGAGGGGAGAGGGGGGCCGATAGATCATCAGGTTTAGATGGAAACCCACATCCATTCGCCTGAGATGACTTTGGCGATTGAGTGAGAAAATGATGGGAATGAATGTCATAACCTTTTTGTAAACTAGGTCTCGGTTGACGTTCCGAAAATACAGTCTTTTTATAAGATCTAGAAACCGAAGGAAGAGAAGGGGAGCGATCCCCATTTTCCTCTTCAATATTTGGCAGATGATTTTGTAGGACAGGTGACGAAGCAAAAGGAGTAGCGGTAACATCGGCAAAGGATCGTTTAACTGGACGAAACCGTTGAGCAGCCTCTGTAAAGGAGATATTTTCCTCAGTCATAACGATCTTAATAGATTTTTGTCTGGAATGTTCTGGACAACTGGGAAATGTAGCCATATGTTGACCAGAACACAACAAACAAGTAGCCCTATTCTCAGGGACAACACAGGTATTGCCTTGGTGAGGTTGAGCACATCGGTAACATCGAGGGTTGGAGCGGCATTGCGACAAGACGTGACCAAACCGGCAACACTTGCGGCATTGAATCGTGGGGAGCTGGTAAACAGATACAGGAAGAGAACTATTATAGCAAAAAACTCGTTCTGGTAGTCTATTTCCAAGAAAAGTTAAAACTACAGCAGTGGACGGATACCACTCGGTTTGACCATCTTTAGTAGTTTTTCTATTTAAGCGTCTTGCTTTAATAGCTTGACCGCAATTACTAGGGTAGGACATACCTGTCATCAGCTCCTCTAATGACCAGTCAGTCGGAACATTTCTTATGATACCCATACGGGTGATTTGGAATCTTGGGATCATTGCGGACAAGCTGCAATCTTCCAAAATAGAGTTGGATAAAAAATCATTAGCCTCCTTGGCAGTTGAAAATTCCACACTGATTCTACCTCGACCAGCCGGCTTAATGCCACCCTGCATAACTCCAACGACGTTATTTTTAAATAAAATTTGCGCCAATTTTAACGTTTGTAATGACGGGGAGGCCGTAGAAGAAACAATAATTGAGAAAGGACCCTTATCAAAATCGTTATATTTTAATTTACTTTCAAAATCCGGACATACATATACGCTTTGTAACGAAACAGCTGGAAACTTAATTTTTTTGGGGATTTCATCGGATTTCTCAGCTGAACGTTTCAAGCAAGGCTTTGAACGTAAAGAAGATTGTGACAAATCAAAATTATCTTCTGAGCCACCCCTATCGGGGGGCTCATCATTATCAGATTCCATAAAAACTAACCGATATTAAAGATGCACAAAACACTAAATCGTAGCGAAAATACAAAACAATTAATAGCTCAAAAAATTTTTTTCCAATTTAAATTTCCAGAACAATCGCGAACACGTACGTCTTCCAACCAATCCCCACTTACTCACTCACTAATACTCACTATTCACAAATTCTAATGACATGATGACATATAGCCATAGGATAGGTAGGGTAGGACCATAGATAATACATACACTATTTATAATAGAGGTGGTATTCGACCGTACGAATTATTTTCATGGCGGAAAAATGTTGCCAGAAACAATGAAATGCTTAAAATTGTACGTAATACATATATTTATTTCCAATATATCTAAAAATAGTTATTGTACACACTACGTATGGACTACGCATAGCACATAAATAATTTAATCTATACTAATATTATAAAGGAGTAGAGTTTGTTTGTTTGTTTGTTTGCTTGAACGCGCTAATCTCAGAAAGTACTGGTCCGATTTGAAAAATTCTTTCGACATTAGATAGTCCATTTATCGAGGAAGGCTATAGGCTATATATCATCAAGCTACAACCAATAGGAGCGGAGCACCAATGAAGAATGTTTCAAAATCGGGAGATTTATTTTCCTGTTGAGAGCTTCCGCTGCGTACGCTGCGTAAACGGTTAAAGTTACGCTAAAATGATGTATGACAGAATTGTTTCCCTTCAAAAGTTATAAAAAAAAGTCCGCGATAGCATATATCTATCTGTTAAGGTTGGCTCACTATAACCATTTTTATACTATTCAAATTTGTTCGAAAATGAAGCATTATTTGTGAAGATGTTTTTATAAAGATGATATTAATCCTTATCCAAATAAATACGTTATTCATCACAACTATTTAATTTAAAACAAAATTGCCATTTACAGCATTCGATTTCAATGAATATCTTAGGAGATATCGCAAATTTAAAATAACATCGCAGCAAAATAATTATCAAGTAGGTACTGCGCGCACCTTACGTGCCGGGCCGGCGTGCAGTCATCATCTAGCTCTGCGAAACCCTCTTTCTACGTAAACGAAGTCGCGGGTTGAAAGTTAGCGTTTGCCCGAAGTAACTATTCCACGCGGACGAAGTCGCGGGCAAAAGCTAGTAATTAATAAAATTATATTTATTAAACCATTATTACCATCATATAGCGTGGCGATGCAACGCCCCGGCCTATACCTATATCCAGCCCTGTATCACCCAGCCAACTATAAGGTTTACCCTCCCTATACATGTTACACAAAAAAATTTAGATAGCTCGCCTACTTCGCTGCCTGATAATAACGTGCCCATTGAGGTACCTCTTCTCTAGTTATTATGTATCATCTATGGTACCCTGTACCTATAATATTTAGTGCAATTTATTTATTCTGTACTAGTGGCTCCCCGCGGTTTCACCCGCGTTCCCGGGATAAAAAGTAGCCTATGTGTTATTCCAGAACATATTCTAGCTCTGTGCCAAATTTCAAGCAGATCCCTTCAGCCGTTGGAGCGTGAAAGAGTAACAAACATCCATACATACAAACTTTCGCATTTATAATATTATAGTAGGATTAAAAATGTCGTTTATTGTGAATTTGAATTTAAAATTTAAATTAAATGAGGAAAACGTACATGAAATGAAACTTTAGTCATTGCAATTGATTTAGCATATAATTTTTTCTTATCTGTAATGTTTTTAAATGTTTTTGAGTGATTTGGTTTACATTTTAATTTTCCTTTTTCAGAAATATAATCAATGAAATCCTTCATTCATTCTTCAATCGTAGACTAAAAGCTGATATGGGAGAAATAAGTAAGTTGACCTTCAAATTATTGCGTATAATTTATAAGAGTGGTAAAGTTAATTGACATGTAATATCACCTTCCTTAGTAATATAAGTATTAATAAGTCACTCTATTAATGTATTTTGAATCATGTCATTATTGAGTAAATGATTGCAAAGAAAGCCTACTTATTACTAATAACAAAAACTTACAAGAACTATCATTAGAGACATTGGCAATACTCAGGCTATTGTAATAATCTTGTAAAATAATATTTTTATTAATTTATATACTTAAATAGAAAAAGAAATAAAATACTTTACAAGACTAAGTTGTGATATGAGAACTTTCTTTTAAGAAAATTTTCTGTTTCTGCTCTTAAAATGTTTTTGTAAAAAGTATAAGAAAAATTCTTATGGAAAAAATGGGAATGTTTAAGTGGGTATTGCAGGGGGAAGCTATTATAATAAATAATTTATCAGTTTAAAACGCTATTAATTATAATGAATAGTTTATTAGTTTAAAAGCTATTAATTAGATAATTTTATCAATAAATTTTACATGAGAATTGCTTGTTAAAGTTTTAAAGAATCAAATATTTTTCCGTTTCATTGATTACTTCTAGGCTTGGTATTAAATTAGCATAGATACTATCCAAATGGAAAATAAACAAAACAATTTTTTCTGCTGTCTTTGTGGAATATAAAGTGTCCTCGGAATATTTAATTATTTTTTATTTGAATAGTCATTATTTCCTCATATTGACCAAAACGGTCATTTATTTTTACTTCAAAACCTCTGTGCCCTAACTACCTAGTTCTTTAAGTTTGCAAAATTTTAAGCATTGGTATTGCATGCTAAGACAGACAAAAATCAAAGACACCTATTTGTTAAATAGGTATACATTGTTTGAAAGTAAATATATGTGAAACCCTGCTCTGGATTGTTCCAACTGCCTACTAATAGTTGATTATTTTTTAGAACCTTGGCAACGGTACACAGCTATTATTATCATTATTGCATTATTCATCAATGGAATTGTGTTATTATGCACATGTGATGAGGTATGTATAAATTTTACACACATATGACAAGAATTGTTGTGTGTATGAGGAGTTTGGGAGGATGTATGGATGTTTGTAACTGTTTCATGGCAAAACGGCTGAAGGGATTAATGAAATTTGATACAGATTAAGAATATATTCTGGAATAACACATAGGCTACTTTTTATCCTGGTTAAATTAAAAATCCCGTGGGGACCCACTAGTCAACTATAAATAGTCATTCATGGTGTCTCAGTATGCTGGAATATAATCCTGGTCAAAAAAATATCCTGGTCAGCTAAGGTGGGAAGCATGTAAAGCCTTAAATGACATTTTTTCACAACTTGAGGATGCTAATCAGCCAGACAATAACTCAAGCTCATGTTATGATTTGAATCTGGGACCATTGCCACTTTCAAAAGCTTTGCACTGTGGGTAGATGTATAGCAATTAAACAGTATGTAAATAACTATACCTGCACTGAAACAATTCATGGATGCCGTAGTTATACTAAGATGCCCACCAACTTTTCCTATCTAGATTTAATTCACTCGATTTTCGTGCTATCACAGGATTATGTGGTCTCCACTGAGCTGACAGAATACTCAAATTGCACTAACCGTGATGGTAAAAGATGCGCCGACGAGGTGTCATCAACATGTGCCTGTTCAATAAATTTGGACTTGAAGAGCGATTTAAATGGTACCGTCGTCATGTTTTATGAACTGGAGACATTCACACAAAATAATGCATCTTACGAAAAATCAAGGTATATATTATTTAAAATTTTTAATTTCAATAAATTTCTTTCAAAAATCAAAATCAAAATCTTTTTTATTCAAATAGGCCTCAATAAAGCACTTATGAATAGTCACTTTTAAAGCTCGGTTCTGATAGTAGTTTTTACTGAGAAGAGCCGGCAATAACCTCAGTAATTACTCTTTTCAAAAACCAACTTACATCTAATACAATAGTGATTTTTACAAAATGTGAAATAGCTTGTAGCGAGCATTTCACTGCCAAGGGTCTTTTTCTAACAAGTAATCTGATACACTATAAAAGCCCTTTCGATATAAAGACGACATTTCAATTATACTGAAAACTACAACTCATAATGAAGACGTTTAAAAAGAGTAAATAATTTCATGGGGAAATCCTCATGGATACCTTGCCTACTCGGTTTATGCTATGCCGGACTCGAACGACTAAAACTCCATGGTGGTCGCCATCAGCGCTGTAGAGGGGTCAGGGTTCTCCGTACGGAACATACGTGGACCCCTCCATGCGCAACGCTGATAGCCCGTCTCGGGGGAAGCGATTAGCAGCTTCCCCCAGCAAGTATAGCTATACCTACCTATAGCTATCCCATATAGCTGTAGGTAGGTAATATCTTGACTTACTAATATTATAAACTAAGGAGTTTATTTGTTTGAACAATCTGATTAGATTGGTTTAGGAGCTTATGGTTAGAATTGAAAAAATATAGCATCACCATTTTGCCTAGTTTAACCAATTTTATTTATATCAGGGATAACAAACAGTTGGCTGGTGAACTGTTACCCTCGCCGTCGGACGATTGTGGAGAATTCACGTATGATGATACTCCCAAAGGTCGCATGCCTATAGCTCCGTGTGGTGCCGTAGCAGACTCCATGTTTACAGGTTGGTTTACAAAAACTTACACAAATTTACCAGATTGTAAAGTTCTATACATAGCCTATTTATCTTTAATATAGATACTTAAATATATTAACATACTAGCTGCCGTCCCGCGGTTTCACCCGCGTTGTTCCCATTCCCGTGACCGTGATCACAAGGGTATCAAAAATAGATAGGACCTGATTCTCAGACCTACTGAATATGCATATAAAATTTCATAAAAATCGGTCAAGCCGTTTCGGATGAGTATGGTAACTAACATTGCAATTAATGTAGTAAGGCGGTGAATTAAAGTAACAAATTCATGTGCTCACGGCTTATGTAGTTTTTTGTAAATGCCTAATTAAAAAATACCCACTCACGTCAACTAGATTATTTCGATACATAACATCCAAATACTTTCTTTTTTAGATTATTTCTCCTTAGTAACAAAACAAAATTCCTTTGTTCCGGCTCTTTATAGCGGATTACTTTCGGAAGAAGATAAAAAAGGATTTCACAATCCACCGGGAGATCCTTTGGAGAAAGGTACGTCGATTGTTATTTTATTCAGAAATTAAGCACTAATAAAAAAAATGTTAGAGCCTCTCTTCTTTGCACCTTCACATAATATAGGCGGAAAATTCTGAAAATAAAATGTAATACCTACCTATAAACATAATTATAATAAAAGCTTTCAGTTAAATTGTTAAGAACAATATGGTTTCATAGATTTTATCAAATTTGTCAATATTTTAGATTCACCCTATGCTTAATTAATATCATGCATAATTTCTCTAAAATGGGTGTGAGACCAATTCGCAAGATTTTTAATTGTATTTTGTTGTTATTACAGCGTTTGAGAACTTTACTAAACCGAAGAGCTGGCTCGACCCGGTTTGGAAGCTTGGTACAGGCTTGAATAATGGATTTGAGGTATGTATAAATAAATAAAAATTTTGCTAGCTGCGGATCGCAAAATGAATGTAAAAATAAAGTCGGTATACGGGCGAAAGTTTTACGTGACAACGACTTAACACAACAAACATAACGTGACGTAACGTGAGCGGAGCGTAACGCAGTTTCTTGAAGTGTCACCCGGCAAACCAATTTATAAGACGTTGTCACGTCAAAATTGTTTTATCTAATAGCCCTTCACAAGCACTTATGAATAGTCAGACTCTAACGCTCGGTTCGGAAGGTTGGTTTTTCTGAAAGGAGCCGGCAATAAACTCAGGTATATTCAAATAAATTTCTTATATTTCAGAACGAAGCGTTCATAGCGTGGATGAGAACCGATAGGAAACGAAAACCTATATGGCGCGTAGACCATTCAAAACCAAATTACGAAGCAGGACTACCGAAAGGTAGCTACGTCATAAAAATCAACTATGGTAGGTAATTATTTCACACTAGTTATTTTATTTGTCGCTTCGCATTTTTACCTAGGTTACTAGAACTTTCTATGGGTAATATTCTGTCTTCCTTATGTAAAACCTAGCTGAACTCCAGTACTGAGGGTGAATTTTTTTTATGTAGTAAGTTTCTGCTCCTACCAAGATGTTACAAATAGGAATGATTATGGAAGAACTAAAAGGATAACCCTCGACTCTTTCCCTTCTACTGTTTAATGTACCGTCCATAATTGACTAAACGATAATAAGAATCCAGTACTAAACAAACTAATTACTTTGATTTTGTGCGACGGTTAACAAATAACACCTTTTTATGTTTCAGAATACCCTTCAGCAAGGTACAATGGGCCAAGGAAATTGTTTGCTGAACATAAGATAACTATGTGCAACTCAACCAAATTCGTTATTGGCGCCATATCGCTTGCCATTGCATCGTTATTGGCAGTCTTATTTGTTTTGTTCTGGAAACTGAATACATTAAGATCAAAATATTCAGAATGGATAAGCGTAAAATAGGTAATCTACACTAATATTATAAAAATAATTTTGTTTTCTGTGTGTATGTTTGTAATGAATAAACTCAAAAACTACAGTACCTGTTTTAAGAATTCTTTCACCATTGGAAAGCTACATTCGGCCTAAGTAAGATAGGCTATATTTTAATCTCGTTCTCTTACGGACACTGGAACTATGCTGGTAAGGCCGCAAGTTAAATATAATTTAAGTGGTTTGACGCTTTGGAGTTCCTAGTATACTTGAAATAAATTATTATATGAGATTGGGTTTCGGTGAAGGAAAACATCGTGAGGAAACTTGCCCGTAACGTCGAAATTAAAGGCATTTGAAGTCACCACTCTCATGTCAAGGGATGCATGGCATGGTGGACAATGGCCTGAACTCCCTCGTTGTTAGGGTAGGCTCGTGCTCCTCAGTGAAGACGTGTATATGCTTTGGGCGGTACCTGTGTCGAATCGGAAGGGAGGAGACGACGTCGTGCCACGGGTGCGGCGCCGGCGATGACACGGCACAGCACACCTTAGAGGTGTGCCCGGCGTGGTCGGGCGAGCGCCGCACCCTGGTGGCGGCGGTTGGCGGTGACCTCTCACTTCCTGGCGTCATATACGCCATGCTGGGAAGTGAGAGGGCATGGGAGGCAGTCGCCTCCTTCTGCGAAATGTCCATTTCGCAGAAGGAGGCGAGGGAGCGGGAGCGCGAGGTTGACCCCTTAGCGCCCCCGCTCCGGCGCAGACGAGTGGGGAGGAGAAGGCGGCAATACATAGCCGCCCTCGCCCCCCCGTAGTGGTGCTGGCTGGCGGGGAATGGGACCCCCTGCCAGCTGTAATAGCCCACCTGTCTAGGAGGGGGACCAAGTGATCCTGGTCCCCTCCTTCTTGGCGCGGAGGCCCTGTCTTTTAGAGCTAGGCCAGCTTGCAGATGTCGCGGTTGAAACACATTAGTGCGCCCGTGACATCTGCAAAAAAGCATAGAGGATCACCGAAAAAAAAAAAAAAAAAAAAAAGTGAAGACGTGTATGACCTTGTGGTGTTGCCGTACTAATAAAGAATAGGTTCAATGGTAAAGGGTGTCCATGGCATGCCATCATTGCGATGAGACCATGTTGGTATAGTAGACGTTGTTTATTGTACGTTCCTAATAATAAATAAATAAAACAACACAGACCAGTGAAATGATTATATACTTGTTTCTTACAGGTTCGCTTATTCCAGAAAGCCATTTAAAACTGCGAAGAAAAAAAGAAAGAAGCTTTCGATGTTTGCATATGCTCGCATTTATTAATTTATAACAATATCATTATGCTTACAGTATACATACCATAAGAATATTACATAAGTATAAGTAGTTGTAGGTTTTAAAGAATAATGAAGACAGTACTGTAGCGCGCTTCGTTGCTGACAATTAATGGTGCTTGGAACTGGAACGGAAATTGATCCGTGCTCCGGGAACTCCAGAAAAGGCAACTAGGAATTATTTAGACTGTCGCCTTGCTTACTTTGCTTAGGCAGAACTAGAACTCTGAAAGACTAGAAATGCTATCACCTATCACTTTTGTATCTAAACACTATTTGATCTGAACCCACGGTGATTCTCATTTAAAATAATTTAATTCATAGAAAGTGACTGAAAGTATTCTAAAAAAAAACAATTTAGCATTTTGTACTGAGTGTTCTGAACAATACATAATGTAGGTTGGTATTTTTATTACCCCACAGTCTTATAAGATAGGTTTTTGAGAAAAAAAACAAAATCGCAGATTTTGGGTGGGACCCATTTCAAATTATAATCCGAAAGAAAATTAATGGGTTGCGTTTGCAACTTAAATAATTATAGTCTATTAAAACCAAAGTAGAGTATACTTTGTTTATAGTTTATTTTAATTGAGTTTTTTACTCTCTTGTTTCCGGTTTAAATTGTAATTTTTTATTTTATTTAGGAGTTGAAATAGCTATTGTTCTTAAACAACTCTTTTTTTTGGGAGGTGCATAGAAACGGGAAACATGTACTAAGTTCTTTATAGGTATATTCCAAAAAATAGATTTTCATAATTTTACTAAATTGTTTTATTCCCTCAGATACGATTTACTAATAATATTAATATGAATATATATGAGATTATCGTAATCTTAGAGCATTTATTATGGTCATCTAAGATCGTAATGCGTTATTTGCCTACCTACCTATGCTCAATTGGTTAGTTTTTTTATAAAATGATTTTAGCCTTAGAATGAAAATTCCATAATAACTAATCATATTAAACCCAGCTATTAATGTATCAAGATATAATAACTCTTATAATATACTTTATTTTTTTTCCGTTGTATTACATGGCATGTGTATTTGCCAATGTCAAATTTATAAAACGAGGAAACTTTTTCTTATAATATTTCTTCGAGTAAACTTATCAATTTATGACTGGTTACCCTAATAATGATGTCATTTTATGAAAGAAATGTATTGATTAAATTGTGAATGAGTAAACAATAGGGCTGTCTAGGGCTGCCAGATCTATACTTTTAACCCCCCCATGTTTCTTCTATGTTAATAAATAAACAAATATTAAAATTCATCAGGTGTTATTATAATTTTATAGATATGTAATTTACTATAACATGGGCCGATAGTTTCGTACAGTTAAAAGATTAATTAGATATTTTTAGTTGCTATTTCGTCGTTGTTATAGAGTCTGGCTAACGAAAGTAGGCCTTGGAATTATTTGCGAACTTTTTATATAGCAACTCTGTATGAACGTCAACGTCAATTTGAGTAGACAATATTATTTTGATACTTTGAACACCTACCTATCCAGTCGTCTTAATAAAATTTTGATTTATAACTTAGGTACGTATCCTTACAAATAAGTTACTTACGCTTCTTCGTATTGAATAAAACTAATTATATTCATTCGTACATCGCATCAGTCAACGTATTCATTTTAATAACATCACATATTATGTTTTACGTGTATACTCATAATTAATTTTTGCTGTATTTTTGTTGGTAATTTATTATTTATTATATGATTTATTGTACATACAAAACGATATATAACAGAGGAAAAAAAAACAATTAAAATACATACAATGGTAATTTTAAAACGATTAACTTTCTTTAACAGAGAATCTGCAAGATGTCGAAGGAGTTGATGAAATAGTAAGAACTATGTTCTTATACTGTCTATATATAGGGTTTTTCATTAAGAGCGCTCGAACTTTGAAATGAAATAAAACAACCTGTATAAGTGATATTACTACAATTTTTATAACATTTTAAAGAATATTCAATGACATTATGTGTGGAAAATAATATCAGCCAAATGGCCACTGCGACTCCGCTGTAGATGGCGTATTCTGGTGGACTAATCTTGGAGGACGTCTTCGCATAAATGGTCAATTTCACGAAGAACGCGAGTTATGTTGGCCTTTAGGGCAACAATTGATTGTGGTTTATCTGTGTACACTAAAGATTTCATGTAACCCCACAGAAAGTAATCGAGTGGTGTTAAGTCACACGATGAACGCCATAAATTGAACACAACGCACAGAACGTAGGCGAATAGACTGGTTTTGATAATAAATTTTACACAATTTCTACGCGTTGTTGAAGCGTGTAGCGTTCCATGGTGAAATGTCACGACAAAATATATATTCATGCCAAATTTGGTAGCAATCGCATTACCGAAATGGCCGCTATGCGCTGCTAAAGTTCGAGCGTCCTTATTGAAAAACTATAAATATGATATTTTTAATAATGAATTACCAAGTATCAAAGTAGGTTATTCCAATTTTCATAGTATGATTTCAGTGTTGTCATGCATGTATTTTTTAAATTTGCCGCCAATATTCTGGGGCCAACTTTCGTTAGCTAGACTTTAGTAAATATACGGTAAAATGATTTTTAAGAATCTGATGGTACTTTTGACTAGATTGCACTGGCTACATTCGTGAGCGGTGTATTGTCCGAGTTCTGTGACTGACTGAGTGAGTGAGTGAGTCGAACCTTGCAAAAGTAAATGAAAATAAGAATGCGCAATGTCTATTTAGTGATAGGAACTATTTTCGATTGCTTTAGATTGTGTTCTAGCAATTATTAATTGAACTCTAATTACCCAATTTACCGTCTCACCATGGCGACTTCTAGTGAGACGTCTGAGCATAATGTCAAATCAAGGCGTCCTGCAGGTAAGCTTTTAGTGACTAATTTTATTACACCTTGATTGATTTTTGTTTTGTGTTAGTTTTACTAAAATTAATGCTTAATGGTGGTGTTTTAATCATAGAATCTGCCTTCAAGCAGCAACGCCTACCTGCCTGGCAGCCCATACTAACAGCAGGGACAGTTTTACCGACATTTTTCGTTATTGGAATTGCCTTCATTCCAGTTGGTATAGGATTGCTCTACTTCTCTGATGAGGTAATATTTCATATCATTTACTCTTCGGATAAGTCTAGATGATTGGTGATATTTGTGGTCACATAAACTGATATGCAAGTGATGTCTCATAGATTCTGAAGTCTGTTACTTGTTTGCTCTTACCTTGTAATTTTTTACTTTTACATTTTGTGCTTATTTATTTATTTAATAATATATTGCACAATGTAAATAATAACATATTTTGTTGCCAATAATTTTGAGAGTGGTCATCTTTTACATGTTGTTTCTAAAGATTTAGGTCAGTTGGTGCTCTATAATATTGTCTCTATTTGTCTCTCATGTTAATTATCTGTCTTAATAGTTCATAGTTGATTTTTCAAAGTTGTTAAAGTTATGGCATTTTCCTATTAGCTTTGTTCCTTATAATGCTATTATTTACAGGTAAAAGAACATGTAATTGACTATACAACATGTTTTAAATATGATAGTGATGATAACACCACATGTGCACAAGTCATCAAAAACAATATTTCAGAGACTTGTTTTTGTCAAATTAACTTTGAATTGAGTGAGGACTTCAAAGGAGATGTATATTTTTACTATGGACTTAGTAACTACTATCAAAATCACCGCCGTTATGTTAAATCCAGGTAATTAAGTTCTACAATGAATAGATAATGACACTGTTGCCTCAACTACAGTAAATTAAATTTCACAAAGCTGTTAATTTTTCATTCCTACTTGTTATTCTTATTTTGACTACAGTATCTAGTTATTGTGTTTGCATCAGGTTAAGACATTTTTCCTGTACATAAAATTGTGATGATACAATCAATGGATAGTGATTATTTCAAAACTGTATTAAATATCCTCCATCAGCAGTTTATTGGGAAAAAAAAATAACTAAAAGAAAAACAGATATTACTTATTATTTTATTCTTTGAAACTATAATTACATTTTACGTGTTTGTGTGTAGAGATGACAACCAGTTGCTTGGACGTTTGACCTCCCCACCTACTTCTGATTGTGACCCATTTTCATATGATTATGTGGATGGTGTGAAGACACCAATAGCTCCGTGTGGAGCTATAGCCAACTCTCTATTTAATGGTATGTACTAATAATTCTCTGCACCTCTTATTTACAGGAAAAGCATTCCCATATTGAAATATTAATATAACTAGCATTTACCCATATTTATGCAATTTTAGTAAATTATATTTTTTAATTGATTTACAGATTCATTGAGTGTGCGCTCTCTTGTACCGAGTATGAAGATGCCCGATGACGTGCCTGTAATCAGAACTGGTATCGCTTGGAGTTCCGACAAGAAGATCAAGTTTCAGAATCCTCCAGGCGATAAGTCACTAGAAGAGAGTAAGAAACTTTACTATAATTAAAACTTGATGCAAATATTTATAGCCTGTATTAGAGTTTTTATTGGAACTTTATTTGTTTACAAGAGTTGTAGTTTTATGAAGGAAAAATATAAAGTCCATAAAAAATATGACACACAAAATGTTATGTATATTTAGCTGCTCAGATGCGTTTGATGTACAGGTAATAAATATTATTACTCTGCCATCAAGTTATTATTAAAACAATGTCAAGACTATAGAGTCGACGACGGATTCGTTGGTTTTGGAAATAACCAGGCGACAATCGTAACATAATCGTGAACTGTCTGCCTGTTTGTTAGGCCGCTTGGCATATTTTTGTCAAAATATTGGTTTATCAATTACCAAATGAGTAAATAATTCATAACATTTTATTTTCAGAATTCGCGAACTATACTAAGCCGCTAAACTGGAGGTTAAATGTGTGGGAATTGGATCCAACTAATCCGGATAATAATGGTTTTCAGGTGAGTTATAAATTATGACTCATTCATTTTTGTGACTGTTATAATTACATTTTGTGACGGCATAATAATAAAAGATAAAAAAAAACCGTGTTGTGTCGTGGGACACGGGTTAGGAACGAAGTTCCTTATTATTAAAATATTAATTTTAAGTTCTATTCGAGGTATAAAGAAAATAATTTTGGGTATACATTCCACACCAACCAACAGTATTTAAATAAATTGAATTAAGAACGAAGAAAAAAAAGCCACAAAAAAGTCAAATGACGTTCCAATTTCATACCGACCAATGTTACACAGATGACACAATAATAATCCTACGTTACAGAAGTTTTTTCCCTACCCCTCCGAATCAATATATAATGATTTTGAATGTATTACAGAATGAGGACTTGATAGTATGGATGCGCACCGCGGCGCTGCCCACGTTCCGCAAGCTGTACCGCCGCGTCGACCACTCGCGGGACGGCTACAAGACCGGCCTCGCCAAGGGGCCATACATGCTTAACGTTACTTACAGTAAGTGCCTCCGGATTATTGCCCCACCTGCATTCTTAAGCCGGGTACTCATTAGCGAGCTGTAACCGTAACTTATGACAGCTTAGGCTGGCTTTGTGGTTAGTGACCTAATATCACCACTCTCTCTACTACTCATTTACTTTCGCCCTACTTTACTAGGAATTACTAACTCCTAGTAATTCGACTCTAGCTTCAGCCCTGTTTTGATACCTGCAAAATCTAGATAACATCTAGATCCTGCCGGTAGGTATCTGGAAATTAAAAAATAATTGGAGTTATTAGGTTTGCAAATTAAGGTATCGACATGTTACTTGTAGACGGTAGACTAGAGTTTTACTTGCTAGTCATCAATATGACTGAATTTTGGAAATATCTTACCTGAGAATGTGACTTTCTATTACAGACTACCCGGTAATTGACTTCAGAGGCAAAAAAACGTTTATAATATCCACGACATCGTTGCTGGGTGGTAAAAATCCATTTTTGGGCGTCGCTTACGTTGTCGTCGGAACTCTCTGCCTGCTGCTTGGTATCGTGCTGTTGGTTATACACGTCAGATGCTCCAAGAGGTAAGTTTAAACAAATAACATGTTACTCGCTAACCCTTATAATTTTATCTCAACAATATGTCGCTGCTTTGGAAGAATAACAAATACTACAAAATTGAGTTTAACATCATTCAACGTAAAATGATCTGTTTTCTGTACTCAGTAAATATCGTATTTCTATAACAACAATTACGGCTGTGGCGACACAGAAAGACTGTTTCCTATTGGACAATTTATATAGCATTTTAAGATTTGAAACTGAAAAATTTACTCAATTTGAGTTGAGTTTATAGAGCTCTCAAAACATCTGCTTATAGTACTTCTCACTGATTGCAGATTATATGAGAAAAAATAAAATAAAAATTTGAGTTACGACAGTATCCTTCCAAAGCAGCGATGTGTTCAAAATAATCTATCATTTATCATTCTCCTACCCTAATGACCCCATTCCTCAGTAAATGGCATATATACAGTAAAATGTATATTTATGGGTATAAGACTAATAAAGGTTTTCGAGAACTCGATGTGGTACTAAGTAATAATTATAGCCAACACTTTTAACTATATTACCTTGTTAGACATACTCATCCGTTCGGCCAATCATTCTGCCTAGGCGGCGAACTTGAACCCGTCTCCACAAATACCATTTCGAGTGTGTAAGTTATTTAAAACTAATTTTTGATGGTATTTGATGTAGTATTTATAACTGAAAGACACATTTTCATATTTCTACTTAGGAAATCCCCGTTTGTAATTTATATAAAGTATGACTAATGATGTACTGAATGAGTAAATGAAGCTCTCGGAAAACACAAAGCACGACCAACTTAACAATATATCCGACTTCCTGCTTATATTATAAATTCGATAGTTTGTGGGTTAAACTACTGAACTATATTTATAACTTGGATTAACAAATAGGCTACTTTTTATCGCGGAAATAAATTGAAGTTGTCATTCATAAAATAATATGCGAGAAAGAGATAAATGTCATATAAGTGACTAGCTTCTCCCCGCGACTCCGTCCGCGTGGAATAGTTACTTTGGGCTGACGCTTACTTTCAACCCCCTTCGTTTACGTAGAAGGATGGCCTCGCAGAGGCAACTGATGACTGCACGCGCCAGCCCGGCACATAAAGGCGCGCGCAGTACAGTACTTGATAATTATTTTGGTGCGATGTTATTCTAAATTTGCGATATCTCCTAAGATATTCATTGAAATTGAATGATGTAAAAGGCAATTTTGTTTTAAATTAAATACTTGTGATGAATAACGTATTAATTTGGATAAGGATTAATATCATCTTCATAAAAACACCTTCACAAATAATGCTTAATTTTCGAACAAATTTGGTTAGTATAAAAGTGGTTATAGTTAGCCAACCTTAACAGATAGACATATGCTATCGCGGACTTTTTTTTAGAACTTTTGAAGGGGAACAATTCTGTGGAACATTATTTTAGCGTAACTTTAACCGTTTACGCAGCGTACGCAGCGGAAGCTCTCCACTGGAAAAGAAATCTCCCGATTTTGAAACATTCTTCATTGGTGCTCCGCTCCTATTGGTTATAGCGTTATGATATATAGCCTATAGCCTTCCTCGATAAATGGACTATCTAATGGCGAAAGAATTTTTCAAATCGGACCAGTACTTTCTGAGATTAGCGCGTTCAACCAAACAAACAAACAAACAAACAAACAAACTCTACTCCTTTATAATATTAGTATAGATAGATTCATATGATAGAATCGATGTTATTCAGTGAAGAACCCTTTTAGAGCCTAAACTGAATAAATTACATTTAAATTTACTTTTTGTGATTTTTTATTCTATCTACGTTAACACGTAAATCGAAATTATTTGTGTTAGATTTATTTAATTGTTCTTGAAGCTTAGGAAGATGTGTAACAGTTTAGGTATTTTTCTATTATGTAATTATATATTTGTTTTAGTTGTATATATAATATCGTAATATACCTATATAGTTATAATTTACTGGTCTATATAGGGTTGTTCAACTTATATTATTGTTGTTCTTTATGATCGAGAAACATGTCCATCCATTCCATATTTAGTTTCTAGTATTGTTTTTAAACTTCGGTCATTATCTTAACCATCTATATTATTTATCTTTACATTCTCATATTAAAAAAATAGTAGCTATTAGCTATTTATGTAATTGTAAAGAATTAGTGTCGTGATAGTTTTTCTAAGATATACGGTAACTCTTAATCGATATTTTATTTTGTTTTACAGCACTACAGAGATGATCAACGTGAATCCACGCACTCCTTATTCTTAAACTGTGACGTCATCACTCTCTCACTACAAAATAAATCAATGAATAATAATATATTCACCGCTTATTAATATCTTTACACTTTTTAAGAAATATCATGTTTTAAATAGTCGAGGTATCTAGTTGGGTAGATTATTAAGAGTATGGCCGTAAAGAAGGCATGTGACTGCCATGGAAGCATTTTATTTATCAAAATTATCTGTTTATTTTCTTGACTCTTTTTATTCTCTTAGTAGAGTTTATTATCTAATTTGTCAGATATATAATACTTACCTTGTACTTAGATACCTACAGCAAGTAACGAAAAATTATTTAGTAAATATTGAGCTTGTCTTATTTTACAACCATCTGTAGTGTAGGATGTGATAGCATGTGTTAACACATAGTTGTGATAATAGTAGGTCCTAATTATTGACAGTATTTGTGTTATTTAAATGTTATTGTTTATTAACTCTGAAATAGGAAAAACTTGTATATTTATGTAATTTTGCTTATTTATATTTCTTGAACAATTAATGTTGTTGATAACGTGTGATTTTCTAATAAATCATTTAACGTTAACCCAAAAACCAAAGTTACGTAAATACACAATTTTAATGCGAAATTTGATGTGTACGTTTAATTTTATAGAGTTAGATAAAATAATAATATTTCGTTTAATATAATTGTAAGATTATTTACTCTAAAAAGTGCCTTCTAAGTAAGTAACACGCTTTTTGTATCTCGTTCTTTATGCTATTATATTATACGATTTATCTCATAGAATTATACTAAGGGCAATGACTCGTGAGTTCAAAATGGCATAGGAGTGAATGCTGTCAAACTGACCAAAATAAGACACTCGTGTCGGCTCGTAGGCTAGATTAGTAGTAATATACCTGAATTGAACATTAACCATATTTATTACTAGTGGCTCCCTGCGGTACCACCCGCGTGCCGGGGTACTAAAATTCATCCAAATCTTTTCAGTAGTTTTTGCATGAAAGAGGAACAAATATTCAGAAATAAAAACTTTCGCGTTTATATTAGTAGGATTCAGTAAAAAGTATCAGCTATCTAGTAAACATAGCGCGCTCCCAAGTTTGAGATAAAATGTTATACATATATAATAAAAATAAAATATGTATATGGAATGTCTTTGTCTTTATTAATTGTTCAATAAAAAGCCATGGCTTTTGCTTATGAGTCGAAATTCTGATGTTAAATGATAAAAGATACAGGTATTCTCATAGTAGGTACTCACGAGTCATGTCATATTTAACTGCATTGCATTTAAGCTTAATATTATATACTATCTGTCTAATTATATATTATTAGAGCATATGTATTAGGATTTTGATGAGATTAGGATCTCGTGTTATTTATAAATTACATTTTAGAATTACTTCAATGTCTTTATTATGTTTAGTTGAAATAAATTTATCGGTGTTACAAAGTTTTTTTTTGTTTTGAACATTACCCCAACCCATATTTTAGTTAGTCCTAATGCATTTTAATGGAATTGTATAGAACAGTTACACATAGCACGCTTACTCACAAAATCTATAGGTTTTATCAACTTTGAATATGATTAGGTAAAATATAAATAGAGCGATAAAAGAACTTTAAAAATCGGAGGTACTATTCAATAGGTCAGTGATTTTAGAAATAGTATATATTGGTCCGATATGCCCTTGTTTGGATTTTTCTAAATGTGCCAATGTAGGTTACTTTGATATACAGGTAGGTGCTTCTGTAACCCACACAATCGCAGATAATTCTAAAGATTTCTGACTACTTTGCATATCTAATTAGCTATACTACGATTAATACGTACACAGTGTTATCCTCTTTAGTTGATATGATATGAATCCCGTACTATGCGTACTTACCTACCTTCTAAAATGCGCGGAAGTTACTCTTATCTCAAAAGATATAAAATAAGGTGTTATACCTAATCTTAATGACACGCATTAATGCCTAAATTATCTGGCCGATATACATTTGATTGTATTCGGTAGGATCAGAAGAATAGTGTACCGCAGGGCTATTAGTAGCCTTGCATAGTAAGCGAAAGGCGGGCGAAATGACGAGAACAGTGTTTTGTATTGTAGCGGTACTGGGGGCGGTTTTAGGACAAAATACCGATTTGTTTGAGTTGAACATCATTCACTACAATGATTTCCACGCACAGTAAGTATTCCTCCTTTTTTGTTTATTCCATTTATTTAAAATGTTTTTTTTTTGTATTGAATGAGCAATTCGTAACACCTATCCTGTGAACACGACAAACTAGGACCAAAATTTAAGAAAAGTCTACTGATTCGACTGACTAATAGAAACGACCTAATCTAATAACGTAGTCATTTTATAATTTAGTGCAAAAATACATATTACCGAAAAGCAAAATAAATACTTTATTATACAATATTCCATTAATTGAAACAGTTTCGACGAAATAAGTCCATCTGGATCAGTATGCAATCCAACCGAAGAGCCGTGCATTGGGGGCTTCGCCCGGTTGTATACGGCGATCATGCAGATACGGGAGGCGGAGCCCGACTCGCTGCTGCTCAACGGCGGAGACACGTTCCAGGGCACCATCTGGTACAACTTCCTGCGATGGAACGCCAGTCAGCACTTCATGAACATGCTGCCGCACGATGCTCATGTTAGTTAATTATATGAATTACTTGAGTATCTATGTAGACAGATAAGTACATATAACATATACTTACCTACATTTGTATCAAGCAAGATACCTATCTTACATAGAGGATTATTGAGCCTGTCACAGTCTAGATGAATTGCATAAAGAGTTCAATCTATCTTCATTATCTCCCTATCGCTCTATGCACAGTATGCACTAATGCAACGATGTACCTAGTTTAAGTGTAAGTATATTAGTCTATAATAAGTAGGTATGTAGGTATCTATACCTATCGATTAGGTAGGCATTTGATGTTAACAATTAGCTGTTAGTTTATCTTCATCTAAATAGGTACCTACCTACTAAAATCATAGCTTCTACTTTTAGTATGTAGGTAAATATGATACAAAATATTGTTTTGTCCTTAAAAGGTATTAGGTAACCATGAGTTCGACCACGGCGTGGAGGGTCTGGTCCCGTACCTGGAGCGACTGAACTCCCCGATGCTGGGCGCCAACGTGAACACCTCCCTCGAGCCCACCATGACGCCTTACATCAAGAACCACGTCGTGGTCGAGCGACGAGGACGCAAGATCGGGATCATTGGTGTACTCTTGACCGTGGTAAGAAAAAATATATTACATATTATATTTCTACTATGTTATATAGTATTAGTTATTATTGTCTCGACGTTATTAACGTGTCTTTGGATAGACCTGTTTTGCAGTGCCCAAACATTCTTGATGGATTTACTTAGGTAGGTACTAATATTACAAATTTAAACTGAATTTCTGACGTCCGATCGCCATTCAAGGGCTTCGTAGTCTGAATACTTAGTTATCTATTGTTTTACCTATGTTGACACCTGCTCCTTTGTATCTATCTTCCACCAGAGAAACAATATAAGAGGTGCTAGGATCTGTGTCTTCCTATTATAATAAAAATTGGAATATAGGTAGACCTACCTAATATCTAGGATACGTTTACGTAAGTTGGAATAAATAAATAAAACAGACAAGCCTATAAGTATGGGGTTTTTTATTCGAGAACAGAGCGGTCACTTTAATATTTAAAAACAATTAACAGCTAGATACTAATCTACCTATTCGATATTTACCTAATTAATCTTTGCGGATTATTTGGATAAAGTGATTTCGTACCGCGATGTCTACTATCGCCCTCAGTTGACTTTATATTAGACGTATTTTATTTATTGCTAGCTAGCGATAGCCGTCTTGGTAACATGATTACTTATAGTATAATCCTTTTAGGCTATTAATTCCTTAATCCTAGTTTTCAGCTCCAATTGGTCAAGTGATAATGGAAGACGAGCTGACGGCTATAAACCGCGAGGCTGCCATACTGACGGAGCAAGGCGTGGACATCATCATAGTGTTGTCGCACGTTGGATACGACACCGATTTGTGAGTTCTACGAATCTAAATTTCCAACTGCTTTCTTTATCTCTATTCTTCTTACATGTATCTTAAGCTTTTTCACAGATATATTATACTTCTTTTTATGATATGTTTCCCCATAAATTTATGACAATAAGTACCTACATTGCAGGAGGTTAGCAGCTCGCGTGGCTCCCGAAGTGGATATAATAGTGGGGTCTCATTCACACACGCTCCTATACACTGGCGAGACACCGAACGGGGACACGCCCGGCGGTAACTACCCTTCTATCGTCACTCAAGCTAACGGACATCGGGTGAGGATATCAATCATTCACTATATAGGTTGGGAGTTCATTCCAATCATTATATTGACCTATTTTGTATTAAGTAGGTATACGAGTACTAGTGCTGCTCATGTGATGGTATCAATTTAACGCGCTCCGGCTATTTGAATGAATATATGAAATGTATTTTATTATAATGTTAATCGTAGAATAATACGTACCTAGGTAAATATAGAATACGTAGAAAAATATGTTATTTTGTGTACTTATATGTATTTAGGAAATCCATTTTAATAAATATATATATAGGTACACTAATATTATAAAGGCCAAAGTTTGTGAGTGTGTCACGTTTAAACGGCTGGAGCGATTTTAATAAAATTTGGTATGAAGTTAGCTGACACCCTGAAAATTGAAGATTCCCTGAGAACGCGGGTGAAACCGCGGGGCAGGAGCTAGTAGATAATATTTTATAGGTTTACTTTTCCATTATTTTCAAAGGTACTTGTTGTACAAGCGTCGTGCTACACCCGCTATTTGGGCAACATTAAGCTATTCATCAACGAAGCAGGCGTCGTTGAATCCTGGAATGGAGTACCTATATACTTGGGCAGTTCTATTTATCAAGGTAAGTACATATATCTACCTATCGTTATTGAACGACCGTAAAAAATATTGCTTAGGTACCTATAGGTACCTACTTACCTACTGTCATACGAAGTGAAAGAATTGCCCATATAATTAATGCATGGTTAACAGATTCTCTCAACTCCATCACAAATCGTATCTATACTAAGACTTATCTATCTATACTAATACATAAAGCCGAAACGTTTGTTTGTTTCCTTGCATACTCTAATCTTAGGAAGTACATGTCCGATTTGAAAAATTCTTACAGTGTTAGACCCATTTATCGAGGACGGCTAGATATTATTAGTTGAGTATGAGTTAGGCTATATCATCACGCTACGACCAATAAGAGTAGCGTGGTGAAATATTGACCAGTAGAGAATGAAAAATATAGCTTTAGGGGATATTAACTTATTGAGACCACATTTCAAGATCCTCACATTTTGGAGCTGTTGGAACCGTGGCGGAAAGAGGTGGACGATGTCGGTAAGGAAGTGCTTGGCAAGTCGCTGGTGACCCTCAACCGGTCTTGGTGCTACCGGCGGGAGTGCAACCTCGGCAGTTGGGCGTGTGACGGCTTCCTCGAACAGGTAAATATGGTAAAATTTTTGTAAATGGATATGAGAAATTACTTAACCAAAATTCGATGCTCAACAACACTTTTGATAAATTGACAATTATTATATAGAATGTGTATAAATATTAGCAAAAATACCATAAGCCCATGAGGTACTACCTATGGTAAATGACCCAATGGTGGCCAGTTTAAGAAAAAAAAAAACTGTTTTTTGTGAAATATTACCAAAATTGTGAAAGTTTCAGCTCTGAATATAGTGAAAATGTAAAGTCCAGTCCTTATTTAATATTTGTAATGAGTTACGCGTGAGATACGGCAAAGCTGGATTCAATTAATTTAACAAATAAAAGTTGTAGTTTTGTGACCCAGTCTTGGCCAGGGAAAATCCATTAATGGCCGCCCCAGTCTTAGTCTTAGTTTATCTTTATTTTATGGCTAACATATCAAAAGAAACTAATTTTGATTTTAACTAAGCAATAATATTTTACAAGTGTAACTTTCTGCTCACCGCCTTAACGATTTCCTTAAGAAAAGCCGTCGTTGACAATTTCAAATCACCTTACACTTTTTATTCGCGCAAATTTGTACATGTAACTGACTGAATTCAATAAAACGTTAAACTTAGATAGTTCAATGTCTAAAGTCTATGTCACAGTGATCCTAATGTAAAAACATTCACTCATGTCCGAATTCTAGATGTTTCTTTTAATTTTTGGCCATTACTGGTACCGTGGCCACCACTGGTACACTTACGATAAGTAGTTTCTGGATATTGCCAATCAGTCATTTTAAAGTTGTTAGAGATTTCGTCCAAAGAAACGATCTGTCAAACGGATATATTTGAAACAGAAACCGGTTATTTTCAGTCAATTTTGCTACAAAATTTTTGCAACAACATTCGAAACGCCGCTGTGGGAGGACCTTTAGATGTAATTATGTTGACAAAGCCCTTTTGAAATGATTAAATATCATGATTAGGTGTGTAAGTATATGTAATGTGATTGCAGGTAATGAGCCGCGCGGCGGGCGACGCGTGGAACGATGTTCACGTGTGCATGATCAACGCAGGCGGCCTGCGCGTGCAGATCAACCCGGGTGGTTAGTATAATATAAATAAATGTCCTGGGACATACTGGGATATGTTCACACACGGTCAATCTGAGTCCAAACTAAAGAGAGCTTGTGCTATGGAAACCAGAAAACGTAGGTACTTTGGCGGAAACCGACTGTTTTACACTACAATAGCTGTCGTGATATCTTTATAAATGAAAATGTATCTAACAGATAATTTACTAAAATTATTTATCTTTCCATAGGTGAAAGATATTTTAAAATCGGTCAATTAGATTTTGAGTTTCTCTATTAGGTATATTCTTTTGCAGACAGTAAATTATTTTTTAGTAAATAGATATTTATAAAAGTAGAGAAAACCTAAACAAAGATAAGGTACAACACTATTATGAGAGATGGTGGTAGGCCTTTACTATAATCTTTTTTTTTTTAATAGGGCATCAGACAGATACTACAAATACTCAGATTTAAATTTAATTAAAGCAATAATATCTGGTCTATATTTACTTGATCAAAAATCTGTCCATTGTTCACAGATGTAACTACCGAAGGTCTACTAATGGCACTTCCCTTCGAAAACTTCGTGCAAGTGTATGACCTGAAGGGAGAATATCTCCTGGAAGCTCTCGAATTCTCGGTTGGCGTCTTTCAAAGCAACCCCAACGAGTTCTATAGTGGACGCATGTTGCAAATTGGTGGTGAGTATATATCTACATAATTATACTTATATATTTTTTTTATTAAAACTTGCCCCATCCCGTGGGTAGATACGCTAGCTTTACTTTTAATTTTCAATATTTCTTACACGCTTGATGTCGTGATGAGAGATAAGGATTCATTTATTTTTATATAGATGAATTTGATATGAAATGATTGAATAGCAGATCTCTTACCCTACCTACTATTAATAATTAAATTATAAATGCGGAACTAACTTTGTCTTTAACGCTTAAATCACTGGACCATTTTGTAAAATATCTTCTGCAGGTAGGTACTAAGTAATCAAATAATCCTTTGTAGTTACCAATAAAAGTTAAGAGCTTGGGAAAGGTCATAGGCCTATTTTATGTACCTATTGATGACGATATTGACGATGCTTGGATTAGCGCTCGTTCACTATTATTACATTATTATTGTAAAATATTATTTTGACTAGAGCAATTCCGAATCGAGCAATAGAGTTGACGATTCATAATTACCCGTGAATTGCCCATTTGAATGAAGTTTATTCATTCACATGGGCTTTCCATTTAAATGAATAAATTGCATTTCATATTCCGGGAAAGTAGTAGCTATACCTCTTGCGGTGTCGTTGTGTAGGCATGCGTAACGTGTACAACGCGTCGGCGGCGGTGGGGTCGCGCGTGACGTCGCGCGTGCGGTGCGCGGCGTGCGACGTGCCGCGCTACTTGCCGCTCGACCCCGACGCCACCTACCGCGTGCTCACGCAGAACTACATCGGCGACGGCGGCGGCGGATACACGGTAACTATCACTCATCATCATCAACACATATACGTCTCTACTGTAGGAACACGAGTTTAACAATGAGAGGGTTTAACCTGGAGTATGGCCTCATTTACGATACCACCAAGGAGTGCTCCTAGCTCGACCCCGACGCCACCTACCGCGTGCTCACGCAGAACTACATCGGCGACGGAGGCGGCGGATACACGGTAACTACCCACTAACTAACTATCACTCATCATCATCACCACTGTTAGATCACGAGTCTAACAATGAAAGGGTTTAACCTGGAGTATGGCCTCATTTACGATACCACCAAGGAGTGCTCCTAGCTCGACCCCGACGCCACCTACCGCGTGCTCACGCAGAACTACATCGGCGACGGCGGCGGCGGATACACGGTAACTATCACTCATCATCATCAGATCACCACTGTAGGAACACGAGTCTAACAATGAGAGGGTTTAACCTGGAGTATGGCCTCATTTACGATACCACCAAGGAGTGCTCCTAGCTCGACCCCGACGCCACCTACCGCGTGCTTACGCAGAACTACATCGGCGACGGCGGCGGCGGATACACGGTAACTAGCTTTTTAGTTTGCGATTAGCAGCTTCCCCCAGCACCCTCGCTGTGCCCTCGTTGAATCTAGACCGCATCGACCCATCGTCTTCCTCGGGTTTGCTTGCTAAGCGCTCGGGACTCCCGTTCCTATCGCCCGCAAACCCAAGGGGTTCAATCGCTTTTTCTATATCAAAACAAAAATACTAAGAGGTATTAAAAAATACCATAACCTTCATCACCTACACCTAACAACATGAAACATACACTCGTAGTAATATTCAGTTTCATGACTAGAGAACGAATTTATATGACATGAACGTTAATTGGTTTCAGATGCTATCTAACAATAGACAAAATGTGGAGAACTTGGAGGTTGACTACGTGATGCTGCAACGGTACATGCGCAACCAGGAATACGCCATGCAGGACATTGACGGCAGAATACAAATTGTGTACTAATTTAAGTAACTTATTAATTTATGGAATATAATTTTATTAAGATCCTTTTGTTTTATTTCATTTTACGACAGAATTTCCATTCGAAATTTCGCAGTTTCTTATGAAAAAAACTGCGGCTTATCGGACCCTAATAACCACAGTCGTTAAAAGTACCTGTATATCTCTAGATAATAGCTTTTTTGGCAAGAAAATACCGATTAATTGATTCAAATGATATTGGCTTTAGTTTATCAAGTATTGATAGGTGTGTGAAGGTTGTTGTATTGCGAACGATAATTATGATGGATTAAACTCATAATTATACATTCGATAACTTTGATTGGGTCATTAATCACACTATACTATAGCTTTGGCAATTTTAATTTCTACTTCTGATAACTTAAGCCTTGATGATAGGGAAGTCGGCTTGGATCACTAGCTGTCTGAATGTTTCATAACATGAATTAGGTAAATTATAGATAATACTTAGGTAATATAGGTACATATGTACCTATTTTTGTGCAGCACTTAATTAAAAAAAACGAGCTGTTTTATTCTAAAAAAAAAAAAAAAAAAATTTATAAAAAAAAAAAAAACCTTTAGTCATATTTAATGGCATAGCTTTATATCTCCCTATATAACAACCTATGTTACGGTTTGTTGAACAATTATGCAATCAAAATAGTCGTCGCAAATTGTTTTGTTACACATTAACCTAACGGTACTTATATATGTTGATAACCACGTACATACCTAGTGATCAACATTTATTAGTTTAAATATAAAACTTATGTAACGAACTTACTAATATAACGAATAGGCTTAAATAATATATTTAGGTAGTGAAGTGTGTTAAATAATAGTAAGTAAATATGGAAAGTTTAGTGCTATATGTTCTTTCAATGCTGGGAGCTGTTCTCTCTGAAAGTGACGGGTTATTTGAACTAAACATCTTACATTACAACGACTTTCATGCGCAGTAAGTATATTAGTATTATTTTCTGTTCACTACTAGGTATATGGTGTGTGATGATAAAATAACAAATCATTTATTTCTACTTGCAACCGACTTTAAATGTAAATATGATTGCACAAACCTCGACAAAGACGCATTAGTTGCATCATATTCAGTTTCCTTCTAAATATTTGTTCGTAGTTTGCTATACTTTTATTACCATGATCAATAATACAATACACTAGATATGATATAAGTTACAGCAGCCTAATTGCTTTACACAGTTACGAAGAATATAGTCCCGAAGGAACCATATGCAATCCGTCAGCGGACCCTTGTATTGGGGGTTTTGCCCGGCTGTACTCGGCAATCATGCAGCTACGGGAGGCGGAGCCCGACTCGCTGCTGCTCAACGGCGGAGACACGTTCCAGGGCACCATCTGGTACAACTTCCTGCGATGGAACGTCAGCCAACACTTCATGAACATGTTGCCGCATGATGCTCATGTTAGTTCAGTATTAACAGATCGTACATGATCTCTATGGCCTTCCTAGAAAGTGTATTAAACAACATGTGTGCCTTTGAATTCCTTCTCAGCTATACAAGTTTCCTCACGACGATTTCCTTTGCCAAAAAGCTAGCGTTCAACTATTAATAGTAACTTAATTTTAAACATTCCTAACCCTACTTAGAGACGAATAAATAATATAAATAAATTTCGTTATCATTAGCTTCAAATCTAATGAATTAGGTTCTAGGTAACCACGAGTTTGACCAAGGTCTGGATGGTCTGGTTCCGTACCTGGAGCGTCTGAACTCCCCGATGCTGGGCGCCAACGTGAACACCACCTTCGAACCCACCATGACGCCTTACATCAAGAACCACGTGGTGGTGGAGCGACGTGGACGCAAGATCGGGATTATTGGCGTACTAGTTCAAGTGGTAGACTTCTTTTAAGTAAAAAAATAAATAAAATATGGCGTGAAACACAGTGGACCTCATGGTAATACATTTCAGTTCACAGCTTTAACTGGGAAATTGATAATGGAAGACGAGCTGACGGCTATAAACCGAGAGGCTGCCATACTGACGGAGCAAGGCGTGGACATCATCATAGTATTGTCGCACATTGGATACGATAATGACCAGTTAGTTTATGATCATTAAAAACGGTATTACCTAACTGATCCAAGAATCATCGCAGTTAAAAAAACGTTATGGATCATTTTTTGAGTGGCATGTATTGCTTATAACATGAATGGATATCCTATTTAGTTTTATCTCTTGTCGATATTTATAAGCTTTAAAAGCTGATAAAATAATAGATATGTGCAGACACACACACAAAATTTATAAATATAAATGAATAAATATCCTGGGACATTTTTCACACACGGCCAATCTGATTCCAAACTAAGCAGAGCTTGTAATAAAGTAACCAGATAGCTGATATACTACATACCTATACTACTTTTAAAAACATACTTATATACATAATTACATTCAGACACAGAACAAACAGACATATTCATGCATACAAATGTTTGTCCTGGATGGGATTCAAACTCACGACTGGCGGCTTGAAAGTCAGGGTCACTAACCACAAAGCCAACCGGTCTGACCAATGACCAATTGTTTCCACAGAATTACCCGCAAAGTTTACAGGTTAGCGAAATATTTTTTTCTAGAATACTAGCTCAATTTGTGGCTCCTGAAATTGATATAATAGTCGGAGGGCACTCGCACTCACGGCTGTACACTGGTCCAGCGCCCGACAGCAACTCCCCCGCCGGCCCCTACCCTACCGTGGTCACACAGTCCAACGGACATCGGGTAAACTATTTATTTATTTTTAGCAGCCTTTTATAGCCAGGGTTGTAAATGGGTTTTTATAAAATCAACTATTGAATTCATAGAAGCTATGTAGTTGGTGCTTATCTGGAGGAGGCATATGGCCAGAAATGGGTACGTCATATAACAATGGTAAATAATAATATCTAAAATATTTCCTTGAAATGTAAGTAGGTGAATAAGTTGTTTTGGTTTATATAATTTACATTCCCAATTATTTTTACACCAAATGGATTCGATTCCCTAAGAATTCATTATTTGGTGTCATTAGTAATTCAGGCTTATTAAAAATAAAATAGGAACTTACTGAAAAAACACTAGTATGTTATGGATAACGTTGAACTAAGGATTGATGTAATGTGCACTGTTTACAGATTCCCATAGTGCAAGCATCGTGCTACACCAAGTACTTGGGCAACATTAAGTTGTTCATCAACGATAAAGGCATTGTCGAATCTTGGGAAGGATCACCTATTTACTTAGGTCCTAACGTACGTCAGGGTAAGAAATGCTTTATGATGTAGTTGCATCTATTTTTAAGACTCGACAGATGAAGTATACATATTGCGTGAAAATTGAAAAAGTTCGCCATATAATATTTGTAATTACATACTAGTTTAATAACACAGATGAATATATTGTAAAGAAATAATTAATTCGAGCGTGACCTATCTTTTACAATTAACTAGTGGCTTTCCGCAGTTTCACCAGCCTTCCCAATTTTGCCTAGGCAACGTAACATAAAGCTATTTATATGTGGCGTGAAAGAGTGACAAACTTCTTACATTCTCACATACTTTCGCATTTATAACATTGTAAGTAAGAAGTATATAAAACTTTTTCATTGTAACTTTATTATTGAAGATCCTCGAATTTTGGAGTTATTGCATCCATGGCAAGATCAAGTAAATGCGGTGGGCAAACATATATTGGGTAAAGCTATGGTGACACTCAAACGATCACCATGCTACCAACGAGAGTGCAACCTCGGCAGTTGGATCTGTGATGGCCTCATACACGAGGTATCAAGCAATATTACCTATGCAAATATGTAGGAACTTTGATGAATATAAATAGTTTTATAAACGAACAAATTTCAGTCGAAAAACTACAATAAAACTTCAGGCGAAGTACAGTTGTGCTTGATCAATTCAGGCGCTATGCGAGCTCAAATAACCGAAGGAGGTGAGTTGTCTACACTTCACGTTAAAAACAGCCCTTTTCAGCTGCGGTTTATCATAGCTGCGGGGCTTGGGAGTGAAATCTAACTTATGTGGCGATCACAATAGACCTAGCATGGTCGCAGTGACACAAGCTCTGAAGAAGACTTGAAACAACCACCTAACCCAAAAAATAAACTATTTTGAGTACCATATACATACAATTTTAAACAAATATTTATTAATGTCTACAAATTCTATCTTTACTGTGCATATGTATCTATACATATATATATAAGCATAGATACAATGTATCGTATCTACTACCATTTCGATTTACTACCGTGGGAATGTATTAGCTTAGCTTGGATATATTTATACAGATTAAATTCCTAGACTTTACCCAATGGCTTAATCTTGTGAGTACCTAATTCATGAATATAATTCAACATTTTACAGATGTGACATTAGAAAGCCTCCTAATGGCGTTCCCATTTGAGAACTACGTACAAGTATACGAGTTGAAAGGGCAGTACATAGTGGAAGCTCTAGAGTACTCTGTGAGTGTGAATCGGACTGTACCGTGGCAGCTCTACAGCGATATCATGACGCAGATGGGCGGTGAGATCATGTTCTGTGAAATTTTAAGTTCAATAGTACCTAACAAATATCAAATATCCACCTAAATACTAGTTGCCAACACGATCGTTTATTAAATGTCAGCCTTAACTGTACAATTATAGTAATTCAATTCAAATGATAAGAATATATAACTAATGGCTATTATAGGTAAATCTAACCTGAACGAATGGATTGGCTGTATTTACGAACAACATGTACTATGTGTGATTTGTTATGAAAAATGTTGGAACCATTGTTCTAACATTTATATACTCTGTACCTTATGTGTAATAGTTAGAGAGCCCACGACCAAAACCATGTCTCATAGCAATACGGCAAAAACCCTATAAAATCGTTAGATTGTATGATTCTGAACCCGACTAGGTGTGTAGTAACGGTCGAAAGTGTAGCAACTGCGTGGGAGGCCATTTCTGCTGTGTCAAAAAAAAAGACAGTCGGTATTATAGCAATACGTCTGATAGTGAAAATGTACATAGATTTTATAATTGTATTACGAAAAAGTTTGTTTTCAGACATTTTGCGCGTAGCATATAGCCTAAGCGCATTTTTGAAAATGTCAACAAATTTAGCCGACCTGTATCATAGCAATACGGATAAATTTTTTTTTCAACTTTTCGTATTGCTGCCATGATTACCAAAAACCTGTTTTCAGACACTTTAAGTGTAGCATATACTCCCAAAAACGAAAATAACGTCTCGGAGCAGTACTGCCAGAACGTGGGACAACTGTCTTTTTCGCACTAACGCGTTTATATGGAAAAGGTGTGCGATTGAATACGAGAATATTTTGTAACTTTGAATAAACCGTTTTTTTTTTCAACTTCATCCCAGTTTCCTTTTGTGCGATTTATTTCAGTCCTTCAACTTCAATGTTACGGTTTCGGGTAAATTCTTTGTTAATTATCATCTAATAAATTCAGGGTCGCAACGTATTCATTGGATTGTAACAGAAAATTCAAGATGCTTCAATACGATTTTTAAATGATATCGAAAAGTTGTCTGATAGAGAAGGTGCTACACTTAATTTGTCTGATATAAATTTTTTGCACATGTGGACAACTTATTTTATCATGTCCAACAATTTTCAGACATATTGCTATGATACCGATCGGTAAAATTTGTTAACATTTTCAAAACGGTCTCAAAATTTAATGCGTTCACATTTCCGTCTGAAAATTGTGTTGTTCGCATCATATAACCAAAATTTACTAATAAAAAAGATTTTCAGACGTATTGCTATGAGACATTTTTTTTGTCTCATTTTTAATTTTTGACGTGACAACGTCTTATAAATTGGTTTGCCGGGTGACACTTCAAGAAACTGCGTTACGCTCCGCTCACGTAACGTGACGTTATGTTTTCAATTGTTACTATTATTTCATCCTTCTTCCTACTATACGAATGAATATTCACATTAAAATTATTTTACCACTCAAAGTCGTTGTCACGTAAAACTTTCGCCCGTATACCGACTTTACAGGCAACCAATTTTTTTAAGTGATTTTACGGGTTTGCGCTACACCACTAACGTCTGAAAAATATCTTTCCGGTATCTCAGAACTATCATTCAACTACAGTCTGCAAATCAGACATATTGCTATGATGCAGTTCGGTAAAATTCTTTGACAATTTTGAAAATTCGGTCAGATCAAACGCTACGCGGAAAATGTCTGATATTGGTATTTTCGAGTTCAGGATAATCGTATCTATCGATTTGATGCGGTTTTGGCCGTATTGTTATGAGACAAAAATTTTGGTCGTGGGCTCTCGTACTATAAATTATTGCCAGATTTCATCCAATTGGATTAGATTTTCTCTCGACAAAAACGCATGAGACACTCTGCTTGATTGCCATTTGATATAGTGATTCTTATTATATTATAGTGTGTTTGTTCATTTTAAGGGATGAAGGTAGCCTACAATATGTCCCAGCCCATCGGCTCGCGGGTAATGTGGGCAAGAGTTCGATGCATCGACTGCGAGGTGCCTCAGTACTTGCCGATTGACGTCAACTTGAACTACCGCGTCGTGTCACCTTCTTATATCGGCGGTGGAGGCAGTGGATTTTCGGTAAGAGAATACCTAATAGAAACCTTTTAACCGGTCTTAAGCACAACCTTTTTTACTATAAAGGTAGCAAACAGGCATACGGTCCCACCTCATGGGAAGCGGTTACTGTAGCCTATGGAACGCTTGCAACACCAGGGGCGTTACTCATGCGTAACCACCGACCTTGTATCCATGGCAACGTATAGCGATAATTAGCTTCGATGAGACATTTAGAACCAAAATAATGATAACATTTCAGATGATATCGAATAACAGAAGGCATGTTAAGAACTTGGACATCGATTACTTGATGCTCGAGCGATATATGCGCAGCCAACGCTATATCACGCAGAAGACCGACGGAAGAATACAAATCTATTACTAACAATCTATGTATAAATGTCACCGTAAAATTGTAAATACAGTTATCCTAATCCTTCCTACTAATATTATAAAGGCGAAAGTTTGTATGGATGTTTGTTACTCTTTCACGTAAAAACTACTGAATGGATTTGAATGAAATTTGGAATAAAGATAGCTTATAACCTGGATTAACATATAGGCTACTTTTTATCCCGGGAAAATGGAAGACCTCCCGGGTACGCGGGTGAAACCGCGGGGAGCCACTAGTAATATTATAAAAGCGAAAGTTTGTGTCTGTCTGTTTGTTACTTCTTCACGTCTAAACGGCGCTCCAAGCGTTGGATAAAATTTGTTATGGAGTTAACTGGAACCCTGGATTAACACATAGGCTACATTTAATCCCGGGAAAATTGAAGATCCCCGGGAACTCAGGGAACCACTAGTAATATATAAATAAGAATTGGTTTTGAGGATTAAATGAAATGCCAAAGTTTTCAGTCAGCCTCAAAGACAATTTTATTTCAGACTATTATTACACCCATTATACACGTATACGGTTTATGTAGAAATACATATAAGTACAAAAATGTTTGTTTCAAACCTCACATGTCACATCCATTTTTCGATCTTTTAAAGCATATTCTATTTTTATGTATAAAGTACAAAAATTGAAACTAACTAGTTATATGTTTAGAACATATATTACCATCATTATATAGATATACCACGATAAGTTATAAATTGCGGACAATTTTAGATAAATATTTATTTCATTATAATTATAATAATTTCGTCATCACGTCATATTATTTAGTCATTATCGACACGAGACACGTCATATGATTTTCTAAGTTAAATAAATACGTTTAATTTACCTTGTTAACACTGAGCTAGTTCCACTTGGGGTACTTGTATGACGGGCAGCTGCCGTTTGAAATCGTTCATATCTGTGATGAAGTTGGAGCTATTTTCGGAGCTGTCGCCATTCTGTTCACTGCCGTCAGAATATATCAGCGTGTAGTTCTTTGGTTGGCTGTCTGAGATTGTGTTGTTGTCCTTAGCTGACTCGTGACCCATTATCTATGGAGGAATAAGGAAAAAAAATATTATTTGACTTTCGAAGAATATACCTATACAAATTACTTATCGACATTACTTTACATCGAGTGAGACAACTAGTTAATTCTCATGTGCCATTTTAATATTCCTCGAAGCCGAAACAAATTGTTACGAAATAAATATAATATGTCCCTTCTGTAAAATCCAATAAGGCAATACAAATGGTAGGAAAAAGAAGATAAAACAAGGTAGTGGGATCGAATATTTCTTATGAAGTATAGTAAGTAAACTGTTCTATTACTGTACCTGTACTGATAGTTTCCTGAATTGCGATCTGTTGCCGGTGGAGAAGTGGTTCTCAACCCAGCTCTTGATCTCTGCCAACTTGACCTTTTCAATAGCATCGGCCTGAAACATAATAATTACACATTTTGTTTATTAAACCTCAAATTTATATATGTATTACAAATTTCAGTCAGTTAACTAAAATCAGTTACTTTATGGATTGCCAAACAAATATGTGCTTTAGAGACTATCCGTTTATAAATAACGTTTTCATAAATGCAATAATGTTCAATTTCATTAACCATTAATTTCAATTGTAAAATTGTTACTTTGTTTAAATATAATTTCAATTAGCTTAATAGATAAAAATTCTACCAACAGATATACTCGTGGATTTTAAAAATCACAATACCTTACAAAAATAAATATGTATATAAATTACCTCCATAAAAAGCCTTTGGAACTGGTATTCCCTGCTAACTATCTCTCTCCAGTTTCTCTCAACCTAAAACAAATTAGAAACGTATATTTTCATAGGAAATGGTAATAAAATATTATGACAATAATAAACACAATTTTGTTATTGTCATAATATTGCTCTCTAATAGTAAAAAACAATGATTAATTCCACATATTAATATAAAACATACATAATTTCTTATTTTGAACTGAATGTAAAATAAATTCTCAAATCCAATATCAAGCATTCCTCACTGTGCCAAATAATTCTGTTTTTTGTTCAAATAATGAAGTCAACATTAAAAAAAAAATTGCAAGAATCATACTTCCACCATTTCGAGAAAAAAAACTAAATTACCAATCCCTTAATTATTCAGTACATACATAAGTCCTTCCCCCTCGGTATTAACCGAGACCTAAAAGGGGTAGGTATTATAAAATAAAAAAAAATTAAATATATAGTGACCTCACCCCCGCCGTCAGTATGAATCGAGACCCAAAAGGGGTATTATAAAATAAAAAAAATAAGAGTATATAGTGACCTCCCCGCCTCAGTATGAACTGAGACCCAAAAGGCGTATTATTAAATAAAAATAAATATAGTGACCCTCCGCCTCAGTATGAACCGAGACCCAAAAGGCGTATTTTAAATAAAAAAAAAATTTAAAAGTATATAGTGACCTCCTCCTTGAGCTCGTAGTCAGTGGTGTGCTTGAGCTGCACGAGCGAGTGCTTGGTGCCGTCGAGGCTGCGCTCAGTGAGGCGCTGCATGTCGCGGCTGAACTTCTTCAGGAACGCCTCCACGCGCCGGTCCACGTGCCCCACACTGACAAACAACACGTACACTTCATTCCTGATTCTTTTACTATGTATTCCAAATCACTTGTTTTGATAATTAACAAATTTCTTGCTATTTTTATTAACAAGTTTCTTCTTTTTACTTGTCTTTGAATTAAAGATTAAGTCTGTGAAGTTTAATAATGAGATTTTTCTTAATATAAAATTATGTAATGTGTACGAACTTAGTAGGGAATTTTGTACCCACTTGTTCATGGCACTTCCTAATTTTGTAATCTAACCTTAATATTAGGCTAATAAGCAATTTTAATTTGACTTATGCTTTCAATACACTATATCGATGACGGTGAGTGTCCATTAGCACATAGGTGGTAAGGTAAAGCATTACCTGAACTTGTCGGCCTGCGTGTTGACGGTGACGGAGAAGCCGAGCACGCCGAACGTGTAGCGCATCATGCTGAACACGCTGTACCCGAGCTGCTCCTTCGTGCGCAGCGCGTCGAACACCGGCTCCTCCATCTTCATCTACAATACATATACAAGATTTATAAAGCAAAAATCCTTGATACTCCGCCATTTTGTTTGTATATGGGCCATAAAGAATATAATTTTTGACCAGTTCTTGCAATTGAAAACAAATTGAGGTCATAGTTATTGAAAGAGATACCGGTTTAAAAGTCTACGTTTAACTGCTTGAAGAAAGAGCAGCTTGAAAACTTTAGAGTCGATTAAAATGGCGGCGAGGTGTCAGGTTGTGTTGCCAACATGATGGCACAATATGAGTACATACCATGAGCACTTCAAGCACGGCGGTGTCCCTGGGGTCGGAACGCTCGGCCTGGTAGTAGTTGCACACGATGCTGTTGGTGGAGGCCACGTTGAGGCTGCCTACACGCACTGTGCGTGACCCCAGCGGCAGCTCGTGCACTTGTAACTGTACACACACGCAATAATCAATATTATTTATTGGAACTGAGTTCCTTATCGTGGGTGAAAGAGGGCTAGACGGAAAAAATATAGACCAAAAAAGGTGTAACGACACTTTTCTGAGCGTCGCCGAGCGGGCACTATACTACCTGCGTGATGTTATCAAGTTTGTTATAGTTTCTAGATGATAAATTTGATTTAAGATAAAAAAAATCTAGAAGAATCAACAACAAAATATACCACTATCATCATGTCAGTCATGTCTGTCTGTCTGATTTTTTTTTCATCAAAACCATACCCATACGTATATTCAATGGATAGGTCTTCAAAAATGATATTAAGATTCCTAACATCATTTTTTCCTTAATTAAATTATAAAATTGCCATAAATGGCTGCTCAACTTAATTTAATCAAAATTATAATAAAAAAAATTGCATCATTGCGATCAATGATGATACTTACTGTTGGCTGCTCGTCCTCAGCAAGTCCGTCCCATTTGATGGTATTCAGAACATTTTCCGATATCTGAATAGCGTCGTACCAAGCAAGATTACCTTGGATTAGTACCTGGAATTATTAGAATGTGGTTTAGGTTTTATAATATGCCAAAAATACTGTTGGACTTCTAATAATACAGTATATCTTTATCAAAATTCAATTGTTTTTCTGTCATGTCATTTTTTTACATAGATAGAATGGTTAATTCTTGACATAAGAACGATTGAAATCACATTGAGTGGGATCGGAATAATAAAAGATCGTATGTAAGCCATACAATAAATTTTATTTTTATTTATTAAATACTAGTAGTTTCTGAGATTAGCGCGTTCAACCAAACAAACAAACTCTACTCCTTTATAATATTAGTATAGATGTTAACGGAATAACTAACCTGCAAATACAATTTGCTAGTGAATTTTTTGCTAAACTCTTTCAATTCATCTAATGTGATGTCGTTGATAACGGAGGCCTTTTCCCGCGGCGATATGTAGGGGTCCAGCAATATGTTCATGCGGACATCTCTGAAACAACGTACACAAAATTTAAATACAAGTCATCATATAAATCAAAAAACCAAATCTTTTCCATGCAAAAAAAAGATTTGCTTAAAAATGATCTGATCTGATCAATTATCACTGTATTGTATCACTCGATTAGATGTTTGTTTTAACGCGCTATTTTCAGGGCCAACTGGAAAACGTCAACTATTGCAAACACGAGGATGATGTGACGCAGACGAAGTCGCGTGGATCAGCTAGTATATATAAGCGTGTATGAGTGTGTGTGTGAGCGTGTAGTTACTTGGCGAGCTTGTGCGGCTTGATGAGCACGTTGTGGTATGTGCGCGCCCGCACGTCGCGCACGGCCGCGAACAGCGCCTCGGACAGCGGCCGGGGCGACGCTATCTCACGCGCCACTAGCGACACCAGCAACTGCGGACCACTCGACCTTATCAATCTTACTACTACCACCAGGTTGGCTTTGTGGTTAATGACACTACAGACATGTTACCACAATTGGGGTCTTCTGAATAGATATACGATGTAATAAAGGTAATTTTCAAATCATAACTATGAGGATAGATGATTTTTTGTGATATTTATAACAACCTACCAATATAGAAGTAAACATACAAAAATTCTAATATTGTTAGTGTAGATATACATTTCTTATTCAAATCATATAATATTTAGTGATATAACTAAACCCCGTTTATAGTTTTTGATATACATCCTAAAGTTGCCTAAAATATATCACTGTTACACGCTCAGGATATTGTAACACTCGTATATTACGCTTCTCGTTATTTCTGTTATGTATTTTATATGATGGAACAATTACCTATAATACAGAGTTCTACTTACATGCAAATTTTGACTGTAACCGTTGAATTTTAACGTCAGTCCCTTGTCGGCGACGTAAAGCGTGTGCGATAAGTCCGCCATATTGGCTGGGTACACTTCTTCCTGTAAATAAAAATGAAATAAATTATTACAATGATCTGTGAAGGCAGAATTGGTTATTTAAACATAATAAAATCACTCGTACTTTAAGTCCTTGTTGAAGTACATCCGTCCATAAGTCGAGTAGACACGACCTGGAAATAAAATATTGCATACTCAAATCTATATAAATAACAGTAGCTAAATGTATTGCAAAGCCCAAAACTCGGACCAATTTGGTTATTTTTGATTTTTAAATGTTCGGAATAGTCCAAATGGGGGTTCTAATAATTGAATAATTATAGCCATGTGGCGGAAGCTTATACGGAATATAATAATATTATAAAGAGGAAAGATTTGTTTGTTTGTAATGAATAGGCTCCGAAACTACTGGACCGATTTCAAAAATTCTTTCACCTTTGGAAAGCTACATTATCCCCGAGTAACATAGGCTATATTTTATCCCTGTATTCCCACGGGAACGGGAATTACGCGGGTAAAACCGCGGGGAGGCAGCTAGTACGGAATAAAATCAAATTTAGTTTATCTTGATGCTTACATGACATATTTTTTTACATTTTGGGTCTGATCTAAATATATGACAGAACTAGCTTCTGCCAAAACAATACAATTTTTGATACAAAGCACTATACAAAAAGTTATATTGATGATAAATTGCGACAAAGAAACATATTCACTTTACCGGTTAGCTTGAACGACCAAAAACTATAAGTATAGTAATATACTTACTCTCGGGGCGACTTAAGACTCAGTGGTGAGATAAAGTAGAAGTAGAGTAGAGCTGTAGGGAAGCGGAACTTAAAGTCTGGCTTGTACCACAGCTCCATATGACGGTTCTTGCGCAGAAGATTCGGTTGATCGAGTCTATGAAAAAAAACATATGTTTAAATATCAACTCCCTATATCTTTGCTAAACTAATATTATCTTTAGTATCATTAAATATGTAACTATTAGTGGCATATAGTCAATATTAGTGGCATAAAGTCAAATGTTCATCAATTAGTTCGTTAATGATGATTGATGATGATTGAGCACTACACCCAGCCAGTGCAACGACTGACCCATGTCCTATACAACCATTCGGGCAACAGCCCCCATGCACAGTCTTGTTTGGTAACTGAACAGAGACACTGGTACCCGAATAGTTATATAAGAGTAGCCATGGATATACCAGGGAGCGCGTGGTTAATAGGAAGGACACGCTCTGGGATGGGAAAGGAAGACCAGCAAGCCGCAGCCGGCTGGCCAGAATCGACCGACTGTTCAGCCTCTAGCCAATATAGGAAAATAGGTGGATGGGTATTGTATATAGGAATGAGCGTTGGTGCACGATGAGATGGCGTTTGGTGTGTTTTTTCTTCCTGTCTGCTCTACTGGACTTCCATGTTGCGCTTGCATTACCGGTTGTGTTTCAGCGAATGTCGTTCCTCCAATTGTAAGTTTCTTGCTTGGTTGACTGTTGCCCGTCTTGTATCCATGAGTCGCGAACTCTTTGCTCCTTTTCGGCTTAATTGTCGTAATGTGTCCATGAATCCTGTGCTCGGTGCTTGTCCGTACAATACGTACGTTAGTTGACGTTGTTTATTCGTGTATTTCATATTTTTTGTTCCGTTTTGATTTATAGTTTCCATGTATCCAGCTACCATACTTGCATTGCTCGACTTAGATTAATTGTTGTTGTTTTATCCGCGTTCGTTTTATTTATTATTTCGCCCTAGCTATCCCGTTTGAGTGGATTGAAGTAGTTTAGCCATGAACTGGATGTGCAAGGCTCAGCTTTGATTAATTGTTGTCATGTGTACTTGCTGCTCGGTTAGGATTGATGTATTTGTACCACTTACCATGTACCACTATCTCGTTGTTCTAATTTGCTTGGTTTTGTCATGTGTCCATTTACGCGTAGGCTGGCATTCCTATGCCTGCGTAGTAATACATCCGTTGGTATTTGAGTCTCTTAGTGATAGCTTTTCCGTCTAAAATATCTGTCACTTTCGCTTCTCTGTTGAAGTTGCGGTCCAAGCATTTGACATACTATCAGTCACTTGTAACGACGTAGTTTTGATCCGTTTGCTTTAGTTAGTACCACCGCTTTCAGGCCGAAGCTCATTGCAGGTTTAATAGCCATCTTGTATAATAGCTGTGCCGCTTGCCATTCCATCTGATTATTTAGACTTTTGTAGGTTTGTGAATGTGTGGCCTTGTTTCTTGTTAGATTCTTCTTTAATCTTAAAGGATTGATTTCATCCTATACTTGTTCGTGGTCAGATGTATTCATTATGTGTTTCCCTTAATTAAATAATTCATATTATGGGCTTGCCAAGGCAGATTTCTAGTGGAGAAGATTTTGTTCGGGATATCCAGGATTTTTACAACTTTTCCGTCCGCAGGATGTATCTATGCGTGTGTTAGATTATATTGTAAGGCAATAAATTTATTATTATTATTAATGAATATTTGAAGTGTAAACAATGCAAATTGAGAATATTAAGAGTGATATTTCAATTTGTGAGGGTATTAACTTGATTTTTGGTACATTACTCAACTTCATTAAAAGTATTTTTATTGAGTCAAAAATTCAAGATTCTCGTTTTAAATAAACATGGATAAAATGTGTTTAGATTGTGATTGTACTTGTACCATAAATCATTTTGTATTTTATGATGTATAAATAATCTTGTTTAAGATTTGTTTCATATCATTTCAATATTCTTATCGATCCCAAAACAGGAAGTAAGTGTACAACATTGTTAAAATATTTCGTTATCAATACCATAAATGATGATTTGATTTATAATGCCTATTTAACGCTATTTAAGATTTGTTTCTGTAATTTTTATAAAACGTGGCAAGTAATTTTTATAATATGCTGTGAGGGTATTTTGCTTCACTATGATAAATGTTTGCCTATAAAAGGCAACTCTGTTTTGAGCTAGATACACTTTTTCATCAACTGTTGTACGGAGCAGACGTCTCTCGCAGTGTCTCTTGGCCGTAACTATTAAGTTGAGAAAAAGTTAAATAGCGAAAGCTATGCCAAATTATTGATCAGTCAGTTAATCAGCTGTTATACGGTTCAGACATAGACCTGTGTCCCATGTCCGTAAAAATTAAGCTGAAGTAATCTTGGTATATAGCGGAAGCTATGCCAAATTACTGATTGATCGATATACTCGGCTGTTATACGGGTCAGACATATAACTGTGTCTCGTGACCGTAAAAATTAAGCTGAGTAGTTGGCAAATAGCTTATCAACGAAACTATGTTTGGAATCAATATATTTATGCACGCATATATCTATGTTTTGGTTGGCACTCTTGTTAGTATTGATGGCTTCGAGTCTGTGGTCATTCCTTACGATGCATGATGATCGCTAATTCCCGACACTTGTTACCTCCGCCCGTGAGGGACCATTTGTAATGTTTTGACTCGTATGTTATCTAGACCTCGTTCCCGTTTCTTGTCATCCGATGTGTGTAACATTCTTCATTCTCCTACAGCTTCAGTTGCATTTATGGGTTGAAATGTGATGAATGCATGTTTTGTAGTGCCTAGGCATGTTGCTTGTTGTGATGTTGACATTATAAAAGTGTGCCTTGTTTTCGTATTGATTTTCATATCTTGGTCGATTGCAGAGGGATCCAGGTTGCATGTCGAATTAACTGATTGTGCTGGTGTTCTTCAATATACTTGTCAAGGTCCAGTCTTATTGCGTGGTGGTCGGATGTAATGAATAGGCGTGCACATATGCATGGTTTTTTAGTAAAAGGGCCTGGTTATTTGTTTAAATAAGAAATTAATAGCCTGAGGGTATTTTGCTTCACTATGATAAATGTTTGCCTATAAAAGGCAACTGTTTTGAGCTAGATACACTTTTTCATCAACTGTTGTACGGAGCAGACGTCTCTCGCAGTGTCTCTTGGCCGTAACTATTAAGTTGAGAAAAAGTTAAATAGCGAAAGCTATGCCAAATTATGGATCAGTCAGTTAATCAGCTGTTATACGGTTCAGACATAGACCTGTGTCCCATGTCCGTAAAAATTAAGCTGAAGTAATCTTGGTATATAGCGGAAGCTATGCCAAATTACTGATTGATCGATATACTCGGCTGTTATACGGGTCAGACATATAACTGTGTCTCGTGACCGTAAAAATTAAGCTGAGTAGTTGGCAAACAGCTTATCAACGAAACTATGTTTGGAATCAATATATTTATGCACGCATATATCTATGTTTTGGTTGGCACTCTTGTTAGTATTGATGGCTTCGAGTCTGTGGTCATTCCTTACGATGCATGATGATCGCTAATTCCCGACACTTGTTACCTCCGCCCGTGAGGGACCATTTGTAATGTTTTGACTCGTATGTTATCTAGACCTCGTTCCCGTTTCTTGTCATCCGATGTGTGTAACATTCTTCATTCTCCTACAGCTTCAGTTGCATTTATGGGTTGAAATGTGATGAATGCATGTTTTGTAGTGCCTGGGCATGTTGCTTGTTGTGATGTTGACATTATAAAAGTGTGCCTTGTTTTCGTATTGATTTTGATATCTAGGTCGATTGCAGAGGGATCCAGGTTGCATGTCGAATTAACTGATTGCGCTGGTGTTCTTCAATATACTTGTCAAGGTCCCGTCTTATTGCGTGGTGGTCGGATGTAATGAATAGGCGTGCACATATGCATGGTTTTTTAGTAAAAGGGCCTGGTTATTTGTTTAAATAAGAAATTAATAGCCTGAGGGTATTTTGCTTCACTATGATAAATGTTTGCCTATAAAAGGCAACTGTTTTGAGCTAGATACACTTTTTCATCAACTGTTGTACGGAGCAGACGTCTCTCGCAGTGTCTCTTGGCCGTAACTATTAAGTTGAGAAAAAGTTAAATAGCGAAAGCTATGCCAAATTATGGATCAGTCAGTTAATCAGCTGTTATACGGTTCAGACATAGACCTGTGTCCCATGTCCGTAAAAATTAAGCTGAAGTAATCTTGGTATATAGCGGAAGCTATGCCAAATTACTGATTGATCGATATACTCGGCTGTTATACGGGTCAGACATATAACTGTGTCTCGTGACCGTAAAAATTAAGCTGAGTAGTTGGCAAACAGCTTATCAACGAAACTATGTTTGGAATCAATATATTTATGCACGCATATATCTATGTTTTGGTTGGCATTCTTGTTAGTATTGATGGCTTCAAGTCTGTGGTCATTCCTTACGATGCATGATGATCGCTAATTCCCGACACTTGTTACCTCCGCCCGTGAGGGACCATTTGTAATGTTTTGACTCGTATGTTATCTAGTCCTCGTTCCCGTTTCTTGTCATCCGATGTGTGTAACATTCTTCATTCTCCTACAGCTTCAGTTGCATTTATGGGTTGAAATGTGATGAATGCATGTTTTGTAGTGCCTGGGCATGTTGCTTGTTGTGATGTTGACATTATAAAAGTGTGCCTTGTTTTCGTATTGATTTTGATATCTAGGTCGATTGCAGAGGGATCCAGGTTGCATGTCGAATTAACTGATTGCGCTGGTGTTCTTCAATATACTTGTCAAGGTCCCGTCTTATTGCGTGGTGGTCGGATGTAATGAATAGGCGTGCACATATGCATGGTTTTTTAGTAAAAGGGCCTGGTTATTTGTTTAAATAAGAAATTAATAGCCTGAGGGTATTTTGCTTCACTATGATAAATGTTTGCCTATAAAAGGCAACTGTTTTGAGCTAGATACACTTTTTCATCAACTGTTGTACGGAGCAGACGTCTCTCGCAGTGTCTCTTGGCCGTAACTATTAAGTTGAGAAAAAGTTAAATAGCGAAAGCTATGCCAAATTATGGATCAGTCAGTTAATCAGCTGTTATACGGTTCAGACATAGACCTGTGTCCCATGTCCGTAAAAATTAAGCTGAAGTAATCTTGGTATATAGCGGAAGCTATGCCAAATTACTGATTGATCGATATACTCGGCTGTTATACGGGTCAGACATATAACTGTGTCTCGTGACCGTAAAAATTAAGCTGAGTAGTTGGCAAATAGCTTATCAACGAAACTATGTTTGGAATCAATATATTTATGCACGCATATATCTATGTTTTGGTTGGCACTCTTGTTAGTATTGATGGCTTCGAGTCTGTGGTCATTCCTTACGATGCATGATGATCGCTAATTCCCGACACTTGTTACCTCCGCCCGTGAGGGACCATTTGTAATGTTTTGACTCGTATGTTATCTAGACCTCGTTCCCGTTTCTTGTCATCCGATGTGTGTAACATTCTTCATTCTCCTACAGCTTCAGTTGCATTTATGGGTTGAAATGTGATGAATGCATGTTTTGTAGTGCCTGGGCATGTTGCTTGTTGTGATGTTGACATTATAAAAGTGTGCCTTGTTTTCGTATTGATTTTCATATCTTGGTCGATTGCAGAGGGATCCAGGTTGCATGTCGAATTAACTGATTGTGCTGGTGTTCTTCAATATACTTGTCAAGGTCCAGTCTTATTGCGTGGTGGTCGGATGTAATGAATAGGCGTGCACATATGCATGGTTTTTTAGTAAAAGAGCCTGGTTATTTGTTTAAATAAGAAATTAATAGCCTGAGGGTATTTTGCTTCACTATGATAAATGTTTGCCTATAAAAGGCAACTGTTTTGAGCTAGATACACTTTTTCATCAACTGTTGTACGGAGCAGACGTCTCTCGCAGTGTCTCTTGGCCGTAACTATTAAGTTGAGAAAAAGTTAAATAGCGAAAGCTATGCCAAATTATGGATCAGTCAGTTAATCAGCTGTTATACGGTTCAGACATAGACCTGTGTCCCATGTCCGTAAAAATTAAGCTGAAGTAATCTTGGTATATAGCGGAAGCTATGCCAAATTACTGATTGATCGATATACTCGGCTGTTATACGGGTCAGACATATAACTGTGTCTCGTGACCGTAAAAATTAAGCTGAGTAGTTGGCAAACAGCTTATCAACGAAACTATGTTTGGAATCAATATATTTATGCACGCATATATCTATGTTTTGGTTGGCATTCTTGTTAGTATTGATGGCTTCAAGTCTGTGGTCATTCCTTACGATGCATGATGATCGCTAATTCCCGACACTTGTTACCTCCGCCCGTGAGGGACCATTTGTAATGTTTTGACTCGTATGTTATCTAGTCCTCGTTCCCGTTTCTTGTCATCCGATGTGTGTAACATTCTTCATTCTCCTACAGCTTCAGTTGCATTTATGGGTTGAAATGTGATGAATGCATGTTTTGTAGTGCCTGGGCATGTTGCTTGTTGTGATGTTGACATTATAAAAGTGTGCCTTGTTTTCGTATTGATTTTCATATCTTGGTCGATTGCAGAGGGATCCAGGTTGCATGTCGAATTAACTGATTGTGCTGGTGTTCTTCAATATACTTGTCAAGGTCCCGTCTTATTGCGTGGTGGTCGGATGTAATGAATAGGCGTGCACATATGCATGGTTTTTTAGTAAAAGGGCCTGGTTATTTGTTTAAATAAGAAATTAATAGCCTGAGGGTATTTTGCTTCACTATGATAAATGTTTGCCTATAAAAGGCAACTCTGTTTTGAGCTAGATACACTTTTTCATCAACTGTTGTACGGAGCAGACGTCTCTCGCAGTGTCTCTTGGCCGTAACTATTAAGTTGAGAAAAAGTTAAATAGCGAAAGCTATGCCAAATTATTGATCAGTCAGTTAATCAGCTGTTATACGGTTCAGACATAGACCTGTGTCCCATGTCCGTAAAAATTAAGCTGAAGTAATCTTGGTATATAGCGGAAGCTATGCCAAATTACTGATTGATCGATATACTCGGCTGTTATACGGGTCAGACATATAACTGTGTCTCGTGACCGTAAAAATTAAGCTGAGTAGTTGGCAAACAGCTTATCAACGAAACTATGTTTGGAATCAATATATTTATGCACGCATATATCTATGTTTTGGTTGGCACTCTTGTTAGTATTGATGGCTTCGAGTCTGTGGTCATTCCTTACGATGCATGATGATCGCTAATTCCCGACACTTGTTACCTCCGCCCGTGAGGGACCATTTGTAATGTTTTGACTCGTATGTTATCTAGTCCTCGTTCCCGTTTCTTGTCATCCGATGTGTGTAACATTCTTCATTCTCCTACAGCTTCAGTTGCATTTATGGGTTGAAATGTGATGAATGCATGTTTTGTAGTGCCTGGGCATGTTGCTTGTTGTGATGTTGACATTATAAAAGTGTGCCTTGTTTTCGTATTGATTTTGATATCTAGGTCGATTGCAGAGGGATCCAGGTTGCATGTCGAATTAACTGATTGCGCTGGTGTTCTTCAATATACTTGTCAAGGTCCCGTCTTATTGCGTGGTGGTCGGATGTAATGAATAGGCGTGCACATATGCATGGTTTTTTAGTAAAAGGGCCTGGTTATTTGTTTAAATAAGAAATTAATAGCCTGAGGGTATTTTGCTTCACTATGATAAATGTTTGCCTATAAAAGGCAACTCTGTTTTGAGCTAGATACACTTTTTCATCAACTGTTGTACGGAGCAGACGTCTCTCGCAGTGTCTCTTGGCCGTAACTATTAAGTTGAGAAAAAGTTAAATAGCGAAAGCTATGCCAAATTATTGATCAGTCAGTTAATCAGCTGTTATACGGTTCAGACATAGACCTGTGTCCCATGTCCGTAAAAATTAAGCTGAAGTAATCTTGGTATATAGCGGAAGCTATGCCAAATTACTGATTGATCGATATACTCGGCTGTTATACGGGTCAGACATATAACTGTGTCTCGTGACCGTAAAAATTAAGCTGAGTAGTTGGCAAACAGCTTATCAACGAAACTATGTTTGGAATCAATATATTTATGCACGCATATATCTATGTTTTGGTTGGCACTCTTGTTAGTATTGATGGCTTCGAGTCTGTGGTCATTCCTTACGATGCATGATGATCGCTAATTCCCGACACTTGTTACCTCCGCCCGTGAGGGACCATTTGTAATGTTTTGACTCGTATGTTATCTAGTCCTCGTTCCCGTTTCTTGTCATCCGATGTGTGTAACATTCTTCATTCTCCTACAGCTTCAGTTGCATTTATGGGTTGAAATGTGATGAATGCATGTTTTGTAGTGCCTGGGCATGTTGCTTGTTGTGATGTTGACATTATAAAAGTGTGCCTTGTTTTCGTATTGATTTTGATATCTAGGTCGATTGCAGAGGGATCCAGGTTGCATGTCGAATTAACTGATTGCGCTGGTGTTCTTCAATATACTTGTCAAGGTCCCGTCTTATTGCGTGGTGGTCGGATGTAATGAATAGGCGTGCACATATGCATGGTTTTTTAGTAAAAGGGCCTGGTTATTTGTTTAAATAAGAAATTAATAGCCTGAGGGTATTTTGCTTCACTATGATAAATGTTTGCCTATAAAAGGCAACTGTTTTGAGCTAGATACACTTTTTCATCAACTGTTGTACGGAGCAGACGTCTCTCGCAGTGTCTCTTGGCCGTAACTATTAAGTTGAGAAAAAGTTAAATAGCGAAAGCTATGCCAAATTATTGATCAGTCAGTTAATCAGCTGTTATACGGTTCAGACATAGACCTGTGTCCCATGTCCGTAAAAATTAAGCTGAAGTAATCTTGGTATATAGCGGAAGCTATGCCAAATTACTGATTGATCGATATACTCGGCTGTTATACGGGTCAGACATATAACTGTGTCTCGTGACCGTAAAAATTAAGCTGAGTAGTTGGCAAATAGCTTATCAACGAAACTATGTTTGGAATCAATATATTTATGCACGCATATATCTATGTTTTGGTTGGCACTCTTGTTAGTATTGATGGCTTCGAGTCTGTGGTCATTCCTTACGATGCATGATGATCGCTAATTCCCGACACTTGTTACCTCCGCCCGTGAGGGACCATTTGTAATGTTTTGACTCGTATGTTATCTAGACCTCGTTCCCGTTTCTTGTCATCCGATGTGTGTAACATTCTTCATTCTCCTACAGCTTCAGTTGCATTTATGGGTTGAAATGTGATGAATGCATGTTTTGTAGTGCCTGGGCATGTTGCTTGTTGTGATGTTGACATTATAAAAGTGTGCCTTGTTTTCGTATTGATTTTCATATCTTGGTCGATTGCAGAGGGATCCAGGTTGCATGTCGAATTAACTGATTGTGCTGGTGTTCTTCAATATACTTGTCAAGGTCCAGTCTTATTGCGTGGTGGTCGGATGTAATGAATAGGCGTGCACATATGCATGGTTTTTTAGTAAAAGAGCCTGGTTATTTGTTTAAATAAGAAATTAATAGCCTGAGGGTATTTTGCTTCACTATGATAAATGTTTGCCTATAAAAGGCAACTGTTTTGAGCTAGATACACTTTTTCATCAACTGTTGTACGGAGCAGACGTCTCTCGCAGTGTCTCTTGGCCGTAACTATTAAGTTGAGAAAAAGTTAAATAGCGAAAGCTATGCCAAATTATGGATCAGTCAGTTAATCAGCTGTTATACGGTTCAGACATAGACCTGTGTCCCATGTCCGTAAAAATTAAGCTGAAGTAATCTTGGTATATAGCGGAAGCTATGCCAAATTACTGATTGATCGATATACTCGGCTGTTATACGGGTCAGACATATAACTGTGTCTCGTGACCGTAAAAATTAAGCTGAGTAGTTGGCAAACAGCTTATCAACGAAACTATGTTTGGAATCAATATATTTATGCACGCATATATCTATGTTTTGGTTGGCACTCTTGTTAGTATTGATGGCTTCGAGTCTGTGGTCATTCCTTACGATGCATGATGATCGCTAATTCCCGACACTTGTTACCTCCGCCCGTGAGGGACCATTTGTAATGTTTTGACTCGTATGTTATCTAGTCCTCGTTCCCGTTTCTTGTCATCCGATGTGTGTAACATTCTTCATTCTCCTACAGCTTCAGTTGCATTTATGGGTTGAAATGTGATGAATGCATGTTTTGTAGTGCCTGGGCATGTTGCTTGTTGTGATGTTGACATTATAAAAGTGTGCCTTGTTTTCGTATTGATTTTGATATCTAGGTCGATTGCAGAGGGATCCAGGTTGCATGTCGAATTAACTGATTGCGCTGGTGTTCTTCAATATACTTGTCAAGGTCCCGTCTTATTGCGTGGTGGTCGGATGTAATGAATAGGCGTGCACATATGCATGGTTTTTTAGTAAAAGGGCCTGGTTATTTGTTTAAATAAGAAATTAATAGCCTGAGGGTATTTTGCTTCACTATGATAAATGTTTGCCTATAAAAGGCAACTCTGTTTTGAGCTAGATACACTTTTTCATCAACTGTTGTACGGAGCAGACGTCTCTCGCAGTGTCTCTTGGCCGTAACTATTAAGTTGAGAAAAAGTTAAATAGCGAAAGCTATGCCAAATTATTGATCAGTCAGTTAATCAGCTGTTATACGGTTCAGACATAGACCTGTGTCCCATGTCCGTAAAAATTAAGCTGAAGTAATCTTGGTATATAGCGGAAGCTATGCCAAATTACTGATTGATCGATATACTCGGCTGTTATACGGGTCAGACATATAACTGTGTCTCGTGACCGTAAAAATTAAGCTGAGTAGTTGGCAAACAGCTTATCAACGAAACTATGTTTGGAATCAATATATTTATGCACGCATATATCTATGTTTTGGTTGGCACTCTTGTTAGTATTGATGGCTTCGAGTCTGTGGTCATTCCTTACGATGCATGATGATCGCCAATTCCCGACACTTGTTACCTCCGCCCGTGAGGGACCATTTGTAATGTTTTGACTCGTATGTTATCTAGTCCTCGTTCCCGTTTCTTGTCATCCGATGTGTGTAACATTCTTCATTCTCCTACAGCTTCAGTTGCATTTATGGGTTGAAATGTGATGAATGCATGTTTTGTAGTGCCTGGGCATGTTGCTTGTTGTGATGTTGACATTATAAAAGTGTGCCTTGTTTTCGTATTGATTTTGATATCTAGGTCGATTGCAGAGGGATCCAGGTTGCATGTCGAATTAACTGATTGCGCTGGTGTTCTTCAATATACTTGTCAAGGTCCCGTCTTATTGCGTGGTGGTCGGATGTAATGAATAGGCGTGCACATATGCATGGTTTTTTAGTAAAAGGGCCTGGTTATTTGTTTAAATAAGAAATTAATAGCCTGAGGGTATTTTGCTTCACTATGATAAATGTTTGCCTATAAAAGGCAACTGTTTTGAGCTAGATACACTTTTTCATCAACTGTTGTACGGAGCAGACGTCTCTCGCAGTGTCTCTTGGCCGTAACTATTAAGTTGAGAAAAAGTTAAATAGCGAAAGCTATGCCAAATTATTGATCAGTCAGTTAATCAGCTGTTATACGGTTCAGACATAGACCTGTGTCCCATGTCCGTAAAAATTAAGCTGAAGTAATCTTGGTATATAGCGGAAGCTATGCCAAATTACTGATTGATCGATATACTCGGCTGTTATACGGGTCAGACATATAACTGTGTCTCGTGACCGTAAAAATTAAGCTGAGTAGTTGGCAAATAGCTTATCAACGAAACTATGTTTGGAATCAATATATTTATGCACGCATATATCTATGTTTTGGTTGGCACTCTTGTTAGTATTGATGGCTTCGAGTCTGTGGTCATTCCTTACGATGCATGATGATCGCTAATTCCCGACACTTGTTACCTCCGCCCGTGAGGGACCATTTGTAATGTTTTGACTCGTATGTTATCTAGACCTCGTTCCCGTTTCTTGTCATCCGATGTGTGTAACATTCTTCATTCTCCTACAGCTTCAGTTGCATTTATGGGTTGAAATGTGATGAATGCATGTTTTGTAGTGCCTGGGCATGTTGCTTGTTGTGATGTTGACATTATAAAAGTGTGCCTTGTTTTCGTATTGATTTTGATATCTAGGTCGATTGCAGAGGGATCCAGGTTGCATGTCGAATTAACTGATTGCGCTGGTGTTCTTCAATATACTTGTCAAGGTCCCGTCTTATTGCGTGGTGGTCGGATGTAATGAATAGGCGTGCACATATGCATGGTTTTTTAGTAAAAGGGCCTGGTTATTTGTTTAAATAAGAAATTAATAGCCTGAGGGTATTTTGCTTCACTATGATAAATGTTTGCCTATAAAAGGCAACTCTGTTTTGAGCTAGATACACTTTTTCATCAACTGTTGTACGGAGCAGACGTCTCTCGCAGTGTCTCTTGGCCGTAACTATTAAGTTGAGAAAAAGTTAAATAGCGAAAGCTATGCCAAATTATTGATCAGTCAGTTAATCAGCTGTTATACGGTTCAGACATAGACCTGTGTCCCATGTCCGTAAAAATTAAGCTGAAGTAATCTTGGTATATAGCGGAAGCTATGCCAAATTACTGATTGATCGATATACTCGGCTGTTATACGGGTCAGACATATAACTGTGTCTCGTGACCGTAAAAATTAAGCTGAGTAGTTGGCAAACAGCTTATCAACGAAACTATGTTTGGAATCAATATATTTATGCACGCATATATCTATGTTTTGGTTGGCACTCTTGTTAGTATTGATGGCTTCGAGTCTGTGGTCATTCCTTACGATGCATGATGATCGCTAATTCCCGACACTTGTTACCTCCGCCCGTGAGGGACCATTTGTAATGTTTTGACTCGTATGTTATCTAGTCCTCGTTCCCGTTTCTTGTCATCCGATGTGTGTAACATTCTTCATTCTCCTACAGCTTCAGTTGCATTTATGGGTTGAAATGTGATGAATGCATGTTTTGTAGTGCCTGGGCATGTTGCTTGTTGTGATGTTGACATTATAAAAGTGTGCCTTGTTTTCGTATTGATTTTGATATCTAGGTCGATTGCAGAGGGATCCAGGTTGCATGTCGAATTAACTGATTGCGCTGGTGTTCTTCAATATACTTGTCAAGGTCCCGTCTTATTGCGTGGTGGTCGGATGTAATGAATAGGCGTGCACATATGCATGGTTTTTTAGTAAAAGGGCCTGGTTATTTGTTTAAATAAGAAATTAATAGCCTGAGGGTATTTTGCTTCACTATGATAAATGTTTGCCTATAAAAGGCAACTCTGTTTTGAGCTAGATACACTTTTTCATCAACTGTTGTACGGAGCAGACGTCTCTCGCAGTGTCTCTTGGCCGTAACTATTAAGTTGAGAAAAAGTTAAATAGCGAAAGCTATGCCAAATTATTGATCAGTCAGTTAATCAGCTGTTATACGGTTCAGACATAGACCTGTGTCCCATGTCCGTAAAAATTAAGCTGAAGTAATCTTGGTATATAGCGGAAGCTATGCCAAATTACTGATTGATCGATATACTCGGCTGTTATACGGGTCAGACATATAACTGTGTCTCGTGACCGTAAAAATTAAGCTGAGTAGTTGGCAAACAGCTTATCAACGAAACTATGTTTGGAATCAATATATTTATGCACGCATATATCTATGTTTTGGTTGGCACTCTTGTTAGTATTGATGGCTTCGAGTCTGTGGTCATTCCTTACGATGCATGATGATCGCTAATTCCCGACACTTGTTACCTCCGCCCGTGAGGGACCATTTGTAATGTTTTGACTCGTATGTTATCTAGTCCTCGTTCCCGTTTCTTGTCATCCGATGTGTGTAACATTCTTCATTCTCCTACAGCTTCAGTTGCATTTATGGGTTGAAATGTGATGAATGCATGTTTTGTAGTGCCTGGGCATGTTGCTTGTTGTGATGTTGACATTATAAAAGTGTGCCTTGTTTTCGTATTGATTTTGATATCTAGGTCGATTGCAGAGGGATCCAGGTTGCATGTCGAATTAACTGATTGCGCTGGTGTTCTTCAATATACTTGTCAAGGTCCCGTCTTATTGCGTGGTGGTCGGATGTAATGAATAGGCGTGCACATATGCATGGTTTTTTAGTAAAAGGGCCTGGTTATTTGTTTAAATAAGAAATTAATAGCCTGAGGGTATTTTGCTTCACTATGATAAATGTTTGCCTATAAAAGGCAACTCTGTTTTGAGCTAGATACACTTTTTCATCAACTGTTGTACGGAGCAGACGTCTCTCGCAGTGTCTCTTGGCCGTAACTATTAAGTTGAGAAAAAGTTAAATAGCGAAAGCTATGCCAAATTATTGATCAGTCAGTTAATCAGCTGTTATACGGTTCAGACATAGACCTGTGTCCCATGTCCGTAAAAATTAAGCTGAAGTAATCTTGGTATATAGCGGAAGCTATGCCAAATTACTGATTGATCGATATACTCGGCTGTTATACGGGTCAGACATATAACTGTGTCTCGTGACCGTAAAAATTAAGCTGAGTAGTTGGCAAACAGCTTATCAACGAAACTATGTTTGGAATCAATATATTTATGCACGCATATATCTATGTTTTGGTTGGCACTCTTGTTAGTATTGATGGCTTCGAGTCTGTGGTCATTCCTTACGATGCATGATGATCGCTAATTCCCGACACTTGTTACCTCCGCCCGTGAGGGACCATTTGTAATGTTTTGACTCGTATGTTATCTAGTCCTCGTTCCCGTTTCTTGTCATCCGATGTGTGTAACATTCTTCATTCTCCTACAGCTTCAGTTGCATTTATGGGTTGAAATGTGATGAATGCATGTTTTGTAGTGCCTGGGCATGTTGCTTGTTGTGATGTTGACATTATAAAAGTGTGCCTTGTTTTCGTATTGATTTTGATATCTAGGTCGATTGCAGAGGGATCCAGGTTGCATGTCGAATTAACTGATTGCGCTGGTGTTCTTCAATATACTTGTCAAGGTCCCGTCTTATTGCGTGGTGGTCGGATGTAATGAATAGGCGTGCACATATGCATGGTTTTTTAGTAAAAGGGCCTGGTTATTTGTTTAAATAAGAAATTAATAGCCTGAGGGTATTTTGCTTCACTATGATAAATGTTTGCCTATAAAAGGCAACTGTTTTGAGCTAGATACACTTTTTCATCAACTGTTGTACGGAGCAGACGTCTCTCGCAGTGTCTCTTGGCCGTAACTATTAAGTTGAGAAAAAGTTAAATAGCGAAAGCTATGCCAAATTATGGATCAGTCAGTTAATCAGCTGTTATACGGTTCAGACATAGACCTGTGTCCCATGTCCGTAAAAATTTAGCTGAAGTAATCTTGGTATATAGCGGAAGCTATGCCAAATTACTGATTGATCGATATACTCGGCTGTTATACGGGTCAGACATATAACTGTGTCTCGTGACCGTAAAAATTAAGCTGAGTAGTTGGCAAATAGCTTATCAACGAAACTATGTTTGGAATCAATATATTTATGCACGCATATATCTATGTTTTGGTTGGCACTCTTGTTAGTATTGATGGCTTCGAGTCTGTGGTCATTCCTTACGATGCATGATGATCGCTAATTCCCGACACTTGTTACCTCCGCCCGTGAGGGACCATTTGTAATGTTTTGACTCGTATGTTATCTAGACCTCGTTCCCGTTTCTTGTCATCCGATGTGTGTAACATTCTTCATTCTCCTACAGCTTCAGTTGCATTTATGGGTTGAAATGTGATGAATGCATGTTTTGTAGTGCCTGGGCATGTTGCTTGTTGTGATGTTGACATTATAAAAGTGTGCCTTGTTTTCGTATTGATTTTCATATCTTGGTCGATTGCAGAGGGATCCAGGTTGCATGTCGAATTAACTGATTGTGCTGGTGTTCTTCAATATACTTGTCAAGGTCCCGTCTTATTGCGTGGTGGTCGGATGTAATGAATAGGCGTGCACATATGCATGGTTTTTTAGTAAAAGGGCCTGGTTATTTGTTTAAATAAGAAATTAATAGCCTGAGGGTATTTTGCTTCACTATGATAAATGTTTGCCTATAAAAGGCAACTCTGTTTTGAGCTAGATACACTTTTTCATCAACTGTTGTACGGAGCAGACGTCTCTCGCAGTGTCTCTTGGCCGTAACTATTAAGTTGAGAAAAAGTTAAATAGCGAAAGCTATGCCAAATTATGGATCAGTCAGTTAATCAGCTGTTATACGGTTCAGACATAGACCTGTGTCCCATGTCCGTAAAAATTAAGCTGAAGTAATCTTGGTATATAGCGGAAGCTATGCCAAATTACTGATTGATCGATATACTCGGCTGTTATACGGGTCAGACATATAACTGTGTCTCGTGACCGTAAAAATTAAGCTGAGTAGTTGGCAAATAGCTTATCAACGAAACTATGTTTGGAATCAATATATTTATGCACGCATATATCTATGTTTTGGTTGGCATTCTTGTTAGTATTGATGGCTTCAAGTCTGTGGTCATTCCTTACGATGCATGATGATCGCTAATTCCCGACACTTGTTACCTCCGCCCGTGAGGGACCATTTGTAATGTTTTGACTCGTATGTTATCTAGTCCTCGTTCCCGTTTCTTGTCATCCGATGTGTGTAACATTCTTCATTCTCCTACAGCTTCAGTTGCATTTATGGGTTGAAATGTGATGAATGCATGTTTTGTAGTGCCTGGGCATGTTGCTTGTTGTGATGTTGACATTATAAAAGTGTGCCTTGTTTTCGTATTGATTTTCATATCTTGGTCGATTGCAGAGGGATCCAGGTTGCATGTCGAATTAACTGATTGTGCTGGTGTTCTTCAATATACTTGTCAAGGTCCCGTCTTATTGCGTGGTGGTCGGATGTAATGAATAGGCGTGCACATATGCATGGTTTTTTAGTAAAAGGGCCTGGTTATTTGTTTAAATAAGAAATTAATAGCCTGAGGGTATTTTGCTTCACTATGATAAATGTTTGCCTATAAAAGGCAACTCTGTTTTGAGCTAGATACACTTTTTCATCAACTGTTGTACGGAGCAGACGTCTCTCGCAGTGTCTCTTGGCCGTAACTATTAAGTTGAGAAAAAGTTAAATAGCGAAAGCTATGCCAAATTATTGATCAGTCAGTTAATCAGCTGTTATACGGTTCAGACATAGACCTGTGTCCCATGTCCGTAAAAATTAAGCTGAAGTAATCTTGGTATATAGCGGAAGCTATGCCAAATTACTGATTGATCGATATACTCGGCTGTTATACGGGTCAGACATATAACTGTGTCTCGTGACCGTAAAAATTAAGCTGAGTAGTTGGCAAACAGCTTATCAACGAAACTATGTTTGGAATCAATATATTTATGCACGCATATATCTATGTTTTGGTTGGCACTCTTGTTAGTATTGATGGCTTCGAGTCTGTGGTCATTCCTTACGATGCATGATGATCGCTAATTCCCGACACTTGTTACCTCCGCCCGTGAGGGACCATTTGTAATGTTTTGACTCGTATGTTATCTAGTCCTCGTTCCCGTTTCTTGTCATCCGATGTGTGTAACATTCTTCATTCTCCTACAGCTTCAGTTGCATTTATGGGTTGAAATGTGATGAATGCATGTTTTGTAGTGCCTGGGCATGTTGCTTGTTGTGATGTTGACATTATAAAAGTGTGCCTTGTTTTCGTATTGATTTTCATATCTTGGTCGATTGCAGAGGGATCCAGGTTGCATGTCGAATTAACTGATTGTGCTGGTGTTCTTCAATATACTTGTCAAGGTCCCGTCTTATTGCGTGGTGGTCGGATGTAATGAATAGGCGTGCACATATGCATGGTTTTTTAGTAAAAGGGCCTGGTTATTTGTTTAAATAAGAAATTAATAGCCTGAGGGTATTTTGCTTCACTATGATAAATGTTTGCCTATAAAAGGCAACTCTGTTTTGAGCTAGATACACTTTTTCATCAACTGTTGTACGGAGCAGACGTCTCTCGCAGTGTCTCTTGGCCGTAACTATTAAGTTGAGAAAAAGTTAAATAGCGAAAGCTATGCCAAATTATGGATCAGTCAGTTAATCAGCTGTTATACGGTTCAGACATAGACCTGTGTCCCATGTCCGTAAAAATTAAGCTGAAGTAATCTTGGTATATAGCGGAAGCTATGCCAAATTACTGATTGATCGATATACTCGGCTGTTATACGGGTCAGACATATAACTGTGTCTCGTGACCGTAAAAATTAAGCTGAGTAGTTGGCAAATAGCTTATCAACGAAACTATGTTTGGAATCAATATATTTATGCACGCATATATCTATGTTTTGGTTGGCATTCTTGTTAGTATTGATGGCTTCAAGTCTGTGGTCATTCCTTACGATGCATGATGATCGCTAATTCCCGACACTTGTTACCTCCGCCCGTGAGGGACCATTTGTAATGTTTTGACTCGTATGTTATCTAGTCCTCGTTCCCGTTTCTTGTCATCCGATGTGTGTAACATTCTTCATTCTCCTACAGCTTCAGTTGCATTTATGGGTTGAAATGTGATGAATGCATGTTTTGTAGTGCCTGGGCATGTTGCTTGTTGTGATGTTGACATTATAAAAGTGTGCCTTGTTTTCGTATTGATTTTCATATCTTGGTCGATTGCAGAGGGATCCAGGTTGCATGTCGAATTAACTGATTGTGCTGGTGTTCTTCAATATACTTGTCAAGGTCCCGTCTTATTGCGTGGTGGTCGGATGTAATGAATAGGCGTGCACATATGCATGGTTTTTTAGTAAAAGGGCCTGGTTATTTGTTTAAATAAGAAATTAATAGCCTGAGGGTATTTTGCTTCACTATGATAAATGTTTGCCTATAAAAGGCAACTCTGTTTTGAGCTAGATACACTTTTTCATCAACTGTTGTACGGAGCAGACGTCTCTCGCAGTGTCTCTTGGCCGTAACTATTAAGTTGAGAAAAAGTTAAATAGCGAAAGCTATGCCAAATTATTGATCAGTCAGTTAATCAGCTGTTATACGGTTCAGACATAGACCTGTGTCCCATGTCCGTAAAAATTAAGCTGAAGTAATCTTGGTATATAGCGGAAGCTATGCCAAATTACTGATTGATCGATATACTCGGCTGTTATACGGGTCAGACATATAACTGTGTCTCGTGACCGTAAAAATTAAGCTGAGTAGTTGGCAAACAGCTTATCAACGAAACTATGTTTGGAATCAATATATTTATGCACGCATATATCTATGTTTTGGTTGGCACTCTTGTTAGTATTGATGGCTTCGAGTCTGTGGTCATTCCTTACGATGCATGATGATCGCTAATTCCCGACACTTGTTACCTCCGCCCGTGAGGGACCATTTGTAATGTTTTGACTCGTATGTTATCTAGTCCTCGTTCCCGTTTCTTGTCATCCGATGTGTGTAACATTCTTCATTCTCCTACAGCTTCAGTTGCATTTATGGGTTGAAATGTGATGAATGCATGTTTTGTAGTGCCTGGGCATGTTGCTTGTTGTGATGTTGACATTATAAAAGTGTGCCTTGTTTTCGTATTGATTTTGATATCTAGGTCGATTGCAGAGGGATCCAGGTTGCATGTCGAATTAACTGATTGCGCTGGTGTTCTTCAATATACTTGTCAAGGTCCCGTCTTATTGCGTGGTGGTCGGATGTAATGAATAGGCGTGCACATATGCATGGTTTTTTAGTAAAAGGGCCTGGTTATTTGTTTAAATAAGAAATTAATAGCCTGAGGGTATTTTGCTTCACTATGATAAATGTTTGCCTATAAAAGGCAACTGTTTTGAGCTAGATACACTTTTTCATCAACTGTTGTACGGAGCAGACGTCTCTCGCAGTGTCTCTTGGCCGTAACTATTAAGTTGAGAAAAAGTTAAATAGCGAAAGCTATGCCAAATTATGGATCAGTCAGTTAATCAGCTGTTATACGGTTCAGACATAGACCTGTGTCCCATGTCCGTAAAAATTTAGCTGAAGTAATCTTGGTATATAGCGGAAGCTATGCCAAATTACTGATTGATCGATATACTCGGCTGTTATACGGGTCAGACATATAACTGTGTCTCGTGACCGTAAAAATTAAGCTGAGTAGTTGGCAAATAGCTTATCAACGAAACTATGTTTGGAATCAATATATTTATGCACGCATATATCTATGTTTTGGTTGGCACTCTTGTTAGTATTGATGGCTTCGAGTCTGTGGTCATTCCTTACGATGCATGATGATCGCTAATTCCCGACACTTGTTACCTCCGCCCGTGAGGGACCATTTGTAATGTTTTGACTCGTATGTTATCTAGACCTCGTTCCCGTTTCTTGTCATCCGATGTGTGTAACATTCTTCATTCTCCTACAGCTTCAGTTGCATTTATGGGTTGAAATGTGATGAATGCATGTTTTGTAGTGCCTGGGCATGTTGCTTGTTGTGATGTTGACATTATAAAAGTGTGCCTTGTTTTCGTATTGATTTTCATATCTTGGTCGATTGCAGAGGGATCCAGGTTGCATGTCGAATTAACTGATTGTGCTGGTGTTCTTCAATATACTTGTCAAGGTCCCGTCTTATTGCGTGGTGGTCGGATGTAATGAATAGGCGTGCACATATGCATGGTTTTTTAGTAAAAGGGCCTGGTTATTTGTTTAAATAAGAAATTAATAGCCTGAGGGTATTTTGCTTCACTATGATAAATGTTTGCCTATAAAAGGCAACTCTGTTTTGAGCTAGATACACTTTTTCATCAACTGTTGTACGGAGCAGACGTCTCTCGCAGTGTCTCTTGGCCGTAACTATTAAGTTGAGAAAAAGTTAAATAGCGAAAGCTATGCCAAATTATGGATCAGTCAGTTAATCAGCTGTTATACGGTTCAGACATAGACCTGTGTCCCATGTCCGTAAAAATTAAGCTGAAGTAATCTTGGTATATAGCGGAAGCTATGCCAAATTACTGATTGATCGATATACTCGGCTGTTATACGGGTCAGACATATAACTGTGTCTCGTGACCGTAAAAATTAAGCTGAGTAGTTGGCAAATAGCTTATCAACGAAACTATGTTTGGAATCAATATATTTATGCACGCATATATCTATGTTTTTGTTGGCACTCTTGTTAGTATTGATGGCTTCGAGTCTGTGGTCATTCCTTACGATGCATGATGATCCCTAATTCCCGACACTTGTTACCTCCGCCCGTGAGGGACCATTTGTAATGTTTTGACTCGTATGTTATCTAGTCCTCGTTCCCGTTTCTTGTCATCCGATGTGTGTAACATTCTTCATTCTCCTACAGCTTCAGTTGCATTTATGGGTTGAAATGTGATGAATGCATGTTTTGTAGTGCCTGGGCATGTTGCTTGTTGTGATGTTGACATTATAAAAGTGTGCCTTGTTTTCGTATTGATTTTGATATCTAGGTCGATTGCAGAGGGATCCAGGTTGCATGTCGAATTAACTGATTGCGCTGGTGTTCTTCAATATACTTGTCAAGGTCCCGTCTTATTGCGTGGTGGTCGGATGTAATGAATAGGCGTGCACATATGCATGGTTTTTTAGTAAAAGGGCCTGGTTATTTGTTTAAATAAGAAATTAATAGCCTGAGGGTATTTTGCTTCACTATGATAAATGTTTGCCTATAAAAGGCAACTTTGTTTTGAGCTAGATACACTTTTTCATCAACTGTTGTACGGAGCAGACGTCTCTCGCAGTGTCTCTTGGCCGTAACTATTAAGTTGAGAAAAAGTTAAATAGCGAAAGCTATGCCAAATTATTGATCAGTCGGTTAATCAGCTGTTATACGGTTCAGACATAGACCTGTGTCCCATGTCCGTAAAAATTAAGCTGAAGTAATCTTGGTATATAGCGGAAGCTATGCCAAATTACTGATTGATCGATATACTCGGCTGTTATACGGGTCAGACATATAACTGTGTCTCGTGACCGTAAAAATTAAGCTGAGTAGTTGGCAAATAGCTTATCAACGAAACTATGTTTGGAATCAATATATTTATGCACGCATATATCTATGTTTTGGTTGGCACTCTTGTTAGTATTGATGGCTTCGAGTCTGTGGTCATTCCTTACGATGCATGATGATCGCTAATTCCCGACACTTGTTACCTCCGCCCGTGAGGGACCATTTGTAATGTTTTGACTCGTATGTTATCTAGTCCTCGTTCCCGTTTCTTGTCATCCGATGTGTGTAACATTCTTCATTCTCCTACAGCTTCAGTTGCATTTATGGGTTGAAATGTGATGAATGCATGTTTTGTAGTGCCTGGGCATGTTGCTTGTTGTGATGTTGACATTATAAAAGTGTGCCTTGTTTTCGTATTGATTTTGATATCTAGGTCGATTGCAGAGGGATCCAGGTTGCATGTCGAATTAACTGATTGCGCTGGTGTTCTTCAATATACTTGTCAAGGTCCCGTCTTATTGCGTGGTGGTCGGATGTAATGAATAGGCGTGCACATATGCATGGTTTTTTAGTAAAAGGGCCTGGTTATTTGTTTAAATAAGAAATTAATAGCCTGAGGGTATTTTGCTTCACTATGATAAATGTTTGCCTATAAAAGGCAACTTTGTTTTGAGCTAGATACACTTTTTCATCAACTGTTGTACGGAGCAGACGTCTCTCGCAGTGTCTCTTGGCCGTAACTATTAAGTTGAGAAAAAGTTAAATAGCGAAAGCTATGCCAAATTATTGATCAGTCAGTTAATCAGCTGTTATACGGTTCAGACATAGACCTGTGTCCCATGTCCGTAAAAATTAAGCTGAAGTAATCTTGGTATATAGCGGAAGCTATGCCAAATTACTGATTGATCGATATACTCGGCTGTTATACGGGTCAGACATATAACTGTGTCTCGTGACCGTAAAAATTAAGCTGAGTAGTTGGCAAATAGCTTATCAACGAAACTATGTTTGGAATCAATATATTTATGCACGCATATATCTATGTTTTGGTTGGCACTCTTGTTAGTATTGATGGCTTCGAGTCTGTGGTCATTCCTTACGATGCATGATGATCGCTAATTCCCGACACTTGTTACCTCCGCCCGTGAGGGACCATTTGTAATGTTTTGACTCGTATGTTATCTAGACCTCGTTCCCGTTTCTTGTCATCCGATGTGTGTAACATTCTTCATTCTCCTACAGCTTCAGTTGCATTTATGGGTTGAAATGTGATGAATGCATGTTTTGTAGTGCCTGGGCATGTTGCTTGTTGTGATGTTGACATAATAAAAGTGTGCCTTGTTTTCGTATTGATTTTCATATCTTGGTCGATTGCAGAGAGATCCAGGTTGCATGTCGAATTAACTGATTGTGCTGGTGTTCTTCAATCATATCTTGGTCGATTGCAGAGGGATCATACTTACATATCATACTTTTAAACTCAGAAAGTGAAGCTTTTTGATTTCCGAAACTTAGATTGCTATACGTCTCGGTAAGGTGGAGTAGAAAATATGCGCTAAGAGACTGGATCACTAAATGTAATTTAACAAATTAACATGCAACAGATTAATGGATGGAAAGTATATGGCCGATTGCAGTAATTTGCATTCCCCAGATTTCTTGGGCGTATCTGTAGAAATATAATGAAAACCAACCTACAATTGATTGTAACTAGTCTTTAAATATTTTCGGTTCTCAATTGTTCCTGCTGTTTTGTATAATAATCGTAGCGGGTTAGCCTATTCAACCGTAATTGGCGATTAGGTCTTCTTTTTTATTTATCGTTTAAAACATTAACACAGTTTCTGAGGCAAATAGCTCAAAGAACCCTCTCGGGTCTAAACAAGAAGAGCCATTAATATTATAAAAGTCTAATAATATAATAAATAAAATAGAAGCGTAGGTATAATTATAAGCTATAAAATTAACAATATTTGGAGTCTGGCAAATACATGACCTACTAACAGCTTAAATAATTATGATGTAGGAACTAGTATTTAAGCTTTGGCTTATTGTTTTTTGTAGTGCTATAGCGTAAGTCCGTCCGTAGATTATTAATTAACCGAGGAAAAACTGTTAAGATGATTGTTGTTGAATTTATCCGGATCTCATGTAGTTGCTTGTTTGCCTATTAAGGGTAGGTAATGGAATGATCTCACCGGGATAATTTCATCAGCTACGTAAGCTGGGTTGCTGGATTGAGACTGCTAAGGCCTAGATCTGGGCTACTCGCGGCACTATACACTTTAGCACCATCGACAAGTTACGGCACTGATACTATTGTTTTGGCTCGGGATGCGCGCGAGGTCCCTTAGCCAGAATGCGGCGTGCGCGCGACCGCTCTCGACCGCTGCCAGAAACGAACAAAGAGTATAGTAACTATCCATAAAGGAAAAGAGAGCCATCTCGCGTGATAAAATCGGTCGTATAGAGCTCAGTGGCGCCTCCAAGCGTATGATGGGCCAAGCTGCATGCGCTCTGTATATATACACATATGCATAGTTATATGTAGGTAATCCATAGATTTGATTAATGGCTATGGGTAAGGAAATAGTGGAGCGTACCACCATGCTTATTAAGCAAATAATATTTCTATTTTTAGGTTATCATTATTTATTGATTTTACAGGTTCAACATAACAATAAAACAATTATTACATAGTAGCATTTAAAAAACCACAAAGGTTTGTGACAACATACTGAGTCTACATTGACAAAAACACACAACACACTGTTAACAAAACATTATACAACATGTAGATCTAAAAATTGAGCTTTAAAAAGTAATAGATAAACTATAAAGAACAATTCTGATTACAATAATATATATATATACTATTCATATCTGTCATATATAAATATTATTTACTTGCTAACCGAATTGGTACCTCGAAAAAAAAATTACGTGAGGCACTCGGGGACTGCCGCGGTAAAGCTATTGCATTGCATAGCATTTTGTATCAACTTATGCAATTATAATTTTATTTATTTATTTTAATAATAAATGCACTTTGTTCATTCATATTCAAAACACTTCATACACAAATTTTACAAGTACAGCTATTCACTGTTGTACATAAATACATATACACCTATATACTTTCTCATAAACAGCTGCTTATGTATTCGTCCGATTTCGGAGCAGCTCGTCTCGATTCGTGCGAGTTTCGTAGAGTCGTACAATACGTCTAATCGCACACAACGCCGTGTCGACTGTCGAAGACTGCCGAACTGAAACGACGTTAGACGATGCACGGCCTTCAAGCCACACCTCCTTGCCCGTCGGAGTGGGGGGAGTTAGGTTTTTTTCGTTACGGAATTTCTTGATTCGGTCGCCGCGCTCAGAGCCCGCGATAAAAGCTATGCAATAGCTTAAAAGATTTTTTTTAGGTTCCCATTTATAATTCACTGCATCCAAATACGAAATACACTTTTCTCTTTGAGAACATTATAACAAACAATAACGGTTTATGAACAAAAACGGAATAATAACAACAGTGAAAAACAACAAAAGTATCAACAAATAAGTGAGATATACTAGAATTTGCCACTTCGCATCAAAACATTGAAAACTTTCAAAGTTCGTGTTCATTTAAAGTTTTTGCAGACATGTCAGTTAAACAACGTTTCATTCCATGAAGTTTTATTAATTTATCTGTAACTCTTTTAATTTAAAACCAGCCAGATTTTTTTAAAATATGTGCATCTTTTTAAATGAATTGATAGGGAAAACGTATAAAAGTATTTTTTTATAAATAATACAATTATTAAATGGGAATATCTTTTGAATATTTTTATCCACTTAAATGTAATTTTGCGTAGAACAAAACGCTTGTACCACTAAAGCGGGGGTTACTACTGCCATCTAGTTGTTTCTTTACGAACTTTTATGTCACGACAAAGTTTAAGCCAAACAGCCACCAGAGGAGCTACCTTACATGCAAAATTAAGTCGAATCGAGGTTAAGTACTAACTTTCCATCCCCTGGAAACGAACTCCACCAATGAGTTCATTAATGAGAACTTTCGGATGGATGAATGTTTGTTACTCAATATAAGATAAAATTACAAATAGCACATAGGCTACTTCTTATCCCCGGAAAGTTCAAGATATATAAAACCCCAGGCGACAGTTTTAGTTACCAATAAAAGATCATATATTAATCATTTCTAAAATTATTATTATAATTGATAAATAAAAAAATCAATGACAAACTTACCTAAAATGATTGACCGTGGCTATCAAATCGCCGTGTTTCAAAACGGTTTCAGAAGGAGAACTGGCCGCTACCTTCTTGTGTATATCTTTGATTGAGCTGTTCTTCAGGTCTATCTGTAGAGCCTTAGCCGCGTCTAAGTACGGCTGGGCGGGCGGGATCAGGTCGAAGTTGGTCGTTATATAGACGTTCTTATCGGGAAGGTGGAAATTGGAGTAAGGTTCTACGTTCATCCAACGGTCCATCCATTCCTGTGGGATTTCTGAAAACAGAAGTAGTTATTGTGTTAGCATATTTTAACTAAGGTATATATCTTTTTTATTTTTTATTTTCAATGACACTACAGTAACAATTTTATAGATAAGTTTCTTTATAAATCTGGATATATACTCATTAGCATAAATCAGAAACTTAAGCTGTGGAAATCAATAAACATTATGACATGCCAAGATAAGACAAATAATGTCATCATATTGTCAAAATAACATCTCGGCAACTTAAGTTACAAACATAAAAATTCAAATATGTTAACCTTGTTTTTTATATTCTGTGCCGAACCACTTCTCCTTGGAGTCGTACGCGATCGGCGTGTCGTGTTTGTTCGACAGGATCATTATGTTAGCCGAGTCCGCGCGCAATCCGTCCAACAGCTCCGTAATAGCCTAGTTATAAGACAAAAAAATTACGTGAGGCACTCGGGGACTGCCGCGGTAAAGCTATTGCATTGCATAGCATTTTGTATCAACTTATGCAATTATAATTTTATTTATTTATTTTAATAATAAATGCACTTTGTTCATTCATATTCAAAACACTTCATACACAAATTTTACAAGTACAGCTATTCACTGTTGTACATAAATACATATACACCTATATACTTTCTCATAAGCAGCTTATGTATTCGTCCGATTTCGGAGCAGCTCGTCTCGATTCGTGCGAGTTTCGTAGAGTCGTACAATACGTCTAATCGCACTCAACGCCGTGTCGACTGTCGAAGACTGCCGAACTGAAACGACGTTAGACGATGCACGGCCTTCAAGCCACACCTCCTTTTTTTTTTTTTTTTTTTTTTTTTTTTTTTTTTTTTTTTTTTTTCGCTGGGAAAAATGCGTTACGCATACCCTCCCCGTCGGGGGACAGGGAGGGTTATGTGGGACTCCCCGGTTGCTAGTCAACCGGTATACCCACTAAACGACCCAGCGGCACTCCTTCCTCGCCTTTGTGGGGGGGGGGACTGGGAATCTGGCACAGCCCTTGCGTCCAGTCCCCCCCGGCGACCGCCCGCCCTCTCGGCGAGCCCTTCTCGTCCCCCTCCCGTTCTGGGAGGGGGATCTGGGAATGACCGCGAGTGCTCGGCCATTCCCTCCCGCTACGGTGGTGCACCGTGCAATGCGGGAGTGGGCGCCCCCGCGCCCTTTCTCCCGCTGGTCACCACCGCCTAGGGGGGGAGGTGACGGCGATCGTACTGTCGCCGCCTCCCCCCCCTCCTCCGCCGGCGGAGCTGTGACGCGAGGGGATCGTCCTCCCGCGCACGCTCCGCCGCCTCCTTCTGCGATATCACCTCTTCGCAGAAGGAGGCTACCGCCGCCCAGGCGCTCTCGCTTCCCAGCATGCCCCTAATCACGCTGGGAAGCGAGAGATCCGGCCCAACCACCGCCGTCAGACCGCGGCGCAGCTCCGACCAAGCCGGGCACACCTCGAGGGTGTGCTGCGCCGTGTCCTCTGCCGCGCCGCAGTCGTGGCACGCCGGGGATTCCTCCCTCTGAATCCGGTGCAGGTACGACCCGAAGCACCCATGCCCGGACAATACCTGCACCAGACGGAACGAGAGGAATCCGTGGGACCGCTCGAGCCACTCCCGCAGGACCGGCCCCAGCGCGTCCAGGGTCCGGCGGCCGAAGGCGGCGGTGGCGAGGTCCTCCGCCCAATGGTGGACGATGGCGTCCCCTGCCTCCCGCCGGACGGCCTCCCGCTCTTCCGCGGCGGGGCGCTCCTCAAGAGCTCTGCGCCGTGCCGTCCACTCATACACTCTGGCGAGCACCCACGCCTCGAGCTCCCAAGGAGGGGTGCCCGCCAGAGCGCACGCCGCAGAGAAGCCCACTGAGCGGTAGGCCCTCACCACCCGCAGTGCAATGGCCCTTTGGGGCCTACGGATGGCGGTGGCATTCTCCCTCCTTTGGAGGGAGTCCGCCCAGATGGGTGCCCCGTAAAGGGCCATGCTCCTGAGGATGCCGGCATACAAGCGCCGGCATCGCGCCCCGGGCCCCCCCAGATTTGGGAGGAGCCACGCCAAAGCGCCCGCGGTTCTCAGCAGGCGCGACGACAGCCCGCTAAAATGCGGGCCGAAGCGCCACCTGCTGTCGAGGACAAGACCCAGATACTTCATCTGGGTCTTGACCCCGATCCGGACGCCCGCCACGGTTATGTGGCCGTCCAGCGGGATGCGCTGCCGAGGCCCGTGAAAGAACACGGCCTCGGTCTTATGCAACGCCACCGTCAACCCTAGGCGGCGGATCCTCCCCGCAACCAGGGAACCCCCTGCCGAGGCCAAGTTGGCCGCCTCCCTGAAGTCCCCCCCCCGGGCAGTGAGAAGAGTGTCATCCGCGTAGCAGATGACACTCGTGCCACGGAGGAGGGCCCCGCGCAACAGCCAGTCGAATCCGATGTTCCACAGGAGCGGTCCTAGGACGGATCCCTGTGGAACACCGGACTCGGCGCTGTATCGCCTTACCCTGGCCGTCTTGTCTACCAGGAGGACCGATCGGTCCTCCAGGTAGCTGGCCAGGAGCGTGCGCAGGTACTGAGGCACTCCGTGATACCGGAGTGCCTCCAGGATCGTCGAGTGGGGGACGGAGTTAAATGCGTTGGCAATGTCGAACGACACTGCCAGCACTCCGCCCCCCTCTTCCACGGCCTCCTTGACTTGGCGCTTGAGTCGGGCCAACGCGTCCACTGTCGAACGCTCCCGTCGGAACCCGAACTGAGCGTCCGACAGGTCCGGCCCCACCTCCCGCAGGTGCCCGTTGAGCCGGTCGGCGATGACCCCCTCGAACATTTTACCGACCTCATCGAGCAGAACGATGGGCCGGTACGCCGAGGGGGAATCCGCCGGGCGTCCCTCTTTATGTAGGAGGCATAGCTGCCCCTCCTTCCAAGGCTTCGGGAACCTTCCAGTCGTGAGACACGCGCTGAACAGGTCCCGAAGCCTCTCCCCCATGTGAGCGGCAGCTATGGCCACCACACGTGCAGGGACGCCGTCCGGCCCAGGGGCCGTCCTCTTCGCGCGGAGGCGAAGTAGGCCCGACTCAAGCTCCACCTCGGACACCGGGGGAACCTCTTCATTTGGCGGAGCCGCCCCCCGCGGGGAATTCATTGCTGGTGGGGTGAAGTCCGTCCCCGATGACGGGAACAACGCCCGCACCACCCCATCCAGCAATGTCGGCTCGAGGGTCTGCGTCAGGGGGGGACCAAAGGGGCGCAGTTTATTCCGCGCCGCCTTGTATGGTCTCCCATAGGGGTCCCTGTCGAGACCCTCCAGCATCTCAGCCCGGGCCGAGTCGTTGGCGGCGATCATCGCCGCCTTGAGGACCTCTTTTGCCTCCAGGTAGGAGGCGTAGAGGAGGTCCTCCTCGGCCGGGCTTCGACGGCTGCGCCGTCGGCTCCGCGCGTAGGCCCTCCGGCGCGCCACGCAGGCGGCTCGGAGCCCCGTCAGCTCCTCCGACCACCAATAGACGGCGCGTCGGGGAGGCCGACGGCGTGACCGAGGCATGCAAAAGTCGCACACCTCGGTCAGGGACTCCCTAAGTTGGCCCGCGGCGGCGTCCACGTCCGCGCCTTGGACTGGGGGCGCCAGCCAGTCCTGCAAGAACGCCGCCTCCTCGGCGGCCTCTCTGTCCAGGCGGGTGAGAGCCCAGCGTGGAAAGGGAGAACGACCCGAGCGGGCCGTCCCCCGTGGGCTCTGGGTGGAGACGTCGAACCGCACATAGCGGTGGTCCGAATAGGTCTCCACCATCTCCACCCGCCAGTTCACGATGCGTGCGGCTAGAACGGGGGTGGCGAACGAAACGTCCACCACTGACCCTCCCCGTTGCCGCACGCACGTGTGGACCGTCCCTCTATTCAAGAGGGACACACCGGTCGAGGCCGCCCAGTGCTCGACGACGCGGCCCCGGGCGTTACAAGTGGCGGCCTGGTTGCCCCAGGCCGTCGACTTGGCATTGAGGTCGCCGATTACGGCGACCTGACGCGGCACCGCCCTCCCAATCACCGCGGTGAGGATTCCGAGAAAGTTCTCGAAATCCGGGAGAGGGCGGTTAGGGGAGAAATAGACCCCCACCAGGGCTATATCTCCCCACGCGGCGGCCACGTATCCAGATCCCCTCTCTAAAAGCGAGAGGGGAGGGGAGTCCGTGGAAGACCGCGGCACCAATGCCACCAAGCCGTCCCGATCGCCCAGCCAACGGGCTGGGATCGAGTACGGCTCGGCTACCACCGCCACGTCCACCAACCACTCAGCCATGATCTGCATCAGCAGATCCTGTGCTGTTCTGCAGTGGTTGATGTTCGCCTGAAGGATGCGATGTCCGACCCTATCCATTAGTCGGACATCACTTCCTCCTCCACAGCCGCCGAAGTTCCAGCTTCTGGAATGGCGGTGGCAGCAACAGGCCGGGTCGGGGCCAGGGCTTTCCCTCTTTTCGGGGGAGGAGCGCAGTTCCTCCCCTTCATTACGTGGCCCGCCGGGCGGCCACTGGCGGCACACACCGCGCAGTGCAGCTTGGCGGCCGTGCAAGTGACGGACTTATGTCCGTCCTTGCCGCAGCGGTAGCAGCTGTCCGTCCTGTCCACCTTGGACGGACAGTGCACCCGGGTGTGCCCGGTACCGAAGCACTTGTAGCAGCGCAGAGGCTGGTCTACAAGTACTCGGACCGCACCCGAGCTAAACCCTACCAGGAGCCGTCCCTTGGCAAGGACGGCTTTTGCAACGGCAACTGGGCACTCCAGGCGGATGGTGCCCATGCCGCCGCGGCCGGGTCTGATGTCCCGGCCTTGTACCGCTGCGGCCTCGCAGCCTCCCGCCGCTGCGACCGCCGCCACCACCTCCTCTTTGGTGACCGAATCGTCCAGATCGGTCACCTCCAAGGAGGCGGACTTGACAGGCCTCACCACCCTGGCGGCGTCCGCGATGACCTCCTTCAGCTTTGCTGCAAAGAGGTCCGCATTGGCACCGCCCTGGGCCCCCGGGAACTCGAAGATTCGAGCCCCAGCATGGGTCTGGCGGCACGAGACCCTACCGATCCCCAGCTGCGCGGGATCGGCGTTGGGACGCGCCCGCTTCATTATCGAGGCGTATGTTTCCCCCTTCTCCACGGCCTCTGCGGTGAGTGTCACCACAACGGCCGCGGTCCTGGGTGCAACGAGGGTACGCCTCTTGCCGGCGGGGGCCCGTTGGGCTGCGGGAGCAGCGTTGGCGGGCTTAGGGGCCGACTTTTGCCCCTTTCCCTTCCCTTTCCCTTTGCTCGTCGTTTGGGACGGGCCGGGTTGGGTAGTGGTTGGGGCCGAAGTTGGAGCACCACTCTTCGGCTTTCTCTTCCCCTTCTTACCGACCACCTTCGTCCAACTTTCATTGCACGGGGTGGCAGAAGGGAGAAGGGTGTCCATCCTCTGGGAGGATGGCCCCGGCTCACTGCGCCTCTTGTCCGCCGCGAGCGGTGGGCGGAGACGCTTCTCCGGCAGCAGCCGGTCCTCTATGCCTGCTATGCAGGCTCTTGTGAAGGCCCTCTCCTCCATAATAATTTTGCGGAACGCGTCCTCAAAATTGGGGGAGGGGCCCTCCGCCGCAGGTCTAGGCCCAGCTGGAATAGGCTGGGCCGTGACTTGAGCCAGCTTCGCATGAAGCTGGCTAACTTCCGACTGCAGGCGATCGACTGTCGCCTGCAGTTGCCGCGTCTCGTCAGTGGCTGTGCGCTGCACCAGCTCACTGACGATGCTGCGCAGACTCGCGGCCCGGCACTTGAGGGACTTTTGAAAAGTCCCCTTTAAGTTTGAGGACTTAGAGGCGACCATAGCGATCTCCTCTTCGTCCTCCCGGGCCGCCCGTTCCAACTCAGCAATGGAGTGGTCCGCGTAAATGACGCTGGACGCGCCGTACCCGGACTTGGCCCGGGCGGAGCGCGTCCGTTGCTCCCCGGCCGCAACCCGCTCCTCCAGCTCCTGTTGGAGCTGCGTCCGCCGCGCCAGCTGAAGCTGGCGATGGGCATCTTCCAATCCCACATCGTGGGAGTCGGGTAGTGCCTTTACCCTCTTCTCAGGGGCCTTATTTGAGTCCGAAGAGTCTCCGGACCCCTTGAGGAAGGCCCTCCTCCTCGATTTCGGGCGACTGGTCGCCGCCGAGTCTGCGTCTGACTCAAACCTGACATCTGAGTCGTCAGAGTCGGTCGCCCCGCAATAAGAGCCAGCCGCAGACGGCGCGCGGCTGGCTTTCGGTTGGCCCTGGGATGGGCCCGCCGGCGTTTTAAATCGCCCACAGGCGTCCTCCATCTGGGTGAGTGCCACCCGCGGCTCCTTGGCTGGAGGCTGATTCCTCAGCCCCAGCCTGGTGCTTCTTCGCACCACCGCCACCTCCGCCACGTCCATCTTGGACGCCTTCTCTACCTCCACCGCGTCCATCCTCGACGCCTCCGCTCGCTCCCCGAGCTCTCCACAAGAGGTGCCCCCCCCAGATACGCGGGGGCTGGACGCACGAAGTGCGCCGAGGGATTCCCCGGTCGTTGGACCGGGACCCTCCTGGGTAGTTATTTGCCTTCTTGTGTTCTTCATTTTTGCCTTTTTTAGAGGGTGGGGTCCCTCGTGGGTGCCGCCCTTGGGACCGGGTTCCCCCCGGCCATGCATCCCATCGCCGGGCGGCCGAACTTAGGATTCGGGGAAAGACAAAGGAAGGGTGGGATGGGAAGGAATAGGGAAGGATTCAGAACAATGTGTCCTGATGGGAAGGGGTGTATGGAGAGGAAGGGATAGGGGGGGGAAAGGATGGGATAGGGTGGGATGTGCCGCTCTTGGTAATGCCCCTCACCACGAGCCTGCCCGGTATGGTTGGACCTATCCGGTATAGCCTCAGTGGATCATTGGGACACGCAAGCCCCCCCACCACGACAAGGTGGCGGCAACGTCGGGGGGGAAGCCACACCTCCTTGCCCGTCGGAGTGGGGGGTGTTAGGTTTTTTTAGTTACGGAATTTCTTGATTCGGTCGCCGCGCTCAGAGCCCGCGATAAAAGCTATGCAATAGCTTAAAAATATATAAGTACTAGCTCATATAAATCTTAGAGAAAAGGTCTAATTTCATTGCCATGTTGGCCCAACGTACAAACATTTGTACCAATACGCCAACATCGCGTGCTTAGAAATGCAAATGGCCGCTACATGTACTAAATAAATGATACATTTGGATTTAAACAAAGGTTTAGGTTTAGGTTAAGTTTAGGTTAGAAAGGACGCCTTGTACATTGTAAAAATACTTGAGCATATATTTTGACGTGACAACGTCTTATAAATTGGTTTGCCGGGTGACACTTCAAGAAACTGCGTTACGCTCCGCTCACGTCACGTTAGGTTTTAAATTGTTACTATTATTTCATCCTTCTTCCTACTATACGAATGAATATTCACATTAAAATTATTTTTCATCCCACCATCTCGGAAAGAGTATTTTTAATCTTCAATATCTGAGTGGAAAAGCCGTTTTTATTCTCTAGAGGATAAAGTAAATTGAATTTGGAACATCGTGTGCACTAAGTTTGTGAATTAAAAAAAAACATTAAACCTATTTACTGCTACCTCTATGGTGCCGAATATATCATACAACTTTATTTTTTTTTGCATTTAGTCATTTCCTCGCTGAGGTGGAATGAAAAGTTACGTGTTGCACTCGAGTGCAAAGATTTTTCACCTCGTGCTCTTTTGATTCCCTCGCTAACGCTCAGGATTCTAATTTTGAATCACTCGCTGCGCTCGTGATTCAATTTTAGAATCCTTCGCTTGCTCGGTCATCAAAATTGAACACGCGGTTAAAAAGCAACTTTGCACTCTTGTATAACAAATAACTATTACCACTCAAAGTCGTTGTCACGTAAAACTTTTTTTTAATAATATGCATTCTGATGTGAATACGTATTTGAATACTTAGGCTTTATGACGTGGTACCCTTGCCACGAAATAGAAACAAAATACGTGAGGCACTCGGGGACTGCCGCGGTAAAGCTATTGCATTGCATAGCATTTTGTATCAACTTATGCAATTATAATTTTATTTATTTACTAGCGGACCCGGCACACTTCGTTCTGCCCACCAGCGCCACCTACCGTGTCCAAATTGATGTATTATGCATAAAAACCTTCCCCATGAAATACTCCTTAACTTGGTGAAAATCGGATGGAAATCTGAGGGCTTACTCCCGAAAACGATTCGACTTTGATTTTGTTTTGATATCAGCTTGAACTCCTATTGGTTAATCCCGAACCAAACAATTTCAATTTGAACTCCTATTGGTTAATCCCGAACCAATACGAATAAAAAATCAAGATGGCCATGGCTAAGATTGACATATATTCGATCGGTAACGGTGTTTGACGTTTCAGAATTATAAAATAAGTTGTGTGTGGTTACTTTCTACAGAAATAAATAAATATTCAATTCTTTATTTTTTTCTAAAACGAAATCTTGTACATTAGATGTAATTTTTTAGTTTAGATAAATTTATCCTTGATTAGATAACTCGATCCTGAAAAAGTACCTTTTTACTGATCGTGTATTTTGACGTTTAAAGTCGTTGCCGCCATTCGATTCACAACACAAATGTCATATAGTGGCAGGAAGGAGTACGGACTTTTCGATTCGGTTTCGATTGTAACGAAATTCTTGATTTAAGTTAGTTCCAAAAAGTGTCACCGCACGATTGTGCGCTGGAATCGCTATCAAAAATGTATGAAATGACATTTATTCGATTAGAACTCGTTTCTCGAAAGCGTCGGGAGTAAGCCCTCTGTTTCGTAGTTTTTGTGTTCATCGCGTTCAGACAAAACGGACTATGTTTTACATAATTATACCTATAGCTAAATGTACTTTATTCCCAAATAAATATTTATTTATAGTTGTCTTCTAAGAAATTTAAATATTATAGTTAATAAATCCTTCCATCAGTGTATTGGTAAAAAACTGTGACTTAAATATGTATCTATTTTCAAAATATCTGTATTTTTTTTTTTTTATTGAACTAAATAATATTTAATTATTTTTATTAAACTGATCGATTGATCGTTGATCGGTTATCGACCGGTGATGGCGGAAGATAAAATAAAAATCGCGATGGTAAAATAGGGGTTGATTGTAAAGGGTTGAAAATTCAGGGTTATATGTATTTACTAATGCTGTATCATAAAAAAATTAAAAAAAAAAATTACGTGAGGCACTCGGGGACTGCCGCGGTAAAGCTATTGCATTGCATAGCATTTTGTATCAACTTATGCAATTATAATTTTATTTATTTATTTTAATAATAAATGCACTTTGTTCATTCATATTCAAAACACTTCATACACAAATTTTACAAGTACAGCTATTCACTGTTGTACATAAATACATATACACCTATATACTTTCTCATAAGCAGCTTATGTATTCGTCCGATTTCGGAGCAGCTCGTCTCGATTCGTGCGAGTTTCGTAGAGTCGTACAATACGTCTAATCGCACACAACGCCGTCGAAGACTGCCGAACTGAAACGACGTTAGACGATGCACGGCCTTCAAGCCACACCTCCTTGCCCGTCGGAGTGGGGGGTGTTAGGTTTTTTTCGTTACGGAATTTCTTGATTCGGTCGCCGCGCTCAGAGCCCGCGATAAAAGCTATGCAATAGCTTAAAAATATATAAGTACTAGCTCATATAAATCTTAGAGAAAAGGTCTAATTTCATTGCCATGTTGGCCCAATGTACAAACATTTGTACCAATACGCCAACATCGCGTGCTTAGAAATGCAAATGGCCGCTACATGTACTAAATAAACATCGACGTATAGCGATAGACAAGAACGTTCATGTAAAACATTTGTTTAAAAACTGGTAAGAGTTAGAACTAAAGTTCGCTGCAGCGCTGTATAAAGCTGTGTCAACTAACCAAACTATTTTAAAAGATACAGCGCTAGATTGCTTAGAGTATAGTTTTCTCGCGACCAAAACGTCGTAAGCGCCGCAAATTTCATGGCGCTTACGCGTTTCGTTCAGTTAACTACACTAAGATGTCGTCCCTATAGAGTTCACACCGCAGATGTGACACATCTTTTTTACCTTCTAAACTTCATTAGAATAAAACTCGATTTCAAAATGTATTATATTAATATTAGGGGGGCCTAGTGCGGATTGGCGGACTTCACATGGCTTAAATGAGTACTCAGAGGTACGGGCCAGGGCTTGAATTAACATAAAACAATTATTCAAAATATCAAACTATCACTACTAATTAAAAACTCATTAACAATTAATCAAATTAAAACCTTTCTAAAAAAACATATCAAGTCTGTGTTCAGTTACATATTTTTACCTACAACCAGTTTTAAGGGAACATCTGCACGTTTTAGTATATGATTGTAGAATGGCGTGGTATTTAAATAGATAAATTGTTTTTCTACTCTGGAATTACGGAATTATCACCTATTAATTCACTTAAACAGGTAGTAATTTTACTTAGTTGACTACTGACTAGTTATTTTCGTCCAGGGTCTACTTTGATTCGGATTATCGTTGTTATTAACGCTGCTCCGTGCGCACCCGCACTGAATGAATGTCGAAGCCACACTAAAGTCGGGTGTGGGGACTGCAGTTCAGTTGAGTTGATAAAAGCGAGTGTTCGGAACGCCCTATCTAGTACGTAGTACATATATATCGATGTAAATAAATGATACATTTGGATTTAAACAAAGGTTAGGTTAGAAAGGACGCCTTGTACATTGTAAAAATACTTGAGCATATATTTTTTTTAATAATATGCATTCTGATGTGCATACGTATTTGAATACTTAGGCTTTATGACGTGGTACCCTTGCCACGAAATAGAAACAAAATAATTACGCGCGAATACGGAAATTGAGTTTTGTTTTTTTTAAATGTCAAACGCCATTTTTTCAAAACGTCAAAGTGTTAAGAAGATAGCAGACAAACACCGTGCCGAAGTCTGCCGAACTGAAACGATGTTAGACGATGTGTTAGGTTTTTTTCGTTACGGAATTTCTTGATTCGGTCGCCGCGCTCAGAGCCCGCGATAAAAGCTATGCAATAGCTTAAAAAAAAATTCAAAAATTGAAAAAAAAAAATTTTGGGGTGGCTTACCCTTAACATTTAAGGGGATGAAAAATAGATGTTGTCCGATTCTCAGACTTACCGAATATGGATACAAAATTTCATGAGAATCGGTCAAGCCGTTTCGGAGGAGTTTTACCACAAACTTCGCGACGCTAGAATTTTATATATTAGATTTTAATAATAAATGCACTTTGTTCATTCATATTCAAAACACTTCATACACAAATTTTACAAGTACAGCTATTCACTGTTGTACATAAATACATATACACCTATATACTTTCTCATAAACAGCTGCTTATGTATTCGTCCGATTTCGGAGCAGCTCGTCTCGATCTAGCATACGTCACGGTGTTTGTGTACGTGCGACTAGTCGCACGTACACAAACACCGTGCCGAAGTCTGCCGAACTGAAACGACGTTAGACGATGTGTTAGGTTTTTTTCGTTACGGAATTTCTTGATTCGGTCGCCGCGCTCAGAGCCCGCGATAAAAGCTATGCAATAGCTTAATAATTACGCGCGAATACGGAAATTGAGTTTTGTTTTTTATAAATGTCAAACGCCATTTTTTCAAAACGTCAAAGAGTTAAGAAGATAGCAAACAAACACCGTGCCGAAGTCTGCCGAACTTAAACGACGTTAGACGATGTGTTAGGTTTTTTTCGTTACGGAATTTCTTGATTCGGTCGCCGCGCTCAGAGCCCGCGATAAAAGCTATGCAATAGCTTAAAAATATACCTATATTATATACTAGTGGCTTCCCGCGGTTTCACCCGCGTTCCGGGGGATCTACAATTTTCTCGGGATATAAAGTATCCTATGTCCGTCCCCTGGTTCTAAGCTACCTCCCCACCAATTTTCAGCCAAATCGTTTCAGCCGTTCTTGAGCTATAAATAGTGTAACTAACACGACTTTTTTAATATATATAGATATGTGTGTATGTGTGTTTGTGGGAAAAATGTCCCAGGATATCATATGACACTCACAATCATACTTTTACATGTTAAGGGAATTAGTCAGTATTATACCCGTCTCGCTTTTAACTGAACGCAACTTCACGTGCCATATAAACTTTGGAGCTAATTAACGCTGCTTAATCTTCAGACCTATCTTTTCGAATTAAATTGAAAAATATTATAGTGTTGGATAGCCCCGTTATCAAGGAAGGTTTTCTATTTAGCCTATATAACATTAAGCTTCGACAAATAACAGCGGTGTATCAATGAAAAATGTTGCAAAAATGGGGAAGACGTGTTGCAGACGTAGTTGCGCCGGTCAGCTAAGTTATTAGAAAAAGCAAGCGAATTGCATTTTGAATGAGTGGTACACTATGCAAACTTATACGTTATTTATTTTGAGATTTGTCGACAACTAGAGTATGACTATCTTCAGCATAGTATATAAAGAAATATAATCATAAAAAAATACCCATATTTAAACTAAAATCAACCTTATATTCAACATCACAAAACTGAGTTTACCTTAGGATCATACTTGTAGTAGAGTCTGTCCCCTGTAATATAATGTTCCGGTGGGTAGAGATGCATATTCTCGGCAAGTGATTCCACATAATCTGCCGGTTGGGTTTCCTCTTCGAAACGGAAACTTGTCTCTTCTATTGCCTAGGTAATTAATAAACAAAATACGTGAGGCACTCGGGGACTGCCGCGGTAAAGCTATTGCATTGCATAGCATTTTGTATCAACTTATGCAATTATAATTTTATTTATTTACTAGCGGACCCGGCACACTTCGTTCTGCCCACCAGCGCCACCTACCGTGTCCAAATTGATGTATTATGCATAAAAACCTTCCCCATGAAATACTCCTTAACTTGGTGAAAATCGGATGGAAATCTGAGGGCTTACTCCCGAAAACGATTCGACTTTGATTTTGTTTTGATATCAGCTTGAACTCCTATTGGTTAATCCCGAACCAAACAATTTCAATTTGAACTCCTATTGGTTAATCCCGAACCAATACGAATAAAAAATCAAGATGGCCATGGCTAAGATTGACATATATTCGATCGGTAACGGTGTTTGACGTTTCAGAATTATAAAATAAGTTGTGTGTGGTTACTTTCTACAGAAATAAATAAATATTCAATTCTTTATTTTTTTCTAAAACGAAATCTTGTACATTAGATGTAATTTTTTAGTTTAGATAAATTTATCCTTGATTAGATAACTCGATCCTGAAAAAGTACCTTTTTACTGATCGTGTATTTTGACGTTTAAAGTCGTTGCCGCCATTCGATTCACAACACAAATGTCATATAGTGGCAGGAAGGAGTACGGACTTTTCGATTCGGTTTCGATTGTAACGAAATTCTTGATTTAAGTTAGTTCCAAAAAGTGTCACCGCACGATTGTGCGCTGGAATCGCTATCAAAAATGTATGAAATGACATTTATTCGATTAGAACTCGTTTCTCGAAAGCGTCGGGAGTAAGCCCTCTGTTTCGTAGTTTTTGTGTTCATCGCGTTCAGACAAAACGGACTATGTTTTACATAATTATACCTATAGCTAAATGTACTTTATTCCCAAATAAATATTTATTTATAGTTGTCTTCTAAGAAATTTAAATATTATAGTTAATAAATCCTTCCATCAGTGTATTGGTAAAAAACTGTGACTTAAATATGTATCTATTTTCAAAATATCTGTATTTTTTTTTTTTTATTGAACTAAATAATATTTAATTATTTTTATTAAACTGATCGATTGATCGTTGATCGGTTATCGACCGGTGATGGCGGAAGATAAAATAAAAATCGCGATGGTAAAATAGGGGTTGATTGTAAAGGGTTGAAAATTCAGGGTTATATGTATTTACTAATGCTGTATCATAAAAAAATTAAAAAAAAAAAAAAATTCAAAAATTGAAAAAAAAAAATTTTGGGGTGGCTTACCCTTAACATTTAAGGGGATGAAAAATAGATGTTGTCCGATTCTCAGACTTACCGAATATGGATACAAAATTTCATGAGAATCGGTCAAGCCGTTTCGGAGGAGTTTTACCACAAACTTCGCGACGCTAGAATTTTATATATTAGATTTTAATAATAAATGCACTTTGTTCATTCATATTCAAAACACTTCATACACAAATTTTACAAGTACAGCTATTCACTGTTGTACATAAATACATATACACCTATATACTTTCTCATAAACAGCTGCTTATGTATTCGTCCGATTTCGGAGCAGCTCGTCTCGATCTAGCATACGTCACGGTGTTTGTGTACGTGCGACTAGTCGCACGTACACAAACACCGTGCCGAAGTCTGCCGAACTGAAACGACGTTAGACGATGTGTTAGGTTTTTTTCGTTACGGAATTTCTTGATTCGGTCGCCGCGCTCAGAGCCCGCGATAAAAGCTATGCAATAGCTTAATAATTACGCGCGAATACGGAAATTGAGTTTTGTTTTTTATAAATGTCAAACGCCATTTTTTCAAAACGTCAAAGAGTTAAGAAGATAGCAAACAAACACCGTGCCGAAGTCTGCCGAACTTAAACGACGTTAGACGATGTGTTAGGTTTTTTTCGTTACGGAATTTCTTGATTCGGTCGCCGCGCTCAGAGCCCGCGATAAAAGCTATGCAATAGCTTAAAAAAAATGGTTATAAATATCAGAAAAAAATTATGAAAAATCTATCTTCTTTTTTATGATTTGAAAATTACCTTTATTTCATCGTATATCCATTCAGAAGGCCCCAAATGTCGTAACATGTTTATGTATGAAAATATCGCTTCCAAAACCTGTAACAATATGATTTATGTGAGCATTCAATAATGTTAACTAATATATTATGAAGCATTTATGCACTAAAGTCCTACTTTAGATAAATCTAAAATAAATTGTTGTTGATGATAGCTCAGCAAATCTACGAAAATGAGACTCACGAGTCTTAATGTAGTTCAAATATCCATAAATATTAGTTTAAAATTTTCTGAAACAGTTCAAAACCCTCAATAATTTTATGTTAGCCGTAAGTTTTCCTGAAATAATAATATAAAATACCTCGTCAACATGATCCAATCCTTCTTTTGTGAGCACAACTTGAGTTGAGAACAAACTGTACATCGATGTGTAGTCTATACCGCTTTCTGAGTTGCCTGTGTAGATACCTAGCGCCCAAACCCTGTATACAAATAAATATTATTACTAATATTGATTTTTAGTGACATTTAATTCCATTGTGAAGGTTGCTGGTAAAATACCTATAATGAGTTGGAGTATTGGAGTGTGGTAGGACTAACCATAGGACTCTCAAATTGGAAATGTACTGCATTACGGTATTTACCCATGGAAGCTAGTACATAATATATAGTCTATGAAGTATAACAGCTATCTGGCTATCATAGTAAAATCTCTGATTAGTTTGGAATTGGATTTGTATGTAAAGAATGCCCCAAGATAATTATTATTATCTACTTTACCACATTAACCATAGGAAGATAGTAGTCAAAGTTTTAGTTTTTTTTTTTTTATATTTTTAGATAAAAGGCTTTGAATGTAATGGTGGATGGTCGTAAAAGTAGAGGAAGACCTAAGAAGAATGTGGCCCAACCAACCCTGCATAGGCGGAATAAAGGCAGGAAGAATAAGAAAGGTTATATAACAACTTACTTCTTCCTAAGATATGAGAGGAGACTCCCCTTGCCTTCATGCCCCAACAAGTATGAGATATACTGATGCGGTTTAGATTCGTACTCCGATATTAATGACCGCATACACCATGTTAGGTGAACCTGAAATCCATTCATTAAAATAAGTGAAACTATGAATGAATCAATTTGAATTCAAAAGCTATCTATCTCACTCGTACATAGATAGGTTCTCTTTCCTTTATTAGTATTCTTACCTCTGTATTATCAGTGACGGGCTTGACATAGTATAGGCTGCTAAATTCCGGAGTGATCGTTTTAGGCGTGAATGTGAATTCACTGAAATCATCCGGAGGCAGGTTGTTGGACGTTATCCGCCCGAATGTGTTTATCACGTATTGCTCCAATGCATCTAGGTCCATTCTTGCCTAAAACAGGTAAAATAAATTCGTACATAATGTAACATAAATCCAAATTTAAATCAAATCCAATCTCAAAAACTACTACTTTGGTACTTAGTCAGCTATATTGTATTTATTTTTTTATAGCTGTTCGTAGCATATATGAGTCTAGGTGTTATATGTATATCATTTCCCTTGCCAGGGGACACTCTTTTTTAGGTGAATATATACCATATCACCAGCTCTGCTTAGTTTGGAATCAGATTGGCGGTGTGTGAAAAATATCCCCCGATATTAGGTACTATAGTATACCCAAGTATACATATTTATCCATATACCATTCAAAGAGTACGTTCTTCTTTCAAAACAAGTATCACCTATATCCAAGCAGTGAGTTATTACCTGTACGGCAACAGTCATCCTGTGCGCGCTGTAGTGTCGGCGGCGGAACTCATGCGCCGCCGCGTGCAGCTTCTCGTCGTCCTGTATGTCGTCGCGCAGGCTGCGCAGGTTGCCCCACGTGAACGTACGCGCCGGGTGACCCTCAGGGAAGAAACTCGTCAGCAACTGGTCCTTGCGGTTAGAATCCGACGGTGAGGCTATAGCGAATTCTACACGGAACGGACAAACAAATGACACTCTGAACGATGATTTTTGATGAATTTGTATTTAAATTAAAAACTTACCGGAATCACAAGCCTCAGATTTTTTAGTACTTTGCCTCTATGATATATATGTCAATGTATACTAATATCTATATTAAAAAGCTAAAGAGTTTGTTTGTTTGATCACTTTGAAAGCGCTTATTCCAGGAACTGAATCGAAAAGTGTTAGATAGCCTATTTATCGAGGAACGCTATATAACATCACGCTACGACTTATAGTGTAGCATCAATGAAATATGTTGCAGAAACAAATTACGAAGTTGCGCGGGTCAGCTATTCAGTCAAGAATTTGGCTTTATTGACGGTTCCGAGAGATACATAGATAGGGTACTCTAGGGTAGGGTAGGGTAGGGTAGTGTAGTGTTTATATGCATCAACATGTTTGCTAAAAATAGCCAACATCATGGAAAAGTATGATTTTTTTGCAGGCCGATATTACAACCAAACAATACGAAGATTGTAACCTTTTGAAGGTGTCATCTTGACCTCATTTATATGACAATTGGATATAACAACATCTACTTATAAGATTTCCTACAACTTACAACTATTAATACCTATATCTTATTGTAGTTTCGAAACCATACAACTCCAGTTAATATGATAAACAAATCATTTTAATCTCATGTTTTACATGCAGCTCCCATGTATGTAAACAAAAGAACCTATTTCATATAATATTATAGTTTTAGTTTTATCTCACAATGCACTATTATGCTCTAGAACGGTTAGTACTTTTACAACAATAGCTCATGGCCATGTCGTTACCTCACTATTAGCAATTTCAAAGGCAGACTACTTATGAGACCGCACTTTTCATTGTTCCGCGAATTACCTACTGCGGTATGATTATAAAACACTTAAACAATTGACTACCGCATTACTTTCCTGGTGAGATGAATTGAGAATGATAATAAACAGATTTTCCTGAAGAGTGATATCATAAAAGGAATTCAGCTCTGAGATTATATATGATGAAGCTGGTGTAATCCGGATGAAATTACCCATTTGTCATGATAGCAATAAACTAATTTAGATCAAACCAAGCTGATTCACTTCTTGGATTCCCACCGTTTAAAAGGTTATTGTGATGACTGCATGGGATAAGTAGCCACTTACTGTCACGGGTTCATCATAAAACATATCAAAGGGCCGAAGCGTTTTCTCGGTACGACATATATACGTTAAGGATGTAGATGATTTGACAGACTTGTTGGCTTTGCGGTTAGTGTCCCTGACTTTCAAGCCGCTGGTCGTGGGTTCGAATCCCACCCAGGACAAACATTTATATGCATAAATGTGTCTGTTTGTTCTGTGTCTGGATGTAAATATCTGTATAAGTATGTATTTAAAACGTAGAATATGTAGTAACTTGGCTATCTGGTTACCATAACACAAGCTCACTTTGAAGCTTAGGTAAGTACTTTGGAATCCGATGTGTAAAAAAAAGATGATGAAATCAATCAGCTGTTTCAATAAACATATAATATTTGTAGTGAAAATAGTCGCCAACAATGGCAACCGAGTACATTGATGTAACACAGAATCGGAAATAGCGTAACACTAGTTAATGTTTACACTGACCATTTACACGCAAATAACATAAGCAGTTTCACATTTAATGATCGTGTTAGGAAAAGTAGATATAAATTAAGAAGTTGTAGGAAAATGTTAGGTATTTTGATTTTAAAATTACACTCACTAACTAACGATCTAAAAACACGATTCCAACCCAAAATTTTAATATATATTCAACAATTAGGTGGTTACATCATGATTTTATATGAACCAACTTCTACGCATACAATGCAATTAATTAATATGAAAATGTTGAAATTTTACCCGAGTAAAAATGCAGTGTAAAAATGTATCCAATGTGTTAATTCAGAATATATTCTAACGGTGTCCCAAATTTCTTCTATATCCTATATTCTAGCTGTTGCGTAAAAAAGTAACAAACATACATCCATCTTCGCAAATTAATCATATTAATAGGATTACAATGAAACATACCAGATTCGATAGCTTCTCTCTCCCTCTGCATGGCCTCCTTTATCATGAGGGGGCTGGCGAAGAACTGACTGAACATATCCATCGCATGCTCCAGGTTTTTCTCTCGGATCTCGAAGTAGAACGTGGTCACCTCACAGTCGGTAGACGCGTTATCAGCACCACCTTTTTTCTTTATCATAGACATAGAATTTTACTTCAAGATCGTTTATGGTATTATGGTATGTTTGTTCTGTTTAGTAAACAAGACACAATCAGTCAAAGCCACGCCCTGGTATGCATAAAAAAGCATGCAACAAATTATAAGCTACTAATACATCACAATATAAAAAAAATAATTAATCGCATCGGCTTAAATTTAACTCAGGGTAATTATTCCACGTTGTCAGAATACACAAAATACCTTTTATTAAAAATCCTTAACGCGAAAGCTTGTATGTATAGATGTTTGTTCCTCTTTCACGCCGGAACGACTAAAGAGATCGCGATGAAATTTGTTACAGAGTTAGAATTTGTTCCGGAATATAGGCTATTTTTTATCCGGCTTTGCCATATATACGGGATTTGTATTAATGTGGAAAACAACAACGAGTTGTTAAACTAATATTTGGAAATAATAAAACAATATATTACCTACTTGGTGTGCACTGTGCATGCAGAAGCACATAATGTTAATGTGTTAATTTTGATAATGCCGCAAGTGTATTACCAAAGGACATTTAAGCAACAAAAACTTGCAGACATGTCAATGTTTACCTTTCCATCCATCAGTCAGTCATCGTTATTAGTAAACAAATTAATTATTCCACGCAAGCGCAGAGGTTAGTACATACTTAATATATTTATATAGCATGCCTAGCTACCTTTATGAAGGAATCGAACTCATTCTCTTTGGGATACTTCTCGCTGCCCATAAATACCATGTGCTCGACGAAATGTGCCAACCCTTGGATATCGGGGGGATCGCTATAGCTGCCCACGCCGACGCATAGCGCGCATGCCGCCTGGAACAACACATAGGTACTTATTGTAATGGGGATTGTGATTTTATTTTGAAAGTTAAAAAATAAAGTTGAAAATAACAAGATTTTTAAGATCGATTAGATACCTCATTATATTAACAGGGATTGGAAGATCTTCCCCATTCTGCCTTGAAACATATTGCCGTGAAACTCAGTAAAAAATAAAAGTACCTACATTTTTGAAAGTACGTTGGTACCATAGTTTATATACAAATATGTGAAAGTCGTGAATACTTCGACATAACATTTTTTATAGTATATCAGAGACTTTCACTTTAATTGAATAAATGCACTTATTTTGGCGAATGCATTTTTAACCACTGAACAATGTAATAAGAAAGTTGATTGTCTCCAATTACAAGGCAATGAATTTTACATGCTACTTATCTATATAATAATAAAATGAATAATCAAAAAGATGCATTAAACACTTAATGGAATTGTAATCAAGTACTTACAATACTTATACAATATCATCTAAAATGTACTACCGTTTATGAACTAGATAAATACATCGTGAAATTTTGCACAGAGTGGAGCTGTGAAAACCTGGTAACTGATAAAGATCTCTACTGATATAGTGTGAAATATATGGACGGTATAGCTAGGTGATATATATCTACACTAATATTTTAATTGGGTCAAGAAACAAATGACTAATATGATAAATGTTTGAATGTTATAGACTACAGGCCCTTGAAAAAAAATTACCGGTGATATGAACCACCGTGAAAAACGCATAGAAGGCTGTTACTGTATCCTAAAATAGCGGTACATGTGAGGACGTGAGTAGGTAAATGGAATTTATTAAGTTCAAGGGAGGAATTAAGATCAAATATTACTGTACGGCGTTGTTTATAGCTTATAGATGATTCAAAATAAATATCGACAAACCTAGTGCCGTACAAAATTGGTGGTACCGGAAGTTGATGCAAGCTTTTAATTCGCCGGTAATTGGGGGAGCAAAATAGGTCATTTATAACTGTACGGCATTTGTGTAATCCTTTTTGTATACATATACAGATACTTGATCCATGAACGCCGTACATATTGTCAGGGTTGGGGTCGAAAACTAAGAGTCGCAACCCCCTCTCTTTACACAGATATGATATTAGGTCATCGAAAAATGTACGGCATCATGTTCGAAATGTTATTTAAGACGGATATATTATATTTGATAACTATGCCGTCCAAAAACACTCATCTGATTTCAAATTATTTCACAAACAGAAAGCTACAACGAGAAGATAAGTTATTAACGATTCTAACTCAGATAACATTAAATCCTCGGAAACGCGGCTGATACCGCGGAACGATAGGTATACAGTATTTATACACAAATTAATATATGCAACTGTCCACAAAATTAAAATGCACATATAGAAACTTTATTTGCTTGTATATAGGTCTTGGTAAGTAGTTCATGATAAATTAATTATTGTTTACATAGTACGTGCTTACTGCCTAGTGTACGTGCCTCAAGCCTAGGCTACCTGATATACTTACTATTATTAACTAACTATTTGAGAAAGCGGCAATATCGTTACGAAAGATTAAAATAATAATGTCACAGATGGTACCGTGTCAAGAGAAAGCTCGCTAAAGATCAACTTGCATCGCTTTCTACTTATTCTGCCATATGCGTTCTTCACTTTTAAAAGTATATTGCGTCTGTAGCGACCAATCTGTCAAAATGCGTTTTGCATAAGAAATTATTGCAGTATCCGTATGTGCATGTTAAAAGTAAATAGAGTCTTATATTTCTATAGACCTAAAAGCTCTTAGAGGTGTGTAAACAAGCTTCGATCCATGAAACCCCATTTAATTTTGAAACTTTAAGGAGGTATTAATACCATAATTTATTGGGATAAATCTTACATATCATTCGCTCAAATGATATGGGAAGGTTTAGTCAAAAAGACTTGATTCGAGAGGATCTTTTATGTATTTAACGTACAAAAATAATCGCATAGTAAATTTTTAAGATAAGTAGTTAATGGAATTGGACCTGGATCCCTTTTAAAGGATTCAAAAACATCATTCAAAATGTACCCACTAAAGCGTACCTAAGGGTGTAAGGGCCATCTGAAGCTAGTCTATTAACAAATAAACAACTATTATTGTTATTTATTATTCAAGATATCAAACAGCAATAAATGAAGAGTGATTTTAAAAATAAACTGTTGTAGACTTGTATGTATTAGGCAAGAGTTAAAACATTATTTACGTAACTGTCTGTTAGTAAAGGTGACTATTGTTATTCTTTTCCATTTTTCTGTGTTTTATGAGAAAAAATAACTATTGGTAAAACATAATTGAGCTCTTATGCCGACGACCGGTCGAGGCTCGACTTTGGTGTTTGGATGTCAGGTTAAGGTCAAACGAAAGCTGACTGACTACACTTACGCTCTTATAAGAAATCGGATTATCTTTATAATTCAATTTTCAATCGTGTATTATTGAATCTGTAGAGCTCCTACATTACACTGCAAAACACCTTGTAAATATGGAACTCTAGAGCTATGCATGGTCAGTTAGTTTTTTATACTTATAATGCGAAGAAAGAACATGAAATAAGATGTGAAAGTTTGGGTATGTGGGTGTTAAGCGATTGAACAGACTTTGTGTGATGTTAAAAACAAAATACAGAGACAGAATTTGTTCTAGATCAGGGTGCGAAAATGATACCCCTATATGCCTATCGCTTATAGGTGCGGTCTCGCTAAAATGGGGGTTACATTTTTAATTGCCCACACCGTACCTACTGAACATTAGAATCTCATATCATAGCTATACCTACCTATGATTTTCAAATGTTTGTTATCGTAAAAGTCTTTTCCTGCAAAGCTCAACCAACTGATCTTTCTGAGCGGAAAATTGAAATGTACAAAGCATGTGCCAGTTTTCTTTTGTAATGTAAAAAATATAGTAACACCTTGTAAAAATTGGAAATACCAAGTTTAGTATACTGAGAAATACCGCAATGCAGAAGCTAGCAGAACTATTTCGAACATTTCGTAAAACAAGTAATACCTAGGTAAGTACTTGTTAATTATATAAGCATCGATCTATTAAACTTTTAGAGTGTGACATGCGGTTCGATACTTTTCTATCAACATTCCACTGTCGCAACTAAAAATGTTTTTTGTTCGCAACATTGCTCTTTAAGTCATTATAAACTACCGAAATGTAAACTATTTCAAAGTGTGACCGAACGACACAAAATATTAGTTAATCGGGTAATTATTTTGTATTGAAATTGTCAACCAAACAGCACATTTTATTTAAGCATTTTAGATTCGGATGTTATTTTCTAATTTATGAACATCGCTTTGCAGTATCTAGCCATTTTAGACAACGAACCGTTCAAATGATAATAGCACTCTCGCACAGAATTAAAAATGCTTACAATGATTGAGATTATTCTGATAAAAGTCAGTACACTATTAATTTTGTTGACTAGAAAAACAGATCAGCAATTGTAAAAGTAATGGAATACACGTATATAAATAAGCAGCGTGCCGTCGTATGTTAAATAACTTCTTGCTTCAGTGAACAATAATTGTATGTACGAACCAAAAGTTAAATAATGCAATCATCACAAACATCCAAGGTCTTGGGTCAAGGTTAAAATCGATAGTTATTTTAGAAGCGTAACTTGACCATAAGACACGTAATAAACACAAAAAAACATACTGAATATTTGCTAACAAGTTTATAAATAGAATATATTTGATCAGTAAAAAATTAAGAAACAACTTTTAACAAAAGGATATTACCAGTGTATCGCCAAAAAGAATAAAACATTGGTTTAGAGATATAAATATAGCTTGAATCGTAATTTTAGTACCTACCTATAAAAATGCTGTTCGAAACAGGGAAATTTCTTCTACTAAAGGGTTGGGTATAGCAAACATATTATCTAAAGCTGGTGATGGTTGCTTTATCATCCTTTATTTACAAAAGTATTATTTAGAAAAAAAATTATAGGATATTCATCACAAAAAGCATTTTCCCCATACTTAAGGGGTGTTAACATTAATATGCAAAGCTTATTTGTGAGGTTGAATTAAAAAAATATATAATTACCGAGATACTACTTTTTGTTCCAATAAGATTATTATTATTATTATACTACAAATGAGCATATAAGTGAAGCTACTATAAGAGAACTGATTGGTATTCAATTTTGGAGATTTTTTAATATTGACTGACTAGTTTCAGATGGCTGTTATATATCTTATAAGAATTTGGCAGGAACCACAAGTGTAACTGTACGAAATTGAAGCTTGTTATATGCCCAACAGATTCATTAGAATACCTTGTGGACAGTTGCATATTGCTTTGTTTCACTGTAATATAAATAATGAATAGTCTTACCATTTTTTCTTCATCAAAATCACCACGTTTTGTGGATCCATGATGATCACTGTTTCCCGATTTGCTGCTGTCACTCTCAGGCTCTGTACTTTCATCAGAGCCACTGGTATCTTCTTCACTGGAACTGGACTCATTAGCTACAGCTGGTCTGCTCGGGTCTGATATTAGAAGTGCTGTTAGGCCATTCTCTAGCCTTATTGTCCTAAAAAAAATTATAACAAAATTATTTACAATAAATAAAGTTAAAAATGTGGTGTGGATAGTTTAAAATTGAAAGCTTTAAATATATATAGCATGGGACCAGTGGGTACTAACAGGGTACCTTAGTAAAAAATAAAATAGATTGGCAGACAATCAAATATAGCCCTGAGGGAAAGTACATAACATATATTATTATTTTATTTAATATTTGAGTTGAAATTTCTCAAACAATAAAATTTTCAGTAAACTATAAACGTATATAATATTAATTATTTTTTAAAAAATTATCACGATATAAATTAAGTATATCGCCTATTTAAAAGCAAATGATATTTGGTTATACTTATTACAAAAAGGTGTAAAATACATAATTCAGTATTCTTTTTTATATTACAGTATGTATGTATGTATGGATAATTCAACACATTTCATAAAATATAAATTTAAAAATTACAATACTTCGGACTATAATATTTTTTCATTCGCTGAAGATATGTAAATAACTCACTTGTAAATCTTTTTATCGGCTTCAGATTTGATAGGTGTTGATAAAACATCGACTTTCTCTCTTCGGCTAGACATGGTCAATGGCTGATTTCCACTTTTTTTTAGAACCTTAACCTCAGGCTTAAACTTGGGAGCCCTATGAAAACCGTTTCTTTTAGACATAGCAAGGTATATGTGTTTTGTCTGTAGATAGCTGGATGATTTTTGAATAGATATGAACAAAAATTTTGACATTTTTTTTTTTTTTTTTTTTTTTTTCGTAGCATTACACGGCTTGTGTATTTGCCAATGTCAAGTTTTTAAAACGAGGAAACTTTTAATGTAATAATCATAAAAATAGAGAGGAATTTGGAAAAGGAAGCAAAAGGATCAGGGGAGTAGGATAATACGGAAATGAATTATGATAGATTACATAAAATTACATAAAGAGGGATGAAAATATTATACTTTTATATTATTAAATGAAAGATACGATTCTATTGCAAGATAAATATCGATATTAAAGGATATAAGTAGACAGCTTATAGAAGTAGGCAAAGGAACATTTAATGATATTAACGTATTGATAAATGATAAACGGCAGAAATTGCGACAAGAAAATATTATATGGTTTAAGTCACCCACATCCTCACCACAAGCACAGAGTGGACTATTCATCATTCCCAACCGTGCCAGATGAACCGGACAAGAAGTGTGACCCAGCCGCATGCGTATTAAAACACTAGTGAAAGTTTTGGAGAGAGTAAAAAAGAAAAACCACGGTTTCTTTGGAACAACCGGTTGTATTTGAAATAAATGTTTGGCTTTAATTTTTGAGGAATCTTGCCAAAGCATATTCCAGCTTTCATAGAGGAAATCTTTCGGTAGTAATAGAAGGTCATTAGGTTGAATTTTAAACGGATGAATGTCACCAGAAAGACAAGCATCTTTCGCCAGACTGTCAGCCTTATCGTTACCAACAACGCCGCAGTGCCCAGGAACCCATACGAATTTCACGGTTAACTGTTTTTGATAGCATTTATACAACAAATTTCTTATATCATATACCGTAGAATGATGAGTGTTATTCCGGAAGGGAAATTTTTGAATAGCCTGTAATGCACTTTTTGAATCGGTAAAAATTAAGGTATTAGAAAGGTTAAAGCTATTTATGTAATCTAAGGCTTTGAAAATTGCAAAACATTCCCCAGAAAACACTGACGATTCCTGAGGCATTTTAATTTTTTGTGTAATGGTAAACTGTGAATGATACACACCTACACCTACGCAACCATTAGCAGGTTTCGATGCATCGGTAAATATATGATGCCAACTTGAAAGTTCAATATTCTCGGATATGCTAAGTTCAGAATCAGATTTCAACCTTTCACCTAGATCGAGATCTATGGAAGGAGAAAGGAGCAGACAATTGAAATTATATTTAAACAAAGGAAATAATGGTAAATTGTTAATAGGTGCAGATAAAAAGGAATACTTATTCCAACTATTCACCAAACATGGAGGGGTCTTATGAACCCAGTACGGTGAAGACCTAGTGAGATCGGATAGTTGTTTTAATTTCGTTATAATTGGATGATTTGAATATTGTAAGCATCGAGATAAAAACCGATCAGAAAGATACTGACGGCGCAATTTAAAGGGGGGGTCGCAACACTCTATTTGAAGACCATTCACTGGACTGGATTTCATAGCTCCAGATATGATTCTAAGACACTTGGACTGTACGCGATCTAATTTCACAAAACCAGCTAAATTACCGGGTTCTAAGAGAAAAGTACCATAGTCTATAATACTTCTTATCATTGCATTATAAATTAATTTCAAAGAGTATGGATGTGCACCCCACCAAACTCCAGTAAGGCAACGTAACATATTGATAAGTTTTTCACATTTTGCAACAATATAATCAAAATGAGCACAACCAGAAAGCTTAGAGTCCAATAATAACCCTAAGAATTTTATTTGATTTTTAACAGGTATAACAAAATTATTAAAATGTATTGAAACAGGAGGAGGTAAGCGCATTCTGGAAAACAAAACTATTACACTTTTTGAAGGAGATATATCAAGGCCATTTACATCTAAATATAATTTTAATATTTCTAAGGAACGGTTTAATTTTGAACAAGCATCACTAACTGAGCTGTCGATAACATAAAAAAGTAAATCGTCAGCATACTGAAGAATTTTTACAAAATTACAGCAAATAGGTTCTAAATCATTTACATAAATATTATATAGCAATGGACTAAGGACCGATCCTTGAGGAAGTCCTCTGTATAATTCTCTAGACCTTACTGAACCGTCTATATTTAAAATAATAGAACGATTCGATAATATGTTAGTAATAAAATTTACAATAAAATTTGGGATTTTTAATTTAATGAGTTTGATTTTTAATATAGATATTACAACATTATCATATGCAGATTGAATATCGAGAAATGCTGCAAGCACCGATTTATTATTTGAGAATGCCAACCTGCAATCTGTGGTGAAAATTGCTAGGTTATCTATGGTACCTTTCCCCTTCCTAAAGCCGTATTGGCTTTTTGATAATTTGTTATTGTTTTCAACAAACCATTCCAAACGATTTTTAACTAAATGTTCAGCAACTTTTAATAATACCGAAGACAGAGCTACAGGACGGTATGATGACGCGATTGAAGGCGGTTTCTCCGGCTTAAGTATAGGAATGACTATTTGTTTACGCCAAGCGTCTGGTATATTACCAGAAATCATAATAGAGTTTATTAGGTTAAGATAATATAAAAGTGATGGATCATTAAGGTTAGCCAGGAAAGAATATGGTATGCCATCAATACCCGGTGCAGTGTCTTTAATTTCAGAAAGAATACCTTGTAATTCTGGCAATGTAAAAAATGCATTAATCTCATCTTGGTGATCATCAAAATATGATGAACCTACATTGAGTGATATCAATTCATTACATTCCATTACACTGGGAGGAGCAAGAAGATCTAGGAATGAATCAGATAGAGATAATGGAAGTGTTGTTTTAGGAGGGTTAATCCAACCACATTTAAATCTCTTTATGTTTTGCCAAACTATTGATGAATGGGTATCGGGGGAAATGGAAGAACAAAATCTACGCCAACCATCAAACTTCTTCTGTTTTAGAAGTTTTCTGGTCTGTTCCATTATCTCTGAAAGAACAGTAAAGTTTTCAGATGTCATATTACCACGATATACTAATTCAGATTCCTTTCTCTTCTTTACCGCAATAGTACACTCTTCATCCCACCATGGTGGTGATGGTATATTACCTGAATTTCTTTTTTTTTTTGGAAATACTACATCAGCAGCAGATAATAATGAGTCAGAAAATTTATTTAAGCATAACTGTTCTTGTCCATGTTCAATGGAAGGTAAATATAAAACTTTTTCATCTACTTTAACTTTATAACTTTCCCAATCAACATCTTTTAATTTATATTTCAAACGAGGTGGTGCAACAGAATGGTCAGGAGTAGGGTTTGGAAATGATACTAATAATGGGAAATGATCACTACCATAGGTAGAGCATAATGGTTGCCATGACAAGGTGGAGGATAGATCAGGAGTGCATAGAGTTAAATCAATAACACTAATATTCCCATTTGGTCCGGTTCTCCTAGTGGGAGCACCTGTATTAAGTAGACATAGGTTAAATGTGTCTATTATATCAAGTAAATCTTCACCATATGAGTTAGTTATAGAGCTTCCCCACATTTGGTGGTGTGCATTGAAATCCCCTAACAGCAAGAATGGTCTTGGAATAAATTTCAAAATATTATTTAATTCTCTAAATATATGTTGTGATGGGTGGGGTATATATATAGAGACAAAGTATATATTACATATGTTCACAGCAATTATAGAAAAATCATTACTATGAGATGGAAGAGATAAAGGAGAGTATGAAAGAGAGTGTTTGATGAGGATGGCAACACCCCCATACCCATCAGACCTGTCTTCTCTGACACAAACAAAACCTGGCACCCTAAAATGAGAACCAGGCTTTAACCATGTCTCAGAGAGACAAAGTACTGAAGGATGATATTTATTTATAATGTATATTAAATCAGATTTCTTACTAATTATACTACGACAATTCCACTGAATTATGTTTGTTAGCTTGGCCATTGATTATAGAAGAACTTAGTATACTATTAATAAGAGAAGCAACGTTGGACGGTGGAATAAGATTACACTGAGAAAGTGCATTTATCAATGCAACAATGATGTCAGAAAGAGCTAATTGAGAAGATTCATCCTTGGCATCAGATGATTTCAATGCACAGCCATTAATGGAAGGAGAGAAACTATAATCTTTTGTCAAAAGATCATGTGACTTTCTATCATAACCTTTGACTGGGGATGAAACTTTTTTTGGATATTTAAAAATTGTTTTTTTGTAAGACGTAGTGCCACTAGGATTATTTTGACTATTGTTAATACTTGAAAAATTTATTGGACTACTATCATTATGAGAATTAAAATTAAAAGATTGAATTAATGCCTCGGAATATAGTTTATTGTTGACTGGAGGGTGAAGTTTAATGGCTTCTGCATATGAAATAGATTTATTTGCCATGGATGATTTGATGTCCTTTTGTCTTCCAAACTCTGGGCAAACCCTACTGGTAGCAAAATGCAAACCCGAGCACATGCAGCAAGATGCCACATCATCCTCAACCTTACAAGACACCCCAGTATGCTCTTGTCCACACTTGTAACATCTTGGTTTGGACCTACATTGAACTTTTGTATGTCCATATCTACAGCAATTAAAGCATTGGATGGTAGGAAAAATGTATGTTTCTACTGGTAAAGCATTGTAACACATAAATATATGCTTAGGTAACACCTGACCATCAAAAGTGACTACGACTGATTGCGAAGGCTTCCAAGTGGGACTACCTTCAATCATGACCTTAAAATTAATTCTCCTAATTTTTATAACTTCTCCACATCCAAACGGTACAGATATATTATTTTTAATTTCTTCAATAGACCAGTCTGCAGGAACCCCACGAACCAGGCCAATGCGAGTAATATTAAAAGATGGGATGAATGCTTTTAAATTATGATTTGATATCGAATCATGACTAATGAAGTTGTTGGCATCAGTATAGTTGGAAAATCCTAATGAAATTCTATTCCTACCAATTTTTTTAATACTTCCATTTATAATGCTTTTAAAACTATTTTTTTTCAAAAAATTGCCGAATGCGACTGGGTGAAAAGAGGTACCATCATTGACCGTTGTTTCAATTTTTTGTACATGTACGGTATATGGTGAAGAATCCATGGCGGAGTATAAGCTACGTCCTACTTTTATGGGATGTGGGGATGGGGTATCTGAGGAAACAGGTTCTGAGGCTTTGGATGAAGTACCGTCAGTTCCGTCCAAAGACCCAGAAACAGGTGGAACGTCGTCTGCGATACAATCGCTATCCGGGCATTTGCAAGATTCCTTATTTTTATCGCCTGCCATTTTGTTCATTCTTTTTTTCCTGTTGCAATTTCCGCATATTTTTTTGTCATGATTCCGCTTTCGCGGTTTCTTTTTGCATATCGATGAGTCGGAATCATTAGGCTCTGATATTGTTACATAGTGAGCTACGTTATTGTTTAAATTAGAAGTATTAGAACCCCCGGGATCGGGGGGATCGTTATCGTCGATCATACAAAATAAAGTAAAAACTCACCTATATACAGCAAACTAATGTGAAAACTACAGAAAATAAACTAAATACAAATAATAAATACAATGAACACCTCCACTGATCACTTATAATTATAAAACATTAAATAAAAATTAATTTGAAAAAAAGACACCCGTGTTGTTCGAAGTTTCCCGCCTCTATATCATTTTGACATTTATTGGCGCATGGTAATGGGTATTGCTATGTCTAAGATTCCATCCAAGGTTTTCGAATTTGTAGCTTATATTTTATAATAGTAACACTGAACCTTTCAGAAGTTTGATACTAAGCATATTTTTATAAATTAATAAACACTTTTATTTAGGTACCTACTTATATATTATTATTATCACAATTTTACATACCAATTACAAATAAATATATACAAAACTTTTAAGTAAAATATATAAGCTACAATTATTATTTATTTTTATATAGCAACTTTATGTTTAGTCCTTCTGTTTGGCAGCAGTGGCGTTATGTCAAATTTAATAGTTGTCATTTGACATTGTCAAACTAACAGTTGCCGATTATTCAAAACTTACAAGAATTTATCAGACGCAAACAATTAGACAAATATAATAAATCAGAATCAAGTGTTATTTTAACTTTAAAGTCAGTTTTAACTACGAAATGGATCAATCGTACTCTGAAAATGACCTGTCATTGTCGCCATCACAAATATTGGAACGATTACAAGTGTTACGCCAACTACAGTTACTACAGCGCGGGAAATTACAGAAACAACGCCTTCAATACCAAGAAACAACCGATAACTCGTCAAGTATCACTGAGATTGTAAGCCATTTCAGCAACAGTACTAGTTATAACACATTTCGTAGTTTATTACAGTCCTCACATGATATATCTAGGGATAGCACCCCTCGGCAGACCACAATTAATACATCTGCAAAAGTGAAGGAACAGGATCTAATAGAAGGTGTTGGCATGCTCAATTTGTCTCAGGAGTCTGAGTTTATTGACACAAATCCCTCTTCAAATAGGAGTCATGAATCTATAACAGATGTAATTGGAACAGAAATAGTAAAAAGTCAAAACACTAGTCTTGTGTCACCAGTTAATATATGCAAACAAACCAAACAATTATCAAAAAAACATATTTCACTTGATGAAATGCCTATCCTATCACCTAGGAAAGATTTTGAAGCATTAATTATTGAGAAACTTCAGGAAGACAAAAATATATCCAAACCGAAAAGTGCTCAAGTAAGAAATAAATTACCAACTCATAATAAAAAACCTTTTCTTAGAAAAGGTGAGGGAATGTCACGCTTCGGGTTGAAAAAGAATGATTTAATTATTCAAAATACAAAGTCTTTGCCTTGGAAACAAAAAAACTATGACAATAAAAACATCCAATCACCCATAAAGACTATGATGAAAAACAATAAAAAGAATGTTGACATTGAAATAATAGTTACTGAAAACTCACCATTGAAAATAAATGATAATATACAACTTGTAGCAAAAGCCTCAGATATTATTAGAAACCAAACTAAAGAAATAAGGAATGATGAGATAGCACAAAAGTTGGAAAATATTCAGAAAACAGAAACTAATCATCCTAAAAAAAATTCACTACCAGTAAACAAACCTTTCCAAAAAATTATTGAATTGCCAAAAGTTAAACATCCCTTGCAAGCTGATAAAGGTAAAACATGGGCTTCGGTATTGACAAATGAACAAAATGATTTCTTGAGACAACTCAAACAAAGTGATTATTATAAGAACTTTACATCTCCAGCCAAGAGTGCGGTCTCAGATGTAAGTTGTGATGATAATCTCACCAAATTAACCCATGAAAGAGAAATTGCTGAACAAAACATGTTTGATTTACTTGAAAACAAGGCTTGCAATGAAAGCTTTAGTATAGAAAATTCTTTTATTAACAGATTTTTGAGGAAAAGCAAGCTTGAATGTTCTGGTGAGAGCACACCTCTAGTGATGCAGAAGTGCTTGACTGACAACCCGGATTTATTGCATTTGATTCCCAACATAAAACTTAGGGAAAGAAATGGAAACTCCCAAAGTGATGTTGAAACCTGCAACAGTGAATACACAGACTGTTGTAGTGATGCCAGTTCCATAGTCACAAGTTGCTGCTCCTGCAAAACTGTAGAAACTTATAATAATTCAACCACTCATTCTGTTAGACCAAATGACAAAGAGCAAAAAGTTCCGGTAAAAAGAAACAAACTTGTTCATACTAATAAGGAGGTTGAAAAGCCACCGCGAAATAAAGAAAACCAAGATGACACTGTCACAGAAGATAATGTCATGCAAGCTAATATGGTAGAAATGAATGCCAAATTAATAACAACAAGTGATCTACTAAAAGAAAGGCTTACAGAATTAGAAGATGAAATTGAGACATTTAGGAAAGAAAATGTTAATTTAACGAAACTTCGTGAAGAAGTTGACCAAGAAAGACAAAAGTTTTATGAGGAAAAGGCAGCTTTTGAACAAAAGTTAAATGAAGAAAAAATTTTGTCTGAATATTATTTGGCAGAGGAGAAAGAGAAACTTAATAAACAGAAGCAGATGTATGAAAGGTATGTTAGAGAAATCAGGGGAAGGCTTAGTAAGAAAGATAAAGATGAAGTCATTCATTTAAAAAAAGAAATAAGTGATTTAAAAGAAGAGATAAGAGTTAAAGATTCAAAGTCCACTACAACTACGGCAAGACTTCGTAATCAATTGAAAATAATGGAAAAAGAAAAAAAGGAATTGCAGGATCAAGTAGAAAAATTAAAAAAAGATAACAGAAGAATCCAACATAGTAATGATATGACAAGAAGATTGACAAATATTAAATATCTTGCTGAGATCAATAAGAAGCTTACCACTATGACGTCAAAAGAGACTCAATCTGAAGTTAAACTGGATTCTGACATAAAATATAAAGCCTATGAAATTGAAAGACAAAGTAGAAGTAGAAAGAATGACCTTGCAGGTAAAAGTAACATGAGACCTAGAGCTAAAAGTGTGCCTAATCTAAAAGTGACATCTAGGTATGCTAAGTATTTTAGCCAAAGAGATGCCATTAGTACAACAGAGAAAAACCATACATTATATGGTGAAGGCCAGGATTTAAATAGTTGTGCTTCTGATGAAGATGATTTAGGTAATGATAATGAGTCTATAAACTTGGATGACACTGACTCCCTTCATGATAAAGTTACATTGGATAGTGAAAATCATCTTGAGAAATTATACATGGAGACATTCCAATCTGATTCACCTAAGAGCAATAGATCAAGTTTAACTAATTCTAATTGTAACCGTAATTCTGATAAAGTCGATTTTAATGAGAATACTATTGCAAATGAATTCTTCATTCATAAATCTGGCTCAAGTTCTAATTCAGTAAGGAGTTCCAAATCTCCATTACAAAGGTCTATATCACCACTTTTACCTCATTCTCATGGATCAGTTTCAAGCAGATCAAAATCTCCTATTTCAATACTTGTCAATAAATCAAATGGTCATAAATCATCAATGAACTCCCTAACTTCTGCAGAATACTCATCAAAGCTTTCTGGATTATCGAATAATTCGCATCGTAGAACGAAATCACCAATTACAACCAATGAAACATCTCCCAGTCAAAGATCTGCTACAGTTATTCTTAAAGATCATTACAGGGATAAGCTAATGGTTGTCAGCCCAGAACCATCAACAAGTAAAACAAGCTTGACCAAAACTACATTGAATCCAACAGAAATAAGAAAGCCTGATGGTACAAAAGAACTCCGTTTTCCCAATGGAAATATAAAATATATATCACCAGATGGCAGCTACAGTAAATTTGTTTATTATAATGGTGATGTGAAGGAAAACTTTTACAGTGAAGGCAGAATTAAATATTTCTATGCTGAAACAAAAACATATCATACAACACATGCTGATGGTCTCGAAGTATTAGAATTTCCTGAGTAAGTATTCCATCTGTTATCCCACCACCTCTCCCCTAAGGGTGTTATTTATCCTTTGCTCAATAATTTACAGCGGTCAAGTAGAGAAGCGATATAAAGATGGCTCATCAGAGATACGATTGCCAAACGGCAGCGTTCGCTACTTCGACCCGAAGAACAAGCATGTACGCGAGGAGTGGCGGTTTCCTGACGGCGCTGCGCTCACTGTATCTGCCAACGGCGAACAGCGCATTGTGTTCAACAACGGACAAGTTGAAGTACATGCTAAAGATCATAAGGTACTTAGAATATATCATTATTATAGGTACCTACTGGTCCTACTGCTGGAGGAAGTAATTTTATTATGATCGTGAGTCGATGTGTAGTTAATGCACTCAGCAATTATGATAAAGCAATTTTATTAATTTTATAATATACCCCAGATAATAGTTATAACCTAAATTAACTTTGATTACAGCGTCGCGAATTCCCTGACGGCACGGTGAAGCTGGTCTACAATGATGGCACTTCGGAAACTCGCTATGCTTCGGGTCGCGTTCGCATCAAAGATAAACATGGCAACCTTATTATGGACTCTGCTCCTGGCTGAATAGTAAGTAATGTTTTATACACATATCAAAAGAATAAATAGATAAGAACAATCAGTCGTTAGTTAATGAGTTTATCTGACAGCGTTGCCAGACGTCCCGATTTTGGTGGGACGTCCCGAATTTTAACTCAAATTTTAATGTCCCGCGCGGTACAGGCTCAGTCCCGCTTTTCGGGAATAACTCGACCGTGCGTGCAGCGTACTGAGAAAGCGCGGGTGGCACAGACAAGTGTGGACTGGCCGCCTGGCCTTTGATTTTTTTATTCAGAATTTTTTATTTTTACTCAACTATTTAACGATAGGGTAAATTTGATAAAAAAAACTCATTTTTATTAAAATACAATTTCTATGGAAATTTTTCCTATTTATTGTCACATAAACGTAATTTGAATTCAAATAAAAAAGATAAATATTCATAAACTTTTGATTATATACGTTTTTTACTATGTCCCGCTTTCGACGAAAGAATCCCACTTTTTTCACTCAAAAAGTTCCAAAATCGCGACTTGGCAAAAAATATTATCTGGCAACGCTGTTATCAGACTACCTTCCATACAAAACGTGGAAGTAATCTAAATTTTCGATCTGTACTTGACTATGAGTTTTATTCTTTGTTGTGTTGCCTTTCTTTTCATGAACTAATGTTAGTGTAAGAATGTTTTCATAATAATAGTGTTTTTATTTGTTATAGATAGACTTATGTATTAGGTTTGATTATCAATTTAATTAATGTGCCAATGTTATATAGATGAATTTTATGTATAGATTTTATATTTTGTAAGCATAGTTATCAGTTTTAATACAAAATGATGTTATTCACTTTAATATATAATTAAAAAGCGATATTGGTATTATCATTTTTAATTCTTATTCTACACTACAACAAAGATTAAATTTAACTGGCAGATATCTGGTATCGCGTCTGTGAGTTTGGTTTTGGTATTCCTTGGAGTTGGAAGTTGATTGGTTTCATGTGGTCTTCTGTGCCAAATATACTTTTGAGAGCTTCTCTTGCTGCCATATCTTTAGCAGTGGCTATTGTTTCACCAAAACCTAAAATAATATAAAATTAGAATGGGCAATTTTGAAGTTTTTAATATAGTCAAGTACGTAATGTACTTTTCCGCTTGAGTTGAAATTATATTGTTGTCTAAAATAATATTGATGGTGCCTATACCTGAAGAAATCATTTTCCTGTCCACATAGAGACCAACTCTGTAGCAGGCGAGAAGTGTGTTCTTCCCCACTTCACCAATAAGACGTGGCTCCAATTTGGATCCATCCTTTTCTATGAAGCTTGTCAGCATTGTCCATGGTTCATCTATTTGCCAGTATTCATTAACATCTTTACCTGTAATAAGAAATATTATGAACTGAAAAATCTACAAGGAATCTCTCCTTTAATTATCAGATTATATCCACTATATTCAAAAGTCAAAATAATTATTTACTCATATCACAATAACTTACCTTGTAACTGAGTAATAACAAAATCTCGTACAAAATGTGCTGCACTCTCATCACCTGAAGATTTTAGAAGTGCTCCAACAATAGCTTTAAATGCGTTTGCCAAGGTTAGATTGTCTACGGGGTATTCCTGAAAAAAATAACGAAAGTTTGAGATGCACCAATTTTTTTCAAAATTTTACATTTAATATATAAAGCGATAAGCGATTTGGGACATATTTTCTACTTATTTTAATTTCTCTATTCTAGTTTTAAGTTGTATATATATTATTATTTTATGAGAGCTGTAAGTTTTTGTGATTTATCGTAGTAAAATACTCTATGACAAAAATATAATAGATAAAAAAAAAATATATAATGTAGTCTTAATAAATCAATGTAGTCTTAACAATGGTATGATGCTGCTACGAAATAAGTATTAATATTGGAGAAACTCTTTTTAATGATGTCATAAACAAATCATTAAACTTTTTGTACTTTAAACTTACAGCTGCTAATATTATATCCTTGGTGCCAAGATGCAGTGACACATGTGCCAATGTTTCTGCACTGGTAAGATGTTGACGGATGCAAGTCACACCTTCCACTGGGAACTTTGGCAGAACTGTCTCCAAGTAATACTGTATGTATTCATTTATGAACTTTCCACCTGAAAGAAAGTAAAAAAATATTTTTTTCTTTTAAATATTGGAGGATAATTTGTTGACCTATAAAAATAATAGGGTTTATTTTTCCTTGCTCTCTTAATAAATATACATAATATTTTACCTTCAGAAGCCAGTTCCTTGTTGTCCTTCATTTTTACTTCAAAATCGATTTCCTTCTGTTTCATCTCCTCCTTTATCACATAAGATCTATCTGTGAATGCTTGCAGAAGCAAATCAGAGTCGAAATCCTCGTTCAATCTCCGCCCGAAAGCATACAATTCGGCTTCCAAATTCCATTCCAGGAAAGTATTTCGTGGATTTGTTTTTTTACCACCAATCTTGTCTTCGCGCCGTTTCAGTTCCTTAAGGGTTGGTGCCACCCACCGGTGAATTTTTTGACCTAAATATAATTTTGAAAAATAGTAAGTTAGCGATACATAATATAAATATTTAAACAATGTTAACATTACCTTGGGTTGCTATTGGAACTTGTTTTAATGTTTTAGTTAATAAAGGTACACAACGTCTTATTAGAGCCATTATTACACGAAGATTTTAATTATTATTGTAAACAAATACTATGCCACCATTTGAAAATACATTCAATAATCTCCCTGATTATTGAGGTTAGTTTTATCTGTCATTACTGTCAATGTCAGTTGTCATGGCAGTCTAGAATATGTTGCCAACAACCTAAAAGCCCAAGCTCATATACATATATACCCTCAAACGGGAATCTACATAATAAGTAGGAAGGACTCGTTATAGTACGAGACCTCCGACCTAATATACTTATGTATTTGAAATCTTCAACATGAAATGTGGTACACAGACACGGTCTCCTTTAGATAAGGGCATTTCCACACCGAAACCATTTTTTCTCACTTCGGTGATGAATTTTATTTTTGATGTTTGTAGCATTTTCAGTTTAAAATATAAAAATATACGATTTCCTGAAACGAACGGAACTAATAGCCTAAGATCCGACCGTAGGATCAAGGGTCTGATCTGTTTTTTGCTTCAAACCATTTTTTCATGAATATTTATAACTAGGAGAATAGATATATCCGAGGGTGCCTATCAAATTTTGGCCGGAAGTATTTTTAATAAAATTATTTAAAAAAATTTTTTGCTAAAGCGTCATGTTCACTTGTTTTTTTAATAAAATCTCGTCTACGTCACGGCAATTTATATAAAGATTCTAAAAAATCACGGGTGCCTTCGCCCATTTGCCCGCACCTCCTCGCAGCCAGTTGTAAACAGGTATGATATTGATACACTTTAGCGTTCATAACGTACATCTATGAATTATATATCAAATTAAAGCTATTTTTTTTCTATTAATTATCATATATGGGTGCCTAATTAAATTCGGCCGCAAATAAGGGTTGCTGGGTGTTAAAGATGATAAATATTGTAGGTAGAGTGAAAGAGAGTTAGCGGCGCTAACTTGTCGTGAAACATTATAAAACATAAAAAACCAAACAAATTGTTGTTGTTTTATAAATATAAAGTTAATTTGCCATTGATATCGTTAGTAGTTCTCGCGATAAAAAGGTTTGAAATTTCTCTGAGCACTGAATTGAGAAATGGTACCACTGAATTGATAAAGTAATGTTATTATATTGAAAATCGAGTTTTAACCATATTTAACATGATTCTAGCTACATTTTGCTGAAAGATATAATTCAATATATTATTCTAAACCAAAATATATGGGGCAGAATTTGCAAGTTCGTATTTTGATGTAAAAAAGTAGTCTCTGAAACTTCTCATTCCATGAAATTTGGCAAATTTGAAATTCCTCGTACATGCAGGAACATATAGGCTGCTGTTTACCGCAGTAAGCGCAAAATCATCGCGGGTTAAGTCATGGCTGGAAAGCTAGTTACAAAAAAAACGCAATCACAAATCAGTTTCTAATATAATAATGAATCAAAAGTATTGGGCATAGTACGTAGACAGCAGTATGTTTTTCTCTATATCAAACTAACATAATTTTATCTTAGTATAATAGTAGGAACAAATCAGTCTCATATCTTACTTTTGGTAGCTTTTCTCTGCATGTTCGCGATTGTACTTTCTTAATGCTGGTTGTGCTGGGGGAGCTGGGTGTGCCTAACCATCTTACATCACTAATTCAGGCTCTATGCTATACTGCAACAGCCAAGGTGTGGTCAGAATTGTGCATATAACTGGAGAGAATGGAGCGTATCAGCAAGGATCTGGGTCTGTCTATCAATAAATCCAAGACGAAAATCATGATTATAGACAGACTGAATAAGTGAGAGCTTTCTGGCGCGCTGAATCTCCAAATAGTCCAAAGATTTTGTCTACCTTGGGTCCTCCATCACAAATAACGGCTCCTGTGATCTGGATATCTAATGGAGAATTGGAATGGTCAAAAGTGCTAGTCTCAGCTGTATAAAACCTGGAGAGACAACAAGATTTCTCTCAAGACGAAAACCAAGCTCGTGCGCAGTCTCGTCTTCTAATCTTTCTCTATGGGACTGAGACCTGGACCCTACGAGCTCCAGACCGCAATCGAATTGACGCCTTTGAAATGTGGTGCTGAAAGAATCTGGCGGGATGCTCCGGATCCCGTGGACTGCATTTCGGACCAACGCTTCAATCATTTCCCAGTTGACGGTCAAAACTAGGCTTTCTACCATCTGCCTCAAACGAGTACTGGGGTACTTCGGGCACATTGCCAGGAAAGACGGAGATAACCTTGAGAAGTTGGTTGTCACTGGCAAGTTGGAAGGAAAAAGGACTAGAGGCCGCAGCCCAATGCGTTGGTTGGACCAGATTCGCACCGCACTCGACTCTACCGTCTACGATGCTCTCCGCGTGGCCGCGGATAGGACGAAATGGCGGACTGTAGTCAAATTGAAAGTCAGGGATAGTAGCATTTCTCAATTTGGTGGTCAATAAATTCACCAAATGGAGACTCACCGATTTGAGGAATGATTACATTCATATGAATAACTAACAACTTGTAGACAATTTTATAATAACAAGTATGCTAAATTATAGAGTGCCTATTAACGTTCAATTGAACAACTTATTGCTGAATAATTACTTATAATAAAGAAGATACATGATACACTAAGTTGAGAAATGGACGTGACCAAAAAATATCGTAGAGGTAACGAGCCTCTAAAAATTATGAAATCTTGCGCGGGTCACATATCCGCACTGTTCGGCCACTTGGGCACTAACTGACCGTCATGCTGAGACACGAGAACACAGTCATGCGGTTACCAGCTCGAGTATTTAGCGCTTTTTGAAGAATTTAGTGACCTGGACCGAATTTATGCAGTGGCTTAGGACAAATGTTTAACGTCTGAATACAAAATAACTAAAGCAACCAAAAATGTGTTAATTAGTTATCTCTGTATATGTGAACATCGACAGTTTTGTGATAACTTTTAAATTTAAAGAGTTCTGAGGCAGTTTGCAATCATTTTCGTGAAAGGGACAGGCTAAAAAACAGTAAATTTTCCCATTTTTTGCCATTTGCTATTTTTTTTCGGGAAATCTACAAATAGTTCAGGACTCTAAACATGCTCTCCAGTTAGCCAATAGCACTACGGTGCTTACAAATTTTTTTCCAATCTGTATCTCATAGATATATTACATTTCTGAGCCTGGATTCAAAAAATGTACCCGCCATGGAAATGCCCATAACAAGCGGCACGGCTTCGCACGGTTAGCAGAGGATCATAGGCATATTTTATCAAATTATAGGTATAGTTACTAAAAAATAATACTTAAATAATATTCCAAACCAAATCCAAATGTTCAAATAAATTAGGCGCGTGTGGTATTTAAGGGAAAAACTAGATTGTGAAAATGTAGTATATTCATAAAAATTACAAAAATCTCAAAAATTAACTCTTTCTATTTGTGAGATAACCTCGAACAGAACTGAGGAAACCTCGTTTCATCTTGTTACTCATCGGAAGTATAGAATGATTGCTGTAAAACGACGCTGATGTATCATAAATAGAAGAGCTCAACTCTATAGCCTGTAAAAAAAACATATAAAGAAATATTATTTTTTACAATGTGTATAATCAACAGGTGTTTTGAAGTATATTTTCAGTATAAAATTCAGTAGGTAGTAGGTACAAAAGATCATGCTTACACCAAGTGAGGTACTGATGTGGTACGAGTCGACAGTGCTGTCCACACTTAGCTCCCGAGGGGTGGGTAAAGCCATCTTAACTTCAGACGCTCTTGTCGAACGCATAACCAGGCATGACATGAGTCTCCTCAAGAATGGCTTTTTCGGTTTCGACTCACGAGGAGGCATTAATACCTTGACTGACTTTGAATCGCCCATTTCCGAATACAATGAAAATGCTGATGTGCCGAGATTTGGTGTTAGGGATTTCCGCCGCCCTATAAAAATAAGATATTAGGTAGTCGTTTTGATACACTTCTCGAATCCTTAAAGTCAAGTTCAAATTTCTATTCCGTAATAGGTAAAAACAACCATTAGTATTCGCATAACGTACAAAAGAGGATAAATATTTCAATCTAAAAAAGTTTGGCACCTATCTACCAGTATCTAATACCTAAGGTACACAAGGTTTGAAATACAATTCACCTTTGAAAATAGTTTGAATCGAACTCGAATTCATCGGAGCAACATTAGGGGGTGATACAGATTTAATATGTGTCGAAGAGAACGTGACACGTTTTGAATATGCAACACTAGCATAACAAATCTCCATCGATGACACAGTCCTTCTTGCTGATACATTTTTAAGACTTTGAACTTGTTGTTCGGAGCATTCTGATACATTATGTTGCTCGTTTTGATTACCTACTGTAAATATTTGCGATGTTGGGGCCTCTAATAGTTTACTTGTAGTGATACCAATACATCTAGTACTAGGTTGTTCTTTACAGCAATCGCTATTCAGATCCCGTGGATCAGTTTGTGTCGCTTTGTTGTCGAAGCACTGCAGCTTTGGCTTCGCCTTCTTTCTGATTTTACCCACTGAAATAATGCTAGATTTACAAATGCATTTGCTGCGTCTTCGTTCTTGAGCCTTTGATATTGTATCATGTATTGTTCGTTTGACTTTATTGTATTGTTTTCGTGATAATATAATTGGTTTCGGTTTCGTAAATTGTTCTACTTGTAAGAATACTTGTATATTTCGAGTAAGGCTCATCTGTTGACATAGAGATGTCCTTTTTATAGCATATGGTTCGTATTGTGTGTTTGTTGACATGTCTTTGACTCCACAAGCCCTGGGCGTCTTGCTATGTCTGTTTGTTTTTGCATTTTTATCGCATGAAATATACGGGGATTTAGTTTCATCTATGTCGTCATCATAGAGAGCATTATGACTGAAAATAATAAGTTAATTTTACACAATATATAGGTAACTACACTACATATAGCCGACGTAATTTAGTAAACTATTAAAATATACGAGAAAAAAAATATTGACCATTCTTCTTGGTAGAAACATTGCATGGGTAGTCGGTCGTTGTTACGGTGACGTCCCTTAAATAAAAAATAATAATAAATATCATGTTTAAATCAATTATTGGGGTCCAAAAGATGTACCTTGCATGTTATGTATGCAATTATATTATCAAAATACCAAAAAATATCAAAATCCCTTAAATAAATAATAATAATAAATATCATGTTTAAACCAATTATTGGGGTCCACAAGATATTATGACGTTTTAATGAAGGATAAAATAAAGGGGGAGGGGATTAAAAAAATATGTACCTATCCAAGATATAACTAACTTAATCTACTTAAGTATAACAGTTCAAGTTTTACAAAACTACCTTTGCCCCATGCGTGTTAGATGTAGTGGCCTTAGACTTTACTATGCCGAGAAGCTCTCTTATCTCTTTATCCCTTACCAAAGGATCCGGCACTGAACATTTGTCTCCGGCATGATGTTTTATAGGAGCTGAGAAATTAGAAACAATAGATAATCATTCGGAATAAATAAAATAGCTTTCTATATTAAAAAATAGTTACAATTACCATTACCTAAAAATTTCATATCGTTACTATTTAAGTTTTTGACTTTACTATTTTCGGAGGTTTGAGTATCTTTTATAGTTTTGGAGATTTTATCGTCTCGCCTGTAATATTTAAAATATTGTTAAAATGTTATATTCTATGACATTATATATTTCAGTACAGTCATATGTAACTCAGGTATATTTATATTTATGCACCTACTTAATATTACTTAATTAGTTCTGGATTAACACTTATGATTTTTATCCCAAGGAAAAAAATATCAATCTTGGAACTTGCCAGTCGATTAGAAAAATAATAAAATTAACAAAAACATTCTACCTGTGACCAATCTCTAAACTATCTCGCAGTTTCAGTCTTGATATGCCGCTTGACAAATCATCATCGGATTGCTGAAAACAGAATGCGTAAATCCTATACCAGTTACCATATGCTTGCTATGTTACTGTGCTTTTTATCTAAAATTAAGATGCTAGGAAGAAAGCTATAAATCGATCTGTGCAAAAATACACTTACGTCATCGTTCGGCCCATGCAATAAAGACCACTTTCTGGGCCCTCGCTTATTTGTCTTCAATGAATTCATTACTGGGTCGTTTTTATGCTCTCCACAACTTCTCTGATTACCCATATCATTTTTTGTGGTTTTCCGAATTTTAAGGTCTGTAGTACGATTATCTTGATAAAGTAACACATCATAATCTTCATTATCTCCGTCTATATTTATTTTTACATTTGAAACATCGTTTTTCAGACATGTCTTGCCATTTCTATACAACTGTGAAGCTATATTCTTAGTGTAGCTATCAACTATTGCCTTCTTCGCCAGTAAATGTTCAGTGTTAGTTCCTTGAGTATTTTGTGATTTAATATTGTATGGTGTAACCGTGTCTTGATAGTTATTTTTTTTGTTTTGTTTGCTTTCATGTGCATGTAGTTTAGTTAGCTTATTATCACATTTCTTGTTAGCGCCGTTCCTTTCTTTTTTTTGGCTGGTATTTGTGAATCCTCGATCTGGACTTTGTTTCCTAATATTGGTTCTAGGAATTCTCGGTTCATATTGTTGACTAGCTTCAAATTTCGTTTTAGACGATTTTTTGGTAGTAGGCGAAGGGGAGCGACTAGGTCTTTGGGATATGTTAGCTTTATTTTTTTTACTATCAAAGTTTTTCTTTGTATTGTTATTTTTTTTACTGTTAGCTGTACCGCCATGCGCTGTTGGTAGCAATGATTTACATTCGTTTCCAGAAGGGCAAATTACTGTTTTACCAATATCGCATAAATCTTTTTTAGGATAAACAGATATGATGACCAAAGGACTTTGACAATCTTTAACCTCATTTACTTTATTTTTGTTGAAATGGCTTGATAGTTGATCTGGTATATTGTTATGATCGCAATCACATGATTCATAGCAAAGCACCTTATTGTGAAATTGTCTTGTATCATTATTTGACAAATTGTTATTAAAATTAACTTGAGTCCCTTGGGATTCATTACTGAAATCATTATTAATATTTATGTAAAGAATAGTTACTATGATAATAACAATATTATAAACAATATCTAGTTCAAGGCGTTCAAATACGTTGACTACCAAACCCACAAAAACGAGGACTACCTACTCGTATAACCACTACTTTATAGTCAAACATGAGCACCTCGGCACAGCGAACTGTGATACTGTGATTCAATCATGACCGCCCCACTTGCACTTAAGTTGGGTAGCCCTGCTAGCAGTGACACTTATAATCCATGAAATATTTTGTAATACATTATTTACTAACCAACACTACCTTTCTATACTAGGTACTCCATTTTTACTTACTTGTGTATAGTAGTGTTTTTATCCATCAATTTATAATATGTCCTATCGTCAGGAAAATCGGCTTGGATATTCGAATCTCTTTGGTATTCATTGCAAACATAACAACTGATGAAAATGAAATTATATTCAATAATTTGTCAATTTATATGATCTACTTAGTGATTTATTAATCAAACGATTTTCGTAACATACCCATATATGTCGTTTATACATTCATTCACACATCCCAAATTTTTATTGTTTGCAGATTTCCTAGCAAATCATAATAAATTAATGAATTGTTCAACTTTTCTGTTGAATATCTACCAACTACAGTTATGTCAACTTACTTTAGCTTCTCGTCATTAATGCCTAAATTAAAAGGCAACATTTGACATCTAGTTGGAGTACAGTTTACTGAAACAGCAATGAAACGTTGATGAAGCATTCATACAATTTTAAAGTATTTACCTAAATATATAAATTGAAATAGATTGATGGATTAATAGTGTACCTGGTCCTTTGTTTACTGTGGCCGAATAGTTTACAACATATCTTTCATCTTCATCAACACCTACTTGGCCATATATTGTCACTCGACTTCTGGGTGACCTTAAATTTATCGCTGCACCTGTACACGGGCATTTATGAAGCATGTCACCATCGTCCTGTATGTCGTCATCTATTCGCAAATCCCCTTTCTGCTTCTTCTTTTTGTTTTTCTTTTTCATCTTATCCATATTTAATGAGTTGATGAATTCCTTGTAATTTGATAATTGCTCTAATGATATTTCTGTATTCTTCGAGCAACAGTTATATTCCTTGGATAGTTGAGCACTACCCGTTGTTTTAATTTCATATACTTTTTCCCTTCTACGACCTGCTACAACGAGAAAGACGTTTTTTGTTTTGATGGTATTTTCTTGGTTCGACACAGCACTTTGGACTCTTTTAACGTGCTTACGCTTCTTTATTGAATTTTTTTGTACTTCCCCTCTTTTCGGAATTACAGTAACTTTAATAAGAGGTTTCTCCTTAGCTTTAATATATTGATTGGTGAGATTAGTGTGACTAGCGGTTGGATGTTTTTTGAGTATCTGTAAAAAGTCGTTGGCATCAGTAGTAGAATCATAGGTACATGTGCCTAACGAGACGAACACGCATATAATACCTATCTGGCTACTACATAATGCCGGGTATTACTTTTATGTAACATTCATAATATGGTAACTTATAATAAAAGAGAGGTAAATGGTCTACCTATCAACCTGGCAATAGAACTGTAGTAATCAGGGAAACTTTGGGATCGGAATTATGTTCCTAAAGCATTGCAGGTACCTACATATTATTTATACCAACCTCAATCTCAGAAGTTTTCTTTAAAATCAACGATGTAGAGGATTCCACGCGAGTTTCGCGATTTGTAATTTTGTTAGGCCATCTGACATCATTTGGTTGATCGTTAAAACTAATACCAATAGTCCTTTGTCTACACAAAAATCTGTTTCTTTTTACTGGTGGTCTTAAATAATCCAGTGGATCTAAAAAATATAAAATAAATGAAAAGCCAATCACAAAAAAATATTAAATATAATACACTTTTGCGAATGTTAACTGACCAATAATTTCAGAATCTATATTGTAATAATCCATAGCAAATTTCGAGGTTACATTAAAAAAATAAGCTACTTATCCCCATTTTAGTAAGGTAAATTTTTGGCAATAGAGCTTGTCAATATTGTCACTTTTTGAGTTTTTTTATTACATTAACAAAATGCCAGGATCAAAATTTAATTTAATGCACATAACATTATAATATGTGGTTGATTTATTTCTGAAGAATTTATTTCCACATACCTACGTATAGGTAGGGTAGGTATATCATGCAAAGGGGTTGCAAAATAACCTATTTTATAAATTCTGGGGTATTTGAATAACGACCTACGTATAATTTGATGTCGTTTCATAAACAATCAGTTTCAATATTTATCACATTATGAATTGAATACAATAATGACATTATTGACACTTCACAATATACCGTTTTATTCACATCGCAAATAAATTATATTATGTGTCGCTGCATCAAATTTATGTTAAAAACTGAAGACTCTTCATTGGATAAATTCATATGATTGACTGCCTAACTTGACTATGTCATGGGTATTGCCTGACCGACAAAGAACACAAATGGTAATCCCAGTGTCTAAAGAGACATATTTTAATACAAAATGGAAGCCCGAGGCAGCTCCTCTATGCGCTTACGATATGTTGTACCACCCACCCGATTACAATCCCAAGTCAGCCAGATCAGATCGTCAGGAACCGAAAATAATTAGGAAACATATATGGGAACAAGTAATTTGTTTTGTTATTTTACTGTATTCTCTTTAGTACCGTGAGGCCTTTGGTGATAGCGATGAGATATGATAGACCGGGCGGTGGCTCTCAGTGCCTGCTCCGCCCCCTATCTATAACTTACTCGGATGATCTACTATTTATTTCATTTTCTATAAACCTTATACCTACTTTGGAAAAGGGACAACATATACCTAAGCGTACCTTTTATACGTGACGTACCTCTAGTAACGTACCTCTAGGTTTCTTTATTCTCTTGGCCAGGGTGGTTAGTTAGATATAACTGTTACTAAGCCATAGTCCGTAGGTTCGATTACCATTTAGGACAATCTTTTGTGTGCAACAAGTACCTACGTATGATTTACTCTAGACTGACAGTAAAATATCAGCTACCTATGTATAGGTATAGTCTATAACAAATATATGCTTAGGTTACCACATTCCTTACTCTTAGTGTCATGATGCCCAGCACCAGGTAAGCGCCAGCACTTTTGCAGGAATATCACAAAGGTATCGCGTCAACTGCTCACTTCCAGCTCGGAAGGCCAAAATGGAAGCCTACCGATCTACCAACTAAAGAATATGTAAGAGTTCAAGGTAAACATTATGCTGATATGATATCTAGTTACTACAAAGAGAAAAACAGGCAGACTTTTCTAAGCAAAGACAACCTTCGGAACCGAGCATTAGAACTTGACTATTCATAAAAGGCACTTGTAAGGTACATTTGGATAATAAGATTTTAATTTACAAATATCTCTGAAACTAGGAGGTACTTAAGGTACCTGCTATGCAGTACGTTTATGAATAAATGCTTTTGTTTTTAGTGAAGAATGAAAACCCTCACATGCGTATTTACAACGTGCTGGAGTGGGCCGTACTCCTTAACGACGGAAAGCCGAGCATGTGCGATTGATACATAAATACACTCTGAGTGGGTCCTTCACGTTAGAACTTAAATAAATTAACAATGGAATTCAATTGGACTTTTGTTTTCATTATTCAATAATAATATTACATAGTTTATTTTGACCGATAGAAGGTTCGGTTTAATTACATACTTACTTTAACTATACTAAACTATTATTGTCAGATAGGGGCACACTATTTCATGGAAAACTGAAAGCAGTAATTTGGTTTTTGTTTAGGTTTCCGCTGAAAAACTAGTTGAGGCGGGACATTATAATATGCCGGCTTATGCCGCTAATGTAAAGAGAGTATAAATCTATATTTTTACCGTTCTATGTACACATTTACATATTACTTTTTCTTTATTAAACGTATTTTCTTTCAGTATTTTAGTTCTCATAATGCATGGTTGTCGAACTCGCTAGTAATTTTAGATGCAATAGATAAATAAGTATAAAAACTTGTTTACTGGACAAACGAATAGGTATTATACACAATAGGTAGTTAAACCGGATAGAAGGATAATTTGATTTTTAAATTACATTTACCTTAGCGAAATCTTTGAGCCCACTAGGAGGGCCTAACGTCCACATAACGCATCATACTTAGCAGATATATCTATGTACATATCCATACCACAACTCACGGTTTCGTCCTTAATCAATGCAGATTGTTTATGTCTGAATTGTCCTTTACATTTTCTTGGAAAATCTCTCGCCACCGCATGAATCTGACATCTTCAGATATATCTAAGATATTGAATTCCCTCCATGATAAAAGTTACCAGGTTACTTGTTATTTTTGTAAACACCAAGGAAATGTGCTGACCAGCTCTACCTCGGTTTTACCCTATCTTACACTTCAATTAGCATAGTTAAAGCTCATTTGTGTTACAAAATTTCATGTAACGGAAGTTGGCATTATCAGACATTTGCTAACATGTCTAATGTTGCTGTGACATAATCTTCAACATAATCCATATCTTATGTGGTACCTTATACCTAATGAACTACTGGGTTATTCTAGAAGTTACTTTATACTTGAAACCTTGTGAATCTAATTTAAAGCCCTTAATCCTAAGGTACACCAAATGATCACAGGCGCAAGATTTATTCCCAGGATAAGTCCGAGAGTAATGCAATTAAGTTTCAATTACTAGAGATACCGTACATACCGGCTATCTATAGGCAAGATATTCATCGAAAATCACTGGTAAACTTATAATCTAAGGGTAAACTAGAATGCATCACGCGCACAGCGCACGTGTTTTTGTCTAGAAAACTCTTTATTTACTGGAATTATGCAACTCCTTGCAATCAGTCGATTGAATGAGAACTTCTTATTATAATCAATTAAATATTTGTACTGGAAATATCTTGCCTATAGACAATTTTAATTTTAATATTTTATATAATATTTCTTTATTTGTTTGAGCTTTGCCCATCTAGGTACCTACTAGGTAGTACCTACCTGCTTAAGTTTTTGAAAAAGTACTAGGTCGACACAGTATAAATTGAAATGTGCTTCTTACAATTTAAGGTATTAGAAGAGAAAAAAATACACAGTAATACGTCTTTAGGTTTCAAAACTTGTTTCTTTTACTGTTTTGCTTATATTTTGCTTTTGGAAATATAAATAAATAAAACACCATTGTATAGAGGTCGATATCCTTAAAACCAGAATTCGTCTGGTGTTTGGATGAGCCGAAAATAATTGTATTTTTTTTTTCAATATCCGCAAGACGATGCAGTGACGGCGATACCATATAAATGTGAGTACCTATTATTTTATTGCTGTATTTAAATAACACAGCTTTATTAATTAAATCATATACAATTCAATTTTTTTTTTCGACTGACTTATGACGTATCTACTTAAAGATAAACAAATAATAATTACATCAGTAAAATATATAATCTAAGGTAAAATAGGTACCTACTATAATCAGCGATGCATGTAATTTGAAGTTATCTATCTAGTAGTAAGTAGCCACTTCGTTATTATAGCAAAATTTATATAATGTATGTACCTAGGTACTTCCTTATGGTATCTTTTGGGTTCTGCATTAAAGTTTTAATAAGGAACCCATAAGTTTTTGTAAGTATTCATATCATTTTCATACTAATAATAAGTATGTATCTAATTAAATTTTCCTATTGAAAACATCTGCCAAACGCGGTGGTAGCTTCAGAATTTGGACCTTTCGTTAAAGACCTTCTAAGCCCTTAATTCACCAATCTTCGTTTTGGAGCAGTCTGGTAAAAAGGTATTACCCAATTGTTTTTATATTAGATTAGGTACCTACCTAACATAGATTACGATGCGACTTTCGGGAAGTACCTACCTAGGTATAAGTATAAAGTCATTTGGGTTTCTAATATATCTACTTATAGTTTCTATTTAAGAGACTTTGCTTTATTGGGGAATATCCCAAATCCCCTAATTATTTACCTATCTCTTCATAGTAGTTTTTTTGTAAAAATACAGCATTCACGAAATAACTCACGCATTATGGTGATACTTATGTATGTAGTTTTAATTATCACAGGGACTTTTCGTCCTTATTATAAAGGCAGGTACATCAGTCTTAAGTGCACACAGCAAAAGAATTGCATTGATCTGTGAGATCGAATCGCCTTTAGGTATCTACTTAGTATATTTTATAATGTAAATTGTTTCATGTAAATAATTTCGAAGGGACGACTTGAGGGAGAGACTTTCAACTTTTATATAAAATGTAGCCTTTGACATTCCCTAAGTTCTAGTCTATTTTTTGTTACGAATTTCATTAAAATCTTTCAGTGGTGTAGGGGTGAGAGCGTGACAAACAGACAGAGTTACTGTCGCATTTATAATATTAGTTGGGATATATAACTACCTAGCTAAAACTTTCTTCATTTTGATAAAAATGCCTATTGATGCTAGAAGCATAACTCCGTCAATATCATATAATACAGTTGCTTATTCGGACATAAGTATATTTTTTATAATAAACGGTTCCCGATAAATAAATGATAGTCATCAATCGTCCAGGTAAGAACAAATTGTAATTTGGTATTTGGAGATGTAATATTCTACAGAAGAATCGGGCCATTATAGGTATTTAAGTATTTTTATCATATCATATATTAATGCATAAATAATATATCATAGTCATGACAACGGCACTGCGCTATAAAGTAGGTAGGTATATAATATAAGTTTTTACCACATTACATAGCCATTATTTGCTGGTGGCTTATATCAGTAGGTATTATAAAATAATTGATAAGATAGACAAAAAGTTTATCTTTATTTATTTACAACGTAAGTAGGTACCTGCTTATATAGTTACGAGCTTACATTATAACCTCATTTATAAGCCATTTTATGAAACTGATTGTTAGTTAACAATATAAAATCACATTTTTAAAGGAAATACCTCAACACCGGCGGCTGTAAAGAATTGTCGCCATGTTGTTAACCCCAGAGGTAAGTGTAAAATTTATAAGTACCTATGTACTTAATACATAAAGCTGAAGAGTTTGTGAGTTTATTTGCTTGAACGCTCTAATCTCAAGAACTACTGGTCCGATTTGAAAAATTATTACAGTGTTAAGCCCATTTATCGAGGAAGGCTATATATTATCACGCTACAGCGAAAAGGTGCGGAGCATCAACGATGTTGTAAAAACGGGCAAGTGACGCTAACGAAGTTACGCTGGTCATCTAGTTACTTGGATATCTATCTATATTTTTGACAGTTGTAACGGAAATGCATATTTTTGCATTTCTGGATGTGAAAGCTGAAACGATGTATAAGATTCTATTCTCTGTAAGCGTTCGGTAGATAGTACCTAATTGCTTACCTACTTATGTACCTACTTATATAATACTGATTCTTTTAATAAAACACTAACTCTTAATCTTAATGATGGAAATTGATTTATGATTTTGTCCATTGTTTCTTTCGATTATGAATATTTCTATTTATTATTTTCTCCAGTGTTAATATTTAATTTTTCTGTTGTATTTTTGTTGTTGTAGGATTGCAGCTGTCCTCTCTACAGAGATGATTGGGCATCCAGTTCAATTGTTAACGCGCCTGTGTGTACAGGCTCGTTTCTGTTCATGGTGCTACTTGAGAACTTCCTCAAAGGCAGGTGTAATATTGCAGACCCTTGCAATCGAGTGACGTCAGTAGATAAAGTGGAAGATGAGTATGACTTCATAGTAGTGGGTGCTGGCTCCGCGGGATCCATTGTTGCGGGCAGGTTGAGTGAGAAAAATGAGTTTAACGTAAGTAGCTTGGCGTAAAACAAATAAGAAAAGTAGATAATAAATTATATAGTAGGTAGGTAGATATAGATTAGATACTAATACGAAATAAAAAATATGAACATGGTTGAAGTTCAAATCGACAAAAGTAGCCCCGTTAGATAAGGAAGGGTTCGTTATTGTCTTCATGATTACATCATTTTCAGGTGCTACTAATAGAGGCTGGTGGAGAGGATCCGATAGGCTCACGAGTACCATCTTTCTATAGGAATTTCTGGTCAAACGAAGAAGTTGACTGGAGCTATCGAACTGTACCTGGCAATTACTGCCTGGACCAAAAAGGAAAAGGATGCTTATGGCCTCTCGGGAAAGCTTTGGGTACAACATCCATATTACTATTATTAATTCAGTTTTTTAAAGTCTATCGGGTCTCAAAGTCTTAAACACATCTTATATGACCAGGTGGAACAAGTTTATTGAACGGCATGATGTACCATCGAGGTCATGCAGCTGATTACGACGCCTGGGTCGACGCCGGAGCGCAAGGGTGGTCGTGGGAGGAGAATCTACCATTCTTCGCCATGACCGAAGGGAACAAGCAGATTGGCTCGCTCGTCAGTAGCAAACACCACTCAGATTCCGGACCAATGCCAGTTCAACAGGTAAGTTCTTACAAAACGATACTAAACTTAAGTACTTAGGTATGCTTTCAGTAATGGCTGTAGGTACTTATTTATATACTATTTATATATACTATTATTTATATTATATACGTTTTAATTTAACAATACAATATATAGATACAGCTAACTCAGGTTTCGGGTACTTAAACTAATGTAAAACGAAAGTTTGACAAAATGTGACTCGATCATCGAATATATCAATGGTTTTTGAGAGTTGAACTATTTAAAGTTTTAATTGTAAGAGTTGGTTATCGAATATTGATTACTAAACTGTATTAACATGTCTTGCGATTCCGGAAAGCTATGTAACTATGTAAGAACTAAAGTGAAGATTTATTTAAACAGTTCAACCACCAGCCCCATGCCGTGCACGTACTTCTTAGTGCTATTAACGAGACGGGGCTGCCCATCATAACGGACTTGAACGATCCCAACGACCCTGAAGGGTTTGCCATTGCTCAGGCTTTCAACGCGTAAGTAACCTTGGCAGTTTGAGAACATTTTCATTATATGAACAATTCCTCATTATATAATATTATTTATCCGAAAGAAACGCTATCTGTCTGTAACGCTTTAACCCTTAAACCACTGACCGATTTTAATGAAATTTAATTCAAAGTAGAGCTTGGGAAAGCTCTTTTATCTCAAGAAAGTTAAAGGTACCCGGGAACGCGGATGAAACCGCAGGGCGGAAGCTAGTTAGATATAAAATTATGACAGTATAAATTTGTATAAGATATACCTAATGCGATGTAACAACACAATTGTGTTACAGCAACGGTCAAAGATACACCACCGCAAGAGCTTTCCTCAAACCTAAATCAGAACGGCCAAATCTTAGTGTGAAATTAAATGCACGAGTAACAAAGGTTTTGATCGAAGATAACAGAGCTGTCGGTGTCGAATACTACGATAATGATGGGAATAAGAAGTCAGTTCGTGCATCTAAAGAGGTAATCCAGAATCCAGAGACCGATGTTTGAATAGGTAGCTTAGTGAGATTAGTTATAAATTTATAACAAACTAGCTGCCTCCTCGCGGTTTTACCCGCGTAGTTCCCGCTCCCGTGGGAATACAGGGATAAAATATAGCCTATGTTACTCGGGGATAATGTAGCTTTCCAAAGGTGAAAGAATTTTTGAAATCGGTCCAGTAGTTTCGGAGCCTATTCATTACAAACAAACAAACAAACAAACAAATCTTTCCTCTTTATAATATTAGTATAGATTATTATTTATATCAAAGCTATCGTCCAAACCGAGCATTAGAGTCTATAATTCATAGTGCCTGTGAATATACCCAGATATATATCAAATATTTATATCATCAAATATGTTTTTAAAGGTTATATTAAGCGCCGGCGCATTACACAGTCCACAAATATTGATGCTATCTGGAATTGGACCTCGGGCAACTCTCGAAAGTTTCAACATCCCAGTAAAACAGGATCTGCCAGTAGGCGAGAATCTGAGGAATCACTTGGGAATGACACTGTCCTTCTTGTTGACTAAAATGGAGAATATTCGTGCATTGGATTGGTCGGCAGCTACTGAATATTTGTTGGAAAGGGACGGACCTATGAGCTCTACCGGCGTTACCCAGGTGAATATAAACTAACTATACTGTAAAGCTACATAGTAGTTTTGTTTACTTAGTTTTGTAAAAAATAGGGATAAGTAGTTAGTTAGAGGACATATACTAATTTAAGATTTTCACTTAAATAAGTACCTAAACTAAATAGTACCTAAGTACCTAACTATCACGTAGCGTAGGTAAGTACTACTTAGACAACAAACATAACACGGCAAAATTTACGAATCCGTATAGATAAGCAGGAAAGATATTACTTCTGAATAGATAAGTAGGCACTTCGTATACCTACCTACTGTACCAAGTGATGTACCTACCTACCAAAGTAGGTATATTATGAAATAGTTATCCCAAAAGTTTTACAAACCAAAAATTCTAATTATTTCGTTCTAGTCATAAAACAATTCGATAATTTTCAGTTATCCGGCTTACTGTACTCGAGTCTCGCGGACAAATCTCTCGACCAGCCAGATCTGCAGTTCTTCTTCAACGGCTTCTACGCGGAGTGTTCCAGTTCTGGCACCATCGGTGAGCCCGCCGTGGAACACCCCGAGAATGGCCTTAATGTATCGTGAGTAAACCTGATTCAACATTTTATTTATGAAAGTACATATCTAAACTAAATAAGTCACCCTCACATTAGATACTGAAAATGAAAGCTACCTACCCACCCACTGCATCTTATTGGATATGATAATCGTCGCTACCCTGTTTTTTGAACAATTTTGCTGTTGATCAAGTTGGACTTAAATTAAATATTTCACCAATGCTCAATAACTTAGTAAGCCCTATAAGCCAATATAACAGTTTATCTACTGTGTAAGGGAAAAGGTACCAACAAAATGGAGAAAGCAATGTTTGTTTATTTTACTTTGTAGAGCCAACGCTGTCAGTTTGCTGCCTCGCAGTGTGGGCTACTTGACCTTGAACTCCAGCGACCCGTTTGACCCCCCGCTCTTCTACCCCGGATACTTCTCACACCCCGATGACATGGTCATGATCAAAGACGCCGCTAGGTACTTGCAGAAGATATTTGAAAGCGAGGTATGTTTTCGTTTTACTTAAGCTAATACTTGTGATGAATAACGTATTTATTTGGATAAGGATTAATATTATCTTTATGAAAACACCTTCACAAATAATGCTTTATTTTAGAACAAATTTGGTTAGTATAAAAATGGTTATAGTGAGCCAACCTTAACAGATAGACATATGCTGTAGCGGACTTTTTTTTTAGAACTTTTGAAGGGGAACAATTCTGTAATACATCATTTTAGGGAAACTTTAACCGTTTACGCAGCTTACGCAGCGGAAGCTCTCCACTGGAAAAGAAATCTCCCGATTTTGAAACATTCTTCATTGGTGCTCCGCTCCTATTGGTCATAGCGTGATGATATATAGCCTATAGCCTTCCTCGATAAATGGACTATCTAATGCGAAAGAATTTTTCAAATCGGACCAGTAGTTCCTGAGATTAGCGCGTTCAACCAAACAAACAAACTCTACTCCTTTATAATATTAGTATAGATATAACGTTTGTTAGGTATATCTTTCTTTATTTGATTTATTACGTAGGTATGTCCACACATAATGTAGGTTAGGTACCTAAATGTAACTTTCATGGGCAATGAAAAGTTACCTATATCTAAAATGCTAATTTTTCAACGATTGAGCGTAGCAAGCCCAGTGTTATCTAATATTATAAATGCGAAAGCAACTCTGTCGAGTGTATGTCTGTCTCGCTTTCACGCTAAAACTGCTGAACCGATTTAAATTAAATTTGGTATACAGATAGTCTAGAACTTTAGAGCCTGAGAAAGGACATAGATAGGCTACTTTTTACTCTGGGAAAATGGAAGATCACCCGGGTACGCGGGGAGCCACTAGTTAGAAGTTACCTATATGTAACGAAATAGATGTAGGTAGGTATATACCTACAGAAAATAGTATCATTCACCTTACAGAATTTAATCCAGGCGCGTAAACAAATTGTGGTTGCAAATGTTGCAATCCATATTATATTGTCGATTGTCCTTTTGGGTATCACGTTAAATTCGAAACTTCAATGGGGCACCCAAATATCATGTCTTGCGGGGAAGCTCAGCTCAGCTGCTTACGCGGTTAGAAAAATCAGACTACTTACGGATGTAGAAACAGCTAGATTAGTCTATTTCAGTTATTTTCATAGTGTTATGTCCTATGGTATCTTGCTTTGGGGCAGAGCAGCTGATATACTTAGATACGATTTTTATTTTGCAAAAAAGAGCAGTCCGTGCTATTTATAATTTAAGCTCGCGAGCTTCCCTCAGAGATAAATTTAAGGAAATTAACATTCTCACAGTTGCATCACAGTACATTTATGCAAACATAATATTTGTCCGTCAAAACATTAGACTTTTTGCTAAAAATTGTGATTTGCACTCCATTAATACTAGAAATAAGCATAAACTTGTAACATCTGCTTATAGACTACAGAAAGTGCAAGGATCATTTTTAGGACTTGCACGGTTTTATAACAAAATCCCCACAAATATTTTAGAAATGCCTATGAATAAATTTAAGGAACGAGTTAAGTCAGCTTTGGTACAGAAAGCTTATTATAGTATAAATGATTATATTAATGATGACGAGGCATGGGTATAGCGCTCGTTCTATCAGGACTAATGTTATTATTGTTAAAGAAATTGTTAAAACTTGTTTTGAAAAGAGTAATTGCTGAGTTTATTGCCGGCTCTTCTCAGCAAAAGCTACCTTCCGAACCGAGCATTAGAGTCGACGTTTCATAAGTGCCTGTGAAGGCCTATTTGAATTAATAAATTTATTTCATTTCATTTCCTTGCTTTGGCCCAATTATTAGTCAATGACTACAAAATCAAAAATCAAAATCAAATATTTTTTATTCAAATAGGCCTCAATAAAGCACTTATGAATAGTCACTATTAATGCTCGGCTCTGAAAGTTGTTTTTTACTGAGAAGAGCCGGCAATAAACTCAGTAATTACTTTTTTCAAAAAAAAAACCAGCTTAGATCTAATACAATAGTGATTTTTACAAAATGTGTGAAATAGCCTGTAGCGAGCATTTCACTGCCAAGGGTCTTTTTCTAACAAGTAATCTGATACACTATAAAAGCCCTTTTGATTTGATGCTTAAATTTATAAATTGGTAAATCCTGAATATAATAATAATAATAATAATAAAAATATATAAGAATATCTTTAGGTAGTTTATTGAAGAAACGTATACATTGCCCCTTAAATGAATTTTTGACTTTAGTAAGTCTAGTTACAGGTATAGCGAGTTTGTGCTTATTTCTGGTGTTGATACTATGAGTGTCGCTATTTTTCGGAAAAAGATGTAAATTTTTACGTACATACAACAAATTTTCATAGATGTATTGTGAAGGTACAGTCAAATATTAATATTTTTGAATTAATCTCGTAGAGAGTCCCTAGGACTCATATTGTATATAGCACGAACAGCCCTCTTCTGCAGAACAAAAATAGTGTTAATGTCGGCACCACTGCCCCAAAGGAGAATGCCATAAGACATTATACTATGAAAATAACTAAAATAAACTAATCTCGCGGTATCTACGTCAGTAAGGGCACGTACAATTGTCGTGATGTATTTTTATTTTTAGTTAAATATGAATAGGTACTTACTTAAAATAAACAACTAGATACTATTAATACTAACAATACCTATATACTAACCATTGGATAACTTTCCAGACACTTACAAAGCATTATGGCCTCGTATTAGATCCGGAGACGACGTCAGAATGCTCTGAATCCAACGAGGAGTGGTCAGACCCGTGGCTGGAGTGCATGGCGCGGCTGCACACCGACCCGCAGAACCATCAGCACGGGACTGCGGCTATAGGGCTGGTTGTTGATCCGCAATTGAAAGTATTTAATACGAATGGTTTGTTCATTTTATACTATGGTAGAAATACTATATTACGTGCTATATTATTACTATCTATCTAGTGAAAATCCTGTCAAAATTGATCCAGCTATTTTTAATTAGCTGCAACTTACAGTAAAAAATAGTAAAAAGTTGTTATTTTGACATGATAAACAGCTATTGTCAGCGAGACCAAATCCTTACAATGTATTAATTAAAGATTGTTTTGAAAAGAACTAAGTTTATAGCCGGCCCTTTTCAACAAGACCACCCTTCCGAACCCAGCGTTAGAGTTATTTATAAGTGCTTGTGAAGGACTATTTTAATAAAAACATTTTTAATTTTCTTTAAATCCCATACCTACATAATTTATGACCCTTAAATACCACTGTTTGTTGCCAGGTTTACGAGTAATCGACGCCTCAGTAATGCCACGTCAACCCACCGGTAACCCGCAGGGAGCTATTATGATGGTGGCCGAACGCGGAGCTGACTTCATAAAGAAAGACTACCAATAAATGACGCAATGTCTGACGCCTATCAATATCTGAGAATCAAATATTATAACAATAGCCAGCTATAAAACTATAATAACCTATATGATTAAATACACAGTTACATGAGTATTATTGTTGTTATTGGTGATAACCGTTATATTTAATGTAAATAAATAAATAAATGAGTAAGAGTAGGTATATATAGTCACACAAGTGATATTTGATTTTGGTAGGCAACTGTTATGCTAAGTATCTACCATAATATGCCTAAGTAATTAGATGGTACTAAAACTAGGTACATACTTCAATAGTGTAAATCGGATTCGGAAGAAATATTTATAAGTAACAGGTAGATTCTTGATATGTACCTATACTCTGTCCATCCGTTTAACATCTTTTTGACACATTGTGAAATTTGAATTATAGTGATGTCCTCTCACGTTACCGATTCGATTTGAATTAATTATCAATTTTATTTAAGAACAACTTTTAATCGATTTACACATACATATTTTTAGTACAAATATTAATTTAAATTATGTATAAAATAAACAAATTATAATACCTATTCATAAAAGTACAAGTCTGATGAGTCACAGTAATTAATAATATTAATATTTCAATTACCTAGCTGGTTTGTTTCCACAATTTTTACATCATTCCTTGCAAATAATTAACCATAAAGTCACAGATACTATTTTGTCTTTAAATTAAATTTACAGAAACAAAACTTAATGTCTATTTATTTTTGTATATGATCGATTTATCTTATTCCAAGACTTGTTTTATAGTCGGGGTTGTTTGTTATGCACAGGGTACTTCACTAAGTGGGCGTTACCCGTCAATAAAGTATGACATAGGGATGCCCAAAAAAGTGTATTGTATCGATATATCGCATCGTAACTGTATCGAACTTGGTTGTATCGATACGCGATATTATCGATTTCCTTTGTATCGATATATCGTATCGTAACCGTATCGCATGCCTTTCTATTAATATGCGATATAATGAGTATATATCGTGCAAAGGGTTATCTTTTTAGTAGTTTTACTATATTCTTTTATTTTTTTAAAAGAAACAAATAATTATAGGTATGTATTTAAAATAGTTTTATTAAAAAAAACACACACACAATTGCCATTGATCAGCACTTAAACAACGCAAAAATAATATTTTTATAAGCGCTGTGGATTTAACCTATTACGGCTAAAGCCGGCTGTTCTTGTTCCATAAACAATTTTGTCGACGTTATCATTCTCTTATTACTAATAACAATATATTTAATGGCACTGTCTATTATGGTTTAGTGATGATGTAATAGGAACTTTAAAATTATACAAATTAATCACCGATATAGTTTGATACGATACGGTAATGCGATATTTTTATAAGAGTGCGATATATCGAAGCGTATCGTATGGTCAAAATATCGCATCAAATATCGATATATCGTATAGTGCTGTATCGATATTCCGATATATCGTATCGTAACGGGCATCCCTAGTATGACATTACTGTAGAACATTTTTATGAAACTAAAAACGGTAATTCATACGCGTGAGGTATCAAAAAGATAATAAACGAATGGACGGAGTATAATAATATAGACTTTAGCAAATAATTAAAACACTAGTATCAAAATTAAATACTTCTCCCCACTTTTCTAGTTGTAAGGATGTCATTTATACTAATCATTGGAATGTAAGAAATATTACCACAAGCACTATATAATTATCAACTGTTAATTGTGTTATGGGTTAACAATAAAATTGTTACAACTCAATCTCTTCTTTTTACATAAAATCCCATACTATTTCAATTATCTTCAGTTTTAGTAGCTTTTCTTAAAACTGCTGTGTTAAAAAGAATTTTCTATAGGTCTGGGTGTTATGCTATTGGCCATAAGGTTTTGGTAGCCTAACAATATATCCGAAACCATAAATAATTACAATAAAAAACAAAATAATCATACAGTAAAAATTTATTATGTTGTAATGAAAAAACACAAATATATATTATTGATTATTACACACAATAATACTATATATATTATAATAGGGTATTCATACTTGACGCCTACACTAGTTAAATTCATAATTTAAAACATTTGTCATTAGACTTAAAATAATAAAAGATCTCACACAAAATAAGCAAAAACGGACTATGATGTGTCTGTGCATCCTGCTTAAATACACACAGGGGTTTCTCAGTGGGGTAAGTCTCAAGTGAGCACAGATATGTGTAAATTGGATTGTGATAAAAAAATAAATAAAAGGAATGTACCATTGATAATACTTTTTCATGGCACATTATGTAGAGGCATTCCTCTATTAATGTGTAAGTACCTATTTTACATGTACGATTGTCATATAGTATAGATTATATAAATTCAAGGAATGATCATAATACTTTACCAATTTTTAAAACACGCGGCTTTGTGTAATAAAACTTTACACAGGACGAAATTTTAACGAATAAGTACATACCATAGTTAATAATAAAAAAAGGCCAAACAACTGCAATGGTCCAATTAAATGTAATGGAATAGTTGAAATCGCAAAATGCATGATGGATATACCAATGGAAATGCAACATCATAAGACCTAGGTTTTGTATAGCACCTCAGTATCTTTAGAGATTATTCTGAAATCAATCTAACTTAATAATTAAATCAATTTTATCATACAAATTCATTAGTTTTGGCAACTATAAAATTTATAAAATTGCAGATTGTAAAACAGCAAGTCGCACATAAACTTGATTCCATACTTGGTAATAAAAAGTAAACAATGTTAATTAAAAAGAAAATTTAAAATTTTCTTAATCATTAATTATTTTTCATCTTCTCATATATATTTTGGGTTCATAATTATTTCAGTGTGCCTTAGTACAGTTAGGGCAGTTATGGCGGCAATATGGGTACAGTATAGATGGTAGTTTTACCAAAAGACAAATTACATAAATAGTGCAACAAGAAATAATAATTATGTATATGACACTCTGAACTCCTCAAGTTTACTGTGACCTGCCATATTAAATCTTTTACTGCTCATCCTTATCCTTGGCGCCATGTTTTAAGATACGTGTGAACTCCACATAGTCGAAGAGCCCGCCGCGTATCGGAGCTTCGCGTAGCATTTCGTCGACGTCATCGTCCGTGAATCGATCACCCATTGTGGTTAGCAATTCCCGGAGGCGCTCTTCACCTATGACGCCCATATTTTCTTCGTCGAAACATCTGATGAATAATATTGTATTATAAATAAATTAGCAATGCATAAAACAATTTTAAAGGAAATGTCAGAACAATTGAATATCGTATTATTTTTGTAACTTACCCAAAAGCATTCTTGATGACATCCTCAGGGTCAGTGCCTTGCAGACGCTCACCAAAAAGTGTCAAGAACATCGTAAAATTGATCGGTCCTGGAGCCTCATTCATCATCCCTTCAAGATAGTCCTCAGTTGGATTTTTACCTAAATACAAAAACATATGTTAGGTTTAAATATTTTTACTGTGGTCAGAATTAAAGTAACTAGATATTATGTACTGATAAAATATGTGTAGGGAAAAATAATATAAATATTCATAATTCATATGAATACAAATATTGTATGCAGGCAAATGTGTTGGCCAGTATTTTGTCTTACTTGTACTTGGTAACGTCACATTTGGGCTTATACAAAAATATTTCCTTGACATGCCTATTGAGTCATCCAATATTTAATCAGTATTAGTACCATAAAACTCCAAACAGGATATTTATTACATTAAAAATTTTAACCTACCATACAACATGTTTGTCAAGAACAATATTGATCCAAATATAAGGGTCTTTAACTTATAATTCATTTGTATAGTTCATAATTATAATATCATCATATGTATCTTATTCATAATTTGACAGCCCGGTTGGCTTTGTGGTTAGTGACCCTGACTCTCAAGCCGCGGGTTGTGGGTTCGAACCCCACCCAGGACAAACATTTGTATGCATGAATATGTCTGTTTGTCCTGTGTCTGGATGTAAATATCTATATAAGTATGTATTTAAAAGTAGTATATGTAGTATATCAGCTATCTGGTTACCATATTACAAGCTCTGCTTAGTTTGGAATCAGATTGGCCGTGTGTGAAAAAAGAAAAAAAAAAAAAAATTACTGGGTCTTTTCAGTATAAGCAACTATACTATACTAACTCTATGTATACTCTATGTTACACAATTCAAACTCACCTAGGGATGCTAACATATCGTGCAGGTCATCCTTGTCAACAAAACCGTCTCTGTTTTGATCAATCATGTTGAAAGCCTCCTTGAACTCGGCAATCTGTGCCTGATCAAACATGGCAAATACATTGGAAGTAGCACGCTGGGCACGTTTCTTGTTGGTGCCACGGCGGCCAGCAGTTTTACGAGAAGACATTTTGATAAGCTGTTAATACAATAAAAAAAATTATTGTAATTGGTATGATAGATCTTTGTGAACAACAGACATATGGATATGGATAAGAACGTGAATTGATTAGAATAATGCAAAGAAACCCATTGAATACAATTAATGAAACCAAGCAGTTGACTCTGTAACATAAATATTTCTTTATTTACACTAATCAAATGCAAATAGTTTCACCTTTGTTAGCTATTAAGATAAAGAATTAATACTAAACACATTAGCATACCAAATTCGTAAACTACACTATCCCAAGGAATTCACAAGGCTCAAAGCACCAAGGCAGCTAGATCCAATATCATCTACTGAGGGATTTCACAGTGTATTAAACGTTACAAAAATAGCTTTTAGAATTTAAAACTTAATAAGAGTCTGGTGTCACTCAACTTATCGTCACCTGCGCTCAGTAATGAGAAAGTGACTCATTGCCAAAACCTCATTCCATCGTCAGAGGTAAGGCAACAATAATCTAGGCCACACATTGTACACACCAAGAATGTCCATTTATGGGTGTGTATTTTCAACAGGCATTACAAGCGCACCTGGCCTGCTATCTGAACCATTAGGCACAAATTAATAGTATCAAATATAAATTACTTACTAGTGTTTTTCAAAGTACAGTTAAAACTGTTGATTTAATCCGAAAATAACTAAATTTTATATTGGTTTGATGACTAATAATATAAGAAGAAAGGAAAAAACGTACGTTTAGTGACGGATGGGATGGCTCAACGAACGAGTCGACAGTCAGTGTTGCCAGGTTGCGATTGTTGGCAGACAGGGCTGCCTCTCTAGCCAGCCTATCTAGTCAGTAGTCTTGTCAAATAATAATATTCAAACTATCTCTGCTGTTTATTATTAAAACTTTAGTTACTATAAATAAAACTACACCTAAAGTTTGATTTTAAAATCTGCCAATCTTAAATTGAAGAACAAAGACTGAAATTGACATCAAAGACTGTAACAAGGATCAAAAGGAGTCATATTTGGAAGCGATACTTATATTATTGTTTACTGTCGTTCTATATAAGTGGAATGCTATGAATTATTTCCATAAATAATCATTATTTTCTCAAATCCTCTACCTTTGATGTGACTTATGGTATATTATTATATCTCTTCATATCTAAGACGTAGATAAAGGTATCCCTCACTAATGGTATCCCTCCCTTGTCTTTTTTACTTTTATATCATCTGTCAAAATGTCAAAAGCCAAAACAAATAGGAAGTTGTTTTACGGACATTTTATTTCATTTTAAAGTAAATTTGTTTGGATACCCATCACTACAATATCATAAATACCATTGGAAACTTCTGTCAAAAGCCAAGAACACAGAGATTTTATTAGATGCTTTGACTAATATGTTACCTAACACCAGCAGGTAATCAAATGACGTTTGCGCCTCCTTCACGCGATGCTGGTTTTGTATAAGATGCTGAATCAAAGCAAGTCGAGCCTTATATACAGCGTAGTCCGTTCGTTCAGCTCTACACCTCGAAACTGCGCAAACCACTACGATGTTCTTGGCATTACACCAAAGGCGACGCAAAGTGATATCAAATCTGCTTATTACAAACTCTCTAAGATACATCATCCAGATAAATCCAGTGTAAGTTTCAGAAGACTAATTAAATAATATAATTAAATGGATTTAGCTTAGTACACATTTATAAAGGGCCACAATTTATCTCAACAACTAGGTAGTAACACTTTCAACTTTCATCTTCAGCTCCATCTCCACTGAGGAGTTTCAACTTTACTATCATGTCTTACATGTTTATCTAATTGTGGTTTTTATTATACTTACAGGATGAAACATCAGCTAAAAAGTTTAGAGAATTAACAGAAGCTTATGAGGTGTTAGGCAATATTAATCTTAAGAAAATGTATGACAAAGGTAAGCTTAGCTAGAAGAACAACACAATGAAGGCATCCATAAAATTGATTACTTATCTGTTATTATTTGTGGTTTAAGAAAATACCCTGTTAAACATCCTCATATATTCTTTAAATTTATGTACTCATGATGCGGACTCCAGGACATAGCCTTGCCTTAGTTTAGAGTCCATCAATAAATCCACCAAATTTTAATTGTGTGAATCTGTAATAATGTTTGTTTAGACTAAGCATCTTATTGTCAAATAAATAAAATGTAGGTAAGATTATATTATATTTGGAATCCAAACAGAGCTTAGCAGGGTAACCAGATAGCTGAAATACTACATACTTACACTACTTTGAAATACAAAGATATACACCCAGTCACAGAATAACCAGAATTTTTTTTGACTTGGTAGGAATTGAACCCCAAACTGCTTGAAACTGCTTGGTCAATGATTCTAAAACATCCTGTATATTGAAAGTTATTGTTATTTAACAATATAATTTTTTCAGGATTGCTGGTTGGAAGAGAAAATACCGGTCGTATGGATTACAGGCCTGACCCAGAGCCAACAGATCCCGTGGTAAAGTTCTATAGGTCACGTGTACAACGTCATGTCACCCCCACCATGGATGGAAAAGTACCTATTTATGACTTTGATGCTTGGTAAGTAGTAAGTACCTAATAACAAATAGTAGTAACTAATCATATAATATTAATTTAATTAATGAAACTATCCATCTGATCAATAAAACTGGCAAATATGTTCATTACTAAGAATAAAGTCAAACTCAAATATTGTAGCAGAGGTTTCTTGCTTGACAGTTGGAAAATTCATTATTGTCAACTATAACTCATTTACCCCTAAAATATATTATTATGTTATATTAACATTAGAACTTGCCAGATGGGTTTCATACCTTGACCTTCATAGGACAGGTTCATTTCCACATGCAGGAGCATGAACATGTCTCTTTGTTCTGTTTGAGTGTGTATCTGTAGTACAATATGATGCTATATTGCAATAGTACAAGCTCTAATCAGTTTAGTTTGGTATCTAATAACCATGTGTCACACAAATGTATTATTTATTTACTTATATTTTTGCAGGTCAAAGAATCACTATGGTGAATTATTTGAAAAATCTAAATCAAGTAGAGATTTTCTCAGACAGAAACGTCAGAAACAAGCTGATGCTGCTCAATCCAAACACCGTGAGGCAATTTCGTGCTTGGTGTTAACTATCTGTGGGTTATTCATAATGTTTGTTTTTAAAGGAGAAACCAACTACGACACAAACAGAATTGTACAAGATAAGCAACCAGCAAAACAATCACAAGATAAAATAAAATCAAGCTAAAATTCTAGTTAATGGGCAGGCAGAAATCTAGTTCATCAAAGTTACTTAGAATACTTTTTTAATTTCATTTATAAAAACGGTTTAAATGGTGTACTAGTGTCATAGAAAAACTGGAGCTTCTTTCTAAATATAATTTATTTTCATAATATGCTTTGTATATAATGTACATAATTCAATTAATTACATCTATTGCTGTAGATGACATGTGATAATATTATAATAAAGAAGTAGTTACATATATTAGATTCAAATAGTAGTTTTCCTCATGTCATATGCATTTGTTTTGGACTGCGTATCAGTAAATTTGTCATACACTATATGCTCTTTACTTCTTCAGATTGAGATAAAAAGAAACACAAGATGCAATATTTACAATCATGCATATATTATGGCTGCATAAAATTCGGATGGACAGATCTATTTTGATATATAGTACAAACAATTAACTTCTTTATCTCATAGAACAGGTAGATTCTGCAATTGTTATTACAACAGTATGAAGGTATATTTTATAATTACCTATAATGGTGCAAGTTACTCTATTCAAATATTTTTTTATTTCATATTCAATAAGTAGTCCATATAGTTACTCATATAAGTAATCTTTAAATCACATTTTTATCTACTTATAAGCACCAACATTAAGCGGACAATTTTCATAGATTATGAAAATAAATTCTTGTCGATGAAGTTGATAGTTCACATAATATCCACCGCCTTTACATGTATGTATTACGTAACATCTAGTTTTCTGATGTATATCCCCATATTACTATATTCCAGAATATAATTTAGGGAGATAGAAATATGGCTTACGTCATTTGTTATTTTTTTATGGACTAGGTGTTAGCTTCATATTGCCTTTTCACGAACTGTTTCGGTGAGCGCAGAGGGTTGTCAACCGAAGATATTACGTCATTTGGAAATAGTGTAGCCTTTTTATTAATAGAATAAATATTGATACGGATAAGTAACTAAGTTTACTATTATATTCTGATGGCAAAATAAGCCGATATGGGCAGCTCGGGCTCAGCCGCGTACAACAGTGGTTATAGGTGGGTACGTTGTCTGGATATTGGATATTTGGATTGTGCTGATACCAAAATTTGGTGTGGCGTGCAGCGTCACTCGGCGCGCATAAATGAGCGATTAACTTCAATTAGAACATTTTTACATAAAAATATGATTTTCATTGCGCTTTTACCGTTCATATAACTTTTACTAATATTTTTTAAATAATAGAATTGACATACCTAACATACTTGTTATTCTCTGAGTAACAACTAAAATTTGATATTTACATTTATATGAAAAACAATTTGTATTTTGGAAGTATTTTACATGTATGCTATTTCATCACCTAATAAGCAGTATTTGCATTAATTACTACATCATAGTAACAATACAATATAATTACTTGTATCATATTTTTGATACTCTATGAAAGATTAATGGGAATCATTTACTACCACTGAATAGAACACATGACTTAAAACTGAATGACTTCAGAAATGGTTACCAAACATGCCAGGCATTGGCATGTTAAGTGGTCCCATTGGATATGGAATACTTGGAACACCTTGGGGTGGTCCGTAACTAGGATATGGCAGATATTGTTTAGCTAAACCATTACCATATGAAGTCTGATTACCGATCCGTAGCAGTTCTGCCATTTTTTCAGCTTTAAATTTCCTTATATGCATCTGTTTCCGAATTGGTTCAAAGTCTTCGAGGAACTTTTCAACATTAAGCTTACCAGACAGAAAGTCTTTAGCAATTTCCTCAGACTGCTCTTCTGATTCCGCAGCAGCTGTCTGGAGTAACGCTTGAGTTGTGTCAGGTGAGATTCCAGCTGATTTTGTTTCTGAAGACAAAAAAAGGAAATTGGATTTTGATTAAGAGTAAAAAAATCAAGACAAGATAAAAATTTTATAATACCTAAATTCATAGATAAGATAAATTTATAGATTCTCATTAAATAATGAACCTAAATAAAATAAGCAACATATTTTTATGTTTAACTAAATTTGAGATAACATATATGACATGCTAATACCATAAAATCATTAGATGTTATTATGTTTATTCATTTATGCTTACACCAAATTTGTCTGTTTGCTACCTCCAACCTTCTCTAGTCTAATATTGTTATATCTATAACTCATTGCTGTGATTACTAATTATCTAAGCTGTGTGTATACTCTTCATGCTTTTGAGACGTTACAATACCATTGGCTGACACTAACAAATCTGGTTGTAGCTTTAATAGTTTTGTCCTTCATTAGTGCCCCATTACAGCTTAAACTGATCTTTATGGTATATTTTTAAATTCAGTACATAATGTTTTATTTTATTTTTTACCATTAGCCAAATTATTAAATTGTGAAATGAAAAAAGGTGATTTTATTGTTATAAGCACTCCTTATTCCAGTATAAGCAGTTATTTACACTTACTGTAGTCATCAAGTAGTTCCTGTATGCGACTGCAAAGCTGTTCACCCAATTCAGATTTTTCCTGGACTTGTGCCTTCAAGTTTTCAAGGTCCGGCTCCTTACTTAAATTAAACTCTGCTAGGGACCTGTTACTGGCTATAATCATTTCTTTCTCTGTTTCCCAATCTTTTACCTGAAAATAGTGTGAGATAACAGAACAGAGGTAATGAAACTTTATCGTCTGTATCTTCTATTTTTGACAGATAGAATAGTGTTCTGAGTTAGAAAATGTTCAATCGAAACTGTATATGTAAATTGTATAAGTGAAAAACTTAATAGATATACAAATATACCTGCTTAAAAGGGGTCTGTTATTCTAAAAAAGGGGCCAAATTTTTACTATTTAGATCCATTTTATGCCACATTCAGTTACAGTACATGTTAGAAATTATAGGAGGAATAAATTTAATAATAGCACATATAGCAGGGAGCGGAGTACTAATTTTGTTAATACCTTCTAATGTTCTAGACATAAACATGTTAATCAATATTAGTTACCTAAGTCTAATTACCACATAGCACTAGTCATTACGACAAGAGATCTGATTTATACTAGACAAGTGATTTCCACTCTAATTAATAAATGAATGACTCATAACTACAAAATGTTTAAACAACGTATTGCAATATAAGCTGTGATCATAAGTAGGAAAGCAACCTATTGCAGTAATAGTTACAGACGTACTGGATAGAATTTATTAGATAGAATCAGTATTTTGGATATAAAATAATAAATTCACCTGTTTCATATCCTTTAGTACACTATCAAATTTTGAATCGTCATTGAGCATTTCTTTGAGTTCATCTGAATTCAAATGAGCTAATAAGCCCATAGCTGAAGGGTAGTCCGGTTGAATCATTTTCTTCTTTTATCGGTTTTATTTCCTCTCGTTCCACAAATCTTTTATATGCAAAAGCAAGCAAACCAAACCAACTTAATTGTCAATATTTGTCAAAAACAACTCGATCGCTCGTCGGAAAATACAAAGACAAGAAAGAAAAAAAAACCTACTAGGGATGCCCAATTTACATCGATGCCATTCGATTACAATCCAAAATATAAAATTTGAACGCTTTTTTAAAGTACGTTAAAAATCTCTCGTGCGAATGAGGGCTTACACTACATTATAATGGTATATTGGAAAAAGTGCTAACACTGAACTCAAACTATTGCTGCCTGATAATAGCATGGTGAGTAATACATCTGTAGTGATTAATGTTAGTATTGTTAACGTAACTAAATAAGCATCAAGCCATCAAATCAATGCTTATGTCAAATGTCAGTCAGCAGGATTTACGTCAAATCTTACGAGTTACGGTTTACATATGTATGTACTCAAATCGACTGAAAATGTTACGAACACATTTAACACTTTAGTATAATTTTAAAATAAAATTCCCATCCTGTAGCTTAGGCATTAGAAACTCATGACAAAACTAAATTACTATCAAACTTTTCGAAAGAGTCCTTTTTCTAGTCAGAAATGTTAGTTATTGACTCACCATACGATTTAGGAATCTTCTATAATTTTTACCTGAACTTTGTAGCGGAATCGTTGTTGTATTTTAAGAATATTACTTTGTACATCAGTTTATGGATCGTAGGTTACATACTCGTATGTTGTATTGTGTACCGTCGGTATGCACGTAGGCTGCCGACACGGACTCGAGGAGCTCTCGGTGCTAAACGAGTGCTCATAGTTGTGGCCCACCCGGATGATGAATGCATGTTCTTCGGTCCCACTATCTTCAGACTCTGTGAGCAGGGTGCTGACGTGCATATTCTGTGTTTATCCAATGGTAATCAATCATTTTACATTAAATTATTAATCAGGAATAAAGATTCATAACTACAAAATAACAAGAACTTTCCTTTGAATTTTATGTCTAATTCCTAATGGATATTCCCCCTATTTATTTACTAATAATAATAGTAAAATGTATATATATTTACAGGTAATTTTGCTGGGCAAGGACACTTAAGGCGTAAAGAGTTATGGAGTGCTTGCCAACAGCTTGGTGTACCAGATCAAAATATCTGTCTAGTGACAGACAACAGGCTCCCAGATGACCCCAAGAGCCACTGGCCAGTGCCCGTTATTGCTAAGTTGATAAATCATCAATTGGAAATGCTAGACATAGATACTTTAGTCACTTTTGATAGAGGAGGAGTATCCTCTCATGCAAATCATTCAGCAATATTTTATGCTGTTGCATATATGTTTGTTGAAAAGTTCATGCCTACCAGTGAGTATTTAACCAGATATTGTATCTATTTAATTTATATATCTATTTTTTTTATAATTGTTCTTTGTGGTTATTTGCAGGATGTACTGTGTACACATTAGACTCGGTAAACATAATGAGAAAATACTGGGGTTTCCTGGACCTGCCACTGAGCTTTGTTCTGTCTTCTAAAAGGTAAATTAGTATATACATATTTCACAAGCTTTTTTTATTTATTCCATGTATATCTGTTGTACCTAGTTCTAAGTGTTTCATAATTTTCAGATACTTCCTGAGATGGACAGAGAGTCGTCGGGTGATTAGTGCTATGAAGTGTCACAGTTCACAGATGGTGTGGTTTAGACACCTATATGTTTTATTTTCTCGGTATATGGTTATTAATACCCTAAGAAGGATCAGTCTTGCTGACATTGAGCTTGAATTAGATGTGGATGACTAAATCAACCATTCCAATTGGCCTCAACTTGCCAATATGTTTCCTAGTCTTTTTACCCAACTGCACGAGAAAGGGGGTTATATAAGATTAAGTTTCTCTATTTGAATATACAGTTGAATCCGTTTATAATGACATCGAAAGGAATCGACAAACACGTCATAATAAGCGGACGTCATACAATGCGTTTTTGAAGAAAAAAAACCTTTTTTTATGGAAATATGTATGTATTTTAATAGAGGAATATAATTATGTATACATACATACATATTAAATCAAAACAAAAATTGCACGTAGGAAGTAGGTACATTATACACATACCTACAAATAAATGTATTTTTTAATGTAAGTAATCTATAATTTATGTCTGCTTTTGCTTTTTCATTTTATTGTCAAAACAGTCTCTGATACTATTGTGTATAGAAGCCATCGCTATGGTCAAGTTATCATTTCAAAACAAAAACGAGTCACGTGCCGAACGTCGTCGGGAATCAACGAACATGAGTTCCCGGAGTTGTAAATAATCATGTTGGTCATTATAATCACATAATTTATTAAAAATGGGTCATAATATGCGACATCTCCCTGTAAGGGAAGTCATTATATCCGACTTTTTTATAAAGAATTTTATATGAAAACCAAATTCGTAGTGTAATTACGTCATAATAACCGGTTGGTCAATATAGGCGGAGTCATAATAAACGGATTCAACTGTTTAAGTGAATTGTAATTGTTTTCCCTTGATTTCTAATGTCGTTCAACATTGTTCATTAGAAAATAAATAAGTGGAAGCAGCTTAATAGGTTTGATTAACATCTATTTATCATTACTTTATGTAAATAAAAATATTTATTAAGTTAAATTTAATGATCGACTAATTTAACTGTGATGTTTAATAACAAAGAAATGTTCAAAATGTTTAGTTCTTGGCTGAATGTCAATAAAGTTACTTACTGGAAAAATCTATCCACTGACAGATTTGTTTTGATATTTCAAAAAGTGAATCAAATATTAGAAATACTTTTTCTAAAAAGCAAAAAGAAATTACTTAATTATAAAAAATTATATTTATACTAGTAAGGACCCTAATTTCTTACTATTGACATATCATAGAAAAAATGCTTTGTGTTCCACTTGTATCCTTTGCCGTCATAAGCACTGACATGAGTTCCTTTTACCATTTTTCCTTTTACCTACTAGGAAAAAAATGCTTTGCGTTATACTTTAGTAAGCCATGGAACATTAAATATTATTAGGATTAGAACTTATATATGAGGCTTACCGACATAAGTATTTGTAATTAATAATCATAAGTTTGTTAGTACCTATCCACTTTGTTTTGTAGTTAAGTTATTTATATAATACAATAAGTAATTTTTATTAAGTCAAAATTATTAATACAGATGCGAAATCAGCTGTTAAACGTTTCTTGAATTTGTAGTTATATTTTAATTCATAATTTGTGGTTTAAATATGCCTCGTGGACTGATTTGAAACAGATATGTATTACTACCTTTTCGACATGTAAGTGATTATATTGTGTAATGTTTTTGAAAACCAAATTTTAAACTACATTAATGGGTAATCATTTGAGTAATAGTTGTATTTTGCATAATGTTAACTGTAAGTTATACATATATGGCTAACATAGCTATGGATTAGGAATACATAATATATGAACTCTAACTAAAATGCAAACGAATCATAACAGATTAAATTGTTTTTATTACTGTTGGCATCAAAATATTCATAATACATTTTACAACAAATGTTATTCAATTACAATATACTTAATTTTCAAAGAATGTTTTTTTTTTAATTTGCTAAACATTTAAAAATTGACATTTTTACTGACAACTAAATAGTAATCTATGTTGTGATAAAACTTTATTACACTGTAGTGAACTGTCTACATCTAATGGAATGTAAAATGATTCAGTACCGTGGACCAAATATTCAAATTCTACATACAACAGGCAAGCGCAACAAAAAAACTATAAACCATTGAAAACATAAATAAAATTTGATCATGTTGTTAAGGTTTGGTAAATGAAAAAAGTTCGTCATTGTGTACTTAATTTTTATTTGGTAACTGCAATAAATAAGCTTTAACAACATCAACGCAAAAAAAGCTTCCAATATTCATATTACAGTTTTTCTTATAGGGAACTTTATAAGAGAGTTATAGATAAGTAGATGATTCAACAAATGTTTTGGAATAATCAAATTCTAATGGCAACGGAATCGATAAGGGATTAAAATTATACGCGACCCGTAGAACACGAATTAAGTACTATGAAATCTTCCAGGGTATTGATTGATAAAATATAAAAAAATAGACACACAAAGCTCTAGGCGATGCTAAAAGCGGGTTTCTAACAATTTGCTAATCGCTACAAAAAAAAACTATTATCAAATATATATATCACGCTGTATTTGATGTACATAAATCTTATTATAACAAAGGTAAAAAAACTTAATATAAAGAAAAAAAAGTGCAAAGTGAAGCTGAAAATACATCCTTATTGAAAGCCTCCAAAATACAAACTTGCTGACTTGAAACATTAAAGAAATTGTATGTTTACAAGACAGTTATTTTATGTGTTTCGGGAGCTCTTAATAGGTTTCTATGAAACTAAATAAGTATGATAAGAGTTGTACATATTTTGTTAAATAAAGGAACATAAAGGTTTCATCATTGAAAATGTTAAAATCCACGTAAAAACTAATTTAAATTGTACTGATTAAAATTCATCGATTCTGCATGTCCGATACACAGTGAATGTATTCTTTACCAGCATCAATACAGAGAGCTATATAACATTAGAAGAGATAAGTAGCAAATCAAACTAAAATGATCATTAAATGTTACCATCGGTATAGAATCTGGAATGTCACACAAATATTTAAAAATACTGATTTGTTAAACAACAAAAACTTATTATTAAAAATATACATGCAATCACTATATCCAAGGGTGTTGCAATTTGAACCCAAGACAAAATAAATAAATTAAAGATACTCCCCATTATTATAATCCCATTATCACCGTCAACCGACAACCATAAATAAGTTAGTGGGTGAACATTCACCTTGCAACACCCGTTTTATAATTAATTAACCGAACTACCATTACACATAGCGGGATTTCATATTATCTTTGTTAACATATTATATTGCACCGATAATTTTGTCTCCTTTTAACATTCGCACCTGAACATAGTACCTACGTAACTGACACTAATGCGCAAAATCACGAGTAAATGTGGATTAATTTATTCATTAACTCCCAAAACTGCCTGGCGAGCAGGCTGATCAATTAACCAGGATTACAACAATTTATTAAAAAGTGAAATGTTAAAAGTTTAATAAGGGCCTAAGAATGCCTTTGATATTTTTTTTAAATCTCGTTGCTAATGAATATTTGTCATAAAACTTTGATTCAAATTACACTTTTTTATTAATTAGGTAACGACAATACTACCTGTTAACCACTGACTACATCGACTTATTAGTTAGGTATTCATTTAAATATTATCTATACCATATCTCAATTATTTTACTAATGGTAATAATCGATGCCCTCGCGTGAACTGAGATCGAATATGTATTAGTTTCAGAATCATAATCCCATGAAACCAGGTATCTTTATTTTTGGATATCTAGTAAGAATGATACGCGAATAATCGTGCGTAAGCGGTCTGGTCTTGTGGTCACATTGGCTACATAGTATAGGACTTATAAGACGAAGATAATTGAATTGAAATTTCAATGCTAAGTTCGAATGATAACAATGCGACGGTTTTACAAACGACTGCCTGCAGTCGTTCAAAATGCAGTGATATCACGAAAATAAATGTCACTTCCGTCTATATATAAAAAGCACTTATAAATTGATTTATATAATAAATGGCATAGTCAAAACAATAATTATCTACCTAATTTATATTAAAAATACTTCAGCTACGGATGTTTCACGCGTAACCAAAATTATTTTTGCATATCTCCGGTCTTTATGTTCGTGATAACACTATTTAACATATAACAATCTCAGATATACGAGGCTCGGGCATTCAATGAGCGTGAAAATGTGATCGCCGAGCGCGGTACACGAAGACATTATTGCTTGTTTAAAAGAACCATTCGGTAAATGGTCATTCATTACATTACCTACATAGACATACAATTACCTAGCAAGAGTCCAACTAGAAGATAAACTGAGCTAGTCTGACTAAGATTCAAACAGAACAATTAGATTAATATTTTTTTATGGGGCTCAATTGCAGCAGTGCAGCAATATAGATTAAATTAGTTTACGTTTCCTACACATAAAGGGAGTATGTTTCAAGTCATAACTGTTCTGTAAATCTCATGTGTAGGGGAGGGGGGAGGGGGGCAAGTGAGCCTACATAGATCACTAAAAACATAATCACAGAAGGACCACTCGCTTTAGACACATTGGCTATCTCGCGTCTTCCAGGAAGGCAGACTAAGGTAAGGAAGGCCCTCCACAGCGGAGACTTTAGAGATGCAAATGTGCATGCATTTAGTATGGTCAGAGATATATTTAGATAAGGTTTATGTTTTTAGCCATCTATGTTTGTTTGTATTCACGCGTGTTCCACCGTAGCGCCTAAACTCATCCGAAGGAGGAGTCAATTATTATGCACTGGACTATGTGACTTGGACTACTTATTACTCGACTATGCCAATGCCAGGAGGAAGGGTTAGTCGACTGTGGGTTGCATCGAGCATGTAACCAATAGAGTAGCAATAGTGAGCCATTTGTTTAGCAACGCATCAATGATTTGTCACGTATAACCGGTATAACTAACACCACGCTCGAACTAAAACAGTACCCGACCAATAAGAGACCTGTGTGTACGTCTAGTGCAACACTTGACCTTGAGTCGGCCAATCAGAACACAGGGGCCGGCGCAGCGTTTTGGTGTATTTTGTTTTCTAACATAACTGTTAACAGTTCTACTCTATTGGTTACATGCTCGATGGTGGGTTGTGTGTCCGCGCCCGGCGGATGGCGGATGGCGGCGGATGGCGGATGGCGGATGGTGGCGGATGGCGGATCCCGTTACTCGTTGTCGGCGCGCATGCCGCGGACCTCGCCCTCGCGCCGCAGCTTCTCGAGCTCCTCCTTGGTGCGCTCCTCGATGGCGCGGATGTCGGCCATCGTCATCCCGTGCCAGTCGTCCATTGAGCAGAATACTTGTCTGGAAAGGTACAACATCACATATAAGGCAAGTGTATATACATACATTGAGATTAATTTTTGGAGTTGTAACATAAAATGTTTATGTATTAAAATATTCGTAGTGACAGTAAAGTTGTGCATAAGATTGGAACAGGACCGTGAAAATTACTTCGATATAATTTTTATATGATTTTATGTATGTTGTATACATATTTTACATTTACAACGGAATAACTATTTGACATTTATAGTTTATGCAAAAATATTTTGTCCTGTGTGTGATATAACACATGATTTGTGGTATGACAGCGGAGGAATCTAACCAATACCCCAATTAGTAATACATAAGTAATAAGGATGTCCAAACTTACCTGTGGAAGTTGGTGAACAACCGTCGTTCTGATTTTTGGATGACATTTTCTACTTTACTCTGTAACAGAAAAAATGTTTATTATATTCAAACTGTATGAAACCGCTACATATCTTAATTAACATTAAAGCATACTACAATTATTTTTGTAGAGTTTACAAAGTTAAACAATAAACAAATAAATAATTCCACCTACGTAGTAAAATATAGCCTATGTGTCAATAATAAATATAATATGTGAAAGAGTGAAAGAATTTCTCATTTCGTCAAGTAGTTTCGGAGCCTATTCAATGCAAACAAACAAATATTAGTGTAGATTATCATGTACCTGAAGTCCGAACCACTTGAACTCAGCAGTGACCAGTTTATAACAAGTCATGACCGGCTTGACATCATTCTTCCAGTTGGGCCCGGTGAGCGGACCGCGGCCGGTCTTCACCGACTTGAACTTGGTCGGGTCGGATTCTGATTTGTAGTCCGCCGACGAGATCGGGTCGTTGGCGATGTCGATGTTCACCACGTCGCGGGTCTTTAGCTTCTCCGGGGGCAGTTCGTGTACCTGGAATTATTCAAACAAAATATGTTCAATATTAACACAACAAAACATTAGCAAAATAATATAGATAAATAAAAATTTTACACACAAAATTGTCCGAATTAAATACATATAGGATGCTTTTTATCACGGAAAAGTAATAATACTGCAGGATAGGCGTAAATCCAAATAGAAATAGAGACCAAAATTCTAGCTAATATTATAAATTCGAAAGTATCTTTGTCTGATGTCTCGCTTTCACGCTAAAAACTACTGAAGCGATTTAAATTAAACTTGGTACACGGAGAGCCTGAGAAAGGACAAAGGCAACTTTTTATCCCGGGAAAATGGAAGATCTCCCGGGTACGCGGATGAAACCACGGGGAGGCACTATACAATATAAAATTCAAAGACTTTCTTAAACGTCATACAAAACTGTATGTTTGATTCAATAAAATTAAGAAATAAAGACTTATTGTAACATTTGCACAGTTACGTGTGATTAGTGTTCATAAATCTTAGGTGGTACGAGATTAAAGTTGAAACGTTAATAAGCTCAACTCGTGAACCGTTCTACACCTTGATCTGTGGTTTCAGTGTTTTTGTAACAAATAGTGTGTGTGTAAATAAAAAAAACATCAGAAAAGCAATGGTTTCTGGTAACAAATAGGTTCCTACGATGTCCAATCATCGCCGAAAATATTATGGTGCGTTCATAAACAGTTTGCTTATGTCATTATAGATTCATAAATTTTACGAGTAACTTTAACTATGACTAACAGGAATGAATCATGTAAAATATTTACAATTGATTGGATAACGTTTGATAACATTGCTGTATCATGCAACATATGTATTTTTTTAAATTAGGTACCTACCTAACTAGGTATTTTAGCAGCCTTTCTCTATGATCTTTTTTACTAGGCCTCAGACTTATAGGGAATACACATATTTCATTTATTCTTAAATAGGTAATTAAGTAGTAAGGGTACAAATCTAGTAAAATATATACGGCAGATGTATTCCTAATTCTTTTCTACTAAATATCTACTAGTAAATGAAAAATATAATGGCAAACTAGGATAATAAAAAAACTACATTATTCATTCTAGCTTCACTAGATGTAAGTAAGTATATAAATTTATGATGGTCGCTAACTGAAACCACTTTGGCATTAATATTATAAGGTACAAGCTAAATTGTAATTGGAGACGTTAGTTAACGTTGCACAAGTAGCTGAACTGATGTAGCGTGTTCAGTAAGTGATGCAATTATACAACTGAGATACAACGCGTTTGTTTTTCCGCTATTAACGCTCGAAGGCGAAGGGCAAGATCAGAGCTATTGGCAAGATCACGGCACGCCAGTTTAAAAAAAGATTAATAACCTGCAAGCACGTGCCACCTCAGCAAAATTTGTAACTAATAATAGAAATGTGTAAGCTTGTATGGATGTCTGTTACACTACGCGACAACAGCTCAATGAAATTTTGATGCCGAGTTAAAATATGTTTTTGAATAGCACAAAGGCTGAAAATTTAAAAAAAATTCAGGAGAGTAATATTCTGAAACGCTTTAAACGTGATTGAAATGTTCGACTTTGCTATTCTACAAATATAGTACAGAAAGTGATTATAATATAGTTTTTTAAGTGTCTACACAATCCGACTAAGAATCAGTTCTATTTAGAAAGTTTAATCCATAACAAAATGATAGTTTATCTTTCAGCGCTCGTGTAACAGAGGGGCTAAAACTTGCAGTAATCTGAAATGCGATGTTTTGGACGAGGTGACTGATGGCTGACCTACTTTCACTTTTCATTAGTTTGTTTTGTACTCGTCTGCTATTGATTGAAGTGGCTACTTTTTATTCGCACATTTGAAATCACTTCGTATTACCACGTCAAGTTAGTTTATTTAATTCTACAAAGTATAGGTTATCTTGATCTTTGTACGTCTTGTCTAACACTTGTATAATACAAATAACGTAAAGACTATACTTAGACGACTGTTTATGCATTGTATGGTAAGAGCATTTAACAGACTTAGATATATTTAAAATTCTGTGATAAAAATTATAACTCAGGAAATTTTTGGTTTTTAAATTACGGGTTTCAGAACCTATATAATAGTCCTTAGTAAAGGTAATTTTATGTGTTGATTACATAAAAATATTATCATGAGGCATTAGTATAATCGTGAAATAATTATTTTACTGCAAAGGTACTGTTATCTGACATCAAAAAAGAAGGCCGTTAAAGCACTAACATTATTATCTTTAGTGCTGATAATAATTTTATTTTAACACATTAATATTTAGCAACAACTAAGTTAATACAAACTAATAGATACAAAATGAAATAAAATGATGAAACCTTGCATTTATTTAACGCAAAATTTGTAGACGTAGTATCTCAATCAGTGTTAATATGTTATTATCAATAGATTACTATTACTACTTATTTGATAAAAATATATCTTGTCCCGATGTCTATATTTAATTTGTCATACGTCATATTATATATATAGTGTTCATAACTAACTGATGTATATTTTTAAATCTATACTAATATTGTAAATGCGAAAGTTACTCTGTGTGTCTGTCTCTATTTCTCAAAACTACTGAACCGATTTAAATGAAATTTGTTACACAGATAGTCTAGATCCTGAGAAAGGACATAGGCTACTTTTTGGCCCGGGAAAATGGAAGATCTCCCGGGTACGCGGGTGAAACAGCGGGGAGCCAGTAGTAATGTATAGACTGACTAGAGAGACACAGTGACGCTATGTCTCGAATGATTATACCTACTTACAGATATAGATTAGTATATCCCTATTTCACGTACTAAATGACGTTATGATAATGACATTCATGACATATCAAAGATTTTAAATGACACAAAAATATACACTCATAAATATATACTCACATTGTACTGATCGCCAACGTCTGGTAAATGCAGTGACTCTATGCAGATTACGAAGTTGTCTTTCATGTAGCCTGGATTCTGAAATATAATTAAGACATTATTATTACATATTTTTGGCCTCATTTGACACAATAGTCATGTGTTAACGGTAACAAATACGAGATTAATGCGGTAGTTTATATATATCACGAAATGCAGAACATAGGCTCAAAATGCACTATTAATTATCCCTGAACGATCATTAATTTGGTTAGGTACGTGCCCGTAACCGGAGGACGAAATCTCCAAATCACTACTGAAAAAATAGGTAGAAGTTACAAAACTTACTGTAAGCACAGTCCGGCAGTAAGGGTAGGCGTTCCACGCTTCCTCGTGCACTTCAAGTGACCCTTTGGGAGCCAGTAGCCGGATGAAAGCGGGCACCTTTGACGCCAAGTGGTAGATCTTGTACGTGTACTGACCCGACGAGTATTTGCCACCTAACAAAGCAAATTGCACTTTATATGCTGTTCATTAAAATGTATTTTTGGACACGCAGTAATCTAAATACTGGGAAAAGATTGGCCAACAATGAAAATTGTTTAGCATTCAACTTTTCTTTTGTTGTACATTCTGTAACCAGAATAACGTAAAGATAAACTGAGACTGCTTATAATAAAACAAAATACTGGCGAGCTAACTAGCGCTACAAAATAATAACTAAATTTTTTGATGGATTCTTGCAACACTTAATACATGACACAAACATATATTTTTATGTATCCTGGTAACATTTGTCTATTTTACACACGTCATCACTGAAACACAAATATTTGAATAATTAATCGACAGCGTTATGATAATATTTCCATTTATGTCATGATAACTATTATGTTTTAACATTGGAACTGTTATTTGACTGGTAATTGAACATTATTTACATCATTGTCAATTCATACTCTGATCAATTTTAATACAACTGAAACCGACGATTAGCCGCTAATAAATGCGAAAGTTTGTGAGAATGTACCTATGCAAGGATTTAGGTATGTTTGATACTCTTTCACGCCAGAACGGCTGAAGGGATCGCGGTGAAATTTGATACAGAGTTAGAATATGTTCTGGAATAACACATACGCTATTTTTTATGCCGGGGTAATTAAATAACCCTCGGAACGCGGGTTAAACCGCTAGGAGCGCACTAGTTATATTATATAATAATATTCTTAAGGCCAGAGATCCCCAATTTTGAAACAAGTTATTTGGTGTTCATACATCTGTATTCATAAAATGGAAGCGCAACAATATAACTTTTGGTCGGGGAGAATCTATAGAAATTTACGAGAGCAAGCCGAACGGTAATATACCTTTAAATTTTATTTTTAGAACTACAAACAAGAAAAAAGTAGCAGCTCTGAAACATCGGTGTTTCGGACCTTGAAAAACAGCGCACAAGGCCGCGAGGGTCAAATGCGTAACAAGACAGTCATCACGTCTCATACGTGTGATTGTAAATACAGGTAAATCATAATTGCTAAAAGATGAAAATAATATTTAAAACCAGGACTTAAGTTTGAGATGGTTTTTACTAGAAGCAGCGTGACATATAATAAAAACTATTTCTATTCTGTATAGTATTCGTCGACCCTAACTAAATTTCCATTATTCTTTATTGGTATTTTTTTAAGACAGGAGTAATAGTTATTTGTTATACAAGAGTGCAAAGTTGCTTTTTAACCGCGTGTTCAATCAAAGGGAGCGAGGGAATCAAAAGAGCACGAGGTGAAAAATCTTTGCACTCGAGTGCAACACGTAACTTTTCATTCCACCTCAGCGAGGAAATGACTAAATGCAAAAAAAAAACGTTTGCGCATTATTAACAGTTTCAGTCAATTCTGTTGGCGTCAAGCAAACTTCCTCGTCGCTAGAATCACTCATTTTAGTTTTTTCACTTGTTTTCAAGTTTCTTGTTTTTAATATAAGGTTTAACAATGACGTGAAAAAATGCCGCGTAAAGAACCGCGTACAAAGCAAATTGAAAAAAGAACACCAAGAAGGTGCCGAGTCTGAGTTTTTAACAAATTAAAAAAAAGTTGTATGATATATTCGGCACCATAGAGGTAGCAGTAAATAGGTTTAATGTTTTTTTTTAATTCACAAACTTAGTGCACACGATGTTCCAAATTCAATTTACTTTATCCTCTAGAGAATAAAAACGGCTTTTCCACTCAGATATTGAAGATTAAAAATACTCTTTCCGAGATGGTGGGATCAAAATAATATTACATAATTAAAATATTATGTGGTAAGGTCGATGGATGGATCGGGCTATTATTGAAACGTAACGGATAATTTTCGATAAATGTGGACGAATAACATAGTCTAAAGTTGCTCAGAAAAGCTAATGTACTAATAGACTGTTTGATTTTCTTAAGTTATCTACTCTTAAATGTATGTACCTGTCAATGATATGGTATTAAATCGTGCATAGATAGTGTAGATGGTAGGTACATCTCATGCGTTAACGATATATGTATTATTATTTTTGTTTATCTCAATCCCTTATCATTTTCCCACGGTCATATCAGTAACGGCACAACATGAAAATATTTGACAGACACCTAGATCAAAATTATTATGTTCATATGCAATTCATTTAGTAACAAAGTAGTGAGAGTGACAGATATCTTTGGGTTACATATGTCTGGTCAGTTTTTTGTTTTCGATAAGTCTACCGAGATGTGAGATCATTAAGGTAAAAAAATCTGACAGATCTACTGTTTGTGGTAATAGTTTATTTATGGTGGGTGCAACAAGGAAAGCCTGTAAGTAATAAGGACGACGGATTGTACGTGTACCGATACCACACCACACCTATCCAAACATTGTCAGTTGTAACAACTGTGTAAACTAGCAAATGTGACGTCATGCATTTAAACAATAACTGTACCTAATCCTTTCTGGTCTCGATTTGTGCAAAAATGATAATAATCACCATCTAAATAAGAGTGTCTATAAATGTATAGATTGGATGGTAAGTAAAACAGTATTTTTGAGATCGTAATATGCAAGAATAAATGCATAAGATGGAAAGAACGATCGAGAAGTGCCATGATGACCTAAAGTCATTTATTATGTATATTTACAGTAATTATATCCAAAAAGACTGACAACTATTTAATATATTAATTGATGTTATGAACTAATATAGTGATATGAAAGTAGGATTTATATAAATAAAAAGGTTTTAGTACTACAATTATCAAATCTAAGTTATGTATGTTCAACGCGACGCGAGCAATATGCTACAATAATACAAAAAGACCACGATTTTTACCAAATGAGATGTAAAAAACTAAATAAAGACTACCTTCTCAGTAGATAATGTCGTGTTTATACTTCGGTTGTTACTATTACATTATCTCCATTGTAAACCAAGGGTGCACATAAAACAGTCAAATTTTAATCACGTAAAATAAGCCATAGTAAACATTAGAAAGGTTGTTTATGAACAATAATCAAATATCAAAATTAACAGTAACACGGCAAATCGCAAAACAATAAAAACAATATGTCGATGTTCGTAACTCTTTCACGACAGAAGGAATTTAGACGTAATTTGGTGCATGGTATATATCATGGTTTATACACATAGGACACATGGAGATCCGAGAGAAACTAGTATATTAATAAACTACAATCAAGAAATTGCACAAATAGATATTCCAGTCATAATTTATTTGCATGCTATTAATCTTAAATATGTCTTAAGCTTGCAACCTCCGGCAAACCACTCGAGTCAACGAAGTCGAAACAAAAGCCTACGTGTCCTTCAATTCAGCGACACATTCTCCTTTGAAGCCTACATCATCAACTTATTGAACGTTAGACAGCTGAGTTAGAGCGTCAGTTTGTTGAATAAACTGTATGTGCACCCAAGCTTCAACAATTCATTGAAATTTTATATCACACGAGTAATACCATCATCAACACAAGCGGCACAGGATCCACACGTGTCATCATCATCGGCTTTTGAACTGGTTTCACCACCGAAAGAACTACTTTTGCCAGCTAGAAATGAAGCGGGTTTAAAAAAATTACGAAATTGATCGGACGGTTGCTATTGTGCAAAAATAAGAGTAATAAGTGCAGTACCTAACCTTAACTTTTTTGGCGGTTTGAAACATAAAATCATGTGAGAATAAGCGTTATAACGACTGTAGGACCCCAGTTACTTTTGTTTTACTTTTACGTTTTACTTTTTTTTTTTATTGAAACCACCTCTGTTAGACTTACATACATTGATACCTTATATACAATTCATGGTTGATAATATCGTGTTAAAATCACTTACCAAGCAATGGGAAGTCTTTGAAGGGTTCATTCTTTATAACTTCTATGCCTTCTCCTCCACCAGTTTCATTTTTGGAGACCTCTGCCACGCAGTACAGCTGGGCGACTTGATACTGCAACAAATAAAAAAAGTTCATAACGTAACTCTGTCCATCTGTTTCGCTTTCACGCTAAAACTACAAAAGCGATTTCAATGAAATTTGTTACCTACACAGATTGTCTCGAGCCTGAGAAAGGACAGGCTACTTTTTATCCCGTGAAAATTAATGATCCCACGGGAACGTGGGTGAAACCGCGGGGATCCACTAGTCTACCATATGCTTGCTTTTGAGGCGGCGCATTAGTTAAAATAATATTCGAATATTCATAAGATCTATTTAAATTTATCAGCGATAAATTAATATTTTGGGGCAGATTCTAGTAAAAGATCTGTTTTGGAAATAGGTTGAAGCAGATTATTTTATGCAATTGATCGTCTACTCTGTTAAATCCCTACGGGAAGTGTTCGCTTGCTAACTGGGTTAACCTTATACATCCAATTTATTTTATATTATGCTATATATAAAACCATGATGACGCACTCAACGCAAAAAGAGTATATTTTCTGTATATAACGAGATAAATAAAGGTTTCAGGTGCGAGATGGAAATGTGCTCCACTGCAAATTAATTATGGAATATTTATTATAGTGGCTCCCCCGTAGTAGTTCCCGGGGGATCTTCAATTTACCCGGGATTAAAATTAGCCTATGTGTTAGTCCAGGATATAAACTATCTGTGTTCCAAATCCGTTCATTCGTTTTTTCGTGAAAGTGTAACAAACATACATACTCACAACTTTCGCAAATTATAATATTAGTAGCATTTTAATGCACCCATCGTAGGTATATTTTCCGTCTAATTTCCGTTTCCAAATAAAAAACTTGAATATCATGTTGATCCCATGCATTATATTAGTTAGGATTTAGATAAAACCATGGTTGCAACGTCTCTGACTTTGGGATGCAAATATGTAGATGTCAAAGATTCAAAAGTCATGGTTGGTTTGTTTAGTAGGTAGGTACATACATGTTAATGACTAATTGAAACATACGCCATTACTGACCTGTGACCCTGATTATATATTCAAGTATCTAACAAGCTAAATCTTTAATTATATGTTTATCTACATATATAATATATATTACTTATATTGAGGAAACCATTATCATGTGGATATAAATAGTGTGACGTCAAAATTAAAATAACGTCACAAAAGAAAAAAAAATAACGAGATGAGTACTACTACTAGCAAGGTCGCCAAGTTGACACTAACCTTATAAAATATAATAAGATTTTCACAGCAGGCTTAACCAAACTTGTTCATTGTAATGCCTTTGAATATTGCACTAGATTTTGAATAAAAATATCTGATATTTTTGCTATGTTTATCATTGTTTACTTCGAATATTACATAATTAGATTCATAGCGTGAAGAGACTTTGAATCATCTTTACACAAACATAGTCATAATTTACGCTGTATTCTATGCTGGGAAATCATTTATCCCTCGGTTTAAGAATAAACAATGAATCTTAATAATTTGCTGTGTTTTATTACAAAATCACCGACACTTCATAGAAGTTTAACTATTTAATAAATACAGTCCTACCATGTAGATCATTTACAATTCATATGTATATATTTTTATTGTATAAAAGGGATATTATTAACAAAAAATACTGATGATGGTTTCAACAAAATAGTAAAACTTAATTTTTAGGGTTACGTAGATGAAGCCCTATAGTTTCACCATGTTTGCTGTATAACTTAAGTATGAGCCAATAAATATTTTGTAAAAGTTAATAGGGAATATTTGTATACCAATGAGTTTTAGTGAATGTGCATTTTATTACAACCATATATTAATGAGTGACAATAAGTTGTAATAAGTTCAATTCTAAATCTCGTATCCATAAAAAAAATGTTGTTCACCCTAACTAATATTATAAATGTTGAAGTAACTTTGTCTGTCTTACTGATTTAAATAAAATTTTGTACACAGATAGTCTAGCTAGAGCCTGAGAGTGGACATAGGCTACATTTTATCCTGGGAAAATTGAAGATCTTCCGGGAGTGTGGGTGAAATCACTAGTTTATTTTATTATAAATAATACCATACTATAATGAGTTAAATAATTTAAGACTAGTTTCTACTAAGTTTCCCCTGCATAGGAGGCTTCCTGTTCCCATAGGAACACAAGGATATGATGTAGCCTATGTTCATAGCAGATTCTAATAATGAAAGAATTATTTAGATGTATCCAGTAGTTTCAGAGCCCACTCAATACAAACAAACAATAAGTGTAATCTTTACTCTTTTTATGTTATGTTATATTTATCATTGTTAACAATTGAATATGTTGGAAATGACAAAATTATGAAAAGTAAGTTTTTTGGAATATTTACAATATACCAAATTATAGATAATATAGTATGTATTTGAATAAGAATCAGACAAACTTGATGTCCTTGATTTATCTACTTGGCTAAATAGAAAAAAGTTTCTTACCTCTTCAACTGTTAAAGGAAGAGTAACACGGCTGTAAAGAAAAATGGTTTGTTAAAAAAATACTTTAATAGATTTATCTGAAATACACATACATATTGGTGTATTGAACATCTGTTAGATTTGTACATAATATGCAGGAATCAACCTATCGTAAAAGCAGTTACTTCCATGTCTAAACCTTGACCTGAAGATCTGTCAGTGTCAGAACAATTTCGCTACATTATCTTGTAAGTGTACTAAATCTAATCAAAGCGTTACAATTATCGAACCATTTTAGAACAACATTAAGTGCTGATAAGCTTAAATTTCAACAGGGGCCGTGGCAGATTTTTTCGGGTAAATTGGTCAAAAATCGATTTAAATTCGACAGACTTGTAACCTTAGCACACAAATACTTACTATTCTTTGATAAGCATGTTGATAAATTATTTTATTTCACTTAAATGCACATGAGACAGTCCACTACCACCGTAAATTAGACTTATCACAGTAAGAGACTTGAGCTGAGCGATGGCCCGATATTGGTGGATTATTTTAATTTTAATCTATGACCAACCAATGAAAATGACAAGGCGCATGCCTCGTTATGACGCAACGGATATTACGTCAACTTTTACAGACGCGTTCGCGAACAAAATCATTCAATATAGATTTGATAAACATTACAAACGTACAAAATATTTGAAATCAATTAAAAAACAAGCTTTTGTAATGGACACGTATACCATTAAATCCGTCTTATCCAAGTATTAGTCATTCAAATATATACCATATTGTATGATTAATACTTGGATAATAATGATTGTACTACAGAGGGACAATAGTAGATAAAATTTTTCATTCAAAGTAAATGCTAGACGAAACGAAACAAAACAAATATTTTGTCAGATTTGTTTAGGTGCAAAGTGATGGTAATATGTCACAATACAATATATCGATAAAATCCAATGGAAATATATTGTGGTACCCTAGTTAGGTATTTTGGAGAGTTAAAAAAAATTGTATCTTCAATTAATTTTATGCTGAATGATTACTTGTCGTGCCATCAAACGTTCTATTGACTTATCGATACACTTTTGACATCATTAACTCCTTATGGCGTACCTACCATTTTCAACTAGCCGCAATTAAAACAAATAATTTGTATTACGAACACGAAATACTGTAACTCATTATTAATTTTAAAATATTTTAATGCCCTGCAGTAGGACGATTAATCTGCTGCAGGGAAAAGCATCTCACCACATCATTCTCTCCATTTCTCCCTTTTTTAGCCATACCCATAATTAATAATTATTATTAAATGGTCTTGCAATATTATGATCGACGTAAAGAAGAGCGTTATCCGTGGTTAACTGACTTAAATAGATTTTTGTTTATGAGCAAACAAAATGTTCAGTAAACAATGTAAAATACCAATAACACTATTACACATCTCGTTTTCTCTCGCATCGATCTAAAGAAAGTAACTATTCTGGCACAATTAAAAAGTAGGTGGCGCATAGGCCGGCATAGTTCTAACTTTTAGCATTGACCCTTTTGTTTGTGTTTTAAACACTGGTTTTATCATCGACGTATAGCGATAGACAAGAACGTTCATGTAAAACATTTGTTTAAAAACTGGTAAGAGTTAGAACTAAAGTTCGCTGCAGCGCTGTATAAAGCTGTGTCAACTAACCAAACTATTTTAAAAGATACAGCGCTAGATTGCTTAGAGTATAGTTTTCTCGCGACCAAAACGTCGTAAGCGCCGCAAATTTCATGGCGCTTACGCGTTTCGTTCAGTTAACTACACTAAGATGTCGTCCCTATAGAGTTCACACCGCAGATGTGACACATCTTTTTTACCTTCTAAACTTCATTAGAATAAAACTCGATTTCAAAATGTATTATATTAATATTAGGGGGGCCTAGTGCGGATTGGCGGACTTCACATGGCTTAAATGAGTACTCAGAGGTACGGGCCAGGGCTTGAATTAACATAAAACAATTATTCAAAATATCAAACTATCACTACTAATTAAAAACTCATTAACAATTAATCAAATTAAAACCTTTCTAAAAAAACATATCAAGTCTGTGTTCAGTTACATATTTTTACCTACAACCAGTTTTAAGGGAACATCTGCACGTTTTAGTATATGATTGTAGAATGGCGTGGTATTTAAATAGATAAATTGTTTTTCTACTCTGGAATTACGGAATTATCACCTATTAATTCACTTAAACAGGTAGTAATTTTACTTAGTTGACTACTGACTAGTTATTTTCGTCCAGGGTCTACTTTGATTCGGATTATCGTTGTTATTAACGCTGCTCCGTGCGCACCCGCACTGAATGAATGTCGAAGCCACACTAAAGTCGGGTGTGGGGACTGCAGTTCAGTTGAGTTGATAAAAGCGAGTGTTCGGAACGCCCTATCTAGTACGTAGTACATATATATCGATGGGTTTTATTTTACAGTACTTGACAGTTGACACTGACAGTGACACATAGATAGTGTGACAAAACGCCGTGTTTGTCGTGCGAGTGTTTCATGTAGAGAACGGTAGAAATAATTAATTAAGGCTAATCCTACTCTACCTAAGACGTAGCTAACTAGTAAAGCTATTGAAAATGATTTGAACGTTCATCGTACATAACTTTTAAATTTAAAACGCCTTTATATTTCTGAAATTACTAACATTTCATGCTTTTAAAAGAAAACACAAAAATATCCACTTTGTAAAAATGAGCTTGGTAGGGAAAAAGTGCGAATCAATAGCTCTCATCGAAACAAACAAAGACGACGTAGTTGCGAGTAAAATAACTCCAGAGGATGTATTGAGACTAGATAGAATCACGGACATGTATATGTGTAGTCCGGAGGCGAATGTATACGACATAGATTTCACAAGATTCAAAATTCGTGATTTGGAAACTGGCACCGTGCTGTTTGAGATCGCGAAGCCCCCGACTGACTTCGGAGTGGACAGTGAGGGCACCGAGGATGCTTCTGAGGAACCACTCGATCCAAACGCTGGTAGATTTGTTCGTTATCAGTTTACTCCACAGTTTTTGAAGTTAAAAACTGTTGGTGCAACGTAAGTATATTTTCAGAAATTTTATGAAAAATTCAAGACCATAAAAATATTAGCTTACGACCCTATTATGGAAGTAAGCAAAGCATATTGTAATTATTTTATAAACTCATGATTGGTTTAAATTTTAGTGTGGAGTTCACAGTGGGCTCACGACCAGTAAACCACTTCAGGATGATAGAAAAACACTTCTTCAGAGACACATTGCTCAAGACCTTTGACTTTGAGTTTGGCTTTTGTATTCCATTCTCGAGAAACACATGTGAACATATTTATGAGTTTCCAGCCTTGCCTTCTGATCTTGGTAGGTTAATTTATATAAAGAAAACAATTTATAGTATGATTTCATAGTCTGTCATCAAGAACAGATTACCTACTGTACTTGTACACTAATGGTGTTTGGATTTTGTTAATGATCTTGTATTTTTTTTAGATATTATTACTTGATTATTTTTATCCTAAATTAATTACAAGGACAAGTACTAATGCTTTTATTGATTGTTGTTTTCAGTGGAAGAAATGATAGCTGCACCTTTTGAAACGTGCTCTGATAGCTTCTACTTTGTAGACAACCATCTTGTCATGCATAACAAAGCTGATTATGCCTACAATGGAGGTATCAATAACTGAGAGAATTAGCTAAAATTCTTATTTTTAACACTTTAAAAGCTTTATTGTTGGCACAGAGCAAAATTTTTATTAAAACCAAATTTGGAGCAAAGTTTATTGACTTCGCAAGTAACATGAGGAGCGGAGTGTGTGCCTCCTACTATTATTATCATTCCAATTTAAGTATTTACCTAAGAATTATAATGTAAACAAGTAGTTTATGTTTAATTACCACCTTTTGAGTAACATGCATTAAAAATGGCCTTTAAAATAAACATGAGTATAAAGACAAACTACATTCCATGTATACAATATTTATTGTTTTTATAATTTTGCATTTCTCACATGTTAGGTTCATTTCATATATCCCCTCCGCTGGCAGACGCCATTTTGCAATTTTAGAGCTGCTGTGCATGTGAGGAATGTCCCAGGAGATTTAATATAATATGGGGTCTTGGTACATCCTATGATATTTGGCAGCTCATAAAATATGAAAACATATGCAGTTTAGTTATGAAAATAGCTGAAAAATATAAGACTATATTCAAAATTATATGAAATGTTCTTCTCAGAAAATTCATTTTTGTATTTTTTTTTATATTTGCTTTGTCATTATTTTACTAACTCATGCATATTATCAATAAGAAAAATTGTAATTGGCTTTGAAAAACCAAAGAAGATGTTGTAGTAGGTGTGGTGAAGTTACTGCCATTAAAATTACACTTTTCGAGCAATTGTATTGAATGTATTTTATTGTTGTCTATCACTTAATTTACACTATTTAGCACCTAATGTTTGAAGTTCACAAAAAAACTGTTTTATTCATTGTAAGACACTACTTTGTGTTGTTGTGATTTATGTAATAAGTGGGGTGCTTTTATATTGATCTGGCATAAACTAGTCATTATGTAAGTTTATATATTTATTTGAATTTGTTAATTTTTAATATCATAAATGTGGAAAATTAATATGAACAGAAGAAAGTAGATAATAGTGATTTAAAAACTACAGGGAACTGAAATTGGATAATAAATATGTTTGTGATTTTATCAGTAAAATAACTGGACCTCATAATATCAGATTTGGTATATGCTACATTTGCTTTGCAAGATTGGCATGTTATACTTTTGTTATACATCAACAGATGAAGAATGGCGGCAAACAGTAAAAACATTGAATGTAGTGTCTAAATTATAACCATTAGTCTCATTTCATGCCGTCCAGTGTTATCTTTAGTTAAACAAGTGTCCTTCATTTCAAGTGAATTTTATGAATATAAACTGATGTGTTCACTATTTAAAATTATCATCGATGAAAATTATTAATATTATTTGTGTGTAGATTACCTTATACATGAATGATTTTTTGGTGTAAATAAGTACCTAGAACTTCTTTTAAATGTAGTGAGTCAAGTGATATTCATCCTGTAGATGTAGACGACGAAGCTTACAAAAAATGATTATTTATTGTATCTTAATATGTGAAATAATCTATATGTAAGTAAAATATAAACAACTAGGTTACCCAGTGAATGTCGTAATAACTGCAATTTATCTATATAAAAATGAATTGCTGTTTATAAGTCTCACCAAAACCTAGAGAGGGCTTGACATATTAGAAATTTAATTCACATACCTATACCTATAATAGCAATTCATTTCTATATATATATGTGTGTAACATTGAAATTATATTCTAGTAATGGTAGAATCATCTCTATTGTCCAGTAATTACCTACATAACTAAATTATTATTTTGTTTTGTTAATTTTATAATGAACAAGTAGTTCCTACCATCTTATTATTATTTAAATAAAGATGTATTTGCCCCCTATTTATGGCGATCGATTTATTTATTTTGGACCCATATATTTAATCAATTCTTAACAACCGCGATAAGGCTTATAAAATTATTCATATTAAAAATAATCGTAGTAATGTATGTATGTCCGGAAAAGATTTGAAAAGTAAAAAAAAAACTTTTTTTTATTAAAATATTTTATTTGAGATTAAATGCTTACGAAAATGTATAATATAGTTGGCAACATCAGCCTAGTGATTACAATAACATTCCATTAGTTATGTACATAGTCTTGTCAAGGCATAAGTAAGGGATGGAACAAAAACTATTTTATAGTACTTTTAAAGATTGTTTTAAGTTTACCCTTAATTCCAACAACAACTGAACAGAGTTGTTGTCTTTTACCTCGTCTTTAATTATACATTGACATATTTTTTTTACATTTTCTCGTACCTACATGATTAAAGTCTATGTAGGTAGGTAGACCATATTTTGCATTAAACACATTAAATTAGATTTAACAATGTTACCGCATTTCCCAGACTTCTTATAATTGTTTTTTCAGCCTGTTTCGGCAACACGCTCTTTTCGTTAGAATGGTCCCAAAGAGCCCACGGTAAACCCAGTGGGCTACATTTGCTATACACAAATGATCGAGTACTTACAAATAGGTAAATGTGCCAGTAACATATTTTAATTTCATTTAGTTTAGGGTGCCCGCATTCTTTACGCAATTGACAAAGTGCCCGTAAGAAGCACCCTAATACTGGCAATCATGATAATAATTAAACAAATTACATTACTATAATAAATCATAGACATATAAATCAAATAATATGTCTGTTCTATTAAAGAAACAGACTACAATAAAGGCTCGGTCGGACTTCTTAGTATCCTTGAGCCCTTCAATTTTGAGCACAATCATTGAGACTCAAATATTGAAATTTAAGTTAAACAGTAAGTATTTTATAAATCTTTATATTTTGTTTGTTTGTATCTTAGAAAGTGTTAACATAGTAATAAGTGGATGTTAGCTTAAATTGAGTCAACTATCCAATTGTCTGCACAGTAGTTGCTGTAGTTTCAGGCAGGTTGAACGACTAAGTACTTAAGTCAGAATTTAATTTCTGCGCCTATTGCCTCGTACAAAATGTTTATTTCCATCGTTCCTGTTACCGTCGAATTCCTTTTTCAAAAAGAATTTGTAAGTAATGACACCCTCGTTGACGAAAGTCATAGCGTATTCTAGTGGGATCGCACCGCACTTTGACTCCTTTATAATTTTATCGATCGGGACCCATGTCGAATGGCAAACGTCATTGTATTGGTATTTTCTTCGAGGCTCCCTTTTATTGTAAATTTGAATTTCATAATTCCATTTAGAGGCACTAATGGTTGTCCCTAATAATTGTGCTAACACGTAAATCTTGCGGTCTGCCTGACTCACTTTTAAGCAGAATAAAAAGTTGAAATTACCGATAGTAGTGTAATGTATGATTTGGTTGTCGGTGCAGATGTTCGGTAGGCAAGCCTCCCTGTCGACGCCGATCTGGCTATTTTCCGCATGCATGTCATTGAAATGTCCTGATATTTGATTTATTTTTCCTGAAAATGTGATATTTATATAAACCTGATCACTGGAACCTTCTAAGATAAAGTAATAAGCCTAAAATATTATAATTACCTTTCCAGAGACATTTTCCAAAAATAGCAGAAAGTGGACAATCTAAAACTTTGAATGGACACTCCTTGATATGTGTTTCCATGTTAGCCAATTTGATGTAGATATTGCAGCCCTCGGATTTGTTAGGACATGGCGATTTTAGCTGTAATCAATAAGATTTTGAAATTATTAAATACCTAATTATGTATTGAAAAATGCACAGGACATAAGTAAATTACCTTATATTACTTAGTCATTAAATCACAAACCTATCTATACTAATATTATAAATGCGAAAGTAACTCTGCCTGTCTGTCTCACTTTCACGCTTAACTCTTTCAGTCACACTTTTACATTAAGAATATTTTAATCATTTTTATTTTATTTTTAGCATCATTTATAACTAAAATAACACCGAAGGTAGGAAAAAACAATTTAAATGTTAAGGCTTTCGAGGAATGAGGTGGTTAGCGACACTAACCACCATGACTATTGGTAAAAATTTAAATATCATGAATTATGTTTATTATTTATTTATACCATAGGTTTTAATTGAATTTTCCACAGGTAAAACTAATGTAAACATTACATTGTGTGAAAATTTTAAAAGCATGGTATTTCCTTTACAAAGGCAAAGGGGACGTAACACGTATTGCAGTAGGTACTATGCAGTACGCACTTTAGAATTTCTTTACGAATTTCTGGGGGATTCTTTCAGGGTCAATTAGATAAGGTCCAGACGTGTTGATGACTGCAATTTTTTATAAATTGAAAAGGCACACTGACAACACAATAGTCCAGAACATGACAAAGAATCTGTTTGAATTTCCGGTGCTAGACTCTGTAGAATCCTGATTCTGATCAATAAGTTTTGCGTATTTGTTACAGTATGTCGCGCCGGCTAAAATATAAAGATGTAGAATATTGCTAAAAGACATTCCTTCCGATAGCGAGAGTATTAGTGATCATGAGGATGACGACGGAGACATAGAATGTCAGCTAAATCCGCTGTTGTTAGGTGATTTGATTGGAGAAGTTCAAGTAATTCCGATTATGATAACTTTGATTCCGATTATGACAACTTTGATTCCGATTATGACAACTTTGATTCCGATGATGACCTCCCTTTATCCAGCTTAGCATGCAGAAATAAGGATTTTGGGATGCTAAGCTGACTTTCGGAGACATTCTATGTCCCATCGTCATCCTCATCATCACAAATACTCTCGCTACCTGAATAAATGTCTTCCAGCAAACATTCTGCGATATCTTTATCCTTATACCGGCGCGACATACTGGAACAAATACAAAAAAACACTTATAGTGCATGCACAAGCTTCACATTAACTATGATAATAAACCGGCGACAGTCACAGTGGTTAGTTTACTAACCACTTTTATTTTCGTTGTAAATACGCTCGAAAACACAAAAGTAGTAGATTTCTTATGTAAACCCGACTAAAGTAGGTATATGAGAATACAATAACTTAAAAACGTTGAAGAAAAAACCTTACTTATCCATTTCACAGAGTTTTTAGGAAACACCCAAACAAAACTAAGTCACCTCAATTTTCAATTTAATTTAAATGACAACTATCATTAATTTATTAAGAGCCAATCGATCACATCACGTCAAGCATACTTTGAACTTTCATGGTAATTCAATCGATTGTCCCTAGATGGTATAGATTGTGAATAAAAAAATCGGAAATAGGTGGTTAGTGACACTAACCACTAAGACTGAAAGAGTTAAACTAATGAACCGATTTAAATGAAATTTGGTATAGATATAATCCAGAGCGAAACTCCGGGTGAAACCACGGGGAGCGACTAGTATTATATAATTACTAGTGGCTCCCCGCGGTTTCACCCGCGTTCCCGGGATAAAAAGTAGCCTATGTGTTATTCCAGAACATATTCTAGCTCTGTGCCAAATTTCAAGCAGATCCCTTCAGCCGTTGGAGCGTGAAAGAGTAACAAACATCCATACATACAAACTTTCGCATTTATAATATTAGTAGGATAGTTCCCAGCTCTGAGTTAATTGCAGGCTCTTCTCAGCAAAACCAACCTTCCGTTTAAAACATTTTTCAATTCATTTTCATCCCAGTTGTACTACTAAAACGAGGTATGGGAAAAGCTTGTTTCATAGAACTAAATAACATGTGTTATTCTATTTCCATAGTAATTTTATGTCATTTAAATCTTTGATTATGTGAATTGATATAATTGTTTATAATTTTTGTGGGTATACCTCGGACACATAAGCCTCTAAAGTGTAATTCCTCATGTCGGTGATACGTCGCCGGCACGAGCCGCACGGCAGGCCCCGGCCGCGGCACTGCTGGCACGAGCTGTGGCCCATCTCACACTGGTAGATGCTTGAACCATAGTATGACTTATTGCATGTCTGACAATTTGCACTTGTATCATCGCTTCTGTTTGGACGAGAGCTGAAATTGAGATAAATAAAAATCAAGTTTTCAAACGTACAAGAAACGTTACTAAAGTAAAGATAAAAAGTTGTGATCTTTGTGGTTAGTGACCCTGACTCTCAAGCCGCGGGTCGTGGGTTCGAATCCCACCCAGGACAAACATTTGTAAGCATGAATATGTCTGTTTGTTCTGTGTCTGTATGTAAACATCTATATAAGTATGTATTTAAAAGTAGTATAGATATGTAGTATTTCAGCTGTCCGGTTACCATATCACAAGCTCCGCTTAGTTTGGAATCGGATTGGCCGTGTGTGAAAAATGTCCCAGGATATTTATTTATATTTAAAGAGAAATATAGTAACTAATTGATTTGTTTTGTGCGGAAAGCATCCGTGGGCGTACATTTTTGCCCTTAAGACTAAATAAACCATATTACAAACCTGGAAGCAGAACGGTCTCTATTGGGAGCCGATGGGGTAATTCTGTTGAAAAAAGTAACTCGAGTTGTAATTCTCAATATCACTAATATAAAGCTAAGGAGTTTGTTTGTTATGTTTGCTTGAACGCGCTAATCTCCGAAACTACTTAATGGTCCGATTAAAAAGTGATTTCAGTATTAGGTAGTCCATTTATCGAGGAAACTAGGCTATATATCATTACCTACGCTAACACTAATATCGTTTAGTTTACTTTTTGAGAACTTTCCCTATAAAAGTTCAGCTTTTAAGCTGTTTTATGCTATCCAATTTAGTTCCAAAATAAATCATTATTTGCGAATATTTTTTTATTAACATGATATTAATAGTTAAGAATAACAAGATATTAATTTTTTATTAAAAAAATGCTAAACATAAGATATACTTAGGTACTCTGCCTTTATTGCGTCATCTTCGATATACCTACTATTTTCTCAATATGCACCTACAAATACATTGCTTACGTTAGTTTTTTACCACGCTAGTGCTCGACTATAAACTGCTGATAAACAATCACATGTATTACCTACCTACCTATACCTAGTATTACTTACTAGTTAAATCTAGACTCAATACTTTATTGCATATATACCTAGGTATGTGTACCTAGATCCTAGATTCATACTTTCCGCTAAAAGAATGATATTAATGTTAAGTATTTTTGAGTAATTCTTACCTTTCTGTATTTCCATTATTGTTAATAAAAACAAAGTCGGTATTCACGTTATTATTTCCATTTCCGTTATTTCTATTTGTTTTGGGAGTGTTGCTTGTAACTCCCCTAACTCCAGGGTTAGTAGCATGGAGGTTGGGATATAAATTGTCTCGTCTAGCAATGGCACCTCTTAATTGAAGATTATCTTGAGTCAAACTGTAAGGTGTACAATACATAAAAAATGTATGAATTATAGTTACCTAGTACAAGGTCTTCTTGCGATCCATGTTAAAAATAATTACGATATTTACTTCTCCTATTACTATTATAATGAAGGTGGTAGATTTCTGACTCTTGCACGAAATAACGGTTTTAACAATTTAGACGAAATGGGGCACACCTATATAGGTATATATATTCCAGATTAACACATAGGATACTTTTGTTCCAAATTTATGAAACAGTGGGACAGCAGGTTAACATATAAGCTTGAAAGAACCATGTTCGATGAATTAAGTTGATAGATACCTATAGTTTCTTTTCACTAGATAATATTCAATGTTACATTGTTATTCCTTTCATGGACACCAGTTTAGGATGGTATCAACAAAATTACGGGTGTTTTATAGGCCAGCTAGTAAGTAATGCCACTTAGCAGTATCCAACAACAAACCCCACAGCTACAATCAATTTGACTTACTTGTGTTGGTTTTGGTTTGCACTGCCAATAATTGAGCTACCACGATTAGGGAAATTTGGTGGGGTTGGACGTGGCGGGGCCAGACATGTTGGGGTCGCAGATGGTGGTATATTAGATTGCCGCAGATCTATTGCTGCAGGCCTAGAAGACGATTGCCTGAAAGTGAATTTAGTATTAATAATAAAATATGCATGACAGGGCTGTATCTAACATGTACTAGCAAAAAATAATAATTTTAACTTCTGTCACTGAAAACTGACTTTGAAATATCTTAAAATAATATCACATATCTGGTACAAGTATGTGGTACCTTTGAGTGTTATTGGGACTGGACGTTGAAGCCATATTGGCTTGAAGAACCTCCCAACATCTTTGTTCATATTGCATTCGTTGATTTTCCAAAATTCGGTCCAATTCATTCTGTGTTACAGGCTGCTGCCTAAATTGTAATGTAGTTAATAAGTATCATGCTTCTTTTTTTTAATACAGCAAAATACCACACAAAGCCACACCATTTTTGGGTAATAGGAAACACCATTACAGATGTGGTGTTTTATTTGTAACTGATTAATGTAGGGTAGGTATGGTAAAGTTTTGGGTTTGAATTCTAGACTGAGTATAGGCTTTCCATATTGTTGTGTATGTAAACAATGGGAAATTAAAATCAATCATAGCAAATACACCATCAGTGATAGGTAGGTACAATCAGTGAATATCTTGGCATTTTACTATTAGAGAAATTCTACTGGTGTATTGAATGCATGCATGCTTAAAAATAGTTTTATATGCAACCAGTTGGTGTCTTCCTGTGGTTATGTTTTCTTAACAAAGACATTTTAAATTGACAAATGTCACCATCCACTGCCCATCTAACTAACCCAGACTGTTTACTAATTTAAATCAATACATTTATTTTTAATATTAAGTTAAAGAGGTGAATAATATACCTAGCTAGATGTATAAACAATTTTACAACTAGCTACATTACTTAAGTCACGATATGTATTCTACACTAATAAAACTATACTACTTACCTATATAAATTTATAGGTATTTATAAAATTACCATATTATTATACTACCATTTTACCATATTATTATATTACCATTATTAAGTTTACAAACCTTTCTTGATTCCTACGAGGAACAGATTCTTCGGATCCCATTGTATATCAATTTTGTAGACCTAGAATTAGGATTCAATTGTTACACAAAGCTCTATAGACAAATTTTAGAATTGTTATTAAAGGGTAAACGAGAAGGTTTTGGCCAACAAACGGCCCATTGAAAAGATATCACATACGAGCGCTACGTCAATTGATCCAGATAAAACGTGTAGTCTTGAGTCACGACAGAACGAGCTCTAATCAACAATACAATATAGACTTTTTCCGACGAAGGAACTAGACTCGGTGTATTTATTCCATCTACCGACGGGTACTGAACGAGCTAACACTATAACTGACCAACATGAACTCGTTTATAGACTGTACTGCACTACACTACTACTTCTATCTAATTTTATACTTTGTGAGAACAACTGACTGCGATAATAATTAATTAATGGCGGTGAAAAACTATTGGTGAATACCCTAACATAATAAAATGACCAATGTTGCCAAAGTTATGTTTTGATTCATATTATATTTAATGTCAGGGGTAGAAATAATGCCAGCTTCATTAGCATTCTTTATTGAGACTGCAGCTACCTTTAGAATTCAATTCTGCAATTCCTATCAAAAGTCTATTGTGCCTTATCCATTGTTGGATAACGGTAAATTCATAATATATATAGTTGTATGTATACCGTATTGATTTGGTAATCAAATTTATTGAAATGCAAATTCGCGCATATTCCTTGCGTGAATTTTAACATCATGACTTGGCAACACCGTTCGTGTTCTGACTGGGGAACCCCCCATTGGTAATTTGTGGATTGCGTACGGCAACTTGAGCAATGAAATTGAATATTCTTTGATAATTTCATTTAAAATACATATGTGCCATTGTGCCAAACGCATCTTGTCATCGGCTTTGAAATAAGTTGTTATCGGTTCAATATCATAGATATTTTGTACTTTTTATGGTCTGTATGTCTACCACCTAAAAGTAGTAAAAGTAAAAGTTCAAATGGGTTTTCTGGCGAAAACTTTGAATAAACCGCTCAGTATACCACTTAAAACTCATTCTCTATTCTATGGTACCTACCTATTGTCTTTAGGCTCTCATAGAATTTGATGATGATGGAAAAAAGGGATCATAGGATACATGGAATGAGGTGCTACAGAAATACACAAATATCTCTTATTGTTATTTTTTATTAAATTTTTTCCCATGAAATTGTTGCGATCTATAGGAAATTATAAAATTTGATGTAGGTTGTAGGTAGGTACTACAAATAATTTTATTAAGGCTGAAACTTCACAAAAATAAAACTATAAGAAAAACTATATTTTACCCAAACAGCTCATGGAATGTGGTGCCATTATATCCAACATTACTTGTGGGCTCGTCCTGGAATGTTATGTACATCCTAAAAATTAATAATATATTATAGATTATTACAATACCTATTTGTTTGTGATATGTAGGTAATTCTATTCCAATCAAGAATTCCTTTATTTACCTATCATCAGGCACACCTAGCTCTTTCTCAACAATTCCGAAAATTACTTTAGCATGCTTTTTATTCTGTTCCACTCCTAGAGCTCCAATCGACATTAGAGTGGCAATGGCACAAGGCTCAGTGGTGCCACCAAAACTCATCTGAAGATCAGGTATTATACTGACAACACAGTACTGAAAGTTAAGATGATATTGCATAAACATAAAAGTAGGTATATATAAAATAATAGCGATAAGTAAAAGATACATGTATACATACATACTGAATCCAGGGTTAAATAAGTACCTACCTTCTCGGGTTTTCCAAGGCTTTTTGCCAATACTGGCACAATTTTGGTAACAAAATCAGCAGGAATTTTGCTTTTGGGCACGTTCGTTTCGATTCTCAAATGCGGCATATTGTCTAGAACTTTTTAAGATCTATAAATATTATTCCAATAAGCCCAAGAATCAATGCAGTAAGTTATGCAATACAATGTTTGCATGCAGGGTTAGGTCAATAAAATCAAATGGTGATATTTGTGGCGTAATTTATATAGTAATCAGCGTTAATCGGCTTTTTTAAGTTCACCAAAGTAACGTAGCGTAGCTTGTATTGTAGTTTATAAGCGTTTCTTTTCTCACCTCACCTCAGTCAAAGTCAAGTGTCAAAAGCAATCAATCAAACAAACAAACTACGGACGTAGGTAATGTAAAGTGACCTTTTATTTTTTAATCTATGCTATAACTAAACTTAATTACTTGTAACAAACATAACCCAAATTGACCCAAAAATGTTTCTTCAACATCACAGTTAAAACATTGATTAAGAATAGTAAAAAGTCTTATAGTATGTACAATCAATTAATTCTAATTAATATGATTATTTTGTTTACAAACGTTCCTTAAATAAAAGTTGTTAGAATATAACTTACTAGCTTCTGCCCGCGACTCCGTCCGCGTGGAATAGTTACTTTGGCCTAACGCTAACTTTCAACCCCCTTCGTTTACGTAGAAGGATGGTCTCGCAGAGCTAACTGATGACTGCACGCGCCGGCCCGGTACATAAAGGCGCGCGCAGTACAGTACTTGAACATTATTTTGGTGCAATGTTGTTTTAAATTTGCGATATCTCCTAAGATATTCATTGAAATCGAATGATGTAAAGGGCAATTTAGTTTTAAATTAAATACTTGCGATGAATAACGTATTTATTTGGATAAGGATTAATATTATCTTCATAAAAACACCTTCACAAATAATGCTTAATTTTCGAACAAATTTGGTTAGTATAAAAGTGGTCACAGTGAGCCAACCTTAACAGATAGACATATGCTATCGCGGACTTTTTTTTAGAACTTTTAAAGGAGAACAATTCTGTAATACATCATTTTATCGTAACTTTAACCGTTTACGCAGCGTACGCAGCGAAAGCTCTCAACAGGAACAGAAATCTCCCGATTTTGAAACATTCTTCATTGGCGCTCCGCTCCTTTTGGTCATAGCGTGATGATATATAGCCTATAGCCTTCCTCGATAAATGGACTATCCAATGGCGAAAGAATTTTTCAAATCGGACCAGTAGTTTCTGAGATTAGCGCGTTCAACCAAACAAACAAACAAACAAACAAACAAACAAACAAACAAACTCTACTCCTTTATTATATTAGTATAGATACTTAATTTGTGTAGACCTAGTCGGTATATTAATCGAAAAAACAAACATTTATTTTATAGTTATGGATAGAGCTAAGCTTTAAAATTGTAGTAGACAGACTTTTCATGATTTCTACTTGGTAACACCGTAACTCAATAAAAAAAATCAATTTCATATTTTATTTTATTTCCTCACATTGCAAGGTATCACTGCTAATGTAAATCGTTTTACTTTTTTTGTTTATTTCTCGTAAAGATTTGTATTGTTTTGTTGTTTTAATTCCTTGATTTGTAGTTCTGTTTATGTCCAGTACGCAGTCGTAAATTAATTATATTAAAATGGATGAACGGAGTGTGGAGGACACTCCGGCCTCCCAGAGGCTTACAAATGAAGACTTTAGAAAGCTACTTATGACTCCCAGAGCCACGCCGTCTGGGGGTGCCCACCCTACGGGTTCCGTCAGAGAGGCGATGGCAAATGCAGGGTATGGTTATTTATTTATTTTAATTCTTGTGGTGGTAACCAGTGCATACCTTAAAGCTTATAGTTTGTTAGCAATCTTACCAAAAAACCATGTTAATCATTACCTCTGCATGCTGTTAATGTCTGTTCTTAATGAGGATTGGTAATAAACATATTTATGTAAACAGTTCTATGCCTCCACCTGCTGAGAACAAGAGTGAACTCCGTCGCAAAAAGAAGTCATATTATGCAGCTCTAAAAAAGCAGGAGGACAATAAACTAGCCGAGTTGGCTGAGAAGTATAGAGACCGGGCACGAGAAAGAAGAGATGGAATGAATGAAATAGGTCCCGCTGATCCAACTAGCAATACTAGCAGTGCTTATAGGTAATATTCATCTTATACCGGTTTCCATACTTAATTTCATGGACCTTAGTTTGAACATAACATTTAAAACATAATTTTATTATTTGTGGACAATCCTAAGAAATGTCTATGTGTATTGCACACTATTCCGAAGTTTTACTATGTTGTTACAACTAGATAGATGCCAGATTTCCATTTGTTGTCATTTGTAAAATTGATTCCATCACTTAAAAATTTCAGGGCTGTTGCACCAGATGTGAAGTCAGGTATGGATGCCAAAGAAAGAAGAAGGCAGATGATTCAGGTTTGTATATATGTATATTAAATACAGTTATAATAATAAATATCCTGGGACATTTTTCACACACAGCAAATCTGATTCCTGATGACCTGACAACCAGATAGCTGATGTACTATGTATGCTATGTTTTAAATATATACATATATAGATATTTACATCCAGACACAGAACAAGCAGACATATTCATGCATACAAATGTTTGTCCTGGGTGGACAACTTGCAGGTAGAAAGTCAGGGTCACTAACCACAAAGTCAACCAGTCTGTCAAGTTATCATTTTTGAATATATACACAAATAACACAAATAATCATTTACAAATATGGTCCTGAACAAGCAGAATTTGTACTTTGATATCTGGCAACTGGTAAACTAATTAAGATACTTGTCCGCACATTGTTCATATGTTTACCTCAGCCTTAGGACAAATAGACATATTGACCAATGACCATGTTAATTGACTTATCTCACTTTAGATAAGTTTATTAGCGCTTAAAGTATACAATCTTTAAAAATAAATAGTAGAGACAAAGAACTGTGTCAATATTGATCTATACTAATATTATAAAGAGGAAAGATTTGTTTGTTTGTTTGTAATGAATGGGCCCCCGAAACTACTGGACCGATTTCAAAAATTCTTTCACCTTTGGAAAGCTACATTATCCCCGAGTAACATAGACTATATTTTATCCCTGTATTCCCACGGGAACGGGAACTACGCGGGTAAAACCGTGGGGAGGCAGCTAGTATTTAATAATTATGGAAACAGATCAATGATTTTTATTTTAACTTTTCCAGGAATCTAAGTATCTTGGTGGAGACATGGAGCACACTCACTTGGTGAAAGGGTTAGATTATGCCCTACTACAGAAAGTAAGTTGACTCTCATTTTATCCTTTTTTCCATTATCAATTATCTTTTTTTTATATCAGTAAATTGACATACAAGCAGGAGCAGGTGATTCCTATACCTGTAACTAGGGTGACCAGATCTGAACTCCAGTTTAATACCTGGGGATAGTTGGGATAACTGTTTTGAAAATACGGGATTTGTGGTTAAAATACGTAACAGGCCATTTTATTTAATCAAAATCATCTTTTTTATGACTATTTGGTAAGCAATTAAATATCTTTAACTAATGTTAAAATAGGGATTTTTATCATTAAATGCTACTGAAACATAAAATTATGAAATGAAATGAAATGAAAAATGTTTTTTATTCAATTAGGCCTTCACAGACACTTAAGAATAGTCAAACTCTAATGCTCGGATTATTTACTCCCATATTGCTTTCCGATATATATATATAAAGCAGGATAGTGAAAAATTCGTGCCTGAAAACGAGACGACCTGCAAACTACTGGACATGCACAAACTACGTGACCTTTATTGTAACAGATAAAAATATAGTTAAATGGCTATATATATCTATATTGTAAGTTTTATATTGGTTTTAGGTGCGTTCGGAGATTCAAACTAGGGAACAGGAACAAGAAGAAGAAATGGAGAGGTTAGTGGCTGAACCAGAAGAGCCTGTTAAAGAAATGAAAGAAGTTGTTGTAAGTATTAAGTAATAATTAATCTGTTATTGATCTAATGTAACTGTAAATAGCATATTTTGAAATACTTGTATTAAATATGTTGTTATCATCACTCCATATTATAAAACAAAGTTGCTTTCCGGTGTCTGTCGTAATGTCTTCTTAAATCTTCAAAACTTCTCAATGGATTTTGATCCGGTTTTTTTAATAGATAGAGTGACATATATCATGATTATCATCGCTTTTTGTTCCCACTACATTTAACAATGACACTTCTGAGTGAGATAATGAGAAAACCATGTTAATTACTTCAATATTAACAATACATTATAAACTGTTTCAGGTACAAGAAGAAGAAATACCATTTAAAACGGCTATGGGCAAGAATATTTATAATATGATTTTTGAACAGAAGTAAGTATTTATTCAAACATTATTTTGGATTACATTATTATTGAGTAGACAAATATTAACATCATACTAGTTGACTCCCCGCGGTTTCGCCCGCGTTCCCGGGGATCTTCAATTTTCCAGGTTATAAACTATCTGTGTTCCAAATTTCATCTAAATCCATTTGATAGTTTTTGCATGAAAGTGTAACAAATATTCATACTCCAACTATCGCATTTATAATATTTGTGGGATGAAAACAGTTTCCTACAATTTCACAACAAATTGCACAACACAAGCATATCTATCCTTAAATTTGATATTTTTTAAACATGTGTATCCATTATGATATTTTGTCTGTCATGTCTGCCATTCTGAATTTAGTCTCATATACTACACATTATACTATTACACTATACTACATATACTGCTTGAAGTACTGCGAGACTTGCGTGATAGGATTAATATTAATTTTAATTTAGTATTGTTGATCTCATGTTTTTATTGAATTTTTATTCAATATAATGTACCTTATTAGTATTACTGGCGAAAGCCGTTCTAATTATAAATAAATACAGTATGCTCATATACATTGCAGAAACAAGAAGGTGTCTCGTAACGAGTTGTTCGCGGCCGGTCGGATGGCGTATGTGGTAGAGTTGGAGGAGGAGGGAACTATAGACAGCGACATACCGACGACCCTCACGCGGAGTAAGGCGGATGTGCCGCAACCAGACGAGAGGAGCTCCGCCTCCACCGCCAACGATGTCGTACTCGATAAACTGTCGCAGATATTCTCGTATCTGAGACACGGAAGGCATAGAAAATTGAAAAAGACTAAGGTAATTTGGTGTTTTTTTCTTTATTTTATTAGACATGCTTCATACAGGATGTTGCCAAGGTGCCTAGAAGAAACCTATTCATTGTAGCCTCGAAAATTCCCATATTGATATTTTATAAACGAGATAATTATTCTATATCTTTACTTGAAAATGGTAAACTTTCATACCAACTTTGCACCCCCGGTTTACCCCCTGAATATTCATAAGTCCTTTCTTTGTGTTTTTCTACATTATAAATGTAATCCCTGAGTCAGTCGAGTTCTCATTTTATTTATGACATAGATTTTGTATTTCTGAATACATATGATTTTACAACCCAGATCGAAATGTTTTATATTATATACTTTTTGATTTTATTTCTTTAAAATTATTATATACACTTTAATTCCAAAGTAAAAATAAATAACATTGTAATAAACGTATACAGGATAAAACGACAGAGAAGGGTCGCAACGATGACAGTATATACGGTGAAATAGGGGAGTACATGCCGGCCGACCGCCGCGCCGACCGCAGGGACGACCGTCCGCGATCCGGGTACTTCGACAAGCCACTAGACACTGACAAGGAGGAAGGTAAGACTATATATTATGAGAAAACATTTAAAAGTTCAACAATATGTATGTCAGAAGTGTTTGTAAGAAACAAAAGATTGTTCATCCTATGAATTATTAGACTCGGGCAGTGTAAAGTAACGCATTGTGAATTAAACTATTTGGATATATTTATTCCATATTATTGAGTTTTTAATAAAGTGTGGGACTCTATGTGTGTTGTATACGGGTATCAGCTTGACAAATTAATGTAAAATATTTTTAGTTTGTCTACTTCTCAGGAGAACCTACCAAGTAATTACAGGAAGTGGTGTAACCAACTATTTACCAATTGGTAAATACCAAGTATAAGAGTGTGACTGATTATAAATTCAAGTGAAGTCTTATTCGAGTAGCAATATCTTCATATTTATTAAAAAAATAGGTCCTGGACCTCTACCAAGGCGCACACCGGCGACGGCGGAAGAGCGAGACAAACGGTCAGCGGCACTGCTCTCGAGACTGGCGGCCGAACCCGAAGGCTACGCCGAGTGTTACCCGGGTCTTCGGGAAATGGACGACGCGATCGACGACTCTGATGATGAAGTGGATTACACCAAGATGGATGCTGGCAATAAGAAAGGCCCTATAGGTGAGTGTTATGAATTTATGAAATATTTTCAGTACATATGAAGTATTTATTTACGTCCCTAATATGTACAAACATGTACAACCTATGTACAACCTTACAAACTTAGCAATATTGCTACCTGTCTCGAGATAAATGATTTTAATATTTTGGCAACACGGCTCGACCGCTCAACATTTAATGTGTCCTTAAGAAAAAAAAATTCTATATTGCTGTTCTTGAATCTCATTCGTTCATTTACTAATTAGACCAATTTAAATGCATATTGAAAGATATAACCAATTTTTTATTTTGAATTGAATGAAATGTCATATTATTTTATTTCAAGTAGTCGGACAAATAACTACTATGGCTAATGGGAAATCAAAACTTTAAAAATTTCTTATAAGAATTCGTCTAAAGATGTAGTCTATATACATCTTAGTTAACCACCTCTAATCAAAAACCGTAATAAGTAAACAACCCTTAACTCTGACTCTATAGGCCGATGGGACTTCGACACACAAGAAGAATACTCAGCATATATGAGTAGCAAGGAAGCGCTTCCTAAAGCTGCCTTCCAATACGGTGTCAAGACACAAGATGGCCGCAAGACAAGGAAGACCAAAGATAAGAGTGAGAAGGCAGAACTTGATAGGGAATGGCAGCAGGTATTTATATGTATTACTATTATAACCTGATACAAAATGTAATTTACTACCAATACAAAGCCTTACAGTAGGTTTTACACTCAAGGATGCATAGAATAGAATAATCTTTACTGTGTGACTATATTGGACTAACAGTCTATTCATAACGGCCATACAATATTAATACATAATTAATATTAATTCTATAAATATAAATATAAAAAGGCTAGTGAAATTACTAAAGCTGTGAATGAAATATATTGTCATAATTATTAGCGTTTATCTTCTAGACTGGTTGTCTAAAAATTGTAGTCTTATCATTGTAGTTCTTTATCATCATATATTGTGGACCACAATTTGTGGTGTCCATGTTTACTGATTACTTTAATTAATATCTAATAATGTTAATAATATTTTTAATTAAATTCTTTGACATTTTCGGATTTTTCTAATTGAGTAATAGGTATCTCTAATCAATTTGGTAATTATGTAACGGAAAAATTTAAGTTATTTTTTTATTTCAGATACAAAACATAATACAAAAGCGAAAAGTCCCGCACCACAGCGATGAGCCGAATTTCAAAGTGTCTAAATATTAGCGAGACTAGCAAATATTTACCTTAGATTAAGGTTAAAAATATACAAATATGATTTCTAATGTGTTGTACACTTGTATGGAAACGAGTTTTATAAGTTTAATAAGTAAAATGCGTGAAGTGTCTTGTCTACTCTATGTAATCGTACATAGGAGTTAAGTGGGTAATTGTACATAATATTTTACATTAAATATGGAAGTAATATATGTTTTTTCTTGTCTTGGTTTGAATGATAATCTGAATTCTATATAATATATATTTTTCTACACTCAATCATTGTATCATATACCTCATTGTTGTTAAACATATTCGTGGCATCCCTAGGAGCAGTAAGTATTTTATCATAAACGGCGCAAATTAATGAATCATAGTAAAGCTTCAATATGTTTATGAATAAAATAGATGTCTGCAGATATTTCTACTTCATACATCATACTTTTATGGTCTTCAAATATCAGCTATCTAATGTCGGCCGTAGGCTACTTACTAGCTATATAACTTATTTGGAGTTCGCTGAATGGGAACATAATGGATAACGTTAACAATACTTACTGTTTTCATACTCTAAGGAATCTACCTGTAAGCAGGTAAGGCGTTTTTTTACTACCATCCCTTAGTATATTTCAAAGACATCGCAATAATACTTATGTACTTTTTCTAGATGTATCGGGAAGTTATTTAAAATCATGTATAAACAATCAATTATTTTCAACTTCTGCGCGTGGGAAATAGATACCATTCAGTTTAGGAATGTAAATGTCGACTTTGAATTGTAATTGTGATTTCATGATGAATTTAATCGGAATTATATTTTAATGGTACTAAAGAATGTTGTTAATTAGGCGTTAATTATGATAATTACATAACATCGTTTCAATTATCTAGTAAACGTTAATGGCTTTAAGTATCCGCTTAAGAGGAACTTAGTTATTTTAAAACAGCGAACCTTCAATCTAAATTATCGACAGGTACCTACCTACCTACTCCCGGGATATCAACTCATTTCATTTTTCCTTACCAAAGCAGAAACTGTTTGCATATTAAAATGCATTTATCAATATTGATAGAAATGATCTCCCAACGGTCAACCGACCTTCAGATTTCACTACACCAAGGCAAAGTGTGACATTCCGTCACGTAGATGATGTGGTGCGGTGACGCGTCGGTCGAGAGAAATGCGGCCGAATTCGCGACGATTCGTTTGACACAATGCCGGTTCATCGGCACATCGCATCGGCAAGGCGCTATCCATCTACCTAGCCATACCCCATACCCGTTCGCGGAGGCATGTACCTAGTGTGGTGTAGTGTAGCCGTAGGTAGGCATCCTCACAGGTGCGTAAGCGCAGCGCAGGTATTGCCGCCTGCCCCCGCGCCGCCCCGTCGACACTCCGCCAGCCGCCAGCCGCCAGTCCACACCGCGCCCGCCCGCACCGCGAGCCGTGACCGGCCATCTTGAATTCCACTCGCTCAGATCCGCGCCCGCGTCGCGGCCACCGCACGTACCTGCCGCCGGCCGAACAATAACGTGTAGTAATCAGTGTTTCCAAGTGATTTAGTGTCATGTTGTGATAGTGCATTATCGAAATGGAGTCGACGCCGATTTGTCGGTGCCGCGTGCTGTATCTCGGCTCCGCAGTGCCGCAGCAGAGCAAGGACGGCCTCCAAGGCATCCAGGAACCTTTGCGCGAGTTGTATCCGGAAAAGGGAGCGACGAGCGGCGGCATAGACTCGTGGCTGTCGGTCTGGTCGAACGGAATCTTACTGGAGAATGTGGACGAGAGCGGGTCTCGAGTGGCGAGGTTTTTTCCTATATCGAGCCTTCATTACTGTGCGGCCGTGCGCCGGGTGACCGTCGAGGGCGCACCGAGGTTTTTACCTTTGGACTCGCCCTTCGCCCGGGCGCCGGCGCCGCGACGTCCCCCTTTATTCGCGGCGGTGTTGCGCCGTACCCAAGGAATCAAAGTGCTGGAATGTCACGCCTTCATCTGCCGCCGGGAGGCAGCCGCAAATGCGCTAGTCAGATGTTGTTTCCACGCGTACGCTGACAGTTCGTACGCAAAGCGTTTAGAAGCAGAACGTTCACCGAATCAACTACCTCCCGAGCCCGATGAAGAGTTGGAAGTTTACGATGGAGATGAAAATCACAAAGTGTGGGTCGGAGAAGTGGATCGCGACGATGCAAGCGATGACATCCCGCACCCAGCGCGAGCGCCGCGACCTCGACAGATAACCCGGCCGGCTTCTGTGCCCCCGCCGCCACCACCGCCCGAGGAGCCTAAAAAGAAAACATCCACAACGAAAAAAACAAAGAAAAAGTCATCCGCATCGGCTGATGAGTTATATGCCACCATGCCCGGCCCGGCGCCGATGATGAATGGCAGGTCGTTGGGGCGAGCTCCGCCGGCGTGGGCGGCTGCGCATCCCATGGTGCTGATGGCGCACCCGGCGGCGACGCTGCCGCACGCTCGCGCCGCCACGCTGGCTCACCGGGGCCGTGTCCCGGCAGCACTAGCGCCAGGAGCCTATCCTCCCGGATCGATGGCCAGAGGTCGCCTGCAGTACGCTACGGTAGACCCTCGGCGTTCGAAACCTCCACCGCCGCCAGCTATGAAGGCCGCTCAGAGTATGACGGGGCTGGAAGCCGTAGAAGACGCCGGTGGCATATACAGGAAGAAAGGCCATTTAAATGAACGTGCGTTTTCATACAGCATAAGGCAGGAACACAGGAGTCGATCGCATGGATCTCTTGCTAATCTAAAATTCGCTGCTCCACCTGAGGTAAGAAAATACATATCTTTTATATGCTAACTATAGATTGCTACGTTGTTGAAAAAATATGAATCAACATTCTAATGTCGATGACACGTACCTAATGTCAGTCTGAGGTATGCAAAAATTATAAACTAATTGATGTACCTAACCCTCATGGTATAAACGACGATACCACAATTTTATCAGTTGTGGCTGGCTGATATATAGAATTATCGCGGTTTGGAAAGACCACCCTGTGGCGTGAATTGATAATGTATTCCATATATAAATAACAGTTTTGTAAATAAGTCTATCAGTTGTATAAACATTGAACTAGCAAGTTCTTAGGTACCTAGTTGGATTCCTATAAATTGTTTAACATTTTTTTTCTTGTCCTACCTAATGTCTCCTTCTGAAACCCAGTGGTGGGAGGCTATATCTCCAAACTACAATACAAATGTGGATAAGAGTTTTCCATATGCAGAACTGCCGTATATTGGTGAAAACAAATTAGTTAAAATACCATTGTTCGGTTTAGTGAACCATGTCGATTATTGGGGTGAAGGCAGGATCGTTACATCAGCTGGCGTAGCCGGGTTCCCTGACTGTTACAATGTCAACCTTCAATACCAACTAATCACAAGGGGACCCGACGCTGGCAAAAGGATACCGAATAGAGTACCCGTTGAAAGTATTGCCGATTGCGACTCGAGCAGCTACATCAAAGACAACTCTGTAGCAATCGTCACTGTAATGGGGACGAGCATTAACGCGACCTGCGCTGATGACATAGCTCGAATGGTTAGCGACGTAGATGGAAAAGTGGTCCTGTATGGGTTTGAAGACGATTCATGGGTTGTCCAATATCTAAAACGACGTCTACAAGCTAAGAATATTATCTTCTGCCCTGGTTACCAGTTAACGTCGGCACTATCGGAAATAACTTTATATAAAACACGAATTGTTTATTTAAATACAAAGGAAATTAAACAGGAATTGTACAATTGCGTCTCAGCGCGTGCATTCGATAGAGCAGTGATTATAAGCAAGGCCCTAGAGGAGGGTGACTACGGTTCGCTCATAAACGAAACTGTAATGAAATTATTTACAGATGAAGTAATAAACACCATAGGATACGCTTACAAACTTTGGCATAGTAATGCGAGGGACCTTGTTGTGAATTACTTTCCTGAATCAATCAATTTGATACTAAATGACGCTCATGTAAAAATTATAAACAAAAAAAACGGTTTGGCTCTTAAATTGGACGTGAATAAAGATAGGTACGATGACAGACTAGCGTGGGGCGACGGCTATAATAGACCCGTAAATAGGTTGTCCTGGAAGTTGATACCCGTTTGGGAGCAAAATATGGTGTATTATAAAATTTATAACATCGATACTAATATGTATTTAAAATTAGATGTCCATGTAGATAGTTATGGTGACAGACAAGCATGGGGTTCGTATAATTCTAACGAGAAAAGGCATCTGTGGTCTCTAGTACCGACGAAATATAACGATGATTTGCTTTTCTTCATAGTTAATCATCAATACAATCAAGGTCTAAAGCTGGATGCCAACACGGACTCGTATAACGATAGGCTTCTTTGGGGAAATTCTGCACCTGTTTACGGAAATCCAGGATATTTCGGTTGGTTCATAAGATCGTTGCATTAATTTATGTACAAGAATGCGACGTAAGAATATGTATCCTTAACTTTCATTAAGCAATATGTTCTTAAACAAATCAGTTACATACATTGACTTGTTAATTTTACACTATGCATAGAATTAAATAATATTTATCTGCCTAAAATTGCTTATATTTTATATCAATTTTTTGAAACCAACATGTACACAATTTTTTACTTATTCCTTAAAATTTTAACCTATACATAAATAATCGTAAGAACTAATGGATTATCAGAAGTATGTATTAGGTCTTGTGAGAAACAGAGTTGGTGGGTGGGCCTCTTATGCAACAAGCGAGAGCCTCTGTTTTACATGTTGGCTACCTAGCTATAAATATGCAGTTATTCGTATAAAAATGTGTATGTTCTATGGTTGCCATCGGGACGGTGCCGCATGCCGGTGTGCGGTTACGTATATTAAGGAACTAGTCGTCACACGCAGTCAAACCAGTTAGAAATGTCGTTACTGAACTGATGCAACTGTGTTCCCGATTGAAGTATCGACCACAGTATACGCAATCTCTCAGCGCAGCGGGGACATTTTTCCGAGATGAATATAAGCCGGTGTATTAGTTGTAACGTTTTCCGTATACAATTTCTTTGCTCTCAATATGCATTGATTAATCTTTCATAATGTTTATTCGTAGTGAGATATGTAGTGCTATAAATACTTCCCCTAATGATTCTTACAATGTGTGAAGAAAACATTGATTGATTTCAATCATTAGCTTCTAATTCTGAAATGAATCTAATGTTTTGATAATTGTAATGATAGGAAAATTATACTGAAGGAAGTTTGTACTTAGATATTGTCTAAGCCTACCTCTTTCTACAACTATAAAATAAGAGGATATATTCTATCAGTTATTAAATCGCAATCGAGGGTAATGCATGGATGGACTGTAATTAGGTAGGTAATATATGAATTAAAAATAATTCTCGGTTTTCAAATGGCATTTACTCTGATTAATGATGATTTTATAATAGTAAGAATTCAACACAAGCCACTAGTCTCGCTCTAAGGATCGACGGTCTAAGCAATTAATGTGTCCATTTTTTTTATTAAATTGAAATAGTGTTTGTCACGAAACTTGGTTAATTGACAAGGCTGGTAACATTAATAACTTTCACTCAGTGATTTCAGCGTTCCTAAGGAAGCCTTGACCTTGTATATTTTTTTGACATATTTTTATTGGTACATTTCAAGATTATTCAATGATCTATCGGAATTTGGAGTATTCTTATAATGCCGCATTCCAAAACATTTCTTAGTTTGATGTTTTATCTATATATTATATAACATCCTATAGTTACTCTATCAATTATATATATTTTATATTAAGTTGGACACATCCCTATCTTCCAGGAAAAATGAAAATACCTTGAGGAATTTATTGTTCGAACGGGAGTAACTGGGTTAAGTTATGTTTTAAGTACTTTATTTTCGTCTCAAATAGTTATTCAAAAGACTTGAAAAAATAATGTAGAAATACATTCACAATAGACACAACGTAAATAGAATTCCGAACAGCTAATTTGTTGCAACATCAATAAAGTGGCATTGCTAGAAATAAACACGTAAGTATACACAACAGCTGTAAAGATGAAGTCTAGCTTATTACATTGCAAAGTAATTTTGTGAGCATTAAATAATTATGTATGAGCTCACCAGCTTACGTCAGATGTATGCAAGAAGTTTCTTTATTATTTGTAGTCAGATATGTTTATATTTAGTTGTGATCGATACTGTATAGTTTTGCTTTTTTTGTCAAAATGATTAAATGCCTGCTGAGCGCGTTGAAGTCTTTTGCACCGCAAAGTATTGATGACTTTGATTAGTAAATAGATACCCTAGCTGTATCGTTATAAAGTCTATTTTAGGTCAATATCAATGGAGACTCATTCCGTATATTGGTTAATAATAATAAATAACATGAATCTATTAGAATAGATGGTAAATGCGCTCAATATTTTTAGTACGTCACTTTGTTAAACAATATCGAACTGGGGTTTTGTATAATAATGAAAAAACGACACAAATTTAACAAAATTATTCAACGACATACCAACAGTGCTCTTCAAACTTGTTTTGCTAATGTTGTAACGAAAATCATCTTCAATAAAAAAAATCAATGCCAATAACAAATCTGCAGTTATTTAATAATTTTCACAATACATATATTGTTATCCAATTTGTATGCAAATAAACATATTGAATCCAGTTTTGTAGCATAGAGCATTGCGTAGAAAATTAAGCATTCGATAAGAACCCGAAGGTATTGTAGGTGCCCCTACCATGTGTAGTAGCAATGACGTCACCGCAGAGCGGGACAAAAAGCGAATTGTAACTGACTAAGGTCAGTCGCCCAGCGTACCGTCTAAGGTCTAGACTATAGAGCTCTGTGTAACTTTGTATTACGGTTAAATGTCTGAAATATATACGCCCTTCATATAGTTATCAGTAACAGTGACTTTTATTTACAACCTTTGGGATGGAGTCAAGTGACGGCGGGAGTGAGATTCCACAGTGGTGACCCCGAAAGAGAGCACGTGTTTTAAGTGAAAACAACTCAACTACCTAGTGCGGAAGCGGCAACATCGGGCTTCCTGCCTCTCTTCTTCCTTCCGTCTTCGCCCGCAGCCTACGGCCACGCGTTCGTACTCCTAGCAAATCATACGTAACCGGAATGAATCCCCAAATCTCATCAGCACCACCGCAACAACAGCCTAAGGTACCTGTAGCTGACAGTAAAGATACAGCAGGAATAAGCATGTCCGCCGATCTAGCACAGATTAGCGTGGCCTCAAAAATACCGGAATTTTGGACCCAGATGCCAGGGCTCTGGTTTGCGCAGTTCGAAGCAATAATCTCGTCACAGAAGCAAGGAGATGAGTCAAAATATAACTTGGTGGTTTCTAAATTAAACAGAGAGGCACTGCAACAAATAAGTGACATATTGCTCTCCCCTCCAGAGACAGATAAGTATAGAACCGTTAAGGAAAGACTCATAACAGCGTTCGAGGAAAGTGCCGAACGGCAATTTCAACGCCTGGTAAGCGAGCTAGATTTAGGTACTCAGAAACCTACACAACTACTACGCAAAATGAGAGACCTTGGTAAAGCAGCTCAAGTGTCGGAACAGACACTAAAGAACCTATGGCTTTCAAGACTACCATCCACAGTGCGAGCGGTCATAGCAGTTTCCACAGACGAAAACCTTGAAAATCTAGCCAAGGTTGCCGACAAGATCATGGAATCGATCAGCAATAACGGAACGATAGCGGAGGTAAGCAGCCAGGCAACCTCCTCAAGTAACACGGTCCTCTCAGAATTACTCACGCAGGTGCACAAACTCACCCTAGACATAGCTGAAATAAAAGGACAAAATCAACGACGCCAAAGCCGGCCATTCAGGAGAGGAAGCTTCAATAGGTCAAGGTCAAACTCACGATACGACGAGCAAGGCGGTCTATGCTTTTACCATGGAAGATTCAAACGGTATGCGCGCAACTGTGTGCAGCCGTGTGCCTGGAAAAACAAACAAAACAGCGACACCAACGGGCGGAACAGCAGCCAGCAGGGAAACTGAGTGAGGTACACTCTGAGACGGCGGAACAGGTACCTTTTCGGAATCACCGTCTTTTAATTAGCGATAGTAAAAATAACTTGCATTTTTTGGTAGACACCGGGGCTCATATTTCAGTGTTGCCGTATCAGCATTACAAGTACAAAAACATATAGTGTAGAGAAAAAGGAAGAAGAGATTGTGATAGCGCAAAATGGCGCGAACAATGCTTCGAATCAGCGTTTAGAGTACAGAATTCACACTTTTGAAATAGTAGTTAAGTTGTGGCATCTATCATATTTTTAGCAATCTTTAGTTTAAAATGTATTAATCATTGTTTCCATTCCTACTTGTTATAATCTAAGTATCATAATGCAAACAATTGTAAAATGAACACCTGCTGGCAATGTTACTGTGTAATGCAACATGATATGACTCTTAATAATAACAACTGTACTATGAAACAATGTATTTGCTTATCTGCAATTCTAGATTAAGACATCGGGTACTTGTACTATGCAGGGTGATATTATGTATTATTAAAAGGATCATAAAAAAAAAAGATTTTTTTCTTTAGTAATTGTTTTAAAAAAGGGGGGGATGACTGTAGGTGCCCCTACCATGTGTAGTAGCAATGACGTCACCGCAGAGCGGGACAAAAAGCGAATTGTAACTGACTAAGGTCAGTCGCCCAGCGTACCGTCTAAGGTCTAGACTATAGAGCTCTGTGTAACTTTGTATTACGGTTAAATGTCTGAAATATATACGCCCTTCATATAGTTATCAGTAACAGTGACTTTTATTTACAACCTTTGGGATGGAGTCAAGTGACGGCGGGAGTGAGATTCCACAGTATTAAATATATGCAGTCGTCATTATCTCCATTAAACTAGATTTATTTTGTCTGAAAATTTCTAAACTTTATTGTAACTATCTATGTAAGTTTGTTTAGCAAGTAGTATGTATATTTATGTAAATTGTACAATAATAAGTATATCACATACATGACTATTACAGTTACAAGCTCTACTTAATTAAGGCCTATGCCTATTCCTTATTTAGTGTCGGCTCTATTAGTTATGCCCATCCATTTAAAATATTATAGGTAGGTAGGTATATACTTTCCGTGGTAGTACAATATTCGAACTCTGTCTTACCATCCGTGATATATTTAATAAAAGCTATAAAAACAGTTAATTCAAAGCCTCTTACGATATATTTTTTTACTCAAATCCCAAGCCACAGTTACAGAGCACTAGTTTACTTAAAACAGAATGATTCAACAACGCGTGTGACCGTCTCCTATTGTAGTCTTTACAAACTTACTCATATACGTTTGATTAATAGATAATCAACCTTATCTCTTTGACATAGCGATCGTGGTAGTGATATAGTTCAGTTGGTTTGTTTAGTCCCACGCAGGGCGGCCGCTTGTCGACAACGGTCAATGCTTCTTAGTATATAAGTAAGTCAAGTAGAGTTCACAAATATGCCTGTGTCACAGAATGGTTATTGACCATTCTGTCTACGATGTTGCAAAATCTTCAGTTATTAACAAACGATTTTCGAATTAACATGACCTACCTAGTATTGAGTTAATTGGGTAATAATGTTAATTGCATTTTTCACTAATAATAACCAGTATATGTACGCTACTTTGGAGGAACTTTTCTCATCTTCAAAATCGTAAGAATCTTAACGATGCGCCGTTGCTCGGTTGTTTATTTATCTCGACAAATTATTTGAACAAGGCATTGATCTTTTCATGGAAGGCTTTAGATCCACACATTGTTAACGAGAACGCAAAAGCATTTGGGGAAGCCTTGAACTTTTATTTAAAGGTCGTTAAGCAAGTACACAATGGGCTCTGTCAGTTTCAGTAATGAAGCAAAAATCTTTTGAAATTCAGATGGCACTGCATAGTTGACGTGACAAAGGCGATGAATAATGTAGCCGTTACTTTTAATTATGCATTGTCTCGTAATATTCCTAAGGACCTTGAGGTGAGGTCTCAAATTCACGTGTATAGAATTTTGTGCTCCTTAAACAAATGGTTCAAATTATATGGGTCACGTTCATCGTACGAATTAAATCGTCTCACAATGAGAGTTATTAGCTGATAAACAAGCTATTGTTTTTCATTTTCGTTCCACTTGAGTCGTTGCATCCATATGCATAATTTGCAACGGACGGACAAACGCTCTTACTATTCAACACAATTATAAACAAAACAATAGACATACACATGGATCTGTTGTTTCCGAAAATGGTTACTATAATTAGTTTCCGTCCTAGTATATACGGCTTTATAGATTTGTGATGGTAACGTTCAATACCGTGTGTTAAAATATATAAATAAAGATATTTATTTATTTATTTTTTTGTTGGGGGACCACACAGACTCACAAAATTTGGAGGAGAAATTTAACATAAAAAATAGGTGAGCCATTTACAGGTCCTCGCTTATAGATACATAATATATATTTAAATCGTTACTATTATATAAAATTAAATCTATATCAATCTATAGGTAGCATCTATATGAATTTGTAGTACCCACGTCTAGAGAGCCAGTTTTTTTTGCACGCAAACTTTAGCTACATAACTATTTACATATACAAATAAAAAATAAATGTACCAGATATTCATGTATATCTAATCTATATATAGTTGCCTAAGGTCACTGCTCTGTGCAAACTTACAAAGGAGGTTTAGTAACTTGCAAGTTGTATCTACTCTACATCTACCTACTTTGCTATTATATTTACGTCGATTCTAAATGCGGTGTCGAGTGCCGGCTTAGGACTAGACGGGGTTATACCACCGATCCCATTTAAATGATCTATGTACTTTGAAAGTGATAAATATGTATACAGAAGCTAAAATGTGTTTTTTGTTTTGACTTAAAGGCAAGCTATATTTAACAGTCTTTTAAATACGATTTTTTTTGAAAGACTACATTATCTTTTCTTGGATATTTGGTGCATGTATAACTAAATGACAAGTCACGACCTGACTTAGTTGCATGCAAAACTTTAAGGTTCTTCATGCAATATTTTTTACCGAAGGCATGCTAATGTGTCAGTCAGTAAAACATCTCTTCAATATGTATAAAAGAAACTTGTTATGTATAGAATATGAAGCTACGTATTTTTTACGTTTTAACAGGAGATGACGTAATGTTTTGTAATAAGAAATATCTTTGGATCTTCACAAATCACTCGCAGTAACTTGTACCCAACCAAACACATTTTGATAACTAAAAATCAATATATGTATACTTATTGTAAGATATTTAAATATATTCGTTGAGATAAGAGCATTGACCTAGCGACTTGAAATATATATACCTAAGTATGTGTTATTCTCAATAAGGTTTAGTGAATCAGAACCACGACTACATAGACCTACGAGTATTTATTAACAGTTACAAATTGCCATTTTGTACTAGCCATGAGTTCTACATAACAAATGTGCGTATCATATACTTTTCGTGGTTCAATTAACGATAGTTAACGGATCGCCGTGTCAACGGTCTCGAGTAATCAATATAGCGGACTCACTGACACACCTGCATAGTCTCGTGTGTTCTTTTAACTACCTCCATGTACTGGCGGCTAACATAGCACTACTTATACATAATATTTTTGAGGATAAGCAATATTTACTCGTTAAATATATAAAGAAACTAACGACTATGGGACCAGTGCAACCGTATTTTCTTAAAATTCTAAACGTAACTCAGAGTAACAGTCTCTGCCATTGATATAAACATTATAAAAACCAAAGAGCCTATTGCTGAAGGGACTGGCAAAAAACATGGAACGTTTTTAGAATTTGTTAAATTTTTAAGTGTGATTGAGAGTTTTACTCAAATTTAGCAGATAGATCAGTGGGTTTGGCGGCAACTTAACCGTAAAACGCACTGTTCATTAGGGTGTATAATAAACATATTTACATAAGAATACCTTGGCTTTTAACGATTCCGAATCCCGTTCCAACATGGATTTGCTTTTGACAAGTTGGTTTACGAGCATTACTTGCATTACAACCAAGAGTACCGTACCTACTGTTTTAGCAAAAATACGTCAATGCCAAATATCAAATTAAATATATTATGTTATATAGCGTAACAAATAGAACGAAAAATTTTTACACGAAATTTCATAAGTCTAATGTTTCGAAATAATTCTGTACAGATACGAAATACATTTGAAACGGTTGGAACTATCAAAAATATTCTACTACTATTGCGACTGTAAGCAACAACACAATCAATGGATCCCTAATAATGACAACAAACGTAAAATAAAGTTCGGAATTAACGCTATCAAAACCTATAAATAATTTACAACGTCTTATTGACTCAAACTTTTACGTTGTCTTGTATCTAGCTTCCGAGAGTTGCAGTCATAAGATTAATCGTATCGTAAGATTGCATTCGGCAGCATATTACAGTGGATTTTTCACGTCATTCAGTAAAAATGTCTGCACGTTAAATATGATTCGCTGTCACTTTCGCGCGTTAACGGGACAGGCTGGCTGCGCCCGCGCCGCCGCGCCGCGCCGCGCCGTTCAACTGCAAATTCCTCATAATGGAGGAACTGATTGCGAAAATGGTTACGTGCAAGCTTGCTACATCAAGCTTGTGAGCTGAGGACTCTTGGGAAAAAATCACTGACTTGTGGAATTGATCGTAATACTAAAATATAGGTAGGTATTCGATTGACAAGTAATATGAGCAGTCTTGTTTCGAGGAATGTTTTGGGTGTGGTCGCACTTTGATTAGCTGATGATGAATATAAATGGTAACGTGATATATATAAACGTGTTAAGACATTTTCGATTTATTTCAATCATGGGCTTCGTCAATTAAATATATTGTATTGGTATTACTGTTTTCTATTTATTACTAAGCCTTGTAGGTACAGAGCCATCTTGTTGGTCAATAAATAGTAAATGCACAATTGCATGTAAGTATAAGTATGATAATTTACTATCTTACATTAATAATTTCCCATAACTCATGTTGCTAAACTGATAGAATAGTATTCCATAGAAATATTCGAAAGAGAACTTTAACTTGTTAATAATACGGTTGTTTTTAGTTGAATTGACTTTATCATCATGTGAGCGCAGCGTATAACGTAGACGAGTTTTGCTGGCGCATGCGTGGTTGCGCAACTTGATCTAGCTGAGATCTAGCCTTATAAGTTACGTGTTGATTATGCACTGAGTTTATCACAAATATTTCTAAGCGAATGATACTTATTCCGATAATATTTTAACATAATGTTTGTTTTATCGTCAAAAGTAGATAAAAGTGGGTATAAATGAAAATAAACGATGATTTACATGAACACTTTAATGTGAATACTTAGATATAAAATAAATGCAACATTTTTCATATTGTACCAAGAATGGATGCGAATTGAATCTATGCTAATGAATGCATCGATAATAATGATTGCCAATTTCCTTTAGCATATCCTTATCCGTTTCGATTTCATGCATTGCAATAGGTACTATTAAAAGTTTCTAAATGTTTTATATCAACCTTAATTGTTCGATTAATTTATACACGCTATATTTTTAAGTTATGGCGAAACGATTTCTTTACATAATTTCTGTAAAATCATAGAATAATAAGATGATTGTCCACAAGGGTAGTTATACATTCATATCTCACGATACCAATAAAATTCGTTTTCATTAAAACTGACGACATTGTGTGCATTACGATGACTGTGTTCATATAATGGAACATTACTTAATTACTCCGCAAATTGTAGACACGCTTTAACGGCATATTTCAATCCATTAACTGTTATGCAATTACGACTATATTTGTTAATTAAACAGCCATAAATACATTAGCTTAATATTATATTGAATATCACTTTAATTGTTTTAATTTTCCGAATATAACGAAATAACTGTCGTAGAAAATCTGGTTCAACGAGGAACATGATTCGTGACCTTGGCGCCCCTAAAATAGGCTTCACAACAACTTCATGAATACGAGCGTATTATATGTAGGCTGTAAAGTACGTAAATGCAAATGTCACGCAAGTGGCACGCCGATTGGAATGCGGGTTTCGAACGAACCCGCTGCGTTCCGAATACTATAGCTTGCAGCCGACTCTGTACACGCGAGACAAACGATTTTAACCTTTATTTATATAGAAATATAACTGAAACAAACTGTTCATGCCGATAGGCGGTGGAATAAGGAGTTGCAAAAGAAATTACTGACCTTTGGTACTCAAAGTTAAGGTGTTCTATGATTATTTTTAACCGTTTACTGATATTTCATTCTATGTTCTTAATTAAACCTTTTTATTTATGCTTTAGGATGGGAATCATTTCTGGCTATTAATACTTTGCAATGCGAATACGAAGTAAACTTGTTAATAAGTAGTCACATACGCACCTGTTCTGCTATTTATAAATTACTTGAATAAATATAAGAGGTACCTAAGTACTTTGATTTATAAAATGTCTTAAAGTAAATTACCCTGGTTTTGCGGCTTTACTGATCTACTGTTATTATTAAATATTTAACTATAAGCCTTATTTTTATCCTAGTCTTATAATACCTTTAAATGTTTAATAACTGGATAAGCAAATTTCAAAATCTTAGAGGTATGTACAATATGATGTAGAACGAAGTTCCAGTAGTATAGAGTACCTACTACCTGTCCTGTCATTCCACACAAAACTAGATCCACAAGATTTCTATCCAATTGAGAATCTTACACAATAAAAACAACATTTTATTCAAATTATTTTTCTGGTTTAAACGCAATTAAAACTCCGAATAAAATGTTTCTCATGTAAGGCTTGCGTGTTTTTTCTAAATTATGATAACATTTTTTAAATCGTTTAGTATCTATGGATTCATATTAATTTATTTTTGTGTTAACTGTCCAGTTGTAAGTACTAGTCAAGATTATATATATAGTACATAAACATACAAGTTCTACTGCCTTAGTATTATATTCAGGTAAATGGCAATGTAACGTTGTACCCGAATGATGACCGATGTAAATAGAGGTAGATAGGTTTGGAAAATGCGTTGGTAATGCCTCAATTTGTACCTATAAAAAACCACATTAAATGGCCCTTAGAATTATATAAAAATTTGGTCAATGCTTGGTTACATAACTTGAATCCCTTTTATTGTGATCGGAGAACATTATGCCTTATATAGAACACTATGGATAGTAGATAACTATGTCAACATCGCATTATTATAGACATTGCCATTGCGGTTTCCAAAAACAACTTCGCGATTTCTGAAGTAATTGACCAGTTGAGAAATATTTTCTTGCCTCAGAAGTAGGTTAAGTAATATTTTGTGAGAACATTTTTACTTTAAACGCTGCAATATAACAACCGATTCGTGATTTAATAACCGATACGTCATTACGCATAAAACTTTTTTTATGTAATCGTTTAGGTAGCATTACGAATTCTAACTTTTCCTTTTGTTTATGGGTTTTTATTTAAATGTTGTTTTCTATATCTATACTAATATTACAAAGAGTAAAGATTTGTATGTAACGAATAAACTCAAAAAGTACTGGACCGATTTTAATAATTCTTTTTTCATTAGAAAGCTACATTATCACTGAGTAACATAGGCTATATTTTATCCGTGTATTCCCACGGGAACGGAAACTACGTGGCTAGTTTACTATAAAAATGTAGGCACAATGAATCGAAAACAGAAAATGTATTGATGTTATTCACATACCTACATCAAGTTCCTCATCCTAAATGACGACGGTATTAAGGAAAATTTTGAGGTATCTACATTTTGTTGACCGCCGGCTCCGACAAGTTAACAATAAATGAAAAGTTGCAGTTATACTTAACATATTTTTAGTATTTTTTTAATTGATGTTCATCCATCATTATTAAAGTATATCTTTATTTCAGTCACATATAAACTGTACCTATCTATAGTTTCATGACAATGTAGCTGGTAATTTACCTAATAGTTCTGTTTTAACCTTCTAACAACCATTAACTGATCGATTGAGCAAGAGGCCTCGCAAACTTTCTAAATAATAGTTTATCTAACTAATTTGATTAATGAAGACACATAATGGTCTTTAAATGCTGTTTCATCGTCTCGATAACCGGTTGGAAGTTGATAGTTATCGTAGAATTCGTGAGAAAGAAAATAAACACCAAGTGAAAATTGTTACCTGGCAATGTGAAACCAACACCGTGTAATTGTTGACATGAAAACTTAAACATCTGTCCATTGATCATGAAACTGTTAACTTTTCGTAAACGATGAGGAATGAATAGGAATTATTGTTTGACCATGCGAATACAAGGGAGATTAAATAGGTTCCATCTCCGGCGAATATTATTATTCTTTCATTTAAAACTTTTTCGAGACCGGCTGTCTGCGTTCAAGGTGTGTCTCTTTCATCATTTATTATGACTCTTACATTAAAAAAGAACCGGTAATATGAGCAGTCGATATTTTATCATTCTTTTCACACAGGTGGGCTCCGGGCAGAGATAAAAAATACGCATTCTCGTGTCTTTTTCCCGGTACCGATGTATGGGGCGGGTCTATTGAATGTCAATCGGTCAGTGATCTCAGTTTTGGCGGGAGAAACTCGACAGGCGACTTTTTTGTGTGTATTTTACTTTCTCGCTGCCGCAAGACTTTGGGAGCCCATGAACGACGTGCTCGTTACAGAACAGAATCAATAAAAGTAACTAGATAAGGATTTTTTTTTCTGAATTTCGTTTCATCCAGTAAAGTTTATGTGCTCTCTTGGTTTTACTCTTCCATTTTGCCAATAGGTTCCTAACATGCGGATCGATATGTTATTTACCCATTCAACTTTATATACCAAGGACTTCCTTGTGTACTAGGACACAATTATTTCATATTTATAGATGGAATACGCAAAATGAAGGCACATTGCGTGGGTGTGTGAGCAATTCATAGCTTAGCCAGCTGATAGCGTGAAAGCTATAACCTTGAACGAGCGCAGTGTCGCACTCCTCGATGTGAATGGACAGACACTGGTGACCTACAAACGTCAGAATCGAACTGTATTCGATATTTTTCTAGCGGTATCGAGTTACCAGTTAGGTATCGTTTGCTGATGCTATGTGACATAATGTACCTATCAATTCATAGCTAAAGGGCTAGGTTTCAAATTATCTTCCGTTTGTGAAATGTGAATCTCTCAATCCAGTATCGGATTTAGGTACATATCATTCCGATGAATGTATTCAACGAATATTTTTTTTCTTAACATGTCAGGTTTATTCTACGAAATGTAAGTAAGGTAAACAACTTTACAAAAGTGGAGAACATGTATAATTTATCCATAATTACTTAGTATATTTGAGAACTCTTAATTAAAGAGTAAAGATATATGAAGTCTTGGTATGAAAACGCTCCTAGATTTTAACTAATTTGTGTATATTCATACGCAAATACATATTAAGAATTGAGACCACAGTTATCTCTCTAATGAGATTCCTTCTAAACATTACATATAGACCTATTGCTATCTGCACTGGCCTCAGCATAAATCTGAGTTGTGGCCTCAACTCAATCGATTTTATCAGAATGGTTATAAAGTTGCTATATCTATGTAACGGTCTGCTGAATAACTGAGAGACAACCGGTTAGATACATACTTCGGGCTTACAATTGGACCGGTTGCCCTAAAGTTATCCTTAACACCATAATGTGTAAGTTTTTATGACTATACAGATCTGCTCACGATTCTTGATTACGTCACATGTGTAAAAATATCCATTATGTTGGTTTTTTACATTTTAATGCTTTAATATGACTGTCATAAAGCTCTCATCTTTAATACCGCACCGCACCGGTATTAGTAAGTAAGTAGTATATAGATAACACCTTTATCAATATTGTGAAGTAAAGTCTGTCGAGAAAAATAAAAGAGTGAAAATGAGGGCGCCACTAGTAGAATGTTCATAATGAATACACTTCATGATGGAACATTTTCGTTCTACAGCAAAGAAAAGGCGAATTTTGTATATCTTTAGTCGGGCTTTACTACTACAATTTGTATTGATTGCTGCCAACGGAAGTCCAACTACAATCGAAATAAACCTTTAGTATCCATAAAACATTATGTCATAGGAATTTTAAGTAAGGAGTACGATATAATTAACATATTGAGGGGACTGTCATATAATTTCCATTCTCATTAAGCCAGCAAAACGTGTTCACGTCTCCCGACCACAAATCGTGTATTAAACATTAACGATTCATGGCCGACAGCTTTCGTCGTGAATTTATTTATTTATCGACGCCTTATGTACCTTGAGAGTGGAATGAGGAAGGGAAATTAAATGCTGCTTAGGAACCCTACGGCATTTTCTTTTACTCTTTGGATATGTTTGCATTTACATCTATCTTACTCTGGACGGTAGGCAAAATAACATATGGTTCAATTGAGTTGTCTGTGACCTCAATCGTGCCATGGTAATAATATGGCCGGAGGTTGTACCATACAATGCTATGTGGGAGCTGCAAATTCTACCGCACACTGTCGAAATATTTTTTGCTTTTTTATCCTATCTATTTCTTTGCAAGTAGAACAAAATTATCATACAAATTAAGTTACATTGCACTTCTAAAAGTATATCTAGCTCGTATCGAATTCAGCTGGATACGTGACGTACGTGTGCGCATACAAATGATTAGCACACAGTGGTGCGCATACGCAACGCAAATAGACACCGTTTGCATAGTGTTCGTAGAAAGTAAGAACTTTTCAATCAATATTTCGCATGTCAAAATCAAATATGAAAAGGTATTAGGTACTTATATAATGGGGTGTGGTCAATGACCATCATTTTCATTACAAGTGCTGGTTACTTAGGGCCATAATATATAAGACTCCACTGTAAACTTTCCTGAGCAAGGTCCATTTACAACAAGAATAGCCAAGGCTTCAGTCCACGAAACAGGATAAACTTACCGGTTCCATGACGAAAACAAGATGTTTACGTCTATAACTACAGTAAAGACTACAATATACATCGACGTATAGCGATAGACAAGAACGTTCATGTAAAACATTTGTTTAAAAACTGGTAAGAGTTAGAACTAAAGTTCGCTGCAGCGCTGTATAAAGCTGTGTCAACTAACCAAACTATTTTAAAAGATACAGCGCTAGATTGCTTAGAGTATAGTTTTCTCGCGACCAAAACGTCGTAAGCGCCGCAAATTTCATGGCGCTTACGCGTTTCGTTCAGTTAACTACACTAAGATGTCGTCCCTATAGAGTTCACACCGCAGATGTGACACATCTTTTTTACCTTCTAAACTTCATTAGAATAAAACTCGATTTCAAAATGTATTATATTAATATTAGGGGGGCCTAGTGCGGATTGGCGGACTTCACATGGCTTAAATGAGTACTCAGAGGTACGGGCCAGGGCTTGAATTAACATAAAACAATTATTCAAAATATCAAACTATCACTACTAATTAAAAACTCATTAACAATTAATCAAATTAAAACCTTTCTAAAAAAACATATCAAGTCTGTGTTCAGTTACATATTTTTACCTACAACCAGTTTTAAGGGAACATCTGCACGTTTTAGTATATGATTGTAGAATGGCGTGGTATTTAAATAGATAAATTGTTTTTCTACTCTGGAATTACGGAATTATCACCTATTAATTCACTTAAACAGGTAGTAATTTTACTTAGTTGACTACTGACTAGTTATTTTCGTCCAGGGTCTACTTTGATTCGGATTATCGTTGTTATTAACGCTGTACCGTGCGCACCCGCACTGAATGAATGTCGAAGCCACACTAAAGTCGGGTGTGGGGACTGCAGTTCAGTTGAGTTGATAAAAGCGAGTGTTCGGAACGCCCTATCTAGTACGTAGTACATATATATCGATGACAATATACAATACAGTTTTACAGTAGAAACAGACAGATATAATAACATTAGTCATATTGTATTCGTCACGACGGACTCTGTTAAAAAGAGGGTATTAAAATATTTAAATCCTCCAAATCGTGCCCATCGCATATCGACAACATTTTTTCTAATGAAACGACACGTCATCTCACCTTGACTATGTTCTAGACCCGCCATTATTACATAATCACAGAATTTGCAAATCTCTATCGAATTATGGTTTGAATATATTTGGGGAATTCCATATTCAACAATATGAATAGGTATTTGCTTCGGCCAAATAATAAATTTTACGAATGTCGTTAAATGATGTTGCTTAACATTGAAATTGGAGGTCTTTGATCTCGTGAATATAAATGTTTGACAGTGAGTTAGTTATATTTACATAATAATATATTGTTGCCAATCGTTGCCTTACAAAACTAACGATGTAATCGTGTGAAAATACCTCCAGAATATTAATAATTTATAAATATTTAGTATATATCTTACGATTGACATGTCTCCAAAGCAATGGATAGATAGCTGATGACTATTTCGTGTCATTAGAACATAATCCCAGGTGTTTATTTTGATGTGATTCTCGTATATTCTAAATTCTAAATATAAATCATTTAGAACCAAGACACTTTTATAGACAAATTATCTTCTTATATCACATCACATAATGGTATCATATCTGAAGCTAGTTTAATATTCTTTCAGCTTTTATTCAGATGTTGTTTCTTAGTTACATTATGAGCCTCATGTTTCTCAAGAGAAATCCAAGAGACAAGATCTGACATCCGCCTGGTTATTGACTCATGCCGACTGAGTCCATTCTCCGGGTTAGTCAGCTTGTGTCTAAACAGGATTTCATATAACTCGTCTTTAATGTGATAACATCAAAATAGATATGTTATTAATGCCTTTTGCGAGGTTTTTACCTATACTTAAATTACATTAATATATTATGTAAGATTATCTACATAAATCAGCGACATGTTTTCCATATTTCAGTACAAGTTAGCATGGTTTTAAAAGTAATGGTTATGGTAGATTTTATTTTCTTATCTTTAATACTACGCATTATTTTTTATTGTTTACTCATTAATCTATTCATAATAAAAATATACTCACTCCCTTTGTTCCAATTTACTAGCGCCTAACGTAACTTAAACATTCGAGCGTTATTCAATCACCTATCATTATGGTACTGGTGGTTCCCAACGTTTTCACCCGCTTTCCCGGGAATCTTAAATGTTTCCGGGATAAAAAGTATCCTATGTGTTAATCGAGGTTGTGAACTATTTCTGTTCCAAATTTCATCCTTATCTACTGAGTGCTTGGCTTGTGCTCCGTGAAAGAGTAACAAACATACATTCATACTCACTTTCGCATTTATAAATATTAGTAGGATAAGCCTAACAGCTTGGTGTTCAATGCTTGTTTCGTATCGTTCAATAACAATGTACACCCACAGATATAAATCAGTAATCGGTTGTGAAATGTCAGCGGATCATTCTATTTGACATACCTACCTAACTTGAATGACAAATCATTGTGTGGGATCACGTGGGCTCCGATTCTTGCAGCTTCCTCGTTCCCTCCCTTCTAGACTATAGAGCCTATAAATATGTTTCTTTACGTGGTAAATTATCTACACTAATATTATAAATAAATGATTGATACTTTTATTGGTTGTTTCTTTGCATTGAGATATACTGTCTCCGGTGAACATAGGCTATATTTTATCCCCGTATTCCCACGAGAATGGGAACTACGCCGGTAGAACCGCGCGGAGGCAACTAAATACAATAAAAACAACAAATATGAAATATAGCTCTTGCCTTAGGTATATCTTTGTGTTGTTCTTTGTATGAAACAAAAGCAGTTACCTACCTAATAATACAGCTTACAGTTGAGTGTCTAGAAGTCCAGTGTCAGATTTTCATATGACAAGGCAAATCTATATAAAGCTAAGTATAATTATAAGGAAGCAGGCTAACTAGTGTTAGTGCTCTAATGTCGTTTTAGTCTCATTTGAAAGCAGCCCATTGTTATGCACGACGAGTATTGTGTCGGTCAATAGAGCAATGTTCATACAAGCACCTATTGATTAACTACTTTTACCTTTTCTTTCGTGCTTTCTTTTGTATCGTTATGGTACCATTCTAATTGACTCAGACTGAAATTGGTAAGGATTGTATACATATTGCTGTTCATTTTATATTACTTACTAGTAGCTCTCCGCTGTTTCACCCGCGTTCCCGGGGGATCTTCAATTTTCCCGTAGTAAAAATAGCCAGGGTAAGTAGCAGGGCCAAAGTAGCCAGGGTAACAGCTCCATACCAAATTTTACTAAAATCGCTCCGTGAAAAAGTAATGAACATTCGCAAACTTTCGTCTTTATAATATTAGCGTGTTGTTATACTTAGGTATTCATGACGTTTTCTTTGATTAGTAAGTAAAACTATTTAGTTTTTATACCTCATACGTGTAAATAATGTTAGTAAACATACCGTGTGTTGCATATTCCGATAAAATATTGGAACAGGTGGGTTTTAAAATATGCCGGATTGTTGCAAAACGAGGTTGTATTAACATATAATTGTCATTGCTTACTTTGTCAATATACGTATAAGATCGTTAAATAGTCTTTCGCATCGGTCTTTCGTAAGCATATTTTCGGGGTATTAAACATTTACCTACTACTTAAATAATTTAGGTAAACCAAGTAATTGACGAATACGTAAGTTTTTAAAACATTGGCAAACAATTAACTTAGGTTAAGTTGAAACGTGAGCAGTTCTCTATTAGGCTTATGAGTTTACCAACCATTATGAAATAGAAGTAAACTTCTTTACTTAAATTTTTTTGGCCAGTATTTGTGCTCTAAATTAATCTGTAGATACTTCATCATCGTCGTCTTGCCCTTATCCCACCTTACGTGTGGTCGGCACAACATGTCTTCTTCTTCCATTCTCCTCTGTCAGTCGTCATCTCAGCACTCACTCCTTTCTTACTCATGTCATCTTTCACACAGTCCATCCATCTTTTCTTTGGTCTACCTCTGCTAGATACTTAAGCTTATTAAGTTTTTCTCGTACGTATTTCATTTATTTAATAATTTTTAAATAATAGGTACTTAGAGTTTTCGTACAGTGCGTGCAAGCCAGCAATACTACTAGTATTCAAAGTGTAAACCATAAGGAAACTATGTATAATTGCGTTTTGTTATTGCAACTACATTACAGACAACAGTCGCGGGGTTACATAACTTATTACGTGGTGTGACTCGTGAAACGTAAACGTAATCGAAAACGTTTTACGATCGGACATTTTACTTGGCACTTGGTTAGTTAAAAGCCTACATACTTGTTGTCACTTAGTGTAATAAAGTACCAACATTATTAAGATTACTTATCGGGGAAAGGTGTGAATAATAAAAACATGCTTCTTCAATTTTCTGATGTAATATCTCACGGGCTACACAGCTCCATTAACTGGTACGATCTTAATTGACTGAACAGTTAATTATATTATTTCTATCACTATTTTGTTGCTAGTTTATCATAAAAAAAAACCTATGTATTTAAGTTTAATTGTGTTACGGATTCGTAAACAAAGAAATGAGTATGATTATTTCTAAATATTTTTGGCGTCATTGATTTCAGCATCTGTCTAAAAATAATCAGTTTAAAATTTCTTTAATGAGTCAAAAAAACAGTGTGCACTAAATGACAGAACTGCTCAGAGTTGCTAAGCTAATTGTCGGAGCTTGGAACTTTTAAAGCCTAATGTCTATTTGTAATCCAAAAGCAAAGTCACAACACTATTTATTTATGCAGTCAAATGTTCATATAATTTCATATAAATTAATAAAGGTTTTGTTGTGTATTCCAGGTGGAGACAGGTCGTGAAGAACTGAAGAAAGAGCGAGAGATAATGCAGCTGGTGGCTGGACTGCAACTGGGGTCGGATGAGGTGGAGCGGCGAGAGGTTCCACCGCACTTGCTCAGAGCCAAACATGCCCCTAGGTAGGTTATATAGATATAAAACAAATAAAAAACGTTAGATAAAATTATTGTAAGAAACTTCAAATATAGGTAGGTTATAGGGAATAGGTAAGTAACATTACAAATACAGGCCCAATCATAAAAATACATAGATATATAATATGTATATGATTCGGTACCTAATTGAAATTCAGGATTTGGAGTTTAAACGAAAATATTTTATGTAAATTTTAATTATAGGATCATAAATTAAAGATATGATAATTCATCACTATATATATCAAACTAAACACTTTTACGTGTTCTCGCAGGATTGGATTTAATCTTTGTGTTTACGTCTATTTTTTGCCACACACGGTAGAATGATGTAGGTACCAAACGAGTTATGTGCAACGTTCCGTTTATTAATTTCGCACATGCCTTTTTTCCAGATAACACCACGCCACACGTTCAGTGGTGCCATCTACTGGCTGAGCGCGAAACTACACAACGCTGCGTGTGCGCATCCGACCGGAAACAACTCTCAATTTACCTCGATTCGAATTCGAATTACGAACAGTCAGCCAAATAACATGAGCAGTGATATTAAGCTGTATCGAAACGTAATAAAACATCGAATCGCGTAAACGAGACGCGGATTACTTAGCGATTACAAAACCGAATCGATGTCAATAAGCATTAATTATTAACAATTGGTCATGAATGTAAGTCAGTATTGCTTTTAATAATGATAATCATCTAATAAACATTGAATTACAATTGCAAATACATATTGTACCTAATGGAAACAAAACAAATGACAGGGTACCTCACATAACTATAAACAATATTTATGATATTAAGAAACATGAAATAAAAAAAGTGTTAATTATTTTTCGTATTATAAGGTTATTAAAAGTCAATTAATATAAAATTTTCCATAGTTCATTAAATCGCCAGACATCGAATAAAGCAATTATGTACAGCTACGCTGCATGAAGTATTTTAACCTCGTTTATTTTAAATTATTACCGTAATCTATTTAATTGGTTTAGTTATTAAATACATTCCATATTGTTACATTGTATTTAGTATTTTACGTGGTATTTTCCATTTGTAACATATTAATTTAAGAATATTGGATACACAATTTCATAATGGTAAGCAATGGTTGATGGTGTACTTAAGTGCGTTTTGGATAGATAACTTAAAAGTTATGTTTATGTTTTCAAAGACTACTTAGTTTGCTCCTCGTTTCCGTTGAATATGTAGATATTCAAAATGTAAATTCAACTTTATAATTTATGGTAATTTTTCGTTTCATCACATGACATTTCGTAGCGTTGCTACGACTCGTAGTATGTCGTAGAGATTTATGTATAAGTATGTGGTATTTTATAAGAACATTTCGTAGAGACAATTTATGTACTGCGTAAACCAAAGCATGAGAAAGAATATTACTAACACGAATTATCTCGTAGCTTTGAGATAAGTCGGTATAAGTTGTCGATATCATTTGTTTTACATTTACACTATAATTTGTTTCGTTTAGACCTCACATTTTATATAAACTTGCCACACCCTGCTCTGTAGTTGAGATTAGAATTGCAGTGAGTACTTTAGCTATTCTCTTTTTTGTCTCAAAACACAATTAATTCCATCGTTAATTCAATCATGAAAACTGCTTATTTCTGTTATGAAGTGTGCCCAATAATTATAGTATTAAGCAATATTTAGTCATCTATTATAATAACAACATGTTAAATGTGCCTTTGTGAAGAAATACAGGCTGGTTTATGTGTATTTTTTTATACATATTAATTTATATGGTAACGCTGTTATGATCACTAACTAATATCTTTCTCTAGAATCTCGAAAAACGTTATTCATGAATTTCCCACTGTACGTTATGTGTATATGATCGACCATACGTATTACTCAACTAAAATAATAATTCCATCTTTCTAGAAGGCAGTTTTAGGTGTATCACAAAGAATTTGTTTTAATGGTATTTTTCTGTTATCCTAAATAGGATGATTTTATTATCTTTATTACAATAATATTATGTTACAATGATTATACCCTGAAAGCTATATAACTAGATATAGAAAACAGATATGAACGTATAATTGTAACAGGTTAAATTTAACTCATTTTGTTTTGGACTAAGAGCCCGTGGACGCCAGACCTTCGTTATTTTATAAAAGCTGAAAGTTCGTCTGCGCATGCTCCCAACAGAGGTAAGAACGATGGCCTATTATGAAGTTTGGGTCATCGTGGCTTTGGCAGCTATACGGTACTAAAGGTGTGTATAATACCGATCTAGTTTCGTCAAATTATAAAGTGTGATTTTTTGGTATTATCTTCAGAATATTATTAAAAATCACGTTATTGATTGCCAGACACTTCACATCGTGGCAACCCCTTGCCAGACACCCCTAATGTTCATGAAATTATAATTCTACTTACGTCATAGTATAAAAGCTGATTTTTATATATAATACTTAGGTAGTAATAAGATGATGTTTCCTCATCAGCCAGACATTTTTGATAGTTCCAACCCCTTGCCAGACAATGATGTAGGGTCGCTGTAGGAGCGAGCGCGAGACAGTATATGTATGATAGATGGCGAGAAAGGTCTATCGCGATCTCTCACTGCACAGTTGTTATTTCTACTGCGCATGTATTAGTACATGTTTACATCAGCTAAAATAATCTTATATGCTTTCTTCAAGTATTATTAATTGAATAATTATTTTAATAATATATGTATACGCATATCTGCATTTCGTTGCTTCTATCCTACTGTAGGCGTTTAACAGAGGTTACGAACATTAAAATTCGTAGTATTACTAATTGGCTTATAATGGATATATATCAATAAAACAAGGTTTAATAAATAAGAAAATAAGTATTTTAATCAAAACAATGAAACATAAATTCAACTTCTAGACCAAATAACAAAACAACTTAATTATATTCTAAATTTTTTGGCAGTTTTCATAAAAATCCCATTAAAAATTATATATAACAAAAAATAAAAAAAAAATTATTCTCTAAGATCTTGAGAAATTTGCCTTTCGAAACATACTAAACACATATATGTGGTATGTTCGGTGCAGAGTAATTACTTGCATAAAGTGCACGCTTTTTTTGAGCTTTTATTCTTACGTCTTGGACGTATAGCACAGAAGGGAGTGAAGAGATTTTTACAGGGTTGGCAACGCGTGAGTGACGCCCTTGGTGTTGCAGCGTCCATAGACTACGGTAACTGCTTCCCATCAGGGCCGTATGCCTGTTTGCCACCGTAGTGGTATATAAAACAAGAAAACACGCACATATTTGAGCTTGCTGTCGATCGTCTATTTTTGATGTTTAATACGGCTAAAACATAAAATATATATTGTCTCACGAAGACATAATGGAGCTTTAATAAAACTCTAAATAGTCGGTTTAAACTATATTTAACAAAAAGTTATAGTACAAAACAAAGTGTACGTTAGGTTAGCTGAAGACAAAGTGAGTAAAAAAAAGTTTTAATGTTCGTAACCTCTGTTAAACGCCTACAGTAGGATAGAAGCAACGAAATGCAGATATGCGTATACATATATTATTAAAATAATTATTCAATTAATAATACTTGAAGAAAGCATATAAGATTATTTTAGCTGATGTAAACATGTACTAATACATGCGCAGTAGAAATAACAACTGTGCAGTGAGAGATCGCGATAGACCTTTCTCGCCATCTATCATACATATACTGTCTCGCGCTCGCTCCTACAGCGATCCTACATCATTGTCTGGCAAGGGGTTGGAACTATCAAAAATGTCTGGCTGATGAGGAAACATCATCTTATTACTACCTAAGTATTATATATAAAAATCAGCTTTTATACTATGACGTATGTAGAATTATAATTTTATGAACATTAGGGGTGTCTGGCAAGGGGTTGCCACGATGTGAAGTGTCTGGCAATCAATAACGTGATTTTTTATAATATTCTGAAGAGAATACCAAAAAATCACACTTTATAATTTAACGAAACTAGATCGGTATTATACACACCTTTAGTACCGTATAGCTGCCAAAGCCACGATGACCCAAACTTCATAATAGGCCATCGTTCTTACCTCTGTTGGGAGCATGCGCAGACGAACTTTCAGCTTTTATAAAATAACGAAGGTCTGGCGTTCACGGGCTCTTGCTCCATTTATATTGGATTATTAGTAATAAACATTCTTTGTTATAAGTTTCCTTTTCTTTTCTACTTTATAAATATAATCAATTTGTCTCCTGGACTTATTTCTCTTGAACCTCGTTCTTGATACTCGGAAAATAAAACGCGAGTTAAATAAATCGCTCAAAGTTATGTTACATTTGCGTCAGATAAAATTTTTCAAAAGTGATATCAAACTGACCGGTGTAATAAATAACATTTGTACAAAACAAATACGTTAGTCACATGTTGAAAGGATTAGTTGGTATTGTGTATGATATATATTAAGATTAAGTTTCTATTTCGTTGTTAAACTTGCATTTGTTATTATGTAACACCAAACAACGAAATTTTGTTTAACGTTTAATTTCTAAGGTAATGTAAATAGTTTTAATAAATCATCATGTTTCATACATATACGATTTCTCCATCAAATATTCTAGGCTATGAGTGCCATTAATATTGTTTCATTAATTATGTACTATTTTGTATTATGTATTTAATTATTACAAGGAGACGTTGTGAAATATGATACAATATAATATGTAGGTAGTCTTAGTTATTATACGTCAATGTTAACAATAAAACAGCGCTGTACTTTTTATCCTTATTATTTCAATAAATATTTTATAGTCTCTATTGTTTTATATTTATTTTTAAGTGGCAACATAAAATTATAGTATGACGTCGGACACACCCTTGCCGGAAATAATAAAATATATGTAATTTATTGCACATTGCTGCTCTAGCTAAACAGCTTCTACGTTCGAAAACACAAACTAATTATGTACGATTTATATTATTGTTATAGCTAGTCTTTTGTAGCTCAGCTTATAATTAGTATAGATTTAGCTTCTAATACATTAGGTTTAGCCACGTATTCTCGTTCACGTAGCTATACTCGTACGGAGAGAAAATATAGCATATGTTACTCTCTGATGATGTAGGTTTTCTTTAGGGAAATAATTATTCAGATTGGTCCTGTAGTTTTGGACCCTATTTAATATAAACAAAGAAACAATAAAATCTATTTGTAATATTTTATATAAAGCGTTATCGTAGAAGTTCTCTCGTGTCTTTCACGCCATCTACCGTACTCTTTTCAAACTAAAATGACTTCCAAGATAATGAAATCGTGGTTAATCGAATTTCTTTAACAAGTAGATGATGTGTTATGGACAAAGTAGTTACGCTTTAGGTAAAGAGGTGTCAATATTTAATATCTTTTAAAATTGTTCTGAAAATAAATACGGGTAATATATTTTGTTTTTAATAAAATTATTATATAAGGTAATTCAAGCCATGGCTAGGTAAGACTAGGTAGGCGACTGAACGGGGACCCTTGAGTTTTCGGGCGATCGGGACGGGGGTCCCGAACGCCCAGTGAGCAAACCCGAGGAAGACGGTGGATCGATGTGGTCTAGATCTATCGTGCGAGAGCACAGCGTGGGTGCTGGGGGAAGCTGCCAATCGCTTATCCTGAGACGGGCGACCAGTGTCGCGCATAGAGGGGTCCACGGTATGTGTTCCGTCCGTGAGGGGTCAGGGTTCCCCCCTGACCCCTCTTTAGCGCTGATGGCGACCACCGTGGGGTTTTAGACCGGGCCGGGGCCGGCTGAGTTCGGCATAACCCGGCCGCCCTCCCCCGGGGCGACAAGATATCCATGAGGATTTCCCTACGCGACTCAGTAAAGACTTTGAAATTGAAACTAAATTCTCATAATTTCAGCGAGGTTCTTCAGTTTAGTCAGGGAAATTGTTAACTAATTATATTGTTTCAGCTTCCCTTCATAAAATATAAGTGACGTGATTGTCATTTTGCTCGTGTTAGACCAGTTCATTACGTAACCATATTCGATGATCAATTTCTATTTGAAACCGGATGAATATTAATTTAAAATATGCAGTTTTTATTATTACTACTCGATGCAGACAGCAGCAGTTGCATTTAAAATGATGTTTAATTTTACCAATTAAGTAATAATCTATTTTATATGTTATTTAATTTTCATAAAACGCCCATCATACAAGATAGATTAATGAATTCCCACTAACAAATTTCGTAGGGTGAAAGCCTTATTTCCTGATTGAGTAGGCATTTTATATCCTGACAGAAATTTTCTCTTTCGCTAGCCAGATATAACAAATAGATTAAAAGAGCTGATCATTACTGGGTATCCGTTTCAGATCTTATCCAGATTTGATTAACGATTCACATTTCAGCTCAAAATAGGTACATTATCGCATAAGCTGTATGGTGGAAGCCATAAATCGTAAATGTATTAATAAGATAAGACAGATCCAGTTGGAAACTTAATAACCATTTGTCATAATGATTGCTTGTTACCCGACCAACAACTATACGCAGTGTAATTAATAACCATATAACTGCCCGTGCCCGTAATACCGATTGATGTTCTGTAAACTATAGACTAAATAAATATGTAGACTGGTATATCCTTACTTCTTTCTCTAAGTCTTTCATTTACGGTACATTATCATTTAGGGGTTTGAAGCCAAAAAGTTTTCGATTGTGAATGCTTTTGTTTCACGTTAGATGTCGATAGTGTGTTCTAAGTTAGGGTCGGTAAACAAATGATAATTTTAGTCAAAATCTATTTCTCTATTTGAATTAATAAGGAACTGGTATAAACTGGTTACTTCGGGAAAGTTTCAAAACACAACCTTATTCAAGTCTTATTCCTATTTCTGAAAAGTCTTAATTTTTCAAGGAAACTACTTATTTTACGCTTCTATTGTAAACATGGAATAAACGGATACCAAAATTTCTATCCTATCGGTTTCTTCCTTCTGTAAACCTCAATCTGGGTGTAGATTCTTGACTTATGTGAATTTGTATTATATTACTGATTTAAGAATAGGCAGAGGTGTAAAATAATGAAAGAACTTCTGTTTATTTTCTTATTCTAGGGTGAACAAGTTTGACAGTCGTGTGCGGGCGCGCGGAGGCGACGGATATTTGCCGAGATAGCGGCAGCGCGTGCGCTTACTGTACCGAGCACTTTCTGTTCTGATGGTCATCGCTTATTATGATAACTTCAGAATACTACAGCTACGGTATGACGAAGGTGAGGGTTACAATTGTGTCTTATGTTATACACAATCGTTCATCTTTATATCAATTATCTCATTATCTTCGGCAGTCAATGTAAAGGCGCTGAAATATATAACTTAGTCTTAAATGATAAAAAAGTAGTTCAAAGAAAAACAATAGTTTGGAAGACTAAGCTAAAAATAGATAATACTTAATGAGGAGAGCCTAGCTACTAGGATATAATAGGTAAGAATAGGTTTGATATTCAATTATCGGAACTAGGTTTTACGTAGGTATAATGCGTAGGCATCATATATGTTGATACCTGTGATAAATAAGAAAAATCGTAACTATAGAATGTTGTTCGATTGATATAACATTTCTGAGTAGGTATCTATGTATTCAAAGAATAAGGATTAGTGATATTTCAAATAAAACGTACACAGATGAAAATATTTCCTTGATAGTCGTGGTAAAATGCAACATTTATCACACGTAGGTAAGGTGAAAGTTTAAGTTACTGAATAAACTGTAAAATTAATATTATGAAATTAAATACCGATCAGTATTTTCCCGTTAACATTGTTGCATTATGGCTGCAATATGGTTGCAAATCAATAAGTAATGTTTCACTACCACTAGAGATATTAAATAAAGTGTGTTGCAGATCTTGCGCACGATTCATCCATGTGCGTCGCAATCTTCGTCTTCAGACAGTTGACCACCGTCCGGCGCGAACGCGGCACGCATCGCATCCCACTACGGCACACTTCCGTTCACACCTATCACACTGCACTGCCACGCGAGAACCAATTAAAAAATAAAAACTACCAATTAAAACTAAACTATGTCTATAGCTAACGCGCGCGATTCGATTTTCAAACGAAACAATTTCAACTGAAAAGTGATGTGTTATTAAGTGAAAAAAATTATCGTATTTTATTTATTACATGACTTCATTTTTGTTTTGATCGACTTACGGTTTTTTTTACTGTTTATTGACTGCTGAATGCCGTTATAAAATTTGGGATTTTCATTGCATCGGGCCTTTTTACGGACTTTATTATGGTGAGTTACAATTTATGATTTTATTGTCTTACGGGAATTTTTGTTTAATTTTACGTATTTACAATCTGTACAATATATCTATATGAAATAAGCAGCGATTTAATATATTTTTCTTAACGTTAAGTTATATCTTAGTCACGGTCTTTGTAACGAAGAGTATCAAGTGCGTCATGCGGATTAAATAGCTACCTATCTATGATTAGAGTATAAATCTTAAACTTTGACATATTGTTTCTTGAGGACTTTCTCTTACAGGGAAGTTTTATCGTTTATTAGCGAGTATGTTTCGAAACATATTAAAAAAAACTATGTACCTCCTTAAATGTGTAGTAAAAACTACAAAATTTAATAATAAAACTAGGTACTTAAGTCATTTCTAAATAACTAAGTAGCGATCGATCGATAAAAAATTACGTACGTTTTATATATACCACTAAGGTGGCAAACAGGCATACGTTCCCACCTGATGGGAAGCGGTTACCGTAGCCTATGGACGCGCGCAGCACTAGGGGCGTTGCCGACCCTGTAAAAATCTCTTCACTCCCTTCTTGAAGAACCCAAATATTTTTTATAATAGAAATACATATAATTGAATTACCTCTTGTAATTCGGCGCCTGACGACCTTGAGATATAAAAAAAGAGATTTTCTAGATTATAAACAGTCACTGTTTTCCGGTAATGCCATCCGAAATATTCACCCCACGCTAGCTGACCCGTGCGTATTTTTCTAAATCTTATGATCTCATAAAATCATCACTCTCAATCATCTAAAAAAATGTTAACCTATATTATAAATATCTGGTCTCTACAAGTGTTACCGTAGATATCCCTTATTTGTCTAAAAAATATTCTGAAAATGTAAGATGTGCAAATTGGTGTTATACGCCAAAATAACGCATTAATGTAATGGTATTTAAACATTTTAAACGTAACCGTTGTGAGTCACTTCAACATCTTAAAAATTATGATTTTTAGAAAGTTTGCATTAATGCATCCTCTATGCCTTAAAATGGCGTAAATATATATTCGTCTATGGCTCTATGTGTGACTAAGTAAAGTTTCAGAGACTTATGCGTAGGTGGAAATTTGAGATGAAATATATCAGCAAAACTTTAACAAACTGGTTTCTATATAATCATATTAGTAATTGAAGTAAAAATGAGTGAAGTTTTGAAAATGAACGTTGTTTAAAATTCAATAGCGTTATGATTTAACATATTTCTTTGAAAGACATATAATAAGGTAAAAAGCAGTAAAATGGCGTTTAGCTGCTTTAATTAAATTACGGGGTCAGGTTTGGTGTTAGATCTAATACCTACTTACTTAATAGGTGATATAATAATATTTCTTCACGTCGTACAAAATATAGACCATTTAAATATATAATATTATGATGACGGAAATGACTAGTCAAGTAGCTAAATATTTGAGAATTGACATCTTACTTATATATGTAAAGTGGTCATAAGCTTATAACATATAATGTTTAATTAATTTTACTAAGTTTTATGTTAATTTGTTAACGTAATAAAACGTCATAGGCCTAAAGAAAGCTGGATTAACGGAGGCGTACTGTAGTTCTATAATCGTTCGGCACGCCCTGCTTACGAAACAATATAAATATTTCGTAAACGAATTACATTTACGTTACCTATTCAACTTGTTTTTGCTGCCAACATAATCATAACATCAGATTTAAGCGTCAAGTAAAGGTTTTTAATAATTTTGAGTGAAAGTTCCATTGAGATCCTTGATTAGAGAAACTACAGCTTTGTTTTCCGAATCGTGGATATCATTGGCTTTCTAAAGTCAACTGTTGCAGTTTCATAGGCATAGGGTAAGTGACCTTTACATTCAAATAAGGATTAACGGTTTAGCTTTCTATTAGAGTTCAATTAAGCTCTAGATCAGAATGAGTGCTCAGAGAAACTAGCTGAAATACTATGTAAGTACATAAGTTAGACTTTAATGTGAACAGAATGCTTGACTATGAAAGTTGTATAAATTCCTTTGACTATGATTTGCATTTTCTATTCGACAAGTAATAATATAGGAAGCTTTATACCTATATTACGATCAAATTGATCATAGTGGAATATATTTCGGGATGGCTCATCACACGATAAAGAAGATAATATATCTAGTTACTTGGAAAATAGAGAAATGAAAGCTCGAATGTAACTTACTGGTTTGCGATAATTTTCATGCAATTTTCTGCGAATTCTATTTATAAATATAAATTAACGACGAAATGTTAATAATAGGATGTAGTTAAATTAATTTTGTAGTGAGAGTGTGCGGTTCATTATTTCCATAATGGCGTTGTTAGGCAAGGCGAGTCATACAGCTTATACATGAAAGTGTGTCTGGTTATAAACTAGGGCGTGATTCTCAGACGTGCGTTACACGTTTCGGTACAAGTACCCAATTCTCATATCATTCAGTTTCTAAATGTCATGTCTATTGATGGTTATATTGCTGAGTACCTATATTATTCCGAGTGGAGCCATTTAGGTTGTCGTGATTGATAAGCATTTATATTTTTATAATATACGGGAGATATAGATTGGTTGTAGTTCGATGATAACCTGCGATATTGTTAAGTATGTGAATAGTAGTAGAGCTGATCGACGTGTGAGCAATTTAGTTTTTGTTCCGTTTTTAACACGCTCTGATTTGACACAAATATTTGGTTTAGGACTGAAGAAATGATTAATTACTGTATTCTAATAAACATTTTATTTTATGCAATACACGATAATGTAAGTAGGAATGATGACAACCGCATACAATATATTTCGCACGGGCGCAAAATGAGATAACGGAACAAAACGCCTCTTCACGTCTGTTACTGAAATTGCAATCTTGATACATGAAATCATCCATGTATTTCGAATCAAAGTATATTTTAGCTTATGTACATCTTTAGCAGTTAGATTATTATGAGAAATTCAACACATTATTACACGAGGGATCGGTAAAAGCGGCACACTCCGAACATACCTACTTGATACTTTTTATCTCGTCTTAGCACACTTTCGTAGTGACTTGTCATTGTACATTACCGGCAAAAATGATCAAATCGCCTTATTCAAAAGACTAATAGATTAAACACGACCGCAGGTTATTTACAGGTGCGCGAAATGAATAAATATTTAAATGAAAATCAATCATAGATTATTTTGCACAAAAAGCTAAAATAACGTGGATGATCATTCAGTTTTGTATTTAATGCTGATCATTCTTGCACTGCACACGCAGATCAGACGATCTAACTGTCGTCCATATGGTCAGTGACCATTAAGGTACTGGACCTCAGTTATCGGCATCCGTAACGCTAATAGCCCGGGAGGTGGCGTTGCATTTTAGGTAGTGATTTTACGCCGATCGGTTGCTATCTTATACGATAGACTTCGATTGACTGATATATAATCCAAGAGTCAGCTGGCGCACCCGCGGTGGGTGCGCATATGGTTGGTTCCGGAAGTGGTAAAAAAAAAAAAAAAATTAAGTCATAGTACGCCGGCTGAAACTTTTTTTATAAATAATTTTGATCATACTGAGCTTAAAAAAAATAGTCAGCTGCGTGGTGGAGGGGGGATTATGCGTCAGCCGCTCGCCTAAACTTGTAAACGAAACACGTAAAATAAAGTTATAGTACGCCGAATGAAATTTAACAAAATGATTGTTAATACTATGAAAAATACGAAAACAACAATCAGCTGCGTGGGTAGCGGTGGAAAGACCGTCAGCTGACGCAGTAAAGATACAGATTATTCGAGTAATGCACAGTTTTATTCAGGGTCTAGCTGACAGAACTTCCCTCTTCCCACCCAGCTGATCGATGGTTCTTGCACCCGTAACTTATTTAACATAGTTTTATCAAATTTCAATCGACATAGTGATAATTATGATAATTTCGAAAAGTTTTTAGTATGTATAAAACAATAAATATTGTTCCAAAGTATTTTTTTTCTTGTTTTGTTTTAACGTAAAAGAAATGCATAATAGCGAGCTTAAATAATATAAATGTAATAATAATTTGCATTCATGGAAATAACATAAATTAAAATACAAAGGAAATATAAAAAAATATAAATGTTATCTGCCGTATATTTTTAGGGCTACATATGTTTACTAACGAACTAAGACAAAATTTAAAAAACAGTTTTAAGTTCCACCAAATTACAACCATTGTTCTTTTTAATAAAGCTACAAATGGTCAAAATATTATCTTAAACTTACGACCATTCATCATAAACCAATTAACTATTCCCGTTATTTAAGCAATAAAAGACAAATTTTAAATAACAACAATAATAACAATAACATTAAGTGTAAAATCAACCATAACGTGCAACAAATAAAGCACTATTTTCCCATCATTGCTTTTTCAACTATCGTAAGTGCACCAGTCTTGGACAAGGTACCAGTAATGAATAAAAAATAAAAGAAATATCTAGAATGCGGACATGAGCGTTTTTACATTGGAATCACTGTGACATAGACTTTAGACATCGAACTATCTAAGTTTAACGTTTTAGTCAATTCAGGCTGTTACATGTACAAATTTGCGCGAATACAAAGTGTAAAGTCATTTGAAATTGACAACGACGGCTTTTCTTAAGGAAATCGTTACTGCGGTGAGTAGAAAGTTTCAGTTATGTTTTTTAGTATCTAAAGACGTGTCCGTATCTGGCACGCTGAAATTGAATAATTCCATTCGTGGACAAATGTCGAAAGTTAATATAAAGAAGTAATAAAAAAAAATTAACAAAAATTAATGATATAAAAACTTAAAACAAATAGTAAAAAAACTAGATAAATATAAAAATTATTATTAGCTATAATTAATATTTATTAAATTAAATAAAAAATAAAAATCAAAGAAAAAATTAAATTTAAAAAATATATTAATAAAAAATAATTAAAAATAATTTATAAGAAATTAATTAAAAAAAAATTGTTTAATTGTATAAAAAAAGAGCTACTAAAGTAATATTTCACAAAAACCAGTTTTTTTTCTTAAACTGGCCATCACTGGGGCACTTACCTTACTTTGTTTTGTTTTGATTCTATTTACTTCTTAAAAGTTTACTACAGGAGGTTTAGAGTCGCGTTGCACGTTAAAATAATTTATAATATAAAAGCAGGTATGAGATCGTTGAAATTAGGTATTTATCATGATATTATGTCTTGGGCGTCTATGTTTGTTAGTATATCTAATATTTATTATTTTATTAGTGTTTTGTTTTCGCGTATAATATTGTATGAGAGAACAAAACACTAATAATATTTATTTACTTAATCAGAGTTTTACACTTGTTGTACGCTTTTTGTTTTTCAAATGTAGGTACTTCGGTGGGTGGCCAAGGTGTCACAATTAAATGGCACAAATAAAAATATTACTTAGCTCCACATTGTTATATTCATGTTTACAATCTTCAGAATACAAATACAATTAATAAATCCTAGTGTTGTAATTTGGTGATTATGCCCATCTTCTCCAGAAATTCATTTTTTTTATAACAGAATTCTTAGCTCGCGTATAAGACTCCACTTTCCTTTATCTGGCGATAATCAAAATCCATTCGGCACACGTAAACGGATTACTAGGAAAGCTAAAATAAATAAATAATAATAATGTAATTCCAACGAAAAGACACAAAGGAAGCATTCACCATCTTTTAACTTCTGGTAATAAATATTACACAATTATACTCCATGTATCTCTTATTCTTTTTCACAAAATTTTGCACGTGTATATGTGCGGATCATATCATGTCATATCATGTTCTTGCAAATAAAACATTTTATTATTTACTTATTATTCTTATATAAACATTTTGAGTGATGGTTTAACATTGGTAGTTTGGTTCAAACAATTATATTATTTGTAAGTAGCTTAAAATATTACTTATCGAAAGTAAGATACTCACCCCTTTTAATTGCTTTTCCGGGCATTATTTTTGATTTTGAATTCAAGACGCATATATGTTCGTTTAAATTTTAGGGGGATAGGCTTAGGTAGCCTGAAAATCGTGTTATGGGCTGAAGCGGCTCTACAAACTCCCTTGAAATGTGTGTTTGTGAGGAGACAGCGTAGTAGCAAAACTCAATATTTTAAATTTTCACTTCATCAGCTGACGGTCTTTCCACCGCTACTCACGCAGCTGATTAATGTTTTTGTACTTTTGATAATATTAACAATCACTGTGTTAAATTTCATCTGGCGTACTATGACTTTATTGAACGTGTTTTTTTTACAAGTTTGTACGAGTGACTGACGCAGAATCCCCCCTCCACCATGCAGCTGACAATTTTTTTTAAGCTCAGTATAACGTAAATTATATATGATGAAAGTTTCAGCCGGCGTACTATGTTTTTTTTTTTTTTTTTTTTTTACCACTTTCGGAACTACTCACACTGACATCCACCGCTACTTGAGCAGCTGACTGTCGGTTTTCTTATTGGTCATATAAGATCAACCATCGATCACAATATCAGCCGGCATACTATCGTTCATTCATTTGCAACGCCACCTCCAGTACTATAAGTGTAACATCCATTTGCACGCGATGACCTACTTGTACTCACATTTTTAACAATTTCCTAAGCGCATCGCGTCAAACAGCATAATTTACTGGATGTGCTTGTACGAAATTAATTTTAACATGCCTTAATCGCAGTTAAATTATTAGACCGAAATGACCAAATTTCGTTGGAACGCGTTGCGGGGTGTGAGAGTTTGTGAATTAACGTCAAATTAAATGATAATTATTTTGGTATGCTCGCTCGTATGCTGGGTATGTTATCGGACTATATTTTCACTCAATTACTATTACTTACTGAGGATTCCAATAAAAATCCTTAGGTATAGTTATATTTACAACCGTGTCATTTATATACATATGTATGTACTTTATTTTGCCTAGCGTTTTAGAGATTTATTGTAGTATTTATGTAATTTATTATGTCTGGAGATAACACGTATTAATATTTCACAATAATTTTAAGCGTATTTATTTGCTAAGTATATAAGTTACGTCAAAGATCAATTTACATAGAATTTTCGAGTCACTCATAAAATTGCTTAATTTCTAGTTTATAACTCATATAAATGGCAGGAAAACTATAAATTAGTATCTAAATAAGATGATATCATAAAAAGCCAATTTTACCGACGACGCCATGTTTTTGTCGTGGTTGTCAGTGACAGCGTTTTGGCGGGAGTTCGTTCACGCTCGGTCAAGGATTGGCTGCGTTCACTCCATTCTGTTTGTATATCAAGTTCATAATGACGATGCGGAAGTTTCATTGTTGTTTCTTATATAGCAAGTACCAGCGAAAGTTAAGGTTAAAGGTTAACAAGAATTTTACATCGATTTTTTTATGAAATCAATGGCCCACAACAGAAATTGAGAGTTTAAGTTTTATAAAATTTGAAATTATGTTCAATTGTTTTCTGCTGTTCTTTTCATTCATTTTTTTAATATCATCATAACAGCTGATTTTGTGACGATAATTAAACCTATAAATCTTGATAAGTTTTTATTCATGTTTTTATTTGTAATTTTATAGAGCATATTTTACCCCTTGAAAGCACATTATTTTCCATAAAATCTATTTACCTATTTCATGTTATATGTAATATAACAACACACACACTGGCGGGCCATATTAATAAATAAATAAGTAGTTAGTGTATGTTTCTATAATAAATCAACTTAAGCATGCTCTACCATGATATAGTCAGAGTCCATGTCCAGGTAACAACTTTCTAGAGCGACGGGAAATTAATACTCTCCGTCAGATTTCCACGCCAGAATACTATGCACTAGATGCTGTAGTATTGCGTATAATGCGAATGTAATGCTAGGAAATCGTTGGAAAAATACCTACACCATATAATGATCGGATACCTACTTAGTCATTAGGTCAAACGTCTCAATTATTACATTTCATTTTATCATTGCCTATAAACTTTTATTTATGACACTTAATAAAAAACGGCTGTTTTAATGACTGCGGTGTTCGTTCCGTTAAACAGTAATGCACTTGTATTACTGTTTAAGTTCCAAGGGTGAGGATTTCGGTGGAAAAAAAAAATCACAGGATCTTAATAAATATCATCGGTGTATTAATTTAAATGAGAGGAAAATATTATCAAATAAATAGTTTCGCAATTGACAAAATCATATACATAACTGCATAATATGAATAAATAGTCACAAACTTTTTCTTTACATATACATATTTTAAAATTGGAATTAGTTTAATTTGTCTACGTAATACGATTTTGCAGGTAGTGAGTGGATACGGAAGGAATAATTTATTTTGTGAATGTGTAATTTTGAGAAATGTTCTCTTTTCCTTTGGAAACGAGTTGATCAAGATTTAGATCTAGATGTTACCGCGTGTAGCTCTAGACTGTATACAAATTTCTATCAGACGTTATTTAAATTCAAGCTTTTGGTATTAACGAAAACTAGTTCCGTTTAAATGTAGGTACTGAATGTACAACAATTTTTTGAGAGTGAAAGTGAGTATATATGTAGGTATATATATTTTTTGTTTTAGGTATAAGTAAATATGTTTTACTTATTCCTTTTTGCAAAAAAATATCTAGGTATATATCTTAGTTTATAAAGAAGAGTAATCAATTTTAATTGGATAAAGAATAGCTTTTGTGACAACTATCAAAAGTTTTACTTTATTTTTATTAACAACTTACTATATTGATATAGTTATTCGATTGTAGGCAAATGTAGAGAGCCTAGAGAAAGTACCTAGGGAATAAGTGACTAAAACTATCGGTTTCTAATGATTAATTATTTAAAATCACAGCTTCATAAATATTCAACCAGTCTCTATATGATTAAAATGAAAACAATAGTTATAGTTTTGATACTTTCATATCGCTACATCCCTAATGTTTATTCATAAACGTGTTTCGTCTTTAGTACTAAATCGAAGGTCGACAGTCGCATCGAAAGTAGGTTAGCCTTTGTATGAACATTTTGAGCGGTCATCTGCCTTGAGTTCTGGGACTAATATTGTTAATAAATGCAGAATTGGTGTAATAATTACGATATTTGATTGAATGGAACGAATTTAAAATTTTGATAAAGGTTTAGATAGGCTTACGTATGTTTATGTTATGATCAGGTTGTATAAAATTTATTCACTTACATTTAACAAATTTATTATAGAAAGCGTTTTTAGAAGCGAAATAATTATTGCGGATTCATAGGTATATCTATACTAATATTATAAAGGAGTAGAGTTTGTTTTTTTGTTTGTTTGGTTGAACGCGCTAATCTCAGAAACTACTGGTCCGATTTGAAAAATTCTTTCGCCATTAGATAGTCCATTTATCGAGGAAGGCTATAGGCTATATATCATCACGCTACGACCAATAGGAGCGGAGCACCAATGAAGAATGTTGCAAAATCGGGAGATTTCTTTTCCTGTTCAGAGCTTCCGCTGCGTACGCTGCGTAAACGGTTAAAGTTACGCTAAAATTATGTATGACAGAATTGTTCCCCTTTAAAAGTTCTAAAAAAAAGTCCGCGATAGCATATGTCTATCTGTTAAGGTTGGCTCACTGTGACCATTTTTATACTAACCAAATTTGTTCGAAAATTAAGCATTATTTGTGAAGGTGTTTTTATCAAGATGATATTAATCCTTATCCAAATAAATACGTTATTCATCGCAAGTATTTAATTTAAAACAAAATTGCCCTTTACATCATTCGATTTCAATGAATATCTTAAGAGATATCGAAAGTTTAAAATAACATTGCAGCAAAATAATGTTCAAGTATTGTACTGCGTGCGCCTTTATGTGCTGGGCCGGCGCGTGCAGTCATCTGCGAGACCATATTTCTACGTATACGAAGGGGGTTGAAAGTTAGCGTTAGCCCAAAGTAACTATTCCACGCGGACGGAGTCGCGGGGAGAAGCTAGTCTTATATATAAGAATGTTAGTTACCATACTCTTCCGAGACGGCTTGACTGATTCTTATGAAATTTTATATGCATATTCAGTAGGTCTGAGAATCGGCTACTATCTATTTTTGATACCCCTGTGATCATGAGAACGGGAACTACGCGGGCGAAACCACCGGGCGGCAGCTAGTTTTATTTATATATTTCTATATATGCACCTACTAGAACTCTCTGTACCTTGAATCTCTAGGTAAACACAAAATGATAAAATCTAGTTTGTATTTTTACTTTACTTACTAAGTCTCAATATTTTTGCTGAATCACTTGTACGCGTAATTAGTTTTGATTTTTGGAATATCTAACTCACTATAGTCTTAATACTCTGACCTTATACCACTGTTAGAATTTTTAAAACTGAGAAAGAAATAAGTAAATAATCATTCTGTTGTTTAGCTCTTTTTACAACGGACCTACATAATAATACACATATATAATTTTGTTAATTAATAATTGAGGGTATCATATAAGCATCACGAAATAGAATGCGATGATATGGTAATTATAGACCTTGAGTATTTAACTGATAGTGGAGTAAACGAAGCGAAAAATACGGTCTTACCTCCGAATTTTTTTACTGTGAACCGATTTGCATGAACTTTTTGGAATTAGGCTCATCTTACCCTTAACTTTAAAAGTGAAAATGATCTGAACTCCGCCTATTATTTTTAAGGGGTGTAAACCATCCCTTAATGGAAAAAATTACATTGAGCCATTTTATCGCTAGAAAACATGTCTAATAGCAAATGGTGAAATTGTAAAGTATTTTCTTACATAATTACCTCATATTAAAATCATTTTCAACCCCTTGAAAATCTTACAACCCTTGCAAATGTGTCATAGTATGGTATAAATATATACCATATAAATATATTATGGCGATAATATTTGTGTATTATCGCCATAATATATTATTAATATAGGTTAGGGTGCGGCGGGGGTGGCCTTTGGGCCACCCTTAAGCCTCGAACGTCTAAATGTTCTGAAATGAACACAAAAAAGGTGACAAAGACTTACTGTCCTAACATAACATTGATTACTACGCCCAAATATAGTTATTTTACATATTGCCGGTGGACCAGCAGGTATTCCATATAATTCCGAGGAAATTTTACATTTCCTAGGATATCTATGCATTAAATAGTTTTTCAAACAATATTGTACACAGTTCCTAAATAGTATCGGAACTGTACACATTTCCTAGGATTTGTATTCAATTCCTTGATTTCATACATTTCTAGTAGCATATATACACATTACAATAGTTGTGGGTCTCTATTATACTGCGTACTTTCACATTGCTCCAAATATTCGCACTCCGAAATTTTCAGTTACTAAGTAGATAAAAATATGTTAAGTTTTTGGACCATAACTCCTTCAATTTTCATGCTATCACAAGTTATAAAACACCATTGTAAAGGTAATTAAAAGAGCTACAACATCCTTTATTGCAATATATAGTAAAAAACCTTTTTCTGAAACGGTGAAGGGTTAAAGGGCTTAAGAGAGGCTCTGATTTCGCTGCCACGCGCTCTTTAAACAATCATAACTCCGTCAATTTTTGTTTCACAGAAAAACCAAAACATCCAAATTGTTTGTCAAAAAATTATCAATTTTTTTATTTCCACACTTTTATACGTATCTGTCGTCCTTTTTGAGATATTATGAAAAATAGGGTGGAGTTTTATAAATATTTGAAAGTTTGTTTTTTATATAATCATGAATTTTTTGAAAAATATGTGTCCTGAAGCAGCCAAACTGATACTATCCATCAAACTCTTCATAATAAAGTTAATTCTAGGCGGAATACGATTAATTTTAATTATGGTGGAAATGGCACTTATGAAACCCATTGATTTAAAAGAAAAAACATTAGATGCTCCCCATTTATTATTACATACATTATTTGCAATACAGCTCACTTATTTTACGTGCAAAAGACTTTGAATAGTGCTCATTTTAAAGCTTATTTTATGCACTACAAAACCCCTTTGTATTAAAATGCATAAAATGCATCTGCTCGCCACTAGATGGCATTGACCACATCGATTAAATTTCAGATAAAATAAAACACGGCTTTGATCTTTAATATCTAGCTTAATATTGCACGTAGAATACTTTATAAAATACCAAATTGTTCATTGTTTTACCTGGGACAACTTTGTTCTTGATGAAATTTTCGATAAACGTATATTTTTGGAGATATTTGCAAAAAACCGATGAAAACCGTGAAAAAATTGCAAATTTTCAATAGCCAATAACTTGAAAAGTATTGGATTTTTTGAAAAGCTTTATATATGATTTTTGCTTAAAATTAGGCCTTCTATTGATATCCGAGGCAATTTTGAAAAAAAAGAAATTCACCCCCGAGAAGGGGTGGCAACCACACCCAGGGTGGTTGCGGAGTTCAAATCATTTTCACTTTTGAAGTTAAGGGTAAGATGAACCTAATTCCAAAATTGTATGCAATTCGGTTCACAGTAAAAAAAAACGGACCCATAATGCTTCGTTTACTCGGCTATGAACTAAATGTGAAGGTTTGTGGATACGCAGTGATTGTTGAATGCACATTAAGGGCCGGTTGCTCCATTCCCTTTCAGTACTACGGATTACAAATCTGAATGAATACTTCTTTATGAATACTTCTTTATGGCCAGTTACAACATCTGATACTTACATAAAAAAAACATATAGGAACTACGTATTTTAAGCAGTAGGTACCTAATTACTGACCATTACGGTCACGTGCATTTCATAATTGAAGAACAATCATTAACAATATGTTATTGTCCGAAATGGGGTCGTTCAATGTATACACGGAAGAGTGCTTGGAACTTCATATAGTGAGATGAGACCCTGAACTTTCATATCCGTCTGTATTATACTCTCGTTGCTCATAGAAATCATATTAAATCAATAACTGTGAGACGCGTGTTAATAATATATTTTAATCTATCGTGACTTAGCTCAAAAGTGCAATTTCAAGAAACGTAAAGGTAAAGGCTGTACGTTTCCAATTGGTAAGGTTTATTATACGACAGTAAATAATTATAAATGAAGTATCTATCGTTCTTTTGTCATTTTATGTATTAGTACCTAACAGTTATGCAATAAACGTCAACGAATAATAAAGTAAAGTTAGCAAGGTAGTTCCTAATTGTTGATTATTGTTCAAGTTCTGTGACGAACAGGTAACCAAGTAACAGTCGGTAGTTCCTACCGATCATGGAAGTGATCATTAATGGTACAGTCGACATATAATATTCTTCAGATCGAAAAATATACACAATTTAAATGAAGTTTGTCTTTGCTTTGGTGCCAGGGTAATTTAGAATTTTAGACTATTACATCTATCTATTCTCTAAGTTAAATTAAATGAATGATATTTGAACGTTTTATAAAAAAATAATTAATTACAGAAATTGAAGCTAATTTAAAACAAAATGAATGGTTTCATGGTTTTAAATCTTCAAACATTCTTCATCAACAATAGATAGTTAAACTTAAATCGGTACATAATTACTAAAAGGAAAAAAATACCGTGGTAATGTATATCTTGCAGATTTAAGTTAAAGAAAATACCCACACAACAGTTTTGCTACCGTTTTGCCGAGGCTACCGCCATGCCATGCTCATTGAATACTGTTAAATAGACGTAGGTATGGGCACTTAAGCAGCCTAGGTGCATCGCCCTCACAACCGCGTCGATTGATGTCTGACCAACCTGACCAATGTAAACAAAGACCGTTACCAACTGTATTAATTATCACTGTAATTATATTGTAAGTTAGCTGAACTAGTAACACTGGTATGCCAATAAAATGCCATAAGTCAATAAGTAAAGACAGTTGTTGGCAAATAGACAGGTTGAAAGCCGTATTTGTTTGTGTGTAAGTACCAGCATAATATGAAATCGTAATGCAGCGTACTTACATTTTTTTAAATACATTATCCTTACTAATATTATAAATGCGAAAGTAACTATGTCTGTCTGCTACGCTGATACGATCGTTTGAGAGGCAAACGATTTTTTAATGTAATTTGGTAAAGAGATAGACTAAAGATTTGCAAATTATATGGGCTGCCTTTTATCCCAGAAAAGTTGAAGGGCCCCGGAAGTTAGTAATAATTTAATAAGAAATAACGATATAGAGAGAATAAGCATCATATTTGATCATATTTAATATTCAGATATGAGTGTACAATTTACTCTGCGTTTAAAGTGGAGATATATTTTTTCTTAGCAACACGATCCTATACTAGGGTTGCCATCTCTAAAATTTGGAAACCAGGACAAGACGCGTGAAAACCCCGGATTTTAGAGTCCGAAAGCCGGACATGTCAACAAGATCTTTTAAACATATTCAATGTAATAAAAAACAGTTGAAAATGTCATAAATCACCTTTTTAGGGTTCCGTAGTCAACCCTTATACACTAGACACAAAAAGTTAGGGATATAAATAAAATTCGAAATTTTTGGGTGATTTTAAACGAGCTTAACAGCTCGTAAGTAAGTTTTGCGGAAAATAATCGCATAGAAAAAAAATGAAGACCGAATTATAGCTTCAAGTGTCTAGGTTTTGGATATGGTCATGAATTATTTGTATCATGTTTGGATCTGGAGAAATTCTATGGAAACTACCAAGAAAAAAATATGCAATTTTTTGTCATCTAAAAATGGTCTATGGGCTTCAAAAATGTTTTTTTTTTATTGTTTTTGTCAAATCCTCTTTTAGGATATTTAATGCCCTTTAATTTGTTGTAATTAAGAAGCCTGTTCAATGATTAGCCACGGAGTTATTGCCAGTCAAACCAAAAAAGGACCTTTTAACTTTGACAATCAATAACTCTGAGAATAGTGATCGTATAGGAAATCGAAGATAGGTTTTGAAGACTACACACTATCTTCTATAAGAAATCGTAAACGGCTTTTGTCAAAAACATTTTTATTGAATTAAAAACTTAGACTGAAATAAAGGCGAAAATTTGCATAATTAAGGATATTTAGGTAACTTGGTATAACTTAGGATAAAATGGATGAATAAAGGATATCGTCGGTAATTTTTTAACTTAAATGTGTCCCAAAAATCCCTGAAAAATTCAAAGCGCTGCAAGTCTTCTTTCTTAGTGTCCCGAGGCTTTAAATTTATTGTTTTCGCTAAAAACACCATTATGAACGATGGTTCGATTTCTATCATTTTTTCAATGAAAACATTTTTTTTTTCTCAATAATCTTTATTGCTTTGATGAAAATGATCGACTTTTTTTTCAAAATGTCGAATAGAAAAAAAAAACATTCGATGATCTGTCATCATGCGAGAGCGCTTACGAGCAGTTACCCAAAACAGAGGCAATACGCGGTACTGAATTGTGACCTGTTTACGTGCAGACCCGCACGAACAGCTACAGATGGACACACAAACAGACTGTCAGACAGTCAAGAAAAAAATTTATAAATAAAGTATTATTTTTCTATCCGAAAATTTTCAAATAAACCGATCTTATTGTAGCTTCAAGTATCATATCCAAAAACTAGACACTTGAAGCTACAATTTGGTTTCCTATTTTTGGCTGTACGATTATTTTCCTCGGAGTTACAGCTCGTTGAAAATCGCCCAAAAATCTCGAATTTTATTTATATCCCTAACTTTTTGTGTCTAGTGTAGTTTCACCATGTCCGTCCGTCCGTCCGTCCATCCGGCCGCGGGTAATCTCGGAGACGGTTGATACTACAGAGCTGTATTTTGTAAATATTAACAGCGTCGACTAAATTGAAACATAAAATCTTAAAAAATATTTTTTTTGAAGGTCCCATACCTACCGATACCCCAAACACGTAAATTGGAAAGATTTTTTTTCTTTATTCTTATAGTGTGGCATATCGTTGGATAGCTCATTAAAAAATAGGCAATAGGCAAATAAAATATAGTAAAGGTTTTCTATTTTTTAATAAGCTATCCAAACGCTTTTCGATTCAGGGTTTCGTTTACGGAATATTACCTAAGCTTTTAAACTGAAATTTTAGTTAGAGTCATGTGTCCCCCCCTCTAAAAACTAAACCATTGTTTGTAGAGTTGTAAAAAAAATCACGCTAGTAGCATATATTATGATGAATTCAAAAGGAAAACTATCACGGGTGAGTTGGCTTTACCTACAGGTTAACGAGTTATAGTCGGCCAAGTAAAAAAGATCAGAAAATCAACCGAATACGACTTTTAACCGACTTTTAACCATTTCGTTGCCACTTCAATATATAAAAAAATGTATATGTATACGTAAAGTATTGAATTTTGTTAATCTAGCTACGGAACCCTACACTGCGCGTATCCTAACATGCTCTTAGCCGGTTTTTTTATTCATTCATTATTTTAACAAAACAGAATATTACAATTTGTCACAAATTTAGTTATTTTTTAAAACCCGGTCTACAAATGAAATTTTCCCCGGATGCTCCCCGGATGCCCTCTAAACTAGGACAAATCCGGGGAAACCCGGACGGATGGCAACCCTATCCTATACGCATACACGCTAAGTTCCTTGTGCTATGATCATTGCATGCTAGTCAGTCCATGCTGATGACTCTATAATAACCTGACATGAGCATGAAAATGAATTTGCAACTGTGCAATCAAAGGCTAACTACAGCCTCAGACCAGTCGCCTATTGAGAAAGTAGCGCGCGAGTTGAGTCTACGAAGGTAATCTAAGGCATCTCCGATTGAATATATCGACCTAGTAACGATATCGTTACGATACTTTACAACTATATACCGTTAATACTTGCGTGTGGCATGTCAGTCGATGATAATAATGTTATAAAGTGATCAATACTATTTGGGTCAATGCTACGAACTTTTACGTACCTACTCTCACTTTAGGGTTATATTCTCACATACAACCAACGTTTTATTGTTTGATTGTCCCATAGCCATAAAAATCATAATTTGACAGGAAATTGAGCTGCGAAGTGAAATCTTTAATAACTTTTCATTGTAAATTGATAAGTTATTATTGGTTAAGGTCGCGGATATATGATTATAGTATTTTATTACATGATTATGGTAAAAAATGTATACCGTTGTGGTGAATTGATTATTATCCGTGTATTTGTCACAGGATACTCTTTCACATGCAGTTATTATATTTTGCAACCAATTATCAAGTACGTAAGAGTTACTATAAATAAAAATGTTTTTTTGTCTAACATAACAGTATGTAACACTAATACCCTAAACCGGTAGATTACCAGAGTTTTCACTTTCACTAAAGAAATTAAAAATTTTATATGTACTAGTGAGATATTGGTCGTTAATATTGTAATTCTTTTCCCCGATCTAACGGATTAGTGGTATTCGAAAACGATACCGAATATTTTATGTGATATAATGCTTTTAATTTGCATATACTGGTTTTTAGATAACTGACATAAAGTTGGAAGATTATTTCAAACCTACTAATAAGTAATATGACTTAACATCCACGTTGAGATATTGGTAATTAATATATGAGGTTTTAAATGTATTTTTGCAGCAGGTAATATTACCTCATAATTATCACAGTTTTGGCTACAATGAAATTTAACTTATAGTTTAACTTATTAGTGATTAGATTTAAGACCTGTATTAATTTTAACCCACAAATTGTCACCATCAAGCATCTTTGCTATTTAAAACAAACTTTTCAGACAAACATTATACATTCAAAATCCATCATGGAGTAATAAAAACAGTTGAAACAAAACGAAATACCACGAACACAATTCCAAGTAATGTAATAACTTATTAAAGTAAATGTTGCAAATTAACTACAAATTTAAATGTGAAGTACCTAGTGATGAAACGTCTGAATGTACTTACTCAGATAATATCGCAAGGTACAGAAAGTACTTAGCAGTTAACGAGCACTTCAAGTAGGAATAACATGTGAAATAACACGTTTGATTGGATGCTCTCGTAACATACAATTTGTATAATCCCATGCGATTATTCTAATAAGTGTTGACAACACGTATTTAGTGGGCATAAACGTTATTACTCGTATTAACTACAACAACTTGATCATATGAATTAGCAATGTCTTGCATTCTTAGTTATAACGTAAATATGAGAAGCGTTCCTATGCATTATTGATTATATGCATGCATCTTAGCATCTATGATCTATGTATCTGAGCATATATGCTCATGCAAATTATCATTCTCTCTATTATCTAATAATCATTAACTTCCAAAACGAAATAATGGATAAAGGCATTAGCATAATGCAGCTTTTTTATGTGCAGCATAAAAGAATTGCAACATTCAAAAATTGCGAAACGTGGCTTTTATAAAACGCGGTTAATGTTTCAAATAGTAAGCATTCATGGCTCTCTTGACATTTCTACAAACAATTCTGACAAACACTCGTTAGTTTTTTGTTCCAATTTACACTTAAATACCAAGAATTCTCAATTCTTGTTCAAATATTTGAAATCACGACTTCAACAATACCCTTTATTATTTTGTACATCTATTGCCATATTAAAAAAGTATATTTCATTTGCATTTTGCTGAAATATTAACCTCCAACGACGTTAGGTCTTACTTAACTAAGTACGTCGCTCAGTGGATTTTTCACAAAATTACTTAGTAATTGCACTTTAATGTGGTTAGTGCTTACACTAATGTGCTTAAGCCTAGATTAAACCAGTATTCACAACATATAAACCTAGTTTTATCCAGATTTACTGTACTAGACCAACTTTGATGGCGCGTACCATTTTATAGCAACGGTACATGAATAGTGTAACGTTATAAGGCCTAGGGTATCTATCGTGGTGGCTCTATTAAACATATACGGCTTTTATTGGGTTATTTATTATGTTTATTAAGGAGGATATAGAATTTTCATTAAAGTACCCATCTCATTTATGTAGTAAGAAAGTAATTTTCTGAGAAGTGTTAAGACTGCATCAAAACATTTTAAAACACGAACGATGAGATTTTAAGAATGGATATTTTTCATCTTAAAGGAATATCCATATATATGACCCCATAGGAAGTGTGGGTAGGCGTTGTATCATACGAATATTTTAAATCATAGAATAACCAATGATCACATAAGGATCCCGTATTTAAACACAAACAAATATTTCACCCGAGACATTAAAACACCGTTATTAGAAACAAAGAAATAGAAATGGTGACCAATTAGCACATAATAGGGAAACACTAATTTTAACCTCAAATTACTATCTAGATGTTAGTCATAGTGTGCGACACATTCACGATTCACAAGTTTTGTCATGTCAGTCTAGTTCATTTTGCCACAGAAAACCATTTTTGGTCACGACAATTATGTTCGGCTTTAAGAACGAAACATTTTCTGTATTCAGAATTGTTTAAGCAGTTACTACAAAAGTAGGAGGAGGAGGTACTGAAAATTTCAACGTACGTCTATGATTTACGGACTAATTTCATTGATTTATGACCTTATGTATAAATAATGTAAAACAAATGTTAAATAAAATTTTAAGTATTGTTTCCTAATCCTATTGGAGTAGTCATACAAATAAAGGCACTGTATATCTACAGTAAAAAATAATATAAGTAAAATCATAAATTTCCCGAAGCCATCACTACCTTTTCATCGCAATAAGCCTTACCATTAGTGGCACATAAACTGTTACAATCACTCACTTTTAAAGGTAATAAAACATTTCAGTACATATAACTTTTTAATTCATTGAGTGAAAGTTTCGTTGGACCACCACATGTTGGGATGATTTCTTTTTGTGTAATAATCTACTTTTTTCTGTATTTTAATGCTAAATTAGCTGTTCATTTTATTTATCTTTTGTATTGTAATTTAAATCAAATGAAATTTCTTTTAGCCAGATATTTAATAGATTAATATGTAAAATTTAAATTACTTATATGTTTTGTTGTTATGGCTTCCGGAAATGCATTCAATGCAATAAAATAGATATCACATCATCAATTACGTCACATCAGACACGAAATGGAATCTAAATTGTATCTATCTCTGCTCATAAGAGCAGTATAAACGAGACTAATATTAGACTAAATTGAATGTTATTGAAGATCGGTACAGTTTTTATTTTTAACATCGCAAATTAAAGTTTAGAAATCGTATAATAAAGGCCTATGCCTAGGTACTTAAATCTTATATAATAAATAAAAATATGTTTTCGTTACGAAACTGTAGGGTCAAGTTTTAAGGTAAAACGTGACTAGTTACAGAAAATTTAGCGATGAAACTTGCGCGGGCGCAATAAAGACATTATGGGTATCTCGCACATACAAGATAGAGCCCGCTTGAGACAGTGAAAGCGGATAAACTACGTCACGATATAAAGTTGAGAAAACTCGTAAATTTTAACATCATATAAACTCCACCTGCTTCTATTCTGTTTTTTCTTTTTATATATTAAAGGTCAGTACCACTTGACAATCGAAAACTATACACTTGTAAGAAAAAATAAGTTGTTCTATTTAGTTTTGAATAAGTATCTATCTATTCAATATATTTCGAAACAAATTCTAGTGTTTGAAATACTTCATTGAGAAGTTAATTTATTCGTAATCTTTAGAGAAATATTTTTAATCTAAGTATTATTCTTTGATCACGGTCGGTTTTAATGCATAGGTAATATTTGTAGCAACACACTCATACCTCAAGATTAAGATTACCTGTTTACAGTAGAGTTATAAATAAGTGACATTAAGTTTAAATTACAACAGAGCGCTTTTAAATACCAACATCAATTGACCTACGGAGTTACGAAACATCATATCTACGCTGTTGATCTAAAAAGTAACTTATAAAATCGTTAGAATGTCAATACAACATTACGATGTTAGGTCTCCAGCAAAGTATTGATATCTTTAGTATCATGCATTTTATATTAGGGACCCTAACGAAATAAAAAAAAATATTACCTCAGAAATGAGTATCAGATCTATCTGCTTGATAATTAATATATACGTTAATTATGATTCGTAAGGATTACTTTGGCATGTAGGTACATGCGTGCACCATGTACTTGACCGATATTTTAATGCATACAAGTAACCTAGTTTTGACAGACATGACTGAAAAATATTTAAAAAACACAGAACTTGAAAAAAAAATATGAAATGAGATTTATTTTAACTAATGTAGTATCTATTCGTGGCCAAAATATATTTAAGAGCTCATTATAGGGTTGGTGTTAATACGACTCATCATTATTTATATAAACATACAATATTCATCTCAAAATCAACTTTAGTTTGAAGTTTTTTTAGAAACACGCGAGAAATTTCACTTTTCCATTACGAGGTGGCCACAGAGTTTATGTGAGTATGACTGTTAGTAATTATTGTTTGTTTGCTCGAAGCTATTGATTTTTATGTTTCAGACTATTCCATGACTTTATTTATATGGTTTACCAAAATATTTAATTTAGGAATGCAAAGTATGTAAGTACCTACCCACATTGTTATTCTGCAATACTATTACATAAACTTTTTTCTCCATACTCGTAGGTAATAAAGTATATACCTAATAGAGACAGTCATTTCTTATACTGCTTTTATTTAGCGACAATGTATAGGTATATAATTAGGTAATTAAATATAGCAATCAATTTGTCACTTTTTGTGAACATTGCTTAATATATTGTTGGCTCAAAATTTTGTTCACGAAATTGGAGCTATATCAATGCCATATAATGAGCAACCAATTTGTCACATTTCGTCGACATTGCCAGACGCCTCGGTTGGGCAGCACGCAGCCTCACGCGGCATTCTTCGACGTGTTAGATGGAATCACACGTCATAATTAAAACACGCACAGTGCACACCCCCACGCGATTTCTGTACGTGAAACTATAGAATTGATCAAATATTTACGATGATGTTCTAAATGGTGTAAATACCACTTTTCCTAACCTAAATAATGGTAGTTACTGATCTCAGTACCTAATATTTTGAGATATTATTTTAGGTAATATTTAAAATGGTAGGTACTATAAATATTTTTATGACTTTCGAACAAATTGCTTTTAATATTGTAAAAAAAAGCTTCCAGCTCCCTGGTATTTGATAATGCTATAGGTACTATAGGTGTTACATTCAAGTGGAAAATTTGTACTCGAGAACCTATCACTGACGTTGTCTACTGTTGTTAAAAAAAGAAATAACAAATAATTTACAAGAATCGTTGAACCAGTCGATTTCGTGCCTTTTCTGCTTGAATATTCATTAGATAGGCCGTAAATTGAAATTTAGTAAATCAATCAATTTCTCAGCGATCGTCTTTTTTGTAGTTTATATTAACGTAACACGTGGTTTTTCTAAACTTATGCAAATATCCGCCAAACTAGTTAAGTAAAAGTGATATTTAGAAAATGTTATAGGGAATCGTTACGTAATATTAAGAATATTGACCCAACATCGTTAGCAGCCGAACTCGGTGATATATGATTAAAAATCTCGTATAATATTAATTCGATGTTCGACAGTGAAACCGTGAACGCAAGTAATCCGGGGAAGTAGGGTAAATGTAACTGTGCAGTGGCTGACGGGCTGTTACAGGGTAGCAGTATCTTACCGGTGAGCTCTCGCCCGTTATAATCTGACCAATACGATCTTTTGATTGAATTGCAAACTTACGTTGAATTTGTAGCCGGCCTAACGTTGGTTGTAATATATTCTTGTTTCTGATATTAAAGTCCCGGAAGAAATTAATTAACCTTATTTAATACAAGGTTTATGAAGTCCATAAACATTGTCCTATTTTTAGGTATCACCTATAAATCATAGTACAATCTCTAAAAGCTAGAAACTCAGATATACTTTAAAGTAGTATAAATCAGATATATCACCATTTTTACCTCACTTCATTGAAGTATTAATTAATTGAATTAACGTCACTAACTTATTCGTCTGTGGTGTGAAAATTAATCAAAAATGCTATTCAGCATTTCGAACCTCACAGTAAAACAACCGTAACGTAGAGTTGACTATTCATAAAATCATTTTGTGTATTTGCAAATACGCAGAAATACCTTTGTTAGTGGAAAGTGACCACAACATAGAGCTTTTGTGTTTTCAACGGCTTTAGAAACGCAACGTTTTCCGACAATATCCAGGAAAATTATTCATACAAAGGTTCACTTTGTTGAATTATTCTCGGCTCAGGTATTTTTAAAAGGTAATTCAATAAGTAGTAGTAGTATTCTTAAAATTTTCCTCGAATAGATACTAATTTAGTTTGTTAAAAAAATGCAATCAATTCACTATAGTCCTTGACAGAACAAGATACCTACATCCTCTCCAATCGAATAGTATTTCTTACCTTGATATTAAAGTTTTACGAATTCATTTATTTGATTGCAATAAGATGCAAATTATATGATTTTCCATAAAACTTAAACATATACTCGTAATTATTAAATGTTAATTGTGTCATTTAAAGGTCAACATTAGACTCGGCAAAATTAAATTGTCTTGTGATAATCACTAATGTAATCATTTTGATGAGGATTTGTGGTTTTAAATTTTCATAAATCTAGTAAACACTTTTGTATATATCTAACTCAGATATGTTTATTACGTTAAATTATCGTATTTATCGTTTATGTACTGTGTTGAATTACTGTGGCGGTATGATGTGACCTACGCATTTTATTATACTTAAATATTTAGTTAAAAAAAAACTGCTGGATAACTAATATGCTATTAACTACTTGGATAGTCAATTATATACCTACAATATAAAATAAACGAAAATAGAAACGTTGCATAAAGCAATCATTATAATTTTTCATGAATTAATTATTTTATTTATAGATTGATAGAAAATAAAGGTGTTTATAACATTGAATATGATAAATAATTGACATTCTAATTAAAGTTATGTAAATAACCTTTAATGATGAACGAACGATCATAGTTCTGTCTTTCTCATATATAATATATTATCATATTTTTTTACACGGTAGTAAATAACCACAAATGATTGTTAATTTTAATTTCAAAATCGGTTCTTACTAAACATTAAACTTTAGCGTCTTACCTTATTTATTTAAATACCTTTTCCTTGTATAGAAATCCATGATTTTAGGCTATGAAGAATTTAGTAGGTATTTGTATTATAATTTATCATTAATCATTATTAATTCAATGTATTATTCTCATTAGAACCAATGAAGATTTACTCTAGCAATAAAGAGCTATTTCTTCTCATAATTTAAGCTAGCAAACTTATAGTGCAAAGCTTTATGTGTACCTCCCTAACTATAGAAGTAAATTTGGCATAAGCATAGATTTATACACGACATCCTGGCTATGCATATGCGAATAGCAGTTGCAAAAACAATTTGACCTTTAACATAGGCATAATTCATCAGTTTTGACTTTTAAAGCATGTGGATAACACGTTAATTTATCCGCGTTGTAAATTAATTTAGTTTCCGGGTATCATCTATCTAAGCTAAATTAATTTGAAGTCAATTAATATAAGTCGAAATATCAAGGTCTGGTATTTTTGTAACAAAGTCATGTTGCGTTTTATAATTTTGGTTTTATTTTTATTATTCAATGCTCATAATGTTTAGGGAACTTGTTCAAACTACATTCATATTTTATCAAAACCTAAACTCTCTATTAGGTTAATGACCTTTTATTACAAATACACCGGCATCGTACAATATGTAAATAAAGAAAAACCCAAGCTAACAGCGACTATGCAAACTTCATCGAGTTATATATCTTCATCAAACGCTAACGAGCCTGATTTAATCGTGTTACTTACACAGCTCACTACCATAAGAATACCTACATTACATAATATTGCATAGTATCTATAATAATAATAATTATAAAACGGACCAATAAACTATTGGTTATTTTGCAGTTTTTTTTTAATTCATATGTCTCTACTCATCATAAATATAAAGATAAATATATTACACAGTTATAATGTCAATTGGGCAGATACTCAGGCAGACGGTCCACTTGACCAGTGCCTTCTACCTACGCCAATGTTCTTAATCCGCTTACGATATTTTAAAATATGGAGGAAAATAAGTCTGATCGTTATTTATTTACTTGTCTATTAACTTCAACTAAAAGATTAAAATCCTCAGCCAAGCACATTTTATGTTACGACCACTGAGCTCTAGATATAGCCATTACAAAAAATACCTCAAAGACTTATATTCAATTCCTAACAATTCGAGACAGTACAGATAATTTAACTGACGAATAGAACTTTCGCTTTCGCTCTTTATGGTCTCATTTGCATAGTTAAGTAAACATTTAAACGGTTTATCTGTGATTTATGCCATAGAGCAGTGAAATTGTTCCTACAACTGTCGGTTCGGAGTCAACGATACTTACCTACTAGAATGTTATTTTAAATGGTTCACATTAAATCCTCTCGTAACTACTAAGTCTCATCATGAGCCATATTTATTGGTAAGAAGTTACATAACACAACTTGACCGTTAAATAAATCGTTAAATAAAACTTTAATTAGAGCATTTTTCGCCTTAGAGTATATAGATTACTTAAAGCCAAAGGAAACCATTTGCGGTCATCAACGCAAAGTATCACAGAAATCAGGATAATACCTTCTTGTACCTAATAGCTGAAGACAGGATGTCTATGGACTTCTCTGTGGTAAGGTAAACCACTAGACTTTACAATCTTCAGATGATACTCACTTCAATTTTAAGCGTTCTTAAATGGACATAATCTAAAGATAAAACGTCATAACAAAATGAATACCTCTAAGATGTTTTATATGGCAACCCGATTGGCTTTGTGGTTAGTGACCCTGACTCTCAAGCCGCGGGTCGTAGGTTCGAATCCCACCCAGGACAAACATTTGTATGCATGAATATGTCTGTTTGTCCTGTGTCTGGATGTAAATATCTATATGAGTATATATTTAAAAATAGTATATCAGCTATCTGGTTACCATAACACAAGCTCACTTTGAAGCTTACTTTGGAATCAGATTGGCCGTGTGTGAAAAATGTCCCAGGATGTCCTAGGATATGTTTATCATGCGCATTTTAAAATCACTAATGACCTATAGAAGTAATTGCTCGGTTTCCACCAATAAAACTTACGGTTACTAAAAGACGACTAAATTCTGTAACTGTAAGATATTGTACATAATAAATAGTATCACTGTGTCTACTATAATGCTTATAATATTCATCCATATAACTTTTCGATTCTGAAATTAATCTAGTACGCATTTTTATCTCTATGTCGCGTATAGAATTATGGAGATTATTTAGGAAAAACCCTGTAGATTTATGTAGGTTCATGCAGCCGGAAAATAGCTTCCGTAAAAATCAAAGAACATATTAAATATATATAACTATTATTTATATATATTATTATTTATATGAACTTAATTTAATTTAATTGATAAAATCTCATTGTTCCAGGTGCACAGGGTAGCGGGCGTATGTGTGTCACAATGCAAATAAATATTGGGCCTAGGGCCCACCGACCAGAGAAGAAGTAAGCAATTTTTACACTTTATGCCTAACTACATATATTTAACGCATTAAGTTCCATTTATTATTATTATTTTTAATACTGTAAATAGAGTCAGTAATATATTATATGTTATGAATATAAAAACATTAACCGATACTGATAATCGGAAAGATGAATAATTTCAATGTATAAAGTAGAGTCTGCTTTTCTAAAGCAATGGTGTATCAAGCTTCTTGAGGTCAAGGGTGATAATAATACATCTTCCATCTCGGAATAGTCGTTAAAAGTCTCATTCTAAATTCACTAGATGAAATGGGAAAGCCTTTCTCTAGCATTGTTTTCAATCGGTTTATCTCTCTAAGAGGTTTATCTGTAGTTAAAATACATTAGTTTTATCTTAATATATTTTTTAAACAACATTTATTATTGAAGCGGTTCCTGTTAATTATTCTGAGTGAAAATATTGCATTTTGTGATCGATTTTATAGTTGTGAGAACGTAATAATGTATTGAATAAATTGCAAAAAAATGCAGATGACCACAATCAATGTTAGTGTTATGTGTATTATAATTTGGTGGATGCAGTAAGCAAGAGTGTAATGTGGTATGTCTGGAGAAAATATATTCACACAGTGGCCAGCGACGCCATCTCATGTATACATAACGAATTTGCATATAAATTATTCAATCATATTTTAAAATATTTATTGATATCGCTTGTTTTAAGCTTCTATTCGTTACTAAATTAACGATATACCTATGCTATAATCCAAAATTGTTGCATGATGCTGATTCTGAATGTTATGAAAAGTATTCTAGCTTAGTATTCGATTGTTTAGGCATGTCAATACTTACATCAATTTTCGAACGGTAAATGATTAACACCTTCCGTTGCTGTAACAATCTTTACGGGTAACAGAAATGTATGCGATTGTTACAGGTCTAGTTTTTACAGTAGCTTCTTTTACAGGAGTTAAGTTTTAGCTGTCTTACATCATCTTGCATAATACCAGTAACTGAAAAGCCAATATGAAATGTGACAACTCGTGCTTGTTTTAGTTCACTGGTGATAAATGTTTATGTATTGTGCAAAGTATGTTCTAGTTTTGAGTAGGTACCTATAGGTAAAATAACCAGCATTATAAATTACTGCTAAGTGACGTGAGGAAATAAATCAATATACAAATTAGGTAATATTACAAGCTTTGCTATTATTTTCAAACAGTAGGTAGGCGTATTGCGACAGCATTTGTTTCAATGTTCTTGGTGAAAACATAACCCTCCTTCTGGTGGAGTCGTGTAAAAATCACAGTGAATTTTCTGATAAGTGCTCCTAAATGATAGTATTATATACCTAATATATTTCAATTATCATAAAAAAAAAGATACATTACTCGTAAGGATTTTTCTGTTTTAATCTATCTCGAAATAACTAATTTTATAAGTTTTCTTTTAATTAATTTAACTTACTATATTCAGTGAAACTATAAAATTTCTTCCACGGTTAGATTGTGATCTAACTAATGCCTGTCAAATGTGAAAAACATCATGTTATAGGTACATTATAGTGGAATATGCAACTAAGTTCAGGGATCCGTAGCATAACGTACAGAGTTTTTACACGTGCGTCGGTTATTTTGCACGCCAGACCACTCGTCTGGAAATGGACATGATAATAATATACACTATCACATTATATTATATAGCTTTTGCATGTTGGTAATATAAGTAGATTTTATGATTGCGTGCCTGCATTCTTTATTTAAACAATCACTATAATATGCCGTCCGAAATCTCCCATAGGTATGTACTTTGGTAAAAGCCTGGTTTGAAAATTAATTTCCTATTGGTATACAATAAATAATATTTCTTGCACTTGTTGATTAACCCTTAAATACCAATAAATAATAATAGTAACCTAAATACCTATTAATAATTATAACTTTTTCGATAAATGAAGATCTAATTAAGAATCACGTAATTAGACTGTTAGGAGTAAGATGTTCTTGGTTGTGTCAACAGATGGTGACGTGCGACAACCAAGGCACGCCACTCGGCGGTTTCCACCTGGGCGCGCGCGACGATGAGCCGCGACGGGCTCGCGCGCCCAGCGTCTCCTCCCTCTCGCTGTATAAGCAGAAGATCGACGCACTCTTCGACGACAACCGATCCGTCAACAGCCTCCCGCAATATGGACCTACATTAACAGCTGAATTAGGGAGGAGAGATAGCAAAGTATGTTTAATTTCTTAACGATATGGCTCTAACTAAAAAAACCTTTTCAAATATCCAATCATTAACCAATTTCTGTATACAGGTTAGTTCTACACATGAGGGTAAAACGAGAATTTATGAAGATGGCGATGGTTATTGTCAGAACAAAATTAATAATACAGTTCAGGATCGAATAGAAAGAATGTTTGAAGATATGGCCGGGGAATCAAGACAGTCGCCAGAGAGTGTTGGAGTTCACTTTTTTAGCGTACATTACCTCGGATCCACTCCTTTACAAAGTAAGGTTACTAGTTTATCTGGTTTACAAACACCTTTAAAAGATTTATATTTTGCATATCGAAGAAACTTTCGCCATAAAAGTGCTTTAACTGGTCGCTTAGAAATATCAAAAGGTGGCCTGAAAGTAAGATATAAAGGTGACAAAGGTGACCTAGAACAATTGAATCCTTTCCCAACAATAGCAGTATGGTCAGCAGTAAAATTCGTCGTTCAACCTTCAGAGAAAGATAATCATGATCTGAGCTATGCGTTTCTACCGCTGATCACCGACCCCGATAACATTGACCGACAAGCTTTATTTAAAACGTTAGAGCATCCAGATAAAAAATACATCCTCTCCCACAACGAAAATTCGCATTCACCGCTTTTCGCTGTTGTGATGAGGAAAATAGGCGTAGCTAAACAATTAGAGTGTCATGGATTTGTATGTCAGACTACTGAAGATGCTATTGTCATAGCAGCTACATTATATAAATCTTTAATGTCACATATGAGTCGACAAGGACACAATGATAAAAAGAAGCTGAAGAATCGAAATGGAGTAAGTTGCATGAGTGTGGCGAGTAGTCTAACACAGAATGATGTTCCAATCAGACCCCCTCGGAAAAAACGAAGTACATCCTCTATGAGTGGAGACAGTGACAGAGCAGATGGGTATTCAGCTAGTGAATTGTTTATTGAAAAACCTAAGTTAGAAAGAAGTAAAAAGATCTCCTCAGAGAGTCTGCCTAGTCCTCCTCCACCTCCATCTATAGCACCCGCAGACATAAAACGTATCACAGTAGAAGAAGTGAAAGCAAAATTGGATTCCATAAAACATAACGATACTAGCGGTAGCGATACACAGGATTCCAAAAAGTCAGGAATAAAACGTTCTGTCAATCCAATTAATAGAGTTCTCAATGTTCACACAAGCAACGAGTCATCTGTGAGAAGTAAAATATCTGATAAAATTGAATTATTTAGGGAGTTGGAGAGACGAAAGGGTTTACAGAGACCACCGACACTACCACCACCGATCCCATTAAAGCCACCCTCCGAACCTCCACCAGAACCACCGAAAGAACCATTGAGGAGGAGTCAAAGCGTGCGAAAATCTTTGATTGAATCTGGTGATATACTAACTAAAGTAGCTATTCCTCGTTCAGGTAGCTTTCTTAATGCTGGTGGACTTACGAGGTACAAGTCGATTGGACACAGGTATGTACATCTTCCTTACTACTTGCTTCGCAATCGCGACTAGTCTATAAATCAAGTGCAGTAGATATCGTTCATATAATGCAATTTCATTTTAACGCTTCAGCGATATAGTTTCCTCTGTACTTTTGTTTGCTTTGCTGACATCTTTCTCGAATTGCTTACTGTTCGTTTTTCACACGATCAGTTTGTTGATCAATCAAAATAGCTCAGTAACGAGAGTTGAATAGAATGCGCTTAGTGGAGTGTTTCGACACCTTGCATGCAAGTAATTGTGCCAATGCAACCGCGTCCGCTGCATTCCTCTAATGCATACTACACTACAAAATCAGTGTTATTTTTACCAATAATCAATTCTGGAAGGATTAATAGTTACATAATTATTGTAATGGTTATTTAACTGACTTATCATTGTATTACAGGAACAATGGAAAAAAGGGAGGTGGCTCACCCTTAGGGTTCAATGAACTTTTCAATGAATTTAAAGTTCAAGAGAACTTGCACTCGATGGATGAAATCCTAAACGCCATAATTGATGCAGAAGGGATGTCTTTTAATGATCTTAAGCCGATATACAAAGAATTTTTACTTAAACTAGCTGTGACACTAACGAAAGATGAAATATTTCAACATAGCAAAGCTATCATGAAAAAGCAGAAAAAAAAGATACTTCGAAGAAATAGTACATTTCAAAATAAGAGAAGAAAGATATTTAAGGGAGCTAGTGGTCTTCGGATGGTATTTCGTATGCCATTTGGAAAGGATTTGCATAAAAAAGAAAAAGCAAATGTTGGCGCATTGGATTTTCAAGCCGTTGCTAATTCAAAAGAACCAGTTTCCGAGAGTTCAGTTTCTACCTCGAGTTATGACATGAGACAGTTTCGGCCAAAGGAACCGATGTTGCCGCCTTCAAAACGACAAGTAACGAGACCTCGGAATCCTAAACGGCCTGAGAAGCCGGTCCACGTATCGAAGAGAAGTGGAAAAATTTCAAAACCAGGAGAAAGGACATCGACGTCTGAAGATTCTGACTTTCTAACGCTCAGCAATCGTCTTGGATGCCAGAATCGGAATAGTAGTAGCGGATATGTGTCATGTTCAGAATGCGAATCCGAGAGCTGTGTCGATAGATGTTACTGCTCATTGAAAGGAGATTGCAAGTCAAAATGCTACTGTTCTGCTGCGGACATCAAGAAAGATTCTGCAAAAACCAGACTTCTGAGCAAAAGCAAGAGCTGCAAAGATTGTTCAAAGTAAGTAAAGTCACAAGTTGATGAAATGTCGTTGGTTTATAGAAACATAACCTTTACCCATCCATTTAACCGACTTAGCAGTTGCAAAATGACTAATAATGAGTAGCAACAGTAAGTAAAACAAACCATTTACAACAATTATTTCATGTGTAGAAAATGCAATCTACAAAATTAGATATTATTTAAATAAAAAGCTCGTCTGTTTAAAACATCAATTTCTCTACTTTCGTCTGCGTCCGTCTTTTATATTTCATTTAGAAGCGCATCTCTGTAAAGTGAGTGTGCGCCTTTAATTACATTAGCAGAATTCGTCAGTGATAATTGTAAAGGAATTCAAACCTTGTTTATAGTTATTTATGGTTCATTATAAATAAATCACGGCCGTTGTAGAAATGAAATGTGTGTGGTGATAATTAGAGCGTGGCGCGTCCGCGGTACGCGACGGCTTGTGAGTAACTGAACCAAATTAAAATTATTTACAGTTGAATATGAATTCTTAATTTTTACTAGAATCTAGTTTTAAAATATTTAATAAATCATCGGTACCATAATAATTAGGTAGTATGTATTGTATATGTATCTAAATAAACATAGATCTTTGGGCTCCTCTTTTCATTGCCTTTGAGAAAAGGAGATAATAGTATCTATATTAAGAAGTTTCTAGCTAACGATTATTTGCGGGTATAAAATAAACTTACCACTTTTGTTTATTCGAAGATATACTTTGATTGAATTAAATTTAACGATGCATAACAGAGTATGCATCGCTAGCAACTTTTTACAGACTAAAAAGTTTCACTGATATGTGGCTTCTTAGGATGAAAACAAATCTAATTAAATTGGCTTCAGTGGTGTAATAAATAAACATGAAATTCTAGTTTTTCAAACCATATTAAAATTCACCTTTCACATTCTTTTATACAATATTTTCACTCGTCACTTTCAGAGAGTACTATGATGGTGACTTCAGCTACTGTTCGTGCGATTCTGAGAGCTGTGCGGATAGCAATAAGTGCTACTGTGCAGGACCGCGCCGCGGCATGCAGAGTTCCCAGAGCCTCGAGTACCTGCGCAGTCCCTCACAGAAAACATATTCTGACAGGCTGAAGCGAGCCTTCGACGACTACGATGGCAGGGATTCTAGAAATAGGTAAGATATTTTTGATATTTAGACAAAAGGTCATCATCATCATCAGCTCATATACGTCTCCACCGAGGAGCTCAAGCCTCCCCTAGCTCCTTCTCCTCCCCTTGAGGGGATTTAGGTCATAGTCGACCACGCGGGCCTAGAGTAGATTGTGACATCTCGGGCATCCAGGTTTCCTGACGAAGAAAAAAATAAAGGGGCTTTAAATAATATAGCAACATAAATAATGGGACGATCACCGATAAACATTATCATGCAGGAGTCGATAAGCTACTTTTTTCTTCAGTTGATAAATGTTTTTTTTGCACCTGTATCATTAGAAATCTCTAAAATTGTCAGTGTTTCTCTAACATATTATGCATGTATTGTATATAAATGCAAGAGGAATTGAATATATTTGATATCTATTAAAAAACCCGCATCAAAATCCATTGCATAGTTTTAAAGGTTTAAGATATAGGGACAGACAGCAGAAAGCGACTTTGTTTTATAATATGTAGGGGAATTGTGCTTAAGATGACATACTTTTTGTTTCAAACCAAATATTCAAAATAAATAAAGTCATAGTGAGATCAAAACCTTACGATATATTCAAGTAATCACTTATTAACAAAAGTATTATAGTTTTAGAGCAATCGACTGAATATAAATTAAAAAAAACATCATTAAATGCACTTAGGTCCACGTGTGTAAGATGACACAAGACTAGGGAAAGATGACACACTATGTCATCTCAGACCTTATGTGGTATGTCGTCTTATCCAACAATATATTTTTTTCTTTTTGGGTCCCACTCAGCAGTGCAAAAACAGAGATTATACAATGATGTCACACTTAGCCAGTAGATGAAATTGGATGAAAATCTTGTTAGTGCCGAATAAAAAAGATAGGCATACAACCGCCTAATAAAGGCAAGATGACATATATGTCATCTTATACCGATGTCTAGTATGTCATCTTACCAAATAGTATACAAATGTTTCATGCAAACATCGTCACAAAATCTTTTAGGTTAGAACACGTTATTATTAATATTTGGGCCATGCATTAATCACCGTTTATAATTAATATTAGTTCAAACGAAAATATTCACATCTTATATGAATTTCCACCATTATCGAAAGCTTTGGATATTTTTTTCTCACTATATAATCACAAAAACGTTCACTATTTTGCAACGCGCTGTCAGTCTCCGCCATATTGCACTTCACCACTAGCGCCACTAATAGGTACTCTGTAAAACGTCACGTATTCACCTTTGGGGCGAATATTAAACGAAATATAAAGGTGTGTCATCTTATCTGACTATGCCATCTTAAGCACTCTTCCCCTAGTGATAATACATTTGTTGTTGATACAAACAAATTCATAATTTATAGGTAGTAGGGTTTTGCAGTATCGTTTTTTTTATGTGTTAGTTGACAAACGAGCAGACGTATTGCCTGATGGTGAGCGATTACCGCCGCCCATGGACACTCGCAACACCAGAGGAGCCACAAGTACGTTGCCGGCCTTTTAAAAAGGAGCACGCTCTTTTCTTGAAGGTTTGGAGGTCATATCGGTCCGGAAATACCGTAGGCGACAGGTCATTCCACAGTTTAGTTGTATCATTATCGTGTATTATATGTTTCTGTGCATTGTTCAGATGCAGCGCAGGGGTAGGCGCGGGTGTAGGTGCGGTAGGTGCGGGGTGTGCAGGGGCGGGCGCGGCACCGCGGCGGCGCTCGGAGCGCGGGCGGCGCGCGCGCAGCTCCGACAGCCTCGCGCTCGACTACGAGCTGCTGCTGCAGAACAAGGCAAGAGACACCCGCGCACGGAACATGCAGAGACTTACCGGTTAGTACATCTTCATCTATCTTCTTATTTTTAATGAACTAGAACGTGTTAGCCTCAGCTTTTACACCCTTACACGGACTGCCCTATCTTCATTAAACGCTCTTATTTTATTTAACTTGCAATGTATGTGGTTAATTCGGATGAAATCTTGCAACTCAATTATGAAGCAGATATCTTCTGCCGATTGAACTGAAATTTCATTATTTCCTATACAAGTTCAATATGGATCACAATGCACGGTATTAACCGTTAGCATATTAGTAATTCATATTAAACTTGTACCTACCTATAGGTACCTACCTGCTTGGTTAGTATAAATTAAAAAAAAACTAGATCAAAAATATTTAAATATTATATAGGTCTTTATAAGACACTTTTGCACTTAAGAACTGTCACTCTAAAGCTCAATTGCTCGTTTCGGAAAGTTGCTTTATCTGATCTTCTATCTGAATAGATATCTAACTTATCAAACTTGTATCGCCAAATAAAACACTTAATGATTTTTAGTGTCTCTCTAATCACCATGAGATTGTAAATATACATTGTACAATATTATAATAGCTTTTAGGTATTTTTGTTTTCAATCGAATAAGTCTTAAATTCGTATTTTTGGTTTAATCTCTCTATCTTATTTAAACAAGCTGACGTATGGCCGTAAAAATAATTAAATAGTTCACGATTTTCTGAAACCATAATAATAAATTTATGTATATTAAAATTCTAGTCCGAAGCACCGGAGCTGGATCCCACGACGCTCTAAGTGTCAAGAAGTCTGCAGAAATGGCGGCGTTGTTCGCTGACGTCAGGCTCTCTCAGCGGACTGACGTGAGGTCTCTAGCTGGGGGGCGAAGACCTAGGCCTCCGCCTTTGCCACCATCGCCACCTAGGGGTGCTCCACCGTTGGCGAGAATGTTCGATCATAGACCGTTAAGTCGGAATGCGAGTCTTGAGGACACCTTAGGGTATTTACCATAAGGTTATGAAAATTTTCTCGAAATACGATAAGCTAACTGATGTTGCACAATATACAATGATGTTGGTGTTTTCTTTTCTAACATTAAAAAAATATAAGAAATTTTATTGAGAACTAAAGAGCTATGTGACTGTGAATCAGAAAGTTATCTAATCAAATAAGCTTCTTGGTAAGTAGGTGGTTGGAAAGATTGCATTTAATCTTTAGTAATAATTTTTTTTACTCATGAAATCAACATCTTTGATCCCTTCTACCCCTTTTATCTACCACGATCGGGAGTTGTCGACAAGACATTGTTGGGCGTCTCGCCTAAATGAAGCTACTCAGGGAAAATTAGCTTGATAGTAATCACTTGGAAAATTTGTTCTAGGGAACCCGTACTATTACTATGAATGATCAACTAATGATTTTCGACCACTTTTAAAATGCCTTGTAGGTAAGTTGAAATCAGAACCCTTAAAGTACCTTATCCGATTCACAGTTACAAATGATGGCTGAACACATACTATGGCGTATTTGGTAAAGATCTATATTATAACTTATGTTTCATTTATATATCTATATTTTAAGACTTAAAGGTGATTTTTCAATAAGTACACAATTTTATTGTACCTTGATATATAGAAAAACATTCATAAACACAATCTTTATTCTTTGCTCATTTATATAAGTAGATAGATTTAATTTTATCATTAAAATATAATATTTGTATCTCATTTTATAAACGTATACCACCTTATTAATTTAAATAAGGAAATAAGTATATCGATTTGTTTAAAAGTAAAAGAACTATGTATGTAGTTATTTATTATTGAAAAATAACCTTTATACGTAGCGTGCAATATTTTTGAGTCATCTATTTTGTAGTTTTAGTCTTAATGCCCGTAGACATGTATTTATAATCTCTATGGATGTCGCCTAGCGGAGTGCAATTTCAATTTTTTACAATATTTTAAATGTGAAAACTATAAGGGATTTAGGCACTTGTCTCATTATAATAATATGTAGTTACATGAATAAGATCAGAATGCCTATTTGTGGTGTTTTATTAGTTTTATAATCACGTCCTCTGTAATGTGTCCTAGCAATAAAATATGTGAGACAGGTGTCACATCTGTGGTGATGAGTTTATTATTTATTTTCTAAATATCTTACTATAGTAAAAATGATCTTGATTGAAACTGTGCAATTTCAGTGCAATATTATTATAATATTTGTCCTTTAATTAACGCTCGCTCACATGACCTTGTGCAGCTTGTTGTAAATAAACATTAATTGAATATACAAGTTATGTATAATACAATGTTGTTTTTTTATTCACATTAGGAAATCCTTAAATAACGTTTTACTACAAGAATAAAGCACACAATTCACCTTCTGCTTCCATAAGGATGAAAACATGTATTATAATGCTTTATGTAGAATAACCTATACCGATGGGCTGCTACAGCTTAGTTGGACAATATTGACATATTAATGATCTCAGAAACACATTTCACGGATAAACAATAAAATATATAGGTACATACTAAATTAATAATACGATTAAATGAAAAAAAAAAAATTTGAAAAGCGCCATCTATTGTCGAGTCCGTCTATGACTATACTTGCATGGAGTTTGTGAGTTAGGCCTCATTCGTGAACATATACTTGGGAATGCATTTGTTGTATTTGAACGCCTTTTTAACGTCCGTTAAAAAAACTCTCGTGCGAATGAGGCATAACTAGTAAAAATCGCCATTATCCTTTCAATTTTCATATCAATCAGCGCATCGTAATGTCATTCTTATGACATTACGATGCGCTGAAAAAAGCCATTCATTGAAGAGTAAATAAATAACTTTGAGAATTCTTCCAAGGAGCTTATGAGATCATATTACCATTAATAGATTTTGTCTAACTTTTTCATTTTAACTTCTATGCATATACCTAATATAAATTTTCTTAAAAAATGCTGATAGTGTTTCAAAATATCGTTCAGCTGGATGTATAAGTACTTTGTTGACTACATATAGCTTTGCTTATCAGAAGCGTCACACATTAGAAATAAAAAATGCACGGGTACATTATTATTTTATTACTTTTTACAAACAAAATACATACAAAATTATCGGACGGACTTGACATAGCTTTCATGTCACTGGCAGGCGAAAGGTTGATGAAGTTTAAGCACCTTAAATTGGTGTTCAGTATTGAAATGGATTGTGATAGGTGAACAGGTATGCTTTATAAAAATACAAGTAAATTCCATAATTGGAATACAATCTATTAATTATGTTGGCCGGTCTTATAAAGATAACAATTTTCAATTTGATATGATAACCTACATGCCAAAACTATTAAATACGGTGACACGATAACTTATCCAGAAAAATGCCCGTTTAAAGGTATGCCCGTAAAATTCAAACAGAATTTACAATTACTTTCAAAATAATAACAACAACAATCAGAATATATTCATATATTAACTTATCATTAACTGTTAAAGGTACCGTTGAATATTTGATATATTTACATAAAATATCTTTATAAACTATTATTGTGTGACATAAACCAAATTTGAGTATTATTTTTATAAATAATTTTATTTACTATCGGGTTGGAACTTACGATATCATCTGACTAAAATTAATGCTAAAATACACAAATAAGTGCATTAGTGTCGTAAGAAAAGTAACATAATATTATGTAGAATATAGATATTGCATACATTCCTAATGAATAAATGAAAACGATTCGTTATAATTACTTTAGAAATCGTATTCTGTTATATATGCTATATATTTTACAGGTTTCTGTAATATAAAATTCGCAATAAAAATAACAGAATTTATTGATTGTTTCTTACGATGCACGATGCGATGAATCTTTTAAAGACCTCACTACAGACGACTGAAAAAATGGAATGTTCATCCGACAACCTCCACCTCTTTATTATGTACTAAGCTGATTTTTATTGCGAATTGTTAAACATGTCACCAGCAAATTCTATTCATCTGCTACATTTGATAATAACATTATCAGCTTCGTCATTTAACAGACCATGAAACAAAGCTTTCGATTTTTAATCTATTATGGCATTTTCAATAAGGTCTGACGGTCCCGAGGCGTCCTCTAGGTATCGGCTCCGCATAACTGTGTCGAAACTTTGTTTGCTGCCGGTCAGCTAGTTCGCGGAAGTCTCTGTAGTCCCTTTCATAGTACCTTTCCCTGTCACCTTCGGTATACGATTGACGTTGATCTTCCAATAAGCGGGAGCGACTGAACGCCCTCTGTCTGTCGTTCCAGTCTCTCCGTCTATCGTCAATAACCGGTTCGATAACCTCGTCTTCGTCGATGCGTCTATCCAACTCTCTTCGTTCCCTATATCTGTCAAAATCCTCTCTGTGTGGCTTAGGTTCAGCTCTGTTTAAATACTCTTCTGTACCGTACTCGTAACGCTTTCCATCTTCACGTTTTCTCCCAACTCTTGGAAGCCTTTCTATCTCTCTATGGCCCAAATCTCTAGGATCTACATCACGGATCCTTTCGGGCTCCTTACGTCGTTCCGGCTCCCTGTGAGAACGCTCCATATCCCGATGAGAACGTTCCGGTTCTCTCCGAGAGCTCAATTCTCTGTGACGGTCCTGACGCTCGTCTCGTATTTCTTCCTCTGGGGAAGAAGTAGAGCGACTGTTCCTTTCCAACATACTTCTCCTCATTGCCATGTGTTGTTCTAGCTCCCTGTTAAATCTCTCCCTTTCAAGGTTCATGAACTTTTCCTTTGCAACGTTGAATCTATCTTTAGGCGACGCTTCCGCGATTTTTAAGCTGCCTTCGCTTGCACCTCTTTGTAACTTTCCAAATCGACGGTCTTCGACTCTGTCTATGCTTCTGTTGGAAGGTTTAGTTTCTGCTACGTATCGTCTTCTGTAATTTGGCGTATCATCTGCGAATTTTTCGGGTTTTTCTTTGTTGACGCGTTCGAGAGACTCGTGGCGGAAGCGCCGGTCGAAAGCAGCTTGCTCACGGAACGGTGCGAGCTGGTCGCGGAATTGATCGGAAAAGTCGTCATCGTTGTAAGGGGGACTCCTGTCATAATCCCGAGGAGAGAGGGTGCGGCGAGGTGGGGAGGCGCGGCGTGGAGACACGGCGCGACGTGGTGGAGACGCGTCGAAAGCTTCGTGCATCATATATGCTGTACTTTCAGCCCAGTCTTCCTCTGTAATAATTGAAATAAAATTGTATTATAGCGTAGGTATATAATTAGATTAGAGCGGAATAGGAGGTATTTGCCTTGCAGTGGGAAGATTATAGCAAAAATAACAGCACATATTCGACTATTTATTCGAGCAAACGGGTGAGGTGAGTGTTGTAACTGTTATACCTAAGTATTAATTGTAATGCTTAATAAATACGACATTGGCTCACACATCTCTTTATGTATCTAGGTAAGATTGATATTGATTTTAATATTATAAATTGCTTTTTAAATATTTCTAAACAGTCTACATAACCCAAAAACTATCTGCCCCGCTGGCCCAGAAAAAAAATCTGCGTAATTTTATGCATGACACTTTGCAAACATTCCTTTCGACTTGACCCATTGTCGTTAACTACACTTTTACGCGCTTAACTAACGGGACACGATCTCATCTCTTAAACACACCTTTTTTTAGTAGTAAACTTGTTTCTAAATTCAATTTGACATAGAAAAGACCTGTGGCACTCCCACGTGCAGCCATCTCAACATTATCTGTAGCCATCTTGAAGCGCACACTTTAACATTTAATTGTTTGGGATTTGGGTAACTGAAATACTTTATATTGTTTTGCTATGTTGATCTAATTCCCTTTGTGCGTTATTGTACTCACGATGTGAATAATGTAGGTAAGTTTAATTTGCAGTTTGAATAGAAGGACGCGAAGAAGCTTATACTTTCGCTTGTTGTGCGAGTTAAGCGAATGACTAAGTTATGATAAAATTTAAGAACTGAAAGTAAGCATTTTTATATAAATTGCTACGAGTTTATAACCACGGTATGGTTTCATTTTAAGAAGATAAATGAGCACGTTTTATTGATGAGGGCAGTGATTTTGAGTACTGTGGAAAAATTTTTAGTTTCCAATTATATAATGATAAGTATTGTATTATAGTAGATAGTCGCAAATGTTAGTAGTAAAATAAACGTCAAATCAATATTCTTGGACATGAATACTGGAAATAGGTCAGCCATAAGTATTATATACAAAGTACCTGCAACTGTTCTACCATCATGAATAATTACTAAAACTAAACAAGCTAGTACATACTTCATTCCTACTACAAAAGAGGTATTACTTGTTTTATTACACGGGAAGGCCGTTAGACCATCTATTTAAAATGTTTTCCGAACAATCACTATTTTTTCCGCATTGGGAAAACGGCTCCTCTCGCTATTTGTATAAGAAAAATCTTTTGTTAACCGCGGTCATTGTTTTTGTTTGAATGAGGCGTGAGAGGATTTAATTACCAATTTGAGGGAGACGTGAAAAATTTACAAAGTAATTTACGTACATACAAGATATCTCAATATACTACTGTAGTAAACTTATGATATTTAACTACTGTTATTTTTAATAATACCTTCGATTTATTTATTTGGAGACTTGAGAGTTAGATATATGAGCAAATACGTACATTTAGTTTGCATACTAAAGTTCATATAATAATATTAACTACTGTATAAATATATAAAGTATGGAACGCTTTTAGTAAGTAACATTTCGTAAGTTCTCATTGGCGCGTTGGTTTCATTCAATGGTTCTCTCATTTGCTTTGAAGGTGAACCGGCAATCTTGAACTACATGAGGAGAGTTAGCAGGTTGATATTATAGAACTTTTGTATATAAACAGGTGTATAGATTGAATTTATATTTAATTGATTTATGTAAGACTAGTTTTAGACACAAACTTATCTCACCGAGTGTCTCTAAACTATATTTATAAATTTATTAACACGTGGGTTTCCAGTGCAAGCTTCATGTATAGATCTTGATAAGGTTTACTCTGCTCATAAAAGATATTAAACTATGAACGATTATGAATAACACTTTTGACAACCTACTTTTAGCGAGCTTTTAAACCTCCGATAAGTCATTATGAATAAGACTGTAAATATACTACAAGCCGCATGTTGGCTTTTACCGAATTAAATTCTATAGATCTATTTAAACCTTGTATTGAAACTTTAATGATAATATTTATTTAATAGATATTAAATAATTATTGGAAGAAAATAGAAAATCGAGCAGGTACCTACGATACGTATCATCCAAAACGCATATCGAATAGAGTTATAGTTCATTCAGCACAACAGGAAGAATGGTTGTATCATGTTCAGTATTGTAAAGTAGTTAGACGTGTTTATTACAGCGTTACTTCCTTACACGATGCCATTTTACATGTATTTTTACAATAGGAACGATCTACGATCATTCATCATAGTCGTTACTTGATACCAATTAATTGTTTTACCGGCTCTAATTGGTTTCTAACAATTTGGCATTACGTAATTTAGGGCAACATAACACGAGAATGTAGAATGTACGAGTAGGTACATTCAAGAATGATAGAAACAAGTGTTTGATTTGGCTGGCACTCTACGCATCAGTAAACTTTTATAATATTGAGAATACTTTCATTTTTAATTCGGCGATAAGTTTTTGTTTGAGGTTGCATGTAAAACAATAATAATATCTACCTAAGATAAACTTTCCAGAATCATATTTATTTATGACTAAACAATATGTCTTATTAGCACTTGTGCGAGTGAAGGCTGAAACAGTCATTAGCGGCGTTTCAATGAGATGTCCAGACAAAAGCATGTTTTATATCACCGTTTAGTTGTCGTGAATATTCAATTTACTTTGCTAAGGGCGCGCTGTTACGCCTAAATTGTGTTTCTTAGTAAAATTATGCATACCATTCTAAGTACAACCGTGAAATTATTGCTTGAAAAGGTAATGTAATGAAACTTGTTAAGCTGATTGGCCGTTGATCCCTGTTCCGAAGGTTTAAGTGGCAATAGAGTTAACACCGACGCAATTACAACCTACGCTTGTTTATAGCGACAAGCCTTAAATATGCATGAATTTCTCAAAACATTGTGAGATCTGGTTTTAGCCAGGGTGTGTATCTCGGTAAAGGACGAGATTGACCAGCTTTCTCGAAAAGATGGAAAACACATAGTGCATTGAAAGATGTATGCGGAATCAAGTCGTGGCCTCTAGCGTAAATTGATACGAGAAGTGAACGCGTACTATTGGAAATGAGTTTAACGCTCCGTTTGATGCAGAGCTGGGAGTGGGAGTAGGAAAGCAATTGCTCGTCGCAAAAGTTTATATTAAGGGTACAGGTTTATTTACTACTCCAATTTTCAAAAAAAAGCTTCGTAGGTATTAAAAAATATATAGTTGGTGGCATAGCCTTTAACATTTTAATAAAGCTAATTTTAAAATAATAATATGTATCCAAACCTGAGTCCAGAATATCAGATGTGCCAATATTCTCATTTTGAGTAAGGATGTATTTTTCCCACAATTACAAAGTTATGAACATGATGGTTCAAAACTGTTGCGTATTATGGGTTAGAGACAATTATAGTAATTAAATTATTAACGTTTCCTTATTTATCCCGAATGTTAATTCTACAGGTATTTACTTGTGCGGTTAAAATATTTTTATATTATGTATTTATAAGTGTTAATTATACTAAAACTCGCACAACCAGTGATGTAAACAGTGCTGTTGATACCTGAACAAGTGAGCGGCAGGTCACGACTGACGATGACGCCATCTTGCTTGAGGTGACTAAAAATATTAACTTTTTTTCTCGGCACGGGCTCGAGCACGACGAATTCTTTAGGAGCTAGCCAATTTCATACATCCGATTACTTTATTTACCATATAATCGCAATGAAATAACTCTTAATGACATATAGAGTATTTGCAAAAGAATTGTATGTTGCAAGGACTGTTAAATATTCAGAACACACATTGATGTTTATTACTGTAATCGCATATAATTTTACTTTGAAAATGTTTACAAACGAATTGTCAGAAAGTTCAATGTTCTATTGGTAGTTACGGTAGCAGTATTCCGATAATAAAAGAGTAACGTTACTTACAAGAAAGGTGTCTGGGTGATACTTAACGTTTGAATACAACCGTGGTAACATACAGATATAGAAATAAATAAATTATTCAGGTCTTTGCTATAAAACTAAAATATTCTATTATGACGGATGACGAAACTAAAATAGTGCTTCAGTCTATGTTTCGACCGATGGTAATGGTTTCGTTACGAAAATTTCTAGTATTATGAAAATCATAACAACATAACTGTTGTTCTCAAACGTGAAACATCACGTTCTGCATATTTCGAAACCTGTAAATCTAAGAATTTAGAAACAATATTCTATTGACACGGAAATGCCAGATTTATGTTACTAATGGACTCATCGTATAATCGTCTGTGATAAAAAATATGCTAAGTAATATTTCCTTGCTGAGATGATGGTATAATGATTGTATCATTCTTGTTATGATCATATGATCCTATACAGGAATGTAAGTAGGTTGAAACATCTGTTTGCATGATAGACAATACCTACACAGCAAATCTGACATGTACATATTTTATATGAGGTGGTGTTACTTTTTTATTTGTTTTTATTTAATTCCCTATTTAAATTCGAAATCTATATTAATCACGTTACTCACCGCTCGTGCTATGGTTGTCATGCTGCCGTGAATTATAGTCATTCCTCTCGGGAGACGGGGCCAAGTCGCTGCCGATCCCAGAACTGCCCCCTGATGACTCGAGCTTGCGTCTAGCGTTGACCCCCACAATATTCTGGTTCAGACAACGACGGGTGTCAATGTTGTTCAAGTTGCCTTTTTGTCGGTGAACCGTGTCATAATCGCGTGGTGGCAGGAGAATAGGGCTCTTACCTGAAAATTGTGTTTGTGGATATTGACTTAAGGTGTTTTTTTAAGGTGGAGCACGCTTTGAGCTATACTCTAGCGAAGGAATATAATAGTATGCTTAGTCATTGGCTTGCTCGTATGTTGCATCAGTGTCTATGTTATGTCTCGTTTCTGGGGCGCTTTGGTGTAAGATGTTGCATTATACGTAAAGTAGATTTTCACTCATAAAATTTTTAATATATTGATGTTAAGCAACTATTTTTAGTTACGCACAAAATTTATTCACTATGTGTATTAATCTAGCTAGAACATTATTTATATAAATGTCATGATCCGCTGCATTTCGAGATGTTTTCGAATTTTTATTTATAATCCATATTAGTAACTACACTGACACTGTTTATATTTAAAAGCATTAGAAATTTGTTACGACTAGTCAAATAAACACTTATCTAATACAGTAACTTGGCACCACCTTCTTGCTACGTAATGCAATGTATAAATAAACACTAAACAAAACAATTATAAGCACATTGAATCTACAGGTTAAAATACATACCCAATACCATGCATTAAATACTTGTGCACATAAATGCGTGGAAGCGGCTACCTACTCAAATCTGAACAAATTGAACTGACCTAGTCCCTTTTTACCTGTCGACAACTTTTGCTTCAATTCTGCCGCAAGACTGTCGTATAGGTTTGCCACGCATCGCTCTTCATTGCTCCCCGAGTCAGATTCCCTTGAAACTTCGCTGCCCAATGAAGAGTCTGGAGGTTTCTTTGTAGAGGGCAATGCGCCTCTCATTTGTAGTTTCCGCTCGATGTCAGCAAATTTCTTCTGGTTCTCTGGTCTCTCAATAAGAGCTTGTAGATGCGTGTAGAGCATCTCAGCCGTGTGGTCGGAGTCACATCTGTAAAAAGAGGACTGTTAGCTGTCTGATGATTGCTAAATAGCCACATATTTTAAATCTATTGGAATTCGTAATTATACAATTCATAAATACACCACGATTATAAATAATCCAAAATTGTGTGTCACACAAAAAAAAAAATTAAAAATTGCAACAATGTTGTCAAAAATAGCAATTTCAATTATATAATCTTGAGCTTAAATAATATGAATAAAACTTTGACCACATTAATCACGCAACGCGAGAGACTTACCGATCTAAAACCATTTTCTAATTCTACAAGTTATTTCAATGCACACCGTATATTGAAAACGTGTCACTCAGTGGCATTCACGTGCTGTCCTATTAGATATCGATATTCGTACACATTAAAGGCTCACTTATTTCCAAATGGTATGCCGCGGATCACGTAACATTGATCGACAAGACAAGCGCGTGACAAAGAATTGTGCGGTGCGTGCGAATGTCAAAGTTGAGTGATTATTGACAAGGCCCCGTTTGCCGCCTTCGTTTAAGTAGACTCGGTTTGATGTAGCACAGGCAGTGATGTGATAATGTTGATTTAACGATAACCGGTGCAAATGGCTTTCTAACAAAACGATAACTGTTTACGTAATGTTTGATGAGTTGATCTATTTTTTTCATATTATTAATATAAATGCTTTAAGTTTGGTAAGTTTTAAGTCATTATCTATTCTATTTAATATGATGAGCACTTTATTTTAAGTTCTATATAAAATAGAGATGTTATGCATACACAACACTAGTTTAATTTATCGTGGAGCTAATATTCGATATCAATTTCATAGGAAGTATGTAAATAAATATTGGTAATGAAATTTAGTTTCAGTTTGTTTAAAAATAAAACATCGATAACACAATTATCGATAAGCACACCTAACTATTAGGTGTCAAATAACTACTTCGCATGGCGCAAGATTGATAGACTGCACTCGGCACATACCTACATGGGCGGAGGGCATTTAAAACCCATTAGCATAAAATATTATTACCATAGTATTATATAATAGTGTGTTATTATAACACTGCTTATATTCATTACGTTGTTATGGTAATAGACGCTCAAAATTTTTGTTTGTCCAACTTGTATAAATTTTATTGTTTGGTAATGAGTTTATAATGAAGGTGTTATCTAGGTTAGTTTTTGAATTAATTTCATAGATGCATGCAGGTTGCTTTGGTGGTCTTGAACAATCAACAGGAAATAAGTTTTCTCAGGAAATAACTTATTAGTATTCATTTCGTTGCTATCTTCAAAGTAATTATCTTAATAGATGTTTGTCCGACTGAAAAGTCGTCTCTAAGAGAATTATTGGAAAATAAATTGTTTTATTTTCAAGCCAGATACCAACAAACAAATTAAAACAACAATAAAAAGGTATTCACATCAAAAATGTATATACGACGATATAATTTCACCAAAATATGCCTACCTCGTTTCATTTACACGTAACCCTTAAGTTATTAAACGCAAGTACTTAATATGACGCCGTAAACAACCAGTTTATTTTTGCAGCTGTGTACCTACAGAAATGTATTATATGAAGTTCCTTAATAAGTAGTATTATTAATCGAAGAATGCAACTTTCCATTAAAAATACCTTGCAATAACGGCGACGATTAAAAACTTGTAGTGCCATATAGAAACTTGAATATGAACACTTACGAAATGTCAAGCACATTGAGTGTAACAATTTTATGCACCATTGGCTCCTAGTGAGCTGTTAAATGCATCTTCGCTTCGATGTTCGGTAAATTGATAAGACACGAGAAATTTTAGAGCACGCGACTTAATTGCAAAAGTGGCTAAATATTTTAAATAGGTGGATCAGCAGTTTCACCAGCGATCACACATTTCACGGTTCAACGAATAAATAATATAGTATTATATAATATGATATAGTTGAAAGATGTATTATATAAGGTTACAAGTTTAGGCACCGCATCCATTCAAATTTCAGATTTTTATATTAATGGATAAAATAATAATTATCTGTTTTTCCAAGTATATAGTATATAACGACACGATAGACTATTATAATGAGTAGCTTTAATTTTGGGTTTTAATAATCTTCTTTAAATATTAATGCAGATATTTCTAACCTTGTTAAAATCCCACATGCATAAAGCACCTGAGTATTCACGACTTCACAGACTATGAATCATAAATAATAAGAAACATCGAATTAATCTAGCATTATAACTAATGCGATGGTTAAATACGCATTACCCGAATTTCCTAACATCCTAACTAATCTTAATATGATTATGAAATGACGGTCACTCTATTTAATATAAGTTATCTACACTATCTACACTAATATTATAAAGAGGAAAGATTTGTATTTTTGTATGTAACGAATAAACTCAAAAAGTACTGGACCGATTTTAATAATTCTATTTTCATTAGAAAGCTACATTATCACTGAGTAACATAGGCTATATTTTATCCCTGTAATCGAACGGGAACTACGCGGGTAAAACCGCGCGGAGGCAGCTAGTTCTATATAAGTTACTCTTATCCTGTAAAATATTACCTAGTTATACGAGAACGAAGTCGCGGACAGAAACTAGACTCATTATAAATAAGTTGTGATGATACAAAAACTTAAATACGTGACAAAAGGAAAGATCTTGAATTATAAATGTGATATTAAGAATTGCTATCATATTGCTATAGGTTACAATCGGAATGCTGACATTTTAAAGTCAAGGGTAGGTACAGATGATGGTTCACTTGAGTCTAGTTGAGAGCATATTGTGTTTAACGAAGGCTTTTTGCCTTAGCTGGTAATGAAAAACAAGGCAATTCCTAAAAGGGCTAAGAAAAGGTCTCAAATTGACCGCTTAAAAAGATGAATTAAGTGCTTAACATGCCATTGTAAATTAAAAACTGTAGGTAGGTACCTACTTTTTATCTCGTATGCATTTGAACAAAACACTGTTGATGGAAATAAAATATACCAAATATAATAAAAACATAACCCTTTCTTGGCAGTTCGGGTAAATAAACGCTTGAGCGTATTTAAAAATCTTGTCGGTAAATACATTCGCAATGTTGAACTGCAAGTAGGTAGGTACCTAACGCTGTAACAACGCCATAGCACAGTAAAGGTAGAAAAAAAATTGTTCGACATTTTTAATTTTCACTTCACGGTTTGTTAACATGCCATTCAGCTGATTTTTTAGCACCCAAACGTGCTTCATTGTTAACGACAACTTTTTTTGTTGTAGCTGGCAGCCAACAAAATATCGGTGAAAGTATTACTTGATTTTTTTTTCATCTGTTCGGCCATATTTAAACAACTGTCAAAATTACCGCCATCTGTCAAAACGCGTGAAATATCGGACGTATGCTTTGGTACGGCTGCTGGTGCGCCTGCGCCGGTGAAAGGGTGTCCGCGCTGAAGGCGGTCGATGAATGAATGGTTTTCTTATACCGTGCTTATAGTAAGTTATTAGGTTTCTATGTCTTTGTTGTGGAGGTCATCGTATTCACCTTTGAGCTAGAAAATGCGTTGAAACGCTTAATACGCTCATTAGAAAGTAGAAATAGAAAAAGGCGGTATACTTAAAACCAGATAATTAATAGGTATTAGTAGGTATATTTGTAAATGTAAGTATGTTTACAAAACTGAAAGTAGTTATACGATTTCGAAAATTCTTTCGCTGACTTTCGGCTAGACTGCACTATTTAGAACTGAATTACTAGGCGAATGAAACTCCTTATATGTATGCCTCGTAATGCTTAAAATTATTTCTCTCTATTTAGTTCCACATCATAATACAATTAGAAAGACTATATACCTATGGTAAATGACCCAATGGTGGCCAGTTTAAGAAAAAAAAAACAGGTTTTTGTCAAATATTACCAAAATTGTGAAAGTTTCAGCACTGAATATAGTGAAACTGTAAAGTCCAGTCCTTATTTAATATTTGTAATGTGTTGCGCGTGAGATACGGCAAAGCTGGATTCAATTAATTTAACAAATAAAAGTTGTAGTTTTGTGACCCAGTCTTGGCCAGGGAAAATCCATTAATTGATACCCCAGTCTTAATCTTAGTTTATCTTTATTTTATGGCTCACACATGAAACAACACTAATTTTGATTTTATTAAGCAATACTATTTTACAAGTGAAACTTTCTGCTCACCGCCTTAACGATTTCCTTAAGAAAAGCCGTCGTTGTCAATTTCAAATCACCTTACACTTTGTATTCGCGCATATTTGTACATGTAACTGACTGAATTCAATAAAACGTTAAACTTAGATAGTTCGATGTCTAAAGTCTATGTCACAGCGATCCCAATGTAAAAACATTCGCTCATGTCCGAATTCTAGATGTTTCTTTTAATTTTTGGCCATTACTGGTACCGTGGCCACGACTGGTACACTTACGATACTTGAAAATATATCCTACTAATATTATAAATGCGAAAGTTTGTATGTATGTATGGATGTTTGTTACTCTTTCACGCTCCAACGGCTGAAGGGATCTGCTTGAAATTTGGCACAGAGCTAGAATATGTTCTGGAATAACACATAGGCTACTTTTTATCCCGGGAACGCGGGTGAAACCGCGGGGAGCCACTAGTAATCTTATAAGTCTCAGTTTTAATGTTGTTAAAAGTAATTTAAATGTTGATTTATTTTTAATGTCTATGAGTAACTAACAATTTTCTAGCTATTTCGCTGGACGTCTAATCAACTTGCTATAAATGGTTATGTTCTATCACAAACTAGTTAAAGATAACCAACTGGATCTAGTTTCAGTGTAGGTTATTGCCTGTAAATACCGTACTATCCTTTAAGGTACCTATATTCCACAAACGAGCGACTTGTAATCGCTTAAGTCTTAACTGAGTAATTGCAAGTAGTCATAAGAAAGTGAACAAAACGTTGTTATATATGTGTAACGATAAAATTCTAAATAAATATTTTTTGCCGTATATATAAAACTCGATACTATGAATAATAAATATCCTGGGACATTGTTCACACACTGCCAATCTGAATCTAAATTGAACGAATTTGTACTACGGTAACCAGATAGCCGATATAGGTACCTACCTACTACTTACTATTTCTACTTCTTTTAAATTAATACTTATATGAACATGTTTCTATCTAGACACATACCAAACAGATATGTACATGCAATAATAGTGACTGTAACTACATACCCAACCGTCCAGTCAAAATAACAAAAAAAACTAATTTATCATTATTTTTATTTATTGAATTAATGTCCTCTGTTAATGCATCATAAACAGGAGACAATAACAACGAATATACTGCTTTTTAAAGTCTCATAATCGGGCGATTAAATGTTGCCAGTTTGTGTGGTTCAACATTTTTCCAGCCTAGGTATAAACTTTAAGAGCTTGCTTGGTTAGATTTTAATTTGTAATCTCAGTTCTTTGACTGGAGAGAAATGAAATGAAATGAAATATGAAATGAAATGAAATAAATTTATTCATTCAAATAGGCCTTCACAGGCACTTATGAAACGTCGACTCTAATGCTCGGTTCGGAAGGTTGCTTTTGCTGAGAAGAGCCGGCAATAAACTCAGCAATTACTCTTTTCAAAACAAGTTTTAACAATTTCTTTAACAATAATAATATTAGTCCTGATAGAACGAGCGCTATACCCATGCCTCGCCATCGTTAATATAATCGTTTATACAATAATAAGCCTTCTGTACCAAAGCTGACTTAACTCGTTCCTTAAATTTATTCATAGGCAAATCTAAAATATTTGTGGGGATTTTGTTATAAAACCGTGCACCAAGTCCTAAAAATGATCCTTGCACTTTCTGTAGTCTATAAGCAGATGTTACAAGTTTATGCTTATTTCTAGTATTAATGGAGTGCAAATCACAATTTTTCGTGAAAAGACCAATGTTTTGACGGACGAATATTATGTTTGCATAAATGTACTGTGATGCAACTGTGAGAATGTTAATTTCCTTAAATTTATCTCTGAGGGAAGCTCGCGAGCTTAAATTATAAATAGCACGGACTGCTCTTTTTTGCAAAATAAAAATTGTATCTATGTCAGCTGCTCTGCCCCAAAGCAAGATACCATAGGACATAACACTATGAAAATAACTGAAATAGACTAATCTAGCTGTTTCTACATCCGTAAGTAGTCTGATTTTTCTAACCGCGTAAGCTGCTGAGCTGAGCTTCCCCGCAAGACATGATATTTGGGTGCCCCATTGAAGTTTTGAATCTAACGTAATACCCAAAAACACTGTAGACTCAACAAGAGTTCTAAGACAGGACCTGTTATTCTGGTAGCTATGCTAGAACATATTTAAGATTGAGAGATTAAATTATACAGCTAATATACTAGAAATAACTGCTACATTCGTCAGGTAGCTATAGCAAGCAATTCTATTATAGAATTACTTACTATTTTTTAAAACAAAAATTCATTTAAATTTTAGAAAATTATTCATAAACTCTCACAAGCTTAGCCACACTTTTAATTTGTCTGTAGATTCCGGATATTTGATGATTTACACATATTATAGGTAGGTAGTTAGCTCAGAAGGAAACTGTCACTGCCATTTTCAATAGAGATGTCCCACTCATCGGTAAATATGTTGTCAACGCAAGAACACGGCATAAAGTCAATATACTGCTTTTTAAAGTCTCATAATCGGGCGATTAAATGTTGCCAGTTTGTGTGGTTCAACATTTTTCCAGCCTAGGTATAAACTTTAAGAGCTTGCTTGGTTAGATTTTAATTTGTAATCTCAGTTCTTTGACTGGAGAGAAATGAAATGAAATATGAAATGAAATGAAATAAATTTATTCATTCAAATAGGCCTTCACAGGCACTTATGAAACGTCGACTCTAATGCTCGGTTCGGAAGGTTGCTTTTGCTGAGAAGAGCCGGCAATAAACTCAGCAATTACTCTTTTCAAAACAAGTTTTAACAATTTCTTTAACAATAATAATATTAGTCCTGATAGAACGAGCGCTATACCCATGCCTCGCCATCGTTAATATAATCGTTTATACAATAATAAGCCTTCTGTACCAAAGCTGACTTAACTCGTTCCTTAAATTTATTCATAGGCAAATCTAAAATATTTGTGGGGATTTTGTTATAAAACCGTGCACCAAGTCCTAAAAATGATCCTTGCACTTTCTGTAGTCTATAAGCAGATGTTACAAGTTTATGCTTATTTCTAGTATTAATGGAGTGCAAATCACAATTTTTCGTGAAAAGACCAATGTTTTGACGGACGAATATTATGTTTGCATAAATGTACTGTGATGCAACTGTGAGAATGTTAATTTCCTTAAATTTATCTCTGAGGGAAGCTCGCGAGCTTAAATTATAAATAGCACGGACTGCTCTTTTTTGCAAAATAAAAATTGTATCTATATCAGCTGCTCTGCCCCAAAGCAAGATACCATAGGACATAACACTATGAAAATAACTGAAATAGACTAATCTAGCTGTTTCTACATCCGTAAGTAGTCTGATTTTTCTAACCGCGTAAGCTGCTGAGCTGAGCTTCCCCGCAAGACATGATATTTGGGTGCCCCATTGAAGTTTTGAATCTAACGTAATACCCAAAAACACTGTAGACTCAACAAGAGTTCTAAGACAGGACCTGTTATTCTGGTAGCTATGCTAGAACATATTTAAGATTGAGAGATTAAATTATACAGCTAATATACTAGAAATAACTGCTACATTCGTCAGGTAGCTATAGCAAGCAATTCTATTATAGAATTACTTACTATTTTTTAAAACAAAAATTCATTTAAATTTTAGAAAATTATTCATAAACTCTCACAAGCTTAGCCACACTTTTAATTTGTCTGTAGATTCCGGATATTTGATGATTTACACATATTATAGGTAGGTAGTTAGCTCAGAAGGAAACTGTCACTGCCATTTTCAATAGAGATGTCCCACTCATCGGTAAATATGTTGTCAACGCAAGAACACGGCATAAAGTCAAGAAAGGATTTCACTATGTAGGCCTTGTCACAGATTCCTAGCGAGTCGCCGATAGATGTCACTGCTCGCGACCCCGTCGGATGCGCAGGCGCACAAACGTGATATGTCAGCGTAGGGTTGCCACACTATAATTATTCTTAAATTGCTGTCGACTGAAGAAATAGCAATTATGATGGTCTCATTTTAGTTAAACCTATAAAATTGATGTAATCATTAGCAATTTATTTATTTGTTGTTACTTGTTTAGAAACGTAGATGAAGGTCCTAAGAATTTCAACCTGTTATTTCTTTCATTCTTTCTTCTTTTATCAAAACAATTTATTCACCCGGCTGAAATCACTTTTTATAGGTATATTGGAGTTAATCAACTGAAGTTTATAGTCCTTAAATAAATAATCGGAGTTTACGATACCACAATAAGACAAGCTATACATATTTAAAAGCAAAGATACAATGGCTTGATTTAAGTTACCACACTGTATATTCACGTTAAATGTCAGGTGAAGATGCTTCAACTATCTAAAACCCTTTGTTTTGCAAGTTTACAGTGTACCTAGCTAGATAGGTAACGTTTTAGTTAAATGTTGAAAATTTATAAAAACAATATCTTACCAATAAGACCTTATCACAAAGAATGTGAATTGCCACAAAGAATAATACATAGATCTATTAGTGTAAATATATATAATTCACGTACAACGCCCGGTATCAAATATTTCGTAGCACCAATACGTGACCTATACAAGCATCGACCTTTTTATTAACAAACTATTGACCTAATCGTAAACTGGGGACAATAGTCTCTTTCATACTTCGTGCAAATGATAGAGTAGGAAAATATTTGTAATAATCGTCATTCGATTGTCAACAAGTATAACCTTACTGAGCGCTTCCTTATCAATTTAATGCCTAAACAAACATTTGTTAGTTTTGACTGTGTACTTGGATTAACATTATCTATATCAGCGATCATAAGATAATTATGACGTCAAACAGCAACCGAGAAAATATTTGTAATAACTTCGAAAATTCGAATGGCTTTTTGAATATCAGTACAAAAATACCTAGGATTCTTTAAACGAATGGCAAATAAGTAAATGATGTCATGCAACCGGTCTTCAAACGACCTATCACATTCAAACATTTTAATGCCATCATTTCGGAAATGACTACTGACCTTAAAGCAATTGCAAAACTTATAGGTAAAACCGACAAGTCAATATTCTTTCCCATAACAATGAGATAAATGAATTGGCATATTTTAACCTCTTGCTTAACCTAATATCCACTTTAGTAAAATAAAATAATAATATACTGTGTATCGCATTAGACTATCTGAAATCATTATAAGTTATTTTGTTTTGTGCATTTCCTAAGATTTAATGTTAGGATTTCTTATAGGTTTATTTAGTTGGTTTTGATTTAACCGTATGCCGATGCCGCTATCAGTAACGTTTATCCTAAACTTTATTTTATTGTTAATATTCAGGATCTGCATGACATTTACTACCTTTATTTAAAGGTCAAATTCGTAAATTGAAAATGTCAAGTGTCTATCTCAATATTTTTCTAGCACTCAGTATCCAACCGAGCGGCACTGACACTCCTAATTTGTGCAATATTCTCGCTTAATTTCACTATTGTCTGGTGTTTTTCCTCAGAATCTAGGTTCATTTAATGCATTCAGAACGCGTGCAAATAAATGTTATACATTTTAAAATAAACACAAAATGACATCATTGCTTGAACACGGTAGAATTTGCCAAGTTATTTTATCAAAAAGTTTACTTACGGTGTTTTAAACATTCCGTGTACAAAAAGGTAGACACGCGATATTAAGATTTAACAAAAAGAAAAGCTCGAAACATTGAAATTGTGGTGACACTTAGCATGTTCAGGATTAAAAAAGTATTAGATCTGTTTTACTTAATAACAATCACGGATGTTTTGATCTAGTTTAAAATACACCTTAAATGACAATAGAATTGATTACCACATACCTGTAAGCATGTACATGAACAGGGCAGCCAGTCAAAGGGTTGTAAAGTAGTAGAACGCAGGCCACGACATCTCCCTGCACTACTGCACTTGTGATGCTCCCATGGGGTATAAAATGTTTGATAGTCTGCTGTTTGCCTTTCGACGTCACATTCTGAATAATCTTCAGGCCTTTGTGAGATACCTTTAAAGGAGAATAAAATAATAAAGATACTACATGTTGTGTGTTATTACCGATTTACTAATACTGAGTAAAAATTCATATGGTTTTGAAGCATTAGGTACTAGTTAGGTATTCTTCTCTATAAGCTTATGTAAGTATGCCTCGATATTGTGTAGGTGCCTACCAATAAATTGTTATTACCGAGAATCGACATACTTAAATGTTATAGTATATATGGTGCACAAGATATAACAGATACATTGAGGTTTGGCATTATGTAGACCACAAAATAATTCACATAATACACTGAAATGATGAGATAATAGCAATATTACAAACATCTCGTAAAGGAAGCGTTCTTTCGTAACTCAATTACTAACTCGAGTTACATGATGCACTCAAAACATAAATCAATTAGATCGTCGTAAATAACTTTCACTGACCTTTTCTCGGCATTATTACCTATATTACACTTTTAAAAGAATCTGATTGAAGTAGGTTGATATAACACCTATTTTATAAGCATATTTTTTAATTCTTATGTTTTGTAACAACGTTCTAACACAGTTGAGATTTTGTAAATATAAAAACGAAAAGAATATGCGAAGCTGGTTTTGTTGTAAAGTGATACTGATATCCTTTTAGAAATAAAAGATGAAGGTAATAAAGGCTTCCTTTCTTAGTCCACTTACCTGTAATGTGACCTTGAAAGGTTCCAAGTCCCTCGCCCTTTCCTCCAAGATCCTGATGGCAGGTAATGCGAACTCTTCGCCGCGCAAGCCGCGCGACTCCTGCGCACCCAAAAACCACACGTAGTATGACGCTTTCTTTATATCCTTTTTTAGTCGCAACGCCATTTTGTTGTGGGTTTTATGTCATTGTTGATAATCTGTAACAAATATATTTATTATTAACATTTATTTGTCTTATTTAAAATTTAGGTATAATCGGTTATTTGGCTTATTTTATAGTCATCAGGCCAAATGCATCTGAATATTTCCCACGTTATTTAAAGTACAATAAGTTAAGGGTTTATTTATATTTTTACTCACAATGAGTATATGGGAGAATCTAATTTTTTGTTATTTTAGAACAAGTTATTACAAATTCCCTTATTCATAAGGAAATATGAAATAACTAGGTATTTATCTGTGCAAAAATGGCGATCGTAGACGTAATTAATTCATTAGAGGGTATATTGTTTATGCGCAGCTATACGAATTTTTTTATTATCATTTCATAAGCATAAATTGCAATCGCAACTAACGATTTCAAAATTTTATCGCAATCAACACTCAGTCGCTGAATTTTCAAGTTAAATCTTTCATTTCAATCTCTATGCCATTCCTCGAGCACGAGAGAACATTAACCCACTTATAAACAGTTTATTACGATGTCAACCAAACGCTTAAGACTCAATCCTAATTTACAGTTCATTGCAATTTTATAATACTACAATTCAAAATAAACTCATAACTGATACGGCAATGTAATTCGAATTTAAAACAACGTAAAAATTACAAGCCACATTACAACGCTTATATGGTGAAATGTTACATAAATAATAGTAAGTACCAGTAGGTATGTTTACAAAAACGTGCAGGTATTTACGATATGTAAATTCTTTTATGTTTTATGGTAATATAACATTTACGTTACAGGCTTGGCAATGTCGAATCTGCAACATGTTGGTCAAGTGCGTGTTAGGAAGGTGAACCAAAGCTTCGGAAAATAGTTAAAATGCACCTCTCAAACAAAATAAACTGGCTTACTTAATTTTGTCTAAATTCCTTATAAAAACTACGATTCTATGGACATAATATAATACTCAGATAAGTATGTACTTTGTTTGAGGTTATTTCAAAGTGTGGATTTCTAAAACACATAAGTTCATAATATGTAAATAAAACGATCATAAAATAAATGGTATCATGCATGGGTCAATAACGATTAAGTAACTCTAAAACTATCAAATACCATTTGTATTCGGCTCACCATTTCGGTGCAAAACAAAAACGTTTAAGTTTCACAGCAGGCATCGAGTTTTGCATCCAATACGCGTGTTGGCAATATTAAAATTCCGCATAAGAATCAAATGTTGGACAGTTGACAAATTGTCCATAATATTTATTAGCGCACGCAACGCAGGTATTACAAAATAAAGGGCAGTGAACAGAGCGCGCCCGATTTGGAATTCTCTCACGCGTTAGTTTCATCACATTTCCAACCTTGAGATATATTTTAATTGCTTACAAACAATTAACTATGTTGATAGACGTTTCGGTTAAGCTCATTGTGAAATTATAATTGTCTTTTCAATCTATGTATCTCGAGTCTTAATCAGTATGCAAATGAGAATTCCCGAAATGTTTGTCTTAATCACATAGTAAGTACGTCGGTGAATTATTTCGTTTTAATAACATACTTAACCAAATGACTCGCATTGCGCAAATTGTAAAACAAGGTAGGCATTTCCTCAGGCAAACTTTTACTACAGTTAGGTGCCAAAGATTAAGAGTATGATAGACCGAAAAAAATAATTAAGCACGAAACTTTCTGAAGATATTTTTTCTTTAGGTAACATGTAATTACAATGTTATGTAGAGTGAACGTTAAAAAAACATCGAACTGACAAAAACTGATCTAATGACCCGAATAACGAAATGGAATACACACTTGGACAGCACATGTCAGTCAGAATAATCATCTGAATCTAACAGCCGTTAGTTACAATAACACATTATTACTACGAAATAAACACGAGTTGGCAATTTGAAGAAATTACTTACATTATTGCGGTAATTCAACGTTACATTGCTGTGACTATAATCTGTTGAGACTGCGAGAGTATAAATTATAAGACAAATGAACGTTGCAATATTGACCACAAGGAATTTTTAACAATGATGTGTTAGCGTGTTGCATGTTGTTGATCGAAATTGTATTTAAAGAATTGCTCTTATTAAGATGTCAATGAAAGCAAAATATCGGGGTAGCTGCGAGCACGGAGAGTTCTGTACAATATATAGTTACTTCGATTTACCAGAAAATGCTTCTACAGTTATGAATACCAAACTATGAAACTGGTAAAAAAAATTGCATATGCCATGTATTTCTGGATGTGCCATTGTACATTGGGCATATAATTAGTCCATTTCCATTAATAATATTCGTTCATGCCCATAAAAAGATGCTGGTATTCAGTTACTGAGAAATACTGGCGAGACATATTGACAGACAAACACGGAAGTATTAACATAAGTGGAACTCTTTTGGTCGGGAACCCTAAAAACTACAGACTTCGTTTAATTTTCAATGCTAATTTATACGTTGGTAATAAAAAAATATGGACATAGAATTTGATCATGCTAGCATCACAGTTTCTCTACTCATACGACACGTAGATCTATACTAGCTCTAATTAACACTTACAGAAGACTTAGGGAAAGATAAAAATAATAAACAAAATTTTGACATTAATTGGTAAGTACAATTTTTTTTATTAAATTAAGTATGTAGGTACACTGCTGGCCATTTCATTCTAAATGAACTAATAAAAAAAAACAACAAATTCTTTAAATCACTTTTTTCCAACTGTTTATGCTATCATTTATGGGTTCATAAAACACATGACGTTTATATGTATTAGTGTCAGTTATTTCATAGTGTAGTCTGATATAAATAGGTACGAACACAACCATCCAATTCATTAGCTCCAAATAAATTCATAGCTCGTCAAATTGACAGTTAGGAACACATAATAACACCAATCTATGAAATCATCAGAGCCAAAGTTATTAAACAAATCACCACTTTAGAAGACTTATTTTTGCCTTTCTCTATCAGATTGTGAAACATTTGCTATTAATTTAATAAGCCGAGAGAGTGATCAACGAAATTGTTCAGCTATTAACAATACTTTTTCACCGTCTAATATTAAAGCGATGACCGCAGGCTGAGTGATGGCTTAGAACACAACCGTTACGAAGTTTTGAAGTCAACGCACGAATCGGAGCCGTTACTGTTGCCTCCAAAAAACTATATAACCCAGGCCTTAGCAGAAAAAACTACACTGATTCAACTTTAGTAGGCTGCTACATGCTACAATGTTGAATGTCTTCACAATTGCTTATAGAAATGAAATATACTACCTAAAATAGTACTGTACTTCTTTATATAAAAGTAATTAATCTATACGCTTCTTGTAAGATCGTATATCATCCTAAAGGACAATTCTAAGCCATGATAGATTACCTAAAAATTACCATCTTTTCTATTTGTACATATTTAGTACGTACGATATGACCGAGCAATAACAAAAACTTAATAACCGATTATATGCAAAACTATGTTAATTGCATTCGACAATATGTCATTGTTTTGTGTGTTTTCGTTTACATGCGTCATATTCACATAATTACCCACCTACGTAAAGCTTTGTGTTGTGATTGTGACAATAGGTGTAATTAGTTTTTGTAAATTGTCATCAGTATTTTATAAATTATTTGTGCTAAAACATTGCCATTTTACGGACTATGTTTCATTTGAAATGTCAATCAACTAAAAACAAATCTCTCCTAAAGTTTAAATAAGTTCAATTAATATACCCAAATGAAATGAAGACAAGCAATGAAGGGTTCTTTGCTTAGTCCATTTATAGTACAGACCCTAACAAAGCACATGTAACAGATAGATCAAGTAAGAACAAACAACATACGAATTCGAAACGGCAATCACGTGCTTTTAATGGTGTAACATCAAAATACGATGGCCAATACAAAAACTGACCGGTTACATAATTAGCCCTCAGCCATTGTGTAATTAACTGACAATCACCAAAACTATTCGATACTTTCACTCGATTGATTCGATTACAATGAGACTCGTAGAGTTCCGTAACAGAACATCATTAAATTAAAACGCCCGATTTCCTTGGTACTTATTGAATTATAGCTTTGCACAATCAGATAATCTGAATAACAAGGTATGTCAAAGTAGGATTACATGCTACTAATTTAATAATCTGAACAGAAATAAATAATATCATTAATAATATATACCTACACATTATGACGAAAACACTTTTATTATGAGGTCGATTTACATACACATTTTGATTTAGTCGAGACAACAGAAGCAATAGGAGAAACAATTAATACCAGATGTCAATGCCTCGTAAATAGTGATACCTAAGTACACTTAATCATTACAGACTCATCAAAAGTAATTTATTACAGTCGTTATTATAACCGTTTATAAATACATTGTGCGTTTAACAGTTTCAGGACTACTGTATGTGTATTTAATTTTAATTAATGATCCCTCATTAGCAGAAGGCGTGGCGTTGTTGGTGCAGCTATTTCATTGTTCTGCTTGACCCCTTAAGTGTCGTAACGGTAAGACAAAGCGGTCTGCTGGTGACTGAAGCACAAAGGCTTAACTATTGTTCCCGTCATTAGGCTTAGGATGTACTAGCTTATGGGGATTTGGTAATGACAAGTGGAGATGCAAATATATATAAAGTAACTTTCACAACGATATAAAACTTCTTTTCATAGGAATCGCATTTTACATATAGCTAGTGTAAGCTCTTCGGTCACTAACTTCTAAAGTATAAGCTAGTGATACCATCCGCTATTAGACATAAACCACGGGATATATAAAATTGAACTGCAGTCTAATCAGACTGTAAGGGAAATAATTTCCTGTCATTACCTCAGAGTGCGGTGGGAAATCATTCCCAGGACAGTACGACCGTGCATAAATATAAGCCTTAAGACATTTTCGACTTACAGAATTTATATAAACCCTTAAAAACTCGCATCTATAAATATAAGTTAAGCTACCACTGGTATTTACATAAATATTAAATAACTACTGTCATATAAGAAACAAGTTTTCAACACAACAGCTGTAAATGTAACTCACAAATGAAAATGAACGCGCAAGTTCAATTTTTGACCATATTTCAAGACACGATGACTACGTATAAAAGTTATGATTGAGCTTATTGTCCAATGTATAGTTAACAAACCCAACAATAACAATGTGAAGTTCACTTGTGCCAACAATGAGTCGTGAATAACGAAACTAAAATGGATAATCGAGGCCACCCGGTTAGGATGTTCTCACATGATTCTGCTCTCCATCTGACACTATGAGATGTCTTAATTACTTTAGAGAAAATGATTTCTTGATCATTAACTCGTGCTTGTACAGTCGTAGGCCTTGCACACTACAACATTCAATATCATAATAATTATCTTACAATGAGTACTATAAGAGGTAATTAATTGCCTGTTGCGAAATATGGAATGATAATGTAACTGTGCCTACTACATATATTTTTTTACTTATAATATATCCATAGACTGCAGTATCCACATACGTTCTCGGCACTACTTACCATTTTTTTTATTTGCCAAAAAGGTTGCTTAGTTACGTCGCTGATATTGAAATTAGCCAAAACACCGACGATAGGATAGACTTAAACGTCGATAGTCGAACAATAACACATTGCACGAAAACAGTGTTGAAGGAAACGAACATGGGACAACTGTATCACATAGAGAAGGAATAATTGTTAAATTGCGGAGTGCGCGAGCGCGGGCGCGACCTCAGCGCTGCGGTGCCGTTAGTCGCAGGCGGAGGCGCATGCGCAGACGCCTACCGTTAGTTACCTGGCACCGGCACCGGCATCACACCGCACCGTCACACTTAGCCCTCATTCGCACGAGTTTTTTTAACGGACGTTAAAAAAGCGGTCAAAAACAACAAATGCATTCCCCCAAGTGGAAATAGAGCATATTATGGTACTTGGGAATGCATTTGTTGTATTTGAACGCTTTTCTAACCTCCGTTAAAATAACTGTCGTGCGTATGAAGCCTTAGTTACCCGGCACCGCACCGCACCGTCACACTTAACGGTGACGTAACACCGGTACCGACACGACCCTCGCTTCATTTATCATGTACTACCTTTTTATCACTTAATGTCGTATTCGTAATGCCATTGACTTACTCGCTCAATCGAATGTAAGTCACGGCGAAACCATAACTTTGAGCCGTGTCGATTGTAAACTTCACTACATAGCATAAAACAAAGTCGCTATCCGCCGTCTGTCTATCCCTATGTATGCTTAAATCTTTAAAACTACGCAACGTATTTTGATGCGGATTTTTTTATAGATAGAATGATTCAAGAGGAAGGTTTTTATGTATAAATCATTACGCTATGATGAATAGGAGCGGAGCATCAATCAAAACTATTGCAAAAACGGGCAAGTGACGCTAACGAAGTTGCGCGGGTCAACTAGTAGGTATATGATAAATATGAATCAACTACGCTAGGTTATGTTTGGGATTCGATATTAGGATTATAATTTATTATATAGCACTAAAAAGATGCAAGATCCAGATCCACTAGAGAGATGGAAAATCCAGATAATGTCCTAGATCTTCATAATAATCATTGATATACAAGGAGAAATCCGCAATCACGACGATCGATGGTAGAATGATGACATGTACAGCTACGAATAAGAAAGTGAATATCAGTATAGAATATAGTATTAAAAATAAGAGAAGAGTAGAAAGCGCCTTAGAAAGGCACTAATGTTAATCGCTGAATTCTAAACGAGCTTATACTGCTGATCCCAGGGTCTTAATCTATTACAAAAAACCCTGCAAGCATACATCACTATACCATAGGATGTTTCTATTGTCAATTTAGACATGCGCATGAGAGCCTTCCGCGATCCGAGGTATAATGGCTTATTGTTCTAATGTGGTCACGCCTTAAATATGTTTTTTTCCATTGTATGTATTAGGAACAGCCTTTTTCAATCTTTCGGCTTGAAGAATCCTAACTCAATAAGGATTGCCGACCTCTTTAACATGTTTGTCAACTTTTTTAACGAGTACCTATATCAAACAGCTGCAAATTATAGCTATAGTTACTCTAGGTATTTATTTTTGACAAAATAACATAACCAAATGAGTCTTAAATAAATATACACTGAACAGTAATTAATGATGTCGTTTAGGCTTATTTACATTTTCTATTGATAAATATATTTTTAACTGGGTGATTATTTTTTATAATTTTTAAATTTTACCACACGTATGCATAGCAAGTAATGAGTTTATGAGCGACGACATCATAGGAGTTGTCGAAAATTCAATACCATTATATATTTTCTTAGTATATAAGTATGTATACATACGGCCCAGACTCGTCTGCAACGACAGCAGTTTTTGTTGCGTCTGAATGAAAGTCGGAAACTGAGCGGAAAACTCTTCAGTAAGTAATTACCGTTCTTTATCATGTGATTCTATCGCTGTTGCTGTTTTTATAAGCTTCAATCGGGCTACAAGAATGCTTGAATATTGTACGTTTATACTTAGGCATGATAAATTAAAAATAACTTTTGTATTCCATTCATAGATATAGGTATATCACATTAATATTATAAAGGCGAAAGTTTGTGAGTGTGTATCTTCGTTACCTACTTCTTCACGTTTTAACGACTGGAGCGATTTTAATAAAATTAGATGACACTCTGTATTAATACATAGGCTACATCCCAGAAAAATTGAATCGCGCAGCAGAAGCTAGTAAAGATATACCTATTTCGTTTTATAATTTCACAACGAACAAATAAGTAGATATTTATACTGATAATTTATAAATATGTAGAAAACTATGAATATTAGTATCATCTACATATACATATTCTAGTTTATAATATAGAGGATGCATATCTCACCTTGATGAGAAATGATGCATCTTGGCATTCATTACTATAACACTTACCTACTTACATACACCAGCATATATAGGTTCTTACTTCTTATTCAATAGGTAACCGACAAATATTAAGCAAGTAATGATATAACATCCGCAGGCGGAAGCTGATATGACGTCACTTCCTAAGGTTCGCGAGCATGCTTTCATCTTAAATAGCATTGAATTTGCGTGTGTAGACAACAGTGATATCCATATATCGATTAATGGATGTATCGGTGTTAACTTGAAGTTTAGTTTGGGTGTGAATATTTTTATAAATATGTTCTTAAAAAAAGGTTATATTATGCTATAACGGCTACCTGGTAACATTAATATTTTATTTATTTTTAGTCGGACAATATTTAAAAATAATCCAACTTATTACAAGTAAGAACGTAATTACAAGCTCGGTTTGTAATGAGATTGGCGGGTAATAAACTGTCCCAGATAAAAAAAAACGAGACACTGTATTCTTCAAGTGTGATGTCGAGCCTTACTTGTGCAATATATTTTTGTGTCATGGTGCCTATTCACGGCCACCATAAATAAATACTTTGTTACATACTTATAGTCAATTATCAAAGTTATACGAATGAATATTAAAGTGGTATTTTATTTACATAGAAAGCGACTAAATTAGAAAGAGCCGTATAATCACAATGAAGCCATATTAAAATGGACTAGACAGTAGACAATTAATGGACAATTTCCCTCTATCGATATTGATGTGGGCAACCCTAGTTGCAGTCTATTTGTTCAGAATCAACACTAACAATGCGTAGCCAATACTTAATAGCGTATGACAATAGAAAATAACTTTGTATACGTGATTGAATAGATTATGGTAATCCAAGAGAAAATTTAAAATGATTTATTATTTATGACGTTTTTGCTTCGACGTCCGGTTCTATTCAAATAATTATTGCATGGTATATATGATTTCGGTGAAGGAAAACATCGTGTCGAAATATGCTCGTCACAATTAAAGGCATGTGAAGTCCGCCAATCCGCAGTAGGCCCACGTGGTGGACTATGGCCTAAACCCCCTTCGTTATAAGCCAGACTGTCAAAATAATATATAGGTATTGCCAAATACTTTAAAATGTTACTGAACACTAAATGTAGGTAAATAATCTTACCTTTTAATTTATATCTTGATTCGTTCAATAAATCTGCAACAATAAATAAAATTATTAGGACATTTATCATACAGTTAATATTACCTAATAAATATTAATATTTATTTAAATAAATTTAACTTTTAGAGAATTCTTATAGAAATTTATATTTGAAGAATATGTATCTACTAACGCTGAAACTGTCATGTCTGTTCTTACAATGAATATTTTCTTGAATGAAACTGACTTAATTTCAAGTGAATTAAATTAAGATTACATTTCCATTTAATAAGAAAACTTTCTAAATGTTAATTTATTATGCAATTTCAAGTCAACTTGTATCGGTCTTATAGAAAACACCATTAAAATTCACTTAAGACTGCAGTCAACCTCACTATATACCTACCTAAGTTAGAAATGTACTGGAACAGGTACTTTCCTTATCTAAGAGGTGATTGACCTGAGATAAGCTACACTATTAACATATAAACATACATTAAGCTATACCAAACAAGCGAGGAGAAAAAACCGGCCTACGGGTAACTTGAGAGTTGGTTCAATGCCCTGTTGCTAATGCAGAACTAGGATTTGTACTAGACATTGCGAACTCAATATGCAACATATATTGAAAACATCGAATGTAAGTACCTGACTTTTTATCTATAGTAGAAATATATTAATAGTACAAACCAGACGCAGACATATGCGAGTAGGTACTAATGGAATTATTAATTGACCTTAATTATTGATTGACCTATTCAATATGGAGAGACTAAATGACGGACAGGTATTTAAAACTCATCTCACAACATAAAATCTAGATACTCAACATTCTTCGATTATAACCTTGAATGGACAAAAAGTAATATCAAAGAACCTTGTATAACTTCATTAAGCGTATAACATAAAAACTACTCTACAATTTCAATGGCTTGAATTCTCTTTCTTATAATTAAGATACAGACACAGACATTTGTAATAAAAATAGGTGCAATTATTTCAAAACCAAAATTCGGACCAGATCTTAAACACTAAAGTTATTGGTAGTTAAAATGTTGGAAACTGTTTTTATTACATCTGGCCACGATCAGTTAGACTATTAGCTGTACTATTAGTATGTTATTGTGAAATTCTAATAAACTGTGAAACATGTAACGATAGCATGTAAAGTCTGTTGTTTGTGGTTTCATTAGAAACATCATATATAGGGAGATAGAGATTAGCCGACTCCAGACGACTTGGGTTAAAATGCAACCAAACTGGAAATAACTGGTAGCGGTGGGAAGAGCGATGTGGGAGGAGACCAATAACCCAATACTTCAATCTGGAGTAGGTAGATGGGTGGTGTGGTGGTCTTAGGTGTTTGAGTCAGGGGGTTTAAATATCTATTTATAGGTAATATTAAAATTGGTGTAATTAGCTATGTAGTCTCCAGTGCAAAGAAGGTACGGTGCCTTATTATGTCAATAGTAGATTCCCTAAGACCTCTATCATATAGGTAATCGAATGGGAAAAATTATCAAACACTTAAATTAAATTACGACAAGCAAATGGTTAGTAAATAAGAAAATATAAATAATGATAGGTTAATTTTTTATTATGTTGACTATACAACAAGAAATAATTTGTTTTTGTACAAGTCATTGCTATATAAAGGTACACTTGTATGTACTGTGCATTTGGTCCAAGGTTTGGTGTTTGATACTGTATCAGCAAAGGTAGCCATTGACTTCTATCAAGCAACTAATTATATATTTAATTGAAACTAAAAGTATTAAACAAACAATATATATATGTAGGAAAGTAATGATTATAGATTTCCATGGCAATATTTATTCATCACAATGACTGAATTAATTTCAATATCTATCTATATTGTAATAAGAGCTGTTATCAGTTCAGCTATCTTATCGTTCATGTAATATCTACTATTTGCGTAATAAACATAGCGAAACTTTATATTATAAACTGACATTGCATAGATTTGAATACGGAATCGTGATCAGCGAAACTGCGCGAAAGTGTTTTTTTATTGACAAGCTTTTCTCCACGACTTTACCTACGTAGTAATTTTAAGTACTCAAAAATAACAAGTGCCTAAAATAAGTTGACAAAGGAACCGCACTCATGTTACGTTATTCCCCAAACGAACAATTAAATTAAGGGTAAATTTCTGCGAAATTTTCTGATGATGGATATATGACGTGCTTGTTCACACAACAACAGCTGAAGAAAGCATATTTTTTTCTACAAAGAGCAATTAAAAAACTGGTGGTTAGGAAAGTAGTATTTTTGTTATCTGACAATTCGCAGGTTTTTATAAAGTAAAGTGATTTTGCACAAATACAGCTAAATCACGTAAAGTGCTATAATTAAATTATACAAGCTTTAAAATTACATGTTTTTATGTAATGATTTGATAAAAAATAACTATAAATCTAAGCCTTATCTAATTCAAGGTCTGACTGCGGTGACTTCCTGCTAATAAATCTAGCTTAACCGGTTTCAGGCTCAACGTAACGGGATAACTTAGGACTTTAAGTGCTAAGCTACATCGGAGCTGTAATTTTTTAACAGTCCCCATTAACTTGGAGGGTTAAAAAATATACCTATACATCGAAGTATATAATGCATTTGTGTGTAACAGAATATATAGACCGACAAACAGACAGGTGGTCCATCTTATAGTACAAAAATATTGCAGGTAGGTAATGCATATTGTATATCAGAGGCTAATGCAAAATGATCAAAATAATCGAACGAAAGAACAAATGATGAAAATAGCAGCTGCTTGTTTTCTGGACTAGCCTTTTCTACTATAAATCATAAGCTCAATATAATTCAACTAGATAAATATTCTAGATATGCAAAATAATATAGTAAAATAAAGAAAAATATATTAATGGTTTCCAAGAATTAAACTCGAGATTGTTGACATAACATTCCCTTTGTAAACTGAAATCCTATGAACAATTTCATTTGTTGAACACGAGCTCAGTACCTACATTTTTGTCATTGCTTGGACCATTTTTGTATCATCTATAATTTCCTTAAAACCGCCATTATATCTAAAAAACAAAACCACAGCTTAGCTCCGGGAAGCGCGATCACCGCTGCGCCCGCGCCGCCAGTGCCGCCGTCCGCTGTCATCGACCGCGCCCGTTATTCTTCGCGAGGTGTTGACATAGAATAATAAGAAGGTACCCTACTATCATTAGCTTTTAGACAACAATGTAATCTGGAAGCTTTCTGTAGTTACCTACCTCTCATCATTTAGTTTTAGTACTTTTCTTCGAGTATTTTTTTCGGTGCTCAATAAACTTGCTTGTGGGCACGGAAATAGACGTGGAGACTTGCTTATTTTTTTTTATACCACAAGGGTGGCAAACAGGCATACGGTCCCACCTGATGGGAAGCGGTTACCGTAGCCTATGGACGCTTGCAACACCAGAGGCGTCACTCACGCGTTGCCGACCCTATAAAAAAAGGGAGCAATTGTATAGGCAGCGAAAGGGACAAAGCCAATGTAATTTTCGTCGAAAGGCTAAACAGGTATACCCCTACGACGCTACTTCATCCCTGGTCCCCCCACTGCCGCTACAGGGTCTCCTCATGGAGCTCTGGCTACCTTACTCACCGCAGGAACACAACACTACATGTACTTAGTGTTATTTGGCTGCGGTCTTCTGTAAGGTGGAGGTACTACCCCAGTCGGGCTGCTCCAATTTCGAACGGACGAATCCGTTGCGCCCTACCTCCTTTATGTTTGAAAATATAGTTTATGGACATGATATGATTTCAATAATTCAAAATGTGCACTACATCTCTAGGTAATGGTATTTTAAAGATTTTGAAAATATTAGATTGGTAAATAATAAGTATACAAACAACTTTGTAACACATTTGAATTTCAGGTATTGTTGCAAATAGCGGTACTATTTTACATAATATATGCTCATACGTAAAGTATTCTATGAGTGAATTAGTTCTAGTGCCAAAAACAATAAGAAGTTTTAACGCAATATTTATCTTGTGATTAAAATGTAGGACGCAATATTTTACGTAGTTGTAGCTATTGAACTAACTGAAGAATAGATAGACTGTCGATGCATTGTGATCGTATTGTAGATGTCAAATACTATTCATATTAGGTACAGTAGATAGGTACGCGGAAGGCCTATCTGTTGAAGGTATAGACAAAAAAGTCTTAAAGTGTCACGTAATACGCAAAGTCTATTTTCAGCACCACGATTATATTTATAAAGCGCCATGGCAATTGCATAAGAGTTTGAAGGTTATAAGAAATGTCTCAACTCGCCGAACTCTTTGCTTGGGTTACGGTAGTCATGAACGAGAGACGTGACTCGATTTGTGATGTTTTTTTGCTCCTGTGCCTCTGTTAACGCTAACGCAACAAAACTACATTGCGGAACGATAAAAGTGTAAAGTTGATTTGTGGTAATAGTTGTGCGTGTTCATATTGTGATTATAGCCTGTAAAAGTGAATTTTGTGTGGAAAACAATACATAATATACTTATCAAATATACCTCCAAAACGGACCAATAGCTAATCGATAGTAACTTTAGTTAATCTATCAATAATTTTGTTTTCTTAAATGTGGAAGTGAGATGGCAGATACGTACCGTTTCATTAACATAATGTAACCTGTCATTGATGTAACAAGTCAGCAAGCTTCGTAGCATTTTTAATTTATGTGAGATTATTTAGTTGTTAAGCTATCTCATGGGAACAAATTACCTTCAACCGCTAAAAGTTCACTGAAGCTATCTTTCTACGCAGCGAATTCATAATGAAATCATGGATTCTTATCTGTCTGATAGCAACATTCCAATTTTAATCTTGGATTTATCGATGAGTCATCGCAGACTCGTCTGTCGCAATTTCTTTTTCAATCCATCATGTCTACATTACTTCCTTCAATCTTTAACCATTACTAACTCTTTATTATTAATAACCTGCTTATTGTTTGTCTTCACTTAGATCAGCACCACATGTAAAAATCATCATAAATACCTATATTTTATTTCTGTATATAAAATACTTGATCGAAACTTTGATTTGATTGACACTCACATATTATTGCTTAGACATTCTGACATGAAACATTCTAATGAAGCAAAAGTTGTAACATTCTAGCGTCATGTCTAATATCATAATATATGGCGTTAACTCAATGTTATTACATTCACCATACAATTTCAAACAAAGAAAACTGCAACTATCTACGTAAACAGGAAAAGTCTATGAAAATGAGTATACAATGTTGTTAACCTCGATTGATAAATAAATCGGTCTATTAATTATGGGATGTGAGATCAATTAGAAAACGATTAATAAATTAGAAACCTTTATTCGTCTGCATTATTTAAATTATCAATCGCCACAACATATACCTATATAAGCATTTAAATTCATATCGTAAATTCAGATCAATAAAATATATTACACGAGATTTGGAATAATGGAATTGGTTAGCCACCTGATTTTTCACCACTAGGTCTATGTTGTAAAGCATATACCTAGTATAAGATATATATCACCTCATACGATACCCCGTTCATATTATTTATTTGCATTCCACAATATTCAAATTAAAATTAAATCTTAGGTGGAAAATAAATCTCATTAACATTGTTGACCCTGCCGGGCACAGCAATAGTAGTTTCACAGGCGCACAGTAAGGCATAACAGCATCCCTTATAGAGATTAGCGTTGGTCTAAATACCTTCAGTTCATTACAAATTATTGGGTTAACGATACGCAGGTGTTAAAAGTAAAATCTATTAAATTATAAACCGTTAAAGCGATATGTTGTCTGAATGGTTCAACATTTAACGGTATAGACGTTTGGTTACACTATCGCGTTGATATGCAAGAATTAAACCTGTTGCGGATGTTCAGTTATTTATTGGCCCTTCTAGAATTTGTGGGTCAAAATACATAACTAACGTTTAACAAGTAGGTAGATCGATTTTGGAGCAACCCACATAGCTCCGTCTCTCCGTCATAAAAAAAGCAAACAAATCATCCAGTCTCTAAATAAATACTAGATGTATAAACAAATAAAAATTGTAATGGATACAATACTATTGTAACTAATTTGTTCTATTGTTAAATTTGCCATAATAGCCCCGGAAATGCTCATTTTAAAGCCAACATCATCTTCATCTCGATGCACAGTTGATTCAGAGATTACAAGGTAAATTACAAGGTTTTTCGTCCTTGCCAACATTGCTCCTACTGGGTATATTTATTGTTAGAAGGTACTATGAGTTATTTGCATACGCCTATGCATCCGTTGCTCAGCGCGTGACCTCAAACTGTGGAACGTGAGAGAAAATGTCTAAGAGGTAGGTATTATTTAGCTAATACACGGTTCGATTGTTATTTCAGTGTCAGAATAGGACACGCGACGCGGTGCTAATGAAGGGTTTGTATTGCTGCTTAGACTATATTTCCGATCGTATGATTGTTGATGAAAGTTTTCACGATTATTAAAACAATAGGTATGAAATTATCGTCACGAAATCTCAGTTAGGTACTGGAAGAATTTGAAACAAACATTTGCATGATAAAATAATTTTCTATCTGTGTATTTTTGGTCTGGGGTTCAACCTACCTGCATGCTCTGGATAGCTATTTACTACAAGATAATGATATAGTTATAATTATATTAAGTATTGTTATATGAACATTCTCTTAACATTCTCTTTTTTAAATAATGTTAATTCTTATACTTTAAATAATAAAACGTTTTTAAATATCATGTATCTTCAAGTGGCTTCAAGTCCCACAAAATAACAAGTTTCCCCCACGATAAGGTCGAATAGCATTTCTCGTTTGGCTTCAATATACTTCGCTAAAAATATAAATACCTATCATTATTCAATGTTCGTAACCAACAAGTTCTGTTTGCAAGTCACTTCCTGAAATTAATAAAAAATGTTAATGATTTAAATTACTATTTTCTTGGTCATTATAACATTATATTATTACGTAATATACCTATTTTTGCCTCAGCAAGATTTAGCGAGCACATGTAAACCAGCAAATACTTTTACTTAGCGACAATTCGCTAAAAGTACCTATTACAGCGGTTGGCATTTATGTAGAACTCTAAACTAAGTGCCACAGCATTTTGTACTTTGTAGCTCAATCGACATATAGATTAGTGCTTAATGCTTATGACGTATGTGGGGCAGTGTAGGCACATCTACTGCGCATTTAAAATGTAAGATATAAAACGAATACATACATAAAACGGACGCCGACAAAAATATTTGCCGTTTGCAATGCTAAAGCGTAAAGCTGAGAATTTACTCGTCGGCGAGCAAATATTGCACCATTTGTTAAAGAAATTAACGAGTTGTAAGCAAAACGGTGTCTGGAAATGACGTATCACGTGCCACCCTGTTCTGCCGACAACGTAATTAGCGTGTAAGCAGTACAATTTAAAAGAACCGTATTAAGGTACGAAGGTTTTCATCTAGTAACAATGTTAAAAAACAAAAATAATCGGTGACTCAAGTGGAATGCGACCGGTCAGTCAACCGACTCACCTTGGGCGGAGGGCAGCCGCTCGCGATCGCTAAACAATGGCGTATATACTAGACAACTAGACATTGCTACTTGCCTGGCGAGTGCGAGTGCGAGTACTGAGTACTTGCCTGCCGTGAACTGTTCGCAATAAAACGGGTACAATACAAACAACATTCTGTTCAACAGGTAGATTTACAGTCAAAGATCAATGCTAGTGGAGTTTTCTAGATAATGGTTTTTGTTTGGAAATTTAATTATATAGTTGAAAAAAACATAATGATCGTATATTATCTGATTGACCCGGGTGGTAAGTAACGAACTTTCATCCTTTCCTCACTTTGTTTCTACAAAGATCGGTGCTTAATGTTTTAGTATTAATATACGTTTCTAGTATAAATAAATAGCCTCTCTCATTTAAATTAAAGGCCAGTGTCCCCGGAATTAATGGATAAGCTCGTAAGATCACTTTATCGACCTTGCTTGCTTTCGCCACTGAGTGCAAAGGTCACTCTTGAAAGGAGGGAAATTGCCACTTAAGATGAGAACAGGTTGATATACACCTACCCCATTCCACTGGACTTGTTTTAACCTGAACTTGTTTGACATTGAGTATTCAATTGCTTATTCATAAATTAATTAAGAGTTCTTGATTTTTTATACGATTCAGCAACTGAGTAGCTTAATAATAACTTTACATCAGAATCATATTAAACTGAATACTTTAGATATCAACAGATAGAATATATCCACAGATTTTGATCTAATGAGTAAGATAAAAAAATAACTTGATGAAATATTTTATAAACTTTTTGACTGTAGGATATATATAGGTAATACCTAGATAATAAATATAAGTATACAATATCCACAAAAACAGGTTATATGTATGTATAATTAACAAGGTAGGTACTAATGATATGACAAATGGCAAAAAGTCAAGGTAATATTTTCAAATTGTGTTGTGGAATAAAACAAAGCATAACACGGATAATAACAGATGAAGAAAATTATCATCTATGAAAGGAGTTCCGTCTCGTCATTTAATAATATATCATCTTCACAGCAGATGCGCATGAGCCACTAAATGAGCGGAGTAGGTACTAAGTAGCTTTAAAGAAGCTGTGCGATGAGCGATAGCGGTCTATAATAAATATATCAATAACGGTGCAAAATCAATTCATATAAGTTGTATGTAGCATCTAACCAATAGGTATAAGGTGATAATAAAAAAGGGTTTTTTAAGGCTAATTTAACAATAATTGCCATTTAAGATTGAAGAATTAATAAATCTACGATCTCTTTAACATCTTTAAATTACAGCATGTACATAAACAATTTCTTTATATATTACGTACGATTTATATTTGGTAAGGCAGGAAACGTGTTTCGTAGCCCCAATATAACCAGTAATTAATTAGCGTAATCCCATCTTAAAATCGTATCAAAGCGGCCGGCTCACGACATTGTTCTCAGCTGATGTTGCATTCGATTACGCAAGCTTTACATCGATTTTCCGGAAGAATCGATTCGTAGTAATTGGCGACTCGATACTGCAAGTCGGCCAAGTGCTTGACAAATCGGACGATGTTGTGATTCCTTGCAGGTCGGCAACCGACTCGATTGGGTGTTAGGTTAATCGATCATCGGTACCGAAATCGATAAACAAAGGGTTCTTTAGTCACGCGTGCCATTGAGGCTATGCTACTTTATTTATAAGAACGGTAAATCATTATACTATGCCTAATGATAATGCAATTATGTTACACAAATCTATGTACATTAATGATAGTAAATTACTCTAACATGTCTATGTTAGAAAAGATTAAGAGCTACTCAACGTGTCAAAATCTGACTGAAACTGGCTGGATTAAAATTCCCACCTAGGCTTAAAAGTGTAGGTATGTCCGTTTATTCAATTTTTTGTTACAAATCTTATATAATCAAATTATAGTATTTGTCAACATATATCAGCAATCAGATCAATAAGCTCTGTTGAATTTCGATCAGATAATAAGACAGTGTGTAATTCAGAATGATGTAGTTACTTAACAACATATGAAAAAAATGGTAATTTAATTTACTGTACAAAATACCCAGGATAAATAGATATTCACGAATCACTTACGCACAGGTATTCCCATCAAATAAAGTCGAGGCAACAAGAAAAAAAATTTCCAACACCAATAGGATTTATTGAACTAAAAATAATCTTTTACACCAAATTCCGTCGTGACCCGCACCAAAGACTCTAATCTCTAAAAAGATAAAGTTTAGAAAAAAGTAACAAAAGGCGTATTAAAATGCCGAAACACGAAGCACGCGATCAAGAATCGAACCTGTACCATTAACGTGCCAGACACACCTACCTGTTTCGAAAAAAGGTGACCCAAAAGAATGGTCGCCGAGAAAAGTTTATCACAATTTACTTGTTGTTACAAAATATTTTGTATCTAACTACATTGGTGATTAAAAGGTATATTAAAATACTAGCTGCCTCCCCGCGGTTTTACCCGCGTAGTTCCCGTTCCCGTGGGAATACAGGGATAAAATATAGCCTATGTTACTCGGGGAAAATGTAGCTTTCCAAAGGTGAAAGAATTTTTGAAATCGGTCCAGTAGTTTCGGAGCCTATTCATTACAAACAAACAAGCAAATCTTTCCTCTTTATAATATTAGTATAGATAAACAACATTTCGGTTTTCTTTTAAATAAAAGTTAAAACCTTGCATTAAAGTAAATATTTTTTGATGATAATTTCTCATGATTTCTGTATTTATATCTTTCGCCCTGTCAAGATAATGTTCGCGCATATTAAGTCAATATAAATAATTTTGATAGAAAAGAACTATACTTAAGCTGAAAAAATATATATGAGGAATTGACACTTTAAATAAAAAACTACTTTTTCTGGTGAGTGTACCAAAATATTGAGACCCAAACTCGTTTAGAATTACAACTTTGGTAGACAGACATGTTAGAGATTGAGATAGAATAAAAGCAAGATGGCAATATCTACAGCATAGATAATACTCTAGGATGTACTTACGTACACGAACTAGTAATAATAAATTAGCACTAATCATTACCAGTACCTACAGCTGTAAATCAACGGCCCACGGTGCATCAACTTGAAAACTTGAAATCAAAACAGTCACTAAATAATCTAATAATCAATTCAATAATTTATTTGTCGTACTAGAGTTTTTTTTTTATATAAAATTGGATAACTGAACGTATTGTTTAAAAGACTATAAAAAATTTCTGAACAAGAGCTACTCAAGTAACTAGGTATTTCAATGCATAGTCACTGCCAGAAATTGAATTTCTTAGTCAAAAAAGTAATATTAGGAACTTGTTAACGCTAGTGAGAGATATTATTTCGTAAATGGAATAGATCAATTGGATATTTCCACTCGTGATTGACCCGACCCGAGACCCCGGCACTAGTCCGTCATATCATATCGACACCAAAATTAGTTGGCATTTAGCAACATTCTTTTGCACAGTTGCAAAACCTGTTAACGATTTGAGGTCTTCGCTCCACATTTGCACACACCTAATACCCGGAAGTCGTATTTACGTGAATATCTTTCAATCTTAACTGATGAAATCAATCGATGATTGCATTGCGTATGCGGCCAGTGGTCACCTATTTTGGTCACAACTGCTTACAAATCCAACGGAACTTAGTTGCTCACACGACATGTACGTTTGATACATGACCAAAATATTTGTATTTCTCAATAGTTGTTGTCGGATGGATCATACCATAAACGTCAAGGTAAACGGGTATTCTTGTGAATATCATTTATCGTACACAATTTGGGAACGCCCATCGGTCGGGGAGTGAGACCAACGACCTGACCCTGAATATGGCTCTCCAGTAAAAAAAACATCTTCAAATTATATCGTGGGATGTAAGCGACTCAGATATCTACATGGATTTAATATTGACGAATAAAATAATCCTACTAATGTTTTTTGCAATGACATAACTGTCTCTAATATTCATATTGAATCGATAATATAATCATGTGACAAAGGTTAAGACCGTTAGGTATTTATTGGATTTAGATATAAACCTACTTTCGACAGTTTCCAATATTAAAATTATTCAGAAACAGGATTCTTGAGGTCAAGAACGCTATGAAATGTTTTGAACGAAACTTGAGAAAGTGCCCGCATACATACATACATAACACACACGTACCTGCTGGTACGTACAGACAAACCGATTGTTTTCACCTCATCGCGTGAATGTTAATAGTAAAAGTGAATCCGTCCGAGTGTTGAAGAGCACCGCTAAATATAAGCATTGTAAGTAATTACTTAAGCAACAAGTCTTTTTATGGTTGCATGTTACATAAAACAAGAGATTATAATAAAAAATTGCGAGTGGTTAGGGTATTTAAAAGTAAATTTTGCCCCCAATCCCTCATTATTTACTAAGTGTTCCAATTAATCAATTAGTATTATCTTTATTTATAATATCTGAATACAATACATGTCCTAGTGTAAACATTCGACGACTAGATTTAGTACAGAATACTATACGACCATCTTATTTCCCGTCTCTTGCACATTGACTCCTTAATTCCTAGGAGTTAATAAAGCTTTGACAGCAGCTTTGTTACCTATTCCTAAAGTTCAGGGTAAAATTTAAACTATAAGGATATATACCTAGCTGGATATTTTAATGTCTATTCAATTTAAGTAATCAATTATATATTTCTTATTTTTCATATTATAGAACATTACTTTATATTCGTAAAAAGACATGTTTAACTGTAATATGAAAACTGACACTAACTAATTTGAATGCAATAGTATGAACTCATTACGTGTAGTGAATATATTACTGTGTTTAAGCTTTTTTTTCATAATACATTTCCCTTTCAGTTAATGAATAATAATTATCTTCCTCATATTTTGTACCTACAATTAGTTATGGATAATGACTTGCTAAGTATGCTGTTTGGCATGAAACATATACCGACTCTGTTATAACGAAATTTCGTATAATATAAGATTCACGAAATTAATATAATAACACAATATTACACGAAAGAAATCAAAAAATAAGTCATATTTTTTATTTTAAGTAACACACGGTAGGTGTGTAGTAGGCTACGGTAACCGCTTCCCATCAGGTGGGACCGTATGCCTGTTTGCCACCCTTGTGGTATAAAAAAAAACACATTATAGTACACCTCGTACTATATTTGATACATAGACTACGCATTCTAAACGGATAAAAATAACACCTGCCGGTTTCGTCTTATCATATAGGACAGTCGGAGTCAACAGTTATGATTTCAAGCCATAGATTAGGTCAATGTTTGATAACTAAATGACCTAATATCTACTAAACTGGCGTTACTACAAGCAATGGACACTGAAATAAGGGCATGGAATACCATAGACAGACAGATGGCAAATGGAAATAAGGTTGTATGTAAAGTTTATCGTTGTTTTGACATACCTAAGTACAACATGTTAATTAGTGCAATTAACGATGACCAAACTCATCCTTGTGGAGGTCTTAACGCTTAATCGCCCGATGAAAACATTGATAGTAAAGTGTTAGGTAAATATAGTGGATAAGTTATCATTGAACATACAAGGAAATTTAATTATGGTCGTTAAACTGTTCAAACTTTGAAAGACAAGACTATGTATATAATTAAAAAAAAGAACTTGGCCATCAGTTTTGAATATGAAGTACCAAATTCAGAATTGAATGTATCATAAGTATGTATTTAAAATAGTATATGTAGTATATCAGCTATCTGGTTACCATAACACAAGCTCACTTTGATGCTTACTTTGGAATCAGATTGGCCGTGTGTGAAAAATGTCCCGGGATATTTATTTTTATTTTATTTATTTATCATATCGTACTTGTGAAATAGGTTTTCCTTACGTAAATTAGTGATGCTATTTTACACAAAATTGAAGTCGATAGTGTTTGTCTTTGCAGAGAATAACAGCCTTGACATACAGACAGAAAGAGACAAACACAGAACTCTTAACATAAAGGTTTCTATTTAGCCATCAAATACAAGTGCGCACCCAGTTACGATCGTCCACAGCTATTTACATTATTTGTGTTATTTTTCTCTATTTACAAGCAATACCAACCACTTCAACTAAGCCAAGGCAACGCACGTTCGCATTTTTAATTAAATAAGCCGGCGTAACTATCTCAAAAATGTATGTTGTGGTATACAATTTTATTATTAATTTACTTTTGCCAATGTTCTTAAAAACTCCGTAGATGAAATAAAATCAATCACTGCATCACAGAGAAAAAAACTTTAGTTTGACAGCTGTCAAAATTACGCGGCAAACTCATGTCGTCCGGAAAAGAAAGTGATGCAAGCATAAGTACGGTACATGTAATGTTTAGTTTTGTGGACAATAATTTCGCATTATTTGCGTCCACAGTGGGTATCCACAGTCGGCAGCTTTCTAGTGTTTATATTTCACACGTTTTCGAACGTAACCGCGCTAACATGCTTACATGGAATGGTATGATATAATTTTATTGACGTGAGAATTTTTCACGAATGTGCAACAACCTCTATTAACGACTAGTCACTGGGTAGTGTCCGATTGTACAAAAACTGTGTTGTTGGAAAGGTATACTGTATTTATCTTTAGTTGTAACATTAATTATTTTATATAAACACGTCGAAAACATAGTAACTATAATGAGTATGGAAAAAAAGCAATTCCATAAAAAAGTACATACTTACCTAAAATATTTTTTTCACTTGCAAAGGTTTAGCTTAAGGTTATAAATAAATTTATACGGGTTAAATATAGATACGTATATCTGAATAAACCAAAAATATACAATGCTATTAATCCACTTCAACAATTACTGCTACAACATCTATCTACTAAATATATTTTTTATCCAATTTGTGTGGGCGATCATCACTAATAACAGTTTTAGTTACTTTATATTTACTCGTAAGATTTATGTAGATCTCACAAATTGCTGACAACATAATGATACATGGTATTACAAAATCTATTACAACTCATATTAGACCATACATCGTCAGACAGAACCAACAGGCTGACGGCCAATTATTTTTTACGATATTCTCGCCGCCTGCCTCGTACCATACTTCATAGTTATTTATCATTAAGCCAACATCATTTACACGCAGTTGGATCATTTAACATAAACATTTCGCGTCGAAGCATCGTAGTAAAACGCGTTTTAATAGTTTCATTGGTTAGAAAGTGTTTTTCAACTTCAAAAGCTGCTACAGTAGGTATTTTAAGTCTTAATAAAAACTAGTCATAGCTATATTACTTATATAAATGTAATGTTTAAAACGAGAATTTACTAGTTGTAAATATTATCAAAAAAATAACTTCAAAAGTACTTACGAAGATAAAGAGGTGCTCCAAAATCTGGAAAATAAAAAATAACATTAGTTAAATGACCATATTACCTATTATCTAAAACTTAATTTTGATAGGTTAACATAATAATATATATTGAATATTTTTGATCATCATTCTGTCTTAAACCAAACAGGTGTCTGGTCTAGACTTATTAACACTTATATTTTCTGCAGGTTTTTGTCTACACAATAAATACTTAATAATGAACCTCTATACTGACGACTAAAAGCTCTTTAATATGTAACTAACTTTTTATTAGATACACATTAGGTACAGGTATTCAGAAAAACCTTCAAATGCCTTCGCAATTGTCATGCGTCTTGCGCGCTAGTAGTCATCTCGACAGGTGAAAGCAGACGAACGCCTTTTACGTAGATTCTTATAACGCCTTGGGCACTGCGCATACGCTCGATTACTCACACTAAAAAAACGTTTACTTACTAAAGTTTTATGACAAGGAAGTATTTAGAGTTTACGAACGTTGAAGGCGGATCTAAATTAGTTTCACATTTCTGCAAGGATATATTATCATAAGCGATAGAACTAGTTTTGACGGATAGTAAAGGAATTTACGTTTTGGTCGAAGTTATAAGTTAACTAAAAGCAAAAACATATTTATAAATATCTTTACAAAATACACCTTCAAACCGTGAATACACTGATACCTTGGAAGTCGCAAATGGCTATGGTATATTTATAGATGGCTATATAAAAACGTAGCTTGATTAAAATTCTCCCCTTGTCATATGAATTTTAAACATTGGTAATAATACTCGTAAAACGAGTGAACTTCACAATATTTTTTGCATATTTGAAATCTGTTCAAGTGAAGGCCGATGCCGGTCGTTAAGGCTACTTTCTTCATTTTATTGCCTTTTAAACGGATAATGAAAGCACGGCGAATATGTTAATTTGGCAAAAAGAATACTTTATTCAATCTTTAATTTTTTTAGTACTAATGACATTGAATTTAATATATAAATACACTTAATACTTGACCTACACAAAAACCTATAAGACTACTTACTGACCGATTGGCTTTGTAGTTAGTAACCCTCTTTTAAAACACCAGTCGTAGGTTCGCATCCCTGTTTAAATTCAATTTGTGTGCGTGAACGTGTCGCTTTAGCCTGTGTCTGTATATAAATATCTATAAAAGTATGTATTAAAAAAAGAAAGGTAAGTACATGTACCTCCATATTATTATATGTACCAGGTATATCAGCTATCAGCTACCAAAAAAAATATGTGTGTGAAAAATATCCCAACAAACATTTTAGTGCTAGCGGCAGCCTTTTTTAGAGCTCTTACTGTTATTTAAGGTATATAAGAACTCCGATAGCAACCTTCGACTCTACAGTAGGGTTAGTTATGAATAATTAAACCTTCCAGAGGAATAAGAGTAATAAATAAAAAAAATATAAATCAAGGCGGTAGTATGGAGTTTATCGTAACCATTGTATAACTTATTCTTATAGCTTTTAGTTGCACAAACCTATTAAAGCAATTGTAAGGTGTCTACTAACACTTACTAACGGGTGATGTTCGACTACTGGGGTAGTGAAAGGTCTTGTAACACCTGAAGTCTTACTCTAATAGCTTCAAGAAGTATTAAACACTCTGAGTGATACTCAGGTGTCTACTAACACTTACTATCAACTGGTATTCTTAAAAAGAGTTAGACAAATACTTTATATCACCTAACGAGTTTTGTCGAGTCTTAAGAGTTACTAAGAAAGCTATAAGGATCTTAGAAGTGTTTATTATAAGTCCTATAGAGCTAGATTCTGCAATCCACCTTAGTATCAGTATTTAATCACTACGGGAGGAACAACAGAGATATCAGGATGCTTAAGTAATTAGAACTAAGACGCCATTTAATAAAGATATACCTACTATAAAATTGTGAAAGAAAAACCTTATTGCAATGTTCCTAGTCCAATTATTTACTTACGTTGTTCATAATTTTCAATTAAAATATCTTAAGGAGGCTCCAGGATTTGATAAATAAGATAAATAAAGAAAAAAAAAATTCTGGCAGTATTTTTTTACATCATTTAATCATCAAAAGTAGTTTATTTTTAGGGCGCTTCAAAAATGAGATGAGAACTAGTATATATTGTTACCGTAAACTTACCGCCGCATGTGATTAAATCCCTATAACACCCAGTAATCTTAAACACTTTAGGTACTTACCTTAATTATTTTATTAAAACGCCATGACATGAATGCGTGCTATAAAATACTATCACTATTGACTCTAACAAGAACGTAAAACTCTGCGAAACAGTATAAATATTTAGCGCTTTCGGTGAAATTTATTGCTACCAAAAAAGTAATTTAAGTGGTTTCCATAACTTGTTTACTACTTTAGCTTGCAGTTATACCCTGTGTATAGCTTATAAAACACTTGAAGTGGTAGTCACTGCTACTGTAGCACTGTTCTAACTCTTAATAAACACTTATTTATCACTCTCTATAACCATTAAATAGCCTCAAGCTCTCGTACGAACAGGCCCAAATCAGGGTTATAAGAGAGTTACAGAACGCTTTATCACCTAGTTGTTAGTGCCTTTACAGAACCTTGGGTTACAAAAATCCTCTTAAGCAGCTCATGTAGCCCTTATTCTTATTACCAAAATGTTAGTTGGGATCCCAGGATATAAGACTAAGACTTCAGGCTGATAACAATCTACTAAAAACTATATAGGGGCTTCACAGTAACTCACGCTGTAGCTTATACCTAATCTCTTTTGGTGACACCCGTATAAACAGGGTACTTAACAAATTTAGTGATTTAAGTACATAAAATAGCTACCTACTTATGGCTATGGAAAAGACTTCGAAAACAAGTTAACACTAAGTAGACCTTGAACTTTACAACGAAACCAGCTGAGCGTGAAGATAAACGTGACAACTTGAAGACGTCTAGCTAGATAGGTTCCAGTGAGTGCACAGACTAGGTACCTGACAATACACATCAGAAATTGTCTTCAATTGTACTAGTTTTGTGGTTATGTGGAGCGAAACGAGACATCTTAAAAATGTATGTAGTAAGTATTAAACGGAGTACATAAGTGGTCGTTTTATTTTACATAATATAAAGATCTGTTATATTTGGTAAATAATACAAATACCGCCAAAAACAGAACCAAAAGGTAAACTTACAATTTGTCACCAAAATTTATACTGCCCGGTAGCTAAGGAAACTACGACTATTACCCTATTGTAATAATTTCCAATAACAAATCATATTAAAAATTTAAGTCAAGTTTACACAATTAACTAAAGTTAAACGTTTAAAACATAGCTCGTAGAACCGATGGCCGTTGGGGCAGACGAGTTCTCGAGTGGAGACCACGCACCGGCAAGCGCAGCGTAGGACGTCCACCCACAAGGTGGACCGACGACCTGATAAGGGTCGCTGGAACCCGCTGGATGCAGGCAACGTCCAACAGGTCTGCATGGAAGTCGATGGGGGAGGCCTATGTTCAGCAGTGGACGTCCTACGGCTGATATGATGATGATGATGAAACGTTTAAAATGTCAATCGGATTACTAGACCCGTGATATAACCTCTATTGACCAAAAAATAAAGCTGAAAATGTCTTGTTTAAGGTTTCAACTAGCACGAAGTCGAAATGTCTAATTACTTCCCATTTAACACTGTCAGGGAGTCAGTCCCCGGATGTGTAGTCGCGTCATGGCCGTTCAGTATTCCGTCAGCGCACACGCATCCTGCATTGTGCGGCGAAAACTGTTACACTGTATGACAGTTGCCGTTAGAGAGTTCACGGTATACGGTGGTTTTAGTTTTTTTTATCAGAAATCTATTAAGTACAAATACCAAAATATCTGAAGGTGCTTTATGAAAACGAAATTCGAATAGGAAGATTTTCTATCTACGTCTAAATTTTGTTTTATATATTACAGGAGTCGGTAGGTTCCTTCCAACGTAATTATCGTAAATTAAACTAACCAAAAAGCAATTTACTCGCCAAGTTATCTTTAAATAAAATCGTAATAGCGAAACTGCTTTAAAAGGATCGTTTCTCATGGTATCGAAAAAAGAACCAACGCGAACAAAGCCTCGAGCGCGATTGTGTGATATATTTATTACTTCTAGTAATTGTGCGAGAAGTTATAATGTGTAGTTTATTTTTGCCTTATTTCTGACCATTGAATAATAGTAGATATTAGTACCTACGAAACGGCTATATATGATTGATTTACCAATTTTTTTTTTCAAAATTGTCAAGTGGTTTAAGAAAATCCGTTGCAGTAGCTAATCATTGTATTTTTGAAATTCCATATTCGATATACGATTTGTTTACATATTTTTCTATTCTAGCTTTAAGTTGTATATATATTATATAGATATTATTTTTTCATATGTATGAATTTAAAATATTAATAAATATACGATATTTAAAAAAAGTAATAATTAAATAAAAAATATTTGTGGTATTCAATATGTCGTCGATAGTTATATATTACCTACTTTTCATTCAGTGGAATCGAAACTGGACAGTGTTTCTACATTTAGCGAGATCGAGCAATCACCCCTTCAGCCTACTTATTAGTATACTATATAGGTATATACACTATCGCTTTATATATAGCAGTCTTAATTTATCAACATTTGATTTGAATTAAGACCTAATATTAAGTATCCAGTGTCAATGTGCACATAATAAATCTAGCAAATCTTAAGTAGGCAAAGACAATGTATTGGAATCAATATTTTTAAGTAGAAATAAAATTTATTAGCACCAAACTTACAAATTTATTTAGAGAAGAAAGACTAGATTAATTCAATGATATTTTTTTATAATATTTTACAACTACTGATATGAATTTCCCTTCAAATTTAAACTGAATATTAAGTGAGGTCAGCCAAACTGAGATAACGAGTTGTACGTAATAAACTAATATATCTTAAGTTGTTTTATTAGCGTTTATGTGTATAAAATTTATGATACACTCTGTATATGAGAAATGACGTGATGACATCAGCCTGCAGTCATCTCAGCCCATCCCATTGCAATATCCTTGTGCCACATCTAAAGTTAAGCCAAATACAAGAATTTTATGAGAGATAACTTGCAATATGTAATGCAGTGAAATGCACCTAATTGCTAAGAGCTAAGGCTAACATTACACATTTAAAGATAAGGCTAGGGAGTTGATGATCGAGATTTTGCCTGTGAGCAAGAGTTTGTATTACATTTTTTATAAATAAATTACGCATATTATTTGCACCAAAAGGCTCACTATTTATTCTGTAATCAATACCTAAAAAAAGGTAACCCCAAAAAAACTGATAAGACTTATTAAGTACCTATGTAAGTTAATTTTTAAATGTTTATGTATGTATGTACACACGAGGTAAGTAGGTACAGTGATATTATAAAGAGTCTTGTCAATCCAAACAATGTTTTCACAAGGCCTAATGGAGTAATAAAACAAAAAGTCGTCTTCTCAAGTCATTTGATTTAATATAAGCTTGATGGAACTTTAAACGGTCAGCCCTTGAATCATACCTGTGTAATATAATGTAACATCATTTACGGTAAAACCTTACGGAAGAAACGTGTACTAAGTGTTTAGTTAGGTCGTTAACCGTTCCGTTTGAGCGAAACCGATTGACAAATAGGCGGTTTTATAAATACGGAGAAGTAATATGTTACATAAAGGTTCCAAGTAATCAACAGATGAAACGATACGTCATTTATGTGCCTTCGGCAACTTTCCATTGCGTCTACAGATCAATATAGCAATAAATCGGTTAACGTCAATGTTATAATGAACTAGAAAGTGCGTGCGGGGTACTAATATAGTTATGAAGCGATAACTGACATTATGTTACAGAAATCATCTGTAAAACGTATTATTGATTGATATACAAATATGAAGTCACAAAAAGGTATTATCGCGGTAATGTGCCTCAAATACCAAACATAATTTTGAATGCAATGATCAACTTTTAAATGTACGTAAAATAAATACTTAGTAAATAAATAAGGTTAATTACGAGAAAGGTTAACATAATAAATACAGTCTACTCAGAGCCATTAATATCTCAGATTGTGGGGATAACGAAACGAGTAAATATTTAAACTTCTACTAAGAGTATGAGGAATAATGTACCTAGTGACCACTTTAGTGTTTCATATATGTTAATGCATATACTTTTCCGCGAATGAACTTTTAATAACACCGACATTAGAACTGGCAGCGAAGCGTGCGTGATACCATGTTTATATAACTTCATATTGAATTTACAATTCTATTGCATAAAATGCAATTAAAATAAATCGCTATAACGATTTTAAATAATTTCGAGATGTAGACGTGGTTATAGTTTTCTATCAGGTAAGAGTTTCAAAATAACATGATTAGTATGTATGCTAATGATAGATTACCTTCAGGTCTTCCTGATAAGTGTCTACCACCTTAAGATGTTGAACATGAAGAATTGGTAAACCTGAGATAAGAAATTATTAAGTCTCATATACCTATCAATCATTGACCGAGTGATATAAGTCTACACTACATTTACAGTGGAAATATATAGGACGTTTCCACGATTAATTACATAAAAAAATTAATAGATTAAAGATGTCTTGACTATCTCTTATTGTTGCGCTATGTTTGTCTCTTTTTGGCACATGAATTAATATGATTCTGTGCTGTCAAAATCGACCTTTCAGTTCTTGAAATCACATTAGTAAATAGGTTTTCATTTGTTCCTCGCAGTAACTTTCATTCGTGAAAATAAATCATGTTACCGAGTAAGTTAAAGTTCAGTAACACAACAGGTAATGTAACGATCGTATAGTTATTATTTACGCTCAAGGTGTGACTAAAACAATGGTTCTTCAGTTCTTCCTGTCACTAACAATTTACAACTTAGCACGTTAGAAACATTTTTATGATTTATTTTGTTATTTGCGTTGAGTTATTTCCGTATACATTTTGTATTTTTGAATAATAAATATGACAATGAGATATTTTAAGGGGAAGTATTTATCGTATGCCTTGAATTCTGTAGCTACAAATTTTGGTATTTAAAAGCCAATTGAATTAAAAATATTGTGTGGAATAATATCGACGATATGATCTGGCATCGACATACAGCGCGAATAGATGATTATTTAGATAAACCATGACATTAAAAAATAAACCTATAAATTTGTATTTTTTTATAATTGACAAAAAAAAGTATATATTTATATCCAAAACTTGAGTACAAATGCTACGTCTTACATAAAGTTTCACCATACAACTACTAGTTTATTTAGTTATTCGCTACTCATTACCTACTCACATATCACACAAATTGTATCTTACAACATTCAATAAGCGCCCAAACACAAATATTACATTTCTTATAAAACGAGACATTCATATTTATGGTCATGATAATTTTCTTGTAGCCCAATGCAATAGAAATGTATGACTTACACGCAATTTTGGAACGTAAATACCACGTACTAGAGTTTAAATTTGATTACTTTAATAGATGTTTCGAATGAAATCACATTACGAGAAAAACAACGTAGCGAAGAATTGTAATCTGTTGTGTGCGGGTGGTCGCACTGTGTCGCTTTTATAAGATACCCATAGACCCTATAGTCCAAGGCTTAAATATATCCCGAAGGTCAAAAATCGAATAAAGGATTTGTCTATACCACTTTAGCCTTTACACTATAAAGTATATTCATTCACATACAATTTCTAGACAAAAAAATCTTTTAGATATATAAACTCGAGAACTTAGCTTCGTATAGAGTTAATTCTCTAAAGAATGTTAAAATACTTATACAAGCTTTCTACAACAGCTTCAAGTCATTTAAAAATGCCCTACTGAAATTTATAAAATCTTGACGAATAAAATAATTAAGTACACAAATTAACTTAAAACCTTCCCATTAACAACGCCGGATAACGTGTAATATATCACGACCTTTACATTAACATAAAACTCGATTGTAGGTAATCTGTATATATGTTTTTGTCGGCTAATAATAAAAATCAACCTGTATGGAATGAAAGTGGTGTCGCGATGTGTGGTGTGTGGGCGAAACCCGCCGACCGGCATTTACTTGATTATGTCCACTTTCCACTCGAAAAATGTTACACAGAGATAATCTGCTTGATTGTGTGAATGTCGGTTGACAGTGTTGGGCTCGGACTAGTGATGTGACTGGAGAACTTCACTTAGTAGAATTTGATAAAATAATCTCTAATGTTAAGGACTGGTGATCACTTACATACCTCCAAATGGTTTATATAACATACAAAAAATTTTAACAGACATACCTACCTTCAATTTGAATAAATTGAGTGTAACCTTTACATATGGGTTAGGGTGATCAATAGAATTTACTAGTTATTTAACTATTAATAAAAAAAGGCATGGCAAACAAACTGACTTTACTTAACGGTGTCTCAATACTAAAGTTCATGATAGTGACATCACTTCACTACCAAGCCTCAAGTTCGAAGTTTGTGTCACCTGACCGCGCCTGCGCAGTGGGCACAACCGCGAAAATATTTGAAAGTTGAAACATGAAAAGATTTTTTATCTTTCCTGCAATTTATGTTCGTGTGCTATCTTTATGCTGAATCTTAATATAAAAAAAGGTTTAGCAAAGTAAAATGATTTAAAAAAAACATGAAATAGTACCTACCTATTTATCGAAAGGTTACCTAATCCTTCCTTAGATACGAACTCTTTTCCTACAATTTATAATGTATAAAACAAAAGCAATAAAATTATAATACTTAATACATGACTAATTTATATGTTTTCTGGAAAGGAATAATCTCTCAATAGTATAAAGAAATTAAAATAACTAACATTGAAACTTCAAAGTTGCAATAATTAAACACGATCCGCTCGTTGATGTCTTTTCTATGAGCCCACATATCGAACATCTCTCAATTCGTATTCATTCATCACACAAATATTTTCAATGACAACACTGCAATGTAAACTTGCATCGGTATTGTTTTTCTCAACAACAAACACGTGGACAATCGGCATTCCCCTTTTGTTTGATTTATGGCACACTTTGTTGTTTTACAAAACAATGCATCATTAAATTGTTGTCAGGTTATAAGTTGCTATGCTACTCGTATGTCGCAAGGATCACAGAACCATGATCGAATTGGCGCATCAATCAAAATACACTATTAGGCAAGTAGAATTATAGATCAGTCATCCTCAATATACGCTGACGATTTTCTGAATGCACTACTGAAGTAAATGGCTATTCAAACTCATAAAAAAACTATCAATTATAAGTATATTAAGGTCTAAAATAATTTTGTAATCAAAGTTGTACCAACACCCACGCAACTAACTCCATAGCCAATAGACCAGCAACTCGAGAAAAAAAACCTATTAAAATATAGAGTAAATCGAGAGATTATACAGCGTTAAATGCCATAAGACCGGGCGGCGCGTAAAAAATTCATTAAAATTGCTCAAATAACGTCCAATGCCGTGCAAATGAGGATTTCACAGTTTAATCATGACCGCCCATTGCCGGTAGTTTTGTACTAATTAGCTTAAATTTTGATATCCACCTGTCGGCAAACAACCAAAGTTCTAAGCGTATTTAATCAGCTTCATAAATATTTAGGTAATGGCCGCCATCGGTATAGCGTTTCATAATTGCTCGTAATTTATTGTCAATAGATTAATACTACGCTTGATTTAATTATTGCTGCAGTATAACCCGCCAATATAAAATTATTTTGTGGTTTATGTACTTTTGCAGGTGGTTTTTATACAATATTGGCGGATATAACTAATTACATATATCTATGTATTTACTTGCATTTTCGAATCTCATTGTTGTATTTTAGTTGTTGAATGTTTAATACCTAACAAGATATATGAAAAAGATTCAATTATATTAATAATTTCCAGAAAACACTGAAATTAAAATAAAAGTAGGATCTATATTTTTCTCACGAGTAAAAATGCTACTTATCATCCTGTTACGGGTAAACATAGTCGAAAATTCATAAGTCATGATTTGATCATATCTTCATAAGTCCATGGACTATCCTAACAAAATTTATGTAGAATCATTTCTGAGAATTTACCACTGAAAAAAGAACCGTAATACCTAATAATACGGTTCTGTTTCCGTTACTGGACTGTATGCCGGAGACAAGAGTAAACTTAAAAAAAAAACAATTACGATCTCCAATATCTTTTGTGAATGTTTGTTGCGATAGAAACGTTCTTTTAATAGCACACAAATAATAGTCAAAAGATAGTTACTTCTAAAGTTTATCATGAAAGCGGGTTTTACCCCCGTGTGGAAGAAACTTTTTTGTTTTTTATTAAATATTTGCACTTTAAAGTTATAAATATGGATTTACAACTTAAATATCTATTAAGGTTAGTAAAGTTGTATGATGTAGTTGCAGCCTTCTAACTTATTAATACAGTCACAAATCATGATTCCATGACTCGGGTGTGTTATATCAGAAACAATTTTTCCAAAATAAATTAACTTACGTACCCGAGGAAGTACCTATTACATACCTACTAGTGATTGGCTTGTTTTGTGACTGGATTTAAATATATATTAAAAAATAACAGCCTATCTAGTTATCAAAGTACAGTACAAGCTCTGTTTTGTTTGGAATCAGATTGACGATGTATGAATGTCCCATGATATTTATTTATATAATTAACAGAAGTTTCTATTGCATACCATGTTTACTGCAATGCATCAAAAGAATTCCATTGAAATGTTAAGATATTATCACCGTTTGACTGAAGCATTTATAACTTTCTTTCATTCAGATAAGTCAAGCGATGCGTTAAGTACCTACATGCTACACGGATATCGGAAAAGTAAACAGGTAGGTATGTAGGCAAGAAGCGAACTTGAATGGTAACTAATCTCATCTACACGTACCTATATGAATAAGAATGTCTTTAAATAGTTATTTTAATATAACTACTGTATTTACATAAATCTCGAGACATCTTCTTGATCGACAGTAATCAAAACTTGTGCTACTGAAAGATTTAACTATCAGATTAAACCATTTTAATTGAAGTATATGTACCTATATAGTTTCTAAAAGTTGTGTAAGCTTTCCAATTAAATTTCACTTATAAACTGTTTCAGATTATATTTTGCTACAGACGTGTGTCTACTCTAGATGGGACTCGAACCGACGACTTCGGTTCGGCAGATTAAACAGTTTCCCCAGATTTAACCTGGGACAGATGTGTTTTGGCTATCAAAAGCATCATGCCAAATACGTCGTGATAGTAATTAATTAACTTCAAGTAATTCTTCTAATGAAATACTCATCGACATATAGGTACCTCCCTGCCTAGATCATATTTATCCTGATAAGAGTTGTGTAAGATTAGGTGTTGCATAAGTTAAAGAGACCCATTTTATTTCAAAATGCTTACAACCAAGCAACAGTATTTACTTAAAGCAAATGTGGTCAACGTATGTGGTCCTTGTAAACAATGCCAATACAATGACGAAGAACGTAAATTGAAGCCAACGGGATCTCAATTGCAATTGCCGGGACACATCGATAGGTTACAGATAAGAAATATATGTAGGTATCGTCTAACAGCTTCTACATATTAACATGATCATGAGGGTAGGTACTTCAATCTTAAAATATAATCAATTAACTTTAAAAGCGTGCTTCTAATTGATAATGCAATTGCGTTTGCTTCCTCATTCTTATGCGTATACCAAAGAGAAACTAGATTCCTGAAAGTTTTGAATATTCCGCATACTCGAAACAACTTTTATCTATTCGCAAGTGAAAGTCATTAAAGTTAGTTCAATATTATGACCTCCGTCTGCGAAAATAATAAAACAAAAGCATTTGAAACCTCACTTTCGACGCTTCAAGCAGAGCCTCGTGGATTCAGCTACAATTCATTCGTAGATACCTATGTGTGAATCGTAGTCAATTTAGTGCTCGGACTTGCCGTTTACCTAAAATAGCATGCGAGGCTTACATACACCGTAATCTATTAAAGTAACAATCTCTCCTGACAAAACGCAATTAAGGCTAACGTAATCAATAACTTACCTTCTAATCCGAGCAGCACGCAACAATCCCGGAATTAAAACAAAATTTTACCAAAATAATCACTTCAATAATTGACCTGCAACGAGAACTTTCGTAACACTGTCCTTGTATATGAAAAACAAACTTTTCTCAACAAGAGCTTTCGAAAAGTTTGAATTCTAATGCCAGATTAAACCGAACCCGGGATTTATTGTTTAAATGTCGATTACGAACCCGCAAACTCACACTAGTTCAATGTAGCACCAATTAGCATTGATTACTTTTATGTTTCGATATCAAAAGTAAGACTGGCACACGTCTACCTTGCACCGAGGTTCGCGGTTCACTGAAGGAAGAGAAGTGAGAAGAGACACGTCACTCGCTGCGCCCGCGCAGAGCTCACCTTTACTTCGTTTAGGGTGATCAATACTTTTTGGTACTATAAGATTGACATAAAAAACTATTAATTTAATACATTATAAAATAATAGATAAATTTTGGATATTTTTTATTATTCTAGCATTTCAATATGAAAACTAACTTCAATCAACTAGTGTTTATCAGTTACTACGAGTATCATACCGTTAAATTAGTTCATCAGCTGCAATAATATTTCATTTTATTGATGTGTAAAATAAATAGGTAAGTACTTATGTAGAAATTGCTCTAACGTCATATTGCTTTGTCTAATACAATATTGAATAATGTAATGCTATTGACGTAACGACATAGTATATTATATATAATAGTAATTTCAACTCATCGTTAACCAGTTTAATTATCAGTCTCCTTATTTGTAATGCTGTTTAAGGTTATAAGTAAAATTACATATAAAATTTTAAATAATTAAATGTGACATAAAGTATCAAAACTCGTTACGTTCGGTCCAGCCACAAACATCTCAGTGCGGCCTCGATATTCGGATAGACGCACAACACCTCTCTACGCTCCATCTAGCTATTCCACATTCATGCGTGCCAGTGGTTCGGCAAACTAGCCTCGCAAAAAATCCATTAAATATTTTTGCGGCGCAGTGACAGAAACAGCCCACGGAACTAAGACAATATAATGTACTGTCAAATCACTTGATATGTTGTCAAATACAGTTAAGGTTTAGGATTGGGATATACATTTTAAAAGGTTCCGTAACCGTTGCAGTTAATAATACAACTTGATTAATTGATAGATATATTATATACATTTACGCATACCTAGTGGTAAATTTTATAGGTAACTAAAAAATATATAAAAGTTGGGTTTAAGATTTAAAATGGGTAATTGGAACAACTTCGTAATAAAAAAATATTGATACATATTATGTCAAAAATAATAGATACAAACATTGTATTATAAATCTACAAGCATAGAATAATTGCGTTAAAAAATAAACGTTTGATAACGTTTCAAATTAAGTTACCTCATATTTCATTTCTTATGTAATGGGCAAGTATAAATAGTAAGAATTATCTATAACTGCGGCTGCTATGTTACTATTACTAAACTATAATTTCAACATTATCCGCTACTAAACAGTCCGTGCTCTACAGTTTTCTTATAATTTTAAAATCTTTTTAACATTAATACTACATTCGAAAAGCAGAAGACATCGACCGGTTTTGAAAAAGTAACTGTGACATTAAAAAATCGAATTCACCAAAATCTGTCAACTGGCCGTGGAACACAATTTTTATGAGTCAAAGAAAGTTTCGACATGTGGGTCACAACCTGCCATGAACTTGAAAACCGGTCGCCTGTCTGTAGTAAGAGCCGATATATTGATAATTCCGAAAATTATAGGCCAGAGATACACTGGGCGAGATGGTACCTATATAACTTATTCTAATATTAATTTCATCATCATTTTTAGACACGATTTACCTATAACAAACCTTAAATCGAATACTAAATTACGATTAATAATACGACCTTACACATCCTTAAGTACATTCCCATACTTTCCCTCTATGTAGGTACCTTTAGAATGAGGTAGGTAGGTACTTACCGGGTATAATCGATGTGGCAATGATATATAAGTATTTCAATAAATTCGGAGACTGCCACAAATCCCATAAAGAGGCACGCATCGAACCCCCGCTGTTTTGTATGAGCACGGACGACAGGGCCACTTATCATATAAACCTACATAACTTCTGAATATTTTATGCTGGTGTGGTACCAGTGGTGTTTCTGTAATAGTTTAAGTTTACTAAAAAAGATGAGCCATCACCAAAATATGATAAGTTCATACTGATTGCTACACCACCTTTACAGTGCGACTGCGAAAAATCATTTCTTTTTATACCACTAAGGAGGCAAACAGGCATACGGTCCCACCTGATGGGATTCGGTTACCGTAGCCTATGGACATGGAAATGGACTTTCCTTGTTTGGTTGCTCAAAATGTTTAAACAAGATAAACATTCCGAGATATGATTTTGTAAAGTAGTCAAATATCGAATATACCTCGCATGTGAGTCAAGATACTTATGATGGACTAATACAAAGTATAAAAGCAATGTGTGGTAAAAGGAAAGATCCAGGAATTAGTAGTCGCTATTGATTTGTTACGGATTGTAAGACTTGATTGATGTTCGATTCACGTACCATCATTTATACTATGTAGGTATGTACATATTTACAACATAATTATAAATGATTTAATTGCAACCTTTGCGTATTAATGCTTGTTAATTTATCACTCTTCTTTTAGAAAGTTGAATGAACAACTTTACTGTTTGGAATTCTTTGGTTGTAAGATTCATTAAATTGCTTTAAGGTTTGCATACAAATTATTTTCTAGTGACTTCAATAAAACACACTGTACTTAATATAAACAGATAATATAATTATTTTGACACCGTCAACTTATAAATAGAACATATAATAATTATGTAGGTATCGATCGTCTTTACAACATAAAATTATCACTACGTGAACTTTCTGATGATTAAAAATGAGAATGAATTTGAAATTATATCGTTAGGCTTTAATATAACTAAAGTGCCTTATATGTGTTCCCAAAAACCTATAATGAATTGTGTATATTTATGAAAACATTAGCCAGAAAAAGTCGTAAAACTGCAAATACTGATGCAAGATATTACAGTGTTTTGTGGCACAATTTACGAATTATTTCTAAAACTATAAAATGTTGTAGAGCCCGTATTAGTATCCATTAGCACTGTGACTAGATATAATATAAATGGAATATAAGACAATATTTAAAAAAAAAATACTTTTAATATGGAATGAAGCAAATCTAGATAAAAAGATTGCTCAATTAAATTCACATCATCCTCTAAAAGAATAATTCTATGTATCAAGTACTGTTAAAATTATAATAAATAAAATTAGTAACATTTTTATTCAATCATTACAGGATTTTATTAAATATTTAAATGTCAGGGAAAACTATTATTTTTGGTGAATATTCTATGGAATCTATTCTTTTAGAGAACGAATTAATACACTTAAATACGTTTAAATAACAATATTTCAACAAATTTAAACAGAATAAACGATGTGATGTATTTCAGATATTAATAAGTTTTTTTTTATAATATGCGCTAAGCATTGTTTGTTATATCTTAAAACAAGTTCTTATTACACAGAATAAAATCTTGTTAAAAAGTAATCTAAATCAAATAATAATGGCGGCGTTATTAAAAAAAAAAAACAAATTCATAGCCTATTGGAATTAGTTTGGAATATTTTAGTCGATAAATTAACACCTAATTAATTGAGTAGCTAATATCTTATTTCTTTAATATCTGTCCAGAACATTTTTTTAAACTATTACTAATTGATCCTAAAAGTTTTTGTATCAAAGTGAATCGGATTATGTCAATTTATTGTCCGTAATGCTAAGAGTTTGTATATATTTTTTTTTTCGACAATAAAACAAATACTTATCAAGACACCATCTACGTAACGTTTAGGCTATTATTATTATTATTTGGTAACTTAAATACTTACTTATATGCAGGAATAAAGTTTAAAAAATTTATGATAGCCGTCATACAGTAAAAGGTAAATAAAAATAAAGTTCGTCCATTATCTTAGGCCTTACGTGACCGTTAAAATTTAGACTTTTAGTTAAATATATATTTAGTCAAAACATTATTTGAATTGTGACGTGAAATTTGTATACGTAAGTTTATTAAAGTGCATAGAATAGTTGGGAGTTATTCCTGCGTTATCTTGTGAATGGAAAATGTGACTTTGGGCTGATATAAAAGCTATTAAAGAGTTATAAGACTTCTTGTCTCTGCAATTTAAGAGTAAATTAATATGATGTCATAATATATGATAAGTGCCAACATATAAATACATGCCTAGCGGACTTTTAGCTTAGATATAATCGAAGGAAGCTAATATAAAACCTTTTAATATCACTACGTATTATATTTCGAGACAGTTAAAGGGGTTATTTATTATATATGGATATGTGTTTGGCCCGATACAAAGTATAAAATACAATGGCACTCACGCATCCAAATACTCATTAAGGGTCCATTTCTCTTTATCAGCTAAATAACTCAGGTTCCGATATTTTTTTAATCCCGATACTATATCCGTTGTTCCAGCAAATGCACCATTTGTAAACTATAGTTTTGCATTTGAACCAATGTCAGTATAAATAATCACAATATCATGTTTATATTAATCGAGCTTCAAAACCGTTATTTAAAACCCCGATAAATATGGATGTAAAATGCTTCATATTTTCAATGTCAATTATCTTTTAAGTGAATTTGTTAATATTATTGATATGACATTAATATAAATGCAAGAATTTATAAATTGGAATAAGGAACCGGTATTATACTCGGGGACTATTTTATTTACTAATCACGTTAAGAATAAATATCCGTTATTACTGTCCTAAATATTAACCATTTTAGTAGTATCACATTCATCAACATTCATGCAATGATTTTATAGGAAATTGACGTGAAGAGGATAATGAAATGTAGGCGCTAACCTTACACCACGAAGTGTAAACTTTAAATACCTAATGTGTAACAGGATCATGATAAATATGGCAAGATTTTGAACCGGAAAAGTATTCAGGTAAGTAATTATGTATTGTTATTACAATCCTAGTCTATAACGTTAACAAGCAAAATATATGGTATGCAAACATGAACCTTATGATAATATCCAATAAACACATTTAACCAACCACTACTTTGTAACGTTACTAATATATTTAATGTTTTCTTCTCTATCTAATATGTATGAAGATTTAAACCTGTGTTGGATGCTGCAAAATCTGAACTGTAATTTAATATTATCAATTGTGGTCATAATGTCTCAACCATAAACCGAGCATCAACTTTAATACATGCATAATACACTTGTACATTTCACCATCGTTCAAATTGTTATTCTCATCCCAATATGTCAATTTCCTACCGTATTCCCTACACGTTACAATCTTTATAAACAACTTACTTAATACATTACGCAAGAAACAATTTCTATCCTCACCGTCGTCAGTACAAATTCGACAGTCACAATTTCTACCTATTTCTACTAAATTGGAAGTATTCATGGTGATATTTTTCTTATTTTTGGCAACACCACTTGCGGCGCTGGAGCGATCAGCGCGCGAAATTATAATTGTGGGCAATATATCTGATGAACTTGCAAAAGAGAACGTCCTCCTCAATTTATGCACGTCTGGCAATATAACGCAATCGAATCCAACATTTTTACCTTCTAGAATTTTCGCTCTTTCAGGTGTTAATTCAGTTTCATTAGATATGCGATTAACCGCGGCCCTTTTCCCAACCAGAAGTTCTTCGCAACTCTTGAACTTAGATAAGTTTTGCCTAAGAAGAACTTCTTTCCTCAGATTCGGTTCATTCTTGATCACTTGCAGACCAGACCTCCTCTTACGAAAGTTTCTATTATCCGTGTCTTTTTCCAAATATTTCGAATCGATGGAAATACTCCTGTAAAAAGGTACTCTTATATCGAGATCATTATTTCCTTCTCCGACTTCTATATCGTGATCAACTTTCTGGATCATTTTTGAGTTCTCAGCAGGTTCCCTGAATGAAAAATATCTTTGTAGTCCACTCATTTGCGGGGAAACTCTACCACTACCGAAAGCTTTAGAACTTTGAACTCTAAGTAGCTTGGGTTTTTCTTGATCCATCTCTACTAAATTCTCCGTCGAGATCCTCTCACCTTTCAAGTCCTCGAAGTTGGCGAACGTATAACACTTTTGAAGTTTCTTTATCTGTGGTGAAACACTACCACTGCCCATGTGTACGCCTTTGTAGCTACCCTTCAGCACCGAATACGCTAAACTACGACCTGAAAATGCATTATCCTCGTCGAAAGATGCACGACGGCTTCTCACTCTATTCTGAGAAGCCGGGATATCTTCAAAACTCCTGTACCGGTCGAACGTACGGCTCTCGCGGCCGTCCGAATTGATAGTCCACGAGGACACCGTACTGCTGCCGGTCCAATCCGATCCGATCGACTGCAAATAGTTGAAGATGTCGATACCGCCGTCGAGCGATATCGACCTCTGCAAGGGAATATCGTGCTCGAACCTGTCGTCGAAGGTGTCGTACTCGTTTTTCTCCTCGAATTTGGCGCCGAGCCACTTGTCGACTTCGCGGTTGTTGAGATTTAGATTTTGGAGCTCCTGTCTGAGGTCGAGTTTGGAATGGGGGTTCCGGTGTTCGGAATAGCGCCTGTGTTTTGTGTCGATGGTATATTTGGTGGCGGTATCGGTGATGATGGTAGTGTGTGTCGGTGTGTGTGTGGGTATGGGTGTGGGTGTGTGCGTGGGGTGCGAGTGCCTACGCGGTGGCGGAGGCGGGGCCACTGGGCGCGGACATCTTGCTGGCGAGCGACGAGAGCGAGCGCCGCGGGAACGAGCCCACGGTGATATCAGACTCAGCAAAGAGCTTGCGAAAACTGCGAATTTAAATGATTTTTATTTTTCAAAATAATCAAGATATAATACACACATAAATTGATTCTTATTGAGTCAATAAATGGTAAGTTTAAAATAAAATTAACTCACAATCAAATTTGCATAAGTATATAAATAACTAACAGCCTGTAACTAACAGTCTCATTATAACTGTCATCGAAGCAAAGCTCAAACTAAGATGATGTTGGGGGCATTAAAATGTTATGCGTAATTTACTTTTACTGAGTGAATAATTTAAACATGCATGACTAATAAATTATGTAATAATATTTATTATACCAACATAGTACCATTCTGAACAATAATGTTTAAATTAACGTTTATAGAACATAAATAGTTACATAAGTAGTTCTCTGTAATGGGCACCTGTATCCTGCATCCCTGATTATCAGGTTATAACGATTAATTTCACATTTACCATTTCAAGAAACTGTAAGTGTTGCAATCGTAATATGGGTACTCTCGACTCAGTGTTGCCTTAAAACCATTCGAAACGCGAACAAAATTAACTTAACATAATAATAACTGAATCCGAAAAATTGTTTCAAATGGAACCAACCAAAAAAAAACTGTTGGGTAAGGCAACAAAAAACTACCAATATGTATAAATTGCAAATAGATTTTATGGCAACACCAAATCTATATTTGAGCCGTCCACGTACCGGCCATACGCTAGTCCGTGTCCCGCATCAGTACCAAGGGCCGAAAGAGATACGCGGCGGCGGCGAGCGGCGGCCCTCGTCCCGTGACGTCAGCGCCAGCCAGAACCTAGCCGCACACACGCAACCACTTGTACAGGGGGGCTCAACAAAAAAGGGGGTAGAAAAAAAAAGGGAAATAATATACAGGGGAGATAAAAAAAACCTAAAAAGTATATCTTACTGCAGAGCAAGACTCCTTCATAAATAATGAACGTCAAGATGATAAGAAATATAGATACATTCAGTGCAAACATGATATTGTTGTGCAATGATTTTTGCATAATGTATGTGATTTTTTTGCTGCAGCACAAATTGTTTTGGCTCTAGCAATCAGCTACAAAAACTGGATTATAATAAGTTATGAAAATATTGTGTGTCAATATGAGTATTGTATCATACAGTTTAACATCAAATTGAATTATTTCTCAGAAAAAAAAAAATATTTATATTAATTCAAACCAAATAGTTTTAAAAAGACATAACATTGGATAATAAAATAATAATGGGTAACCAAAACAAAAATGTGGGTAAGGAAATGGGGTAGGATAATAGTGGTCAAGCGTACCAAGCAATTTTAGTGAATTACTTTTTTTTAACCATGCCACACCGTGCTACTTGTCAAGTGTAACAATGTAAACGTGTCTCTTTCGGCCCTGGTCGCATTTTCCATATTTTTTTAAAACTTAACCTAAAAGGACAATAACAATTTTGTAACAAGTATAAGCAAAAAGTATTAAATTTACAAAGTACATGTATATCCTATGTCATGCGTATTGCTACGACCCAAAATAAGTTATGTAAAATAAAAATGGGAAAAATGTACCAGAACCAAATATAAGCGTTTGTAAGTGTATGTGATAGACCCAACATAGATGAGAAAATAAAAAAAATTATATGTATGTGGTGTAAAACTTGTAAATGACGATAATCCATAAAGCCCAATTCCCGTTCTAAAGTGTAATGTAAATATAGTTAACACCGTCAAATACCCAAAAATGCGAATATATTTATAAATAATAAAAAAAATATTACAAGCAAAACACAGTCTTTTTCAATCCAAAATGAATACAAAATTTACTGAGATACTAGAGGTACCGTTGCAATTCATGCAAACACATGCTAAATGGTGATTTAGAAAATATTGATAGCAAATTATTTAAAATAACATATTAAAATACATATATACATTCCATGCATTTAATTTCTGAAAAATATTCGAATAAAAATGAATGATAGTCTATATAGGTTAGTGATTCCCAAAAACAATTTTAGTGTTTTAGAGAAAATAACAAACGCATTCATGCATACTGTTTAGTTGCAGATTTGCTAGAAACTTTGCAATTTCTATGTGCAAATAGAATATTTTGTATGTATTCAATAGACTACTGATTTAAATGCACTATGCACTGCGTTACTAGTATTAATATGGCATGCAAACCTATTTAAAATGTGTCAAATTTATTCAAAAACCTTTGATAACCACTGACCATTCTAACCTACAAGTTTCAAACGTGCCACAAACGTGATAATATAATAAATGAATAACTTACAACTTTCTTATTCCGCTGTTACGTTTCCACGGGGCGTCGTCGGGTTCAGCCGGTAGGGGTCCTTGCACAGGGGCCTCCTCTTCTTCCACTGCCGCCGTTGTGCTCACTGAAGGCGATGTGTCTGAGCTACTAATAATGAAGAAATGTTGAGATAAACATTGATTTAATGCCATGTGTAGTAGGAGTAGTCAAAAGTAGATGGAACAGTCAGTGAAATAAATAAGTACCTTATTTGTTTATAAGAAATATCAGTGACTATTCATGAGTGCTTGTAAAGGCAATTTGAATAAAAAATATTTTGATTTGATATCTGTACATATTAACAACGATTTACTTCATTATTTAAAATTAAGAAATAGAAAATAATATTCAATCTGAACTCCCACTGAACACGCACTTAACAAACAATAAGTAACCAAATGAACATAACTTAATATTTACCTGGGTTTACAGATGTATAAACCAACTACTGAAATATTTTTGCTATTTTCTTCAGATACCCTCAACCAAGACAAAGCCGTATTTATTGTTTAACAAACTATGAGTGAAATGGTATTACCTATCAGGTTGCGTGTCGGGTTGCAACGCCTGCAGCTGCTCCTCCGCCCTGTTGAGCTTGAGCTTCAACTCGTTGCGCTCGTGAAGGATGGCCCTTAGTTCTCGCACGCTGAAGGTTGGACGTGAGGACTGGTCCTCGTCGTCCGGCCCGTCCGCGTCCGGTCCACCCGCACCGTCCGGGGTCGCCGCGCCGCATGATGCACACTTCTGTTGACCATTTAAGGATTAGTATAATGGTAAAATGCTTACCTCACACATTGTCACTTGCTTGACAGCCCGGTTGGCTTTGTGGTTAGTGACCCTGACTTTCAAGCCGCGGGTCGTGGGTTCGAATCCCACCCAGGACAAACATTTGTATGCATGAATGAATATGTCTGTTTGTTCTGTGTCTGGATGTAAATATCTATAATATGTATGTATTTAAAAGTATTATATGTAGCATATCAGCTATCTGGTTACCATAACACAAGTTTCATTTGAAGCTTACTTTGGAATCAGATTGGCCGTGTGTGAAAAATGTCCTAGGATATTTATTATTAGTTATTTATTTATTAGTGATGGCCCGGGTCGCAGTGCATTGACGGATTATGAGTACAGTATACTGCCAGAATTTGCGTGCAACTGTACGTTATGGATAGCTCTGATGAAGAACTTTCTTTTTGCTATAGCACACTCTTGACGGAGCGGGGGGGCGGGGCGCCAGCGATAATTCATATAAATAGTATTCAAGCGATTAGCGACAACGGCGAGCGGATATTTGTGCTCCGTCACAAAAATCCGCACAGTAGATTTTGAGTTAAATCACACAAAAATAAAATAAAAAGTTATCCTCTTTATAATATTATTATAATTACTTGTTAATTAATTGTTAAAGTGCGACCAAAAATATAAAAACATCGCCATGTTGCGGCAGAATTGAGAACCAAAATATTACAACAACTTCGTTAGAAACAGTCATAGTATCGCGTCCTCGTTTCAAATCTTAATTTTCTGAAGGGTTTTTACAATATTACACAAGATTCATGGAATGGAAGAAATACAAATGAGGTAGGTAAATCCAACGACAATATGGACGTCAGTGGAGAAACACTGTCTCATTGTAATAAGTAGAAAAGGTGTATTAATTAAATAATTTATATATCCTTATATCCTGTGTGTGACTTTATAGGCTATTGCGACCATCCTTCGGTAATACCATAAACGCGAAAACTACTAGACGAATCGGGATGAAATTTGGAACACAGATAGTTTATAACCTGGATTAACACATAGGCTACTCTTTATCTCGAGAAAATTGAAGATCTTCGGGAATGCGGATGAAACCGCGCGGAACCACTAGTACTACATACATACTTTGTTCTGTGTCTCGGCCTGCTGTAGCGCGGTGATATCCCGTTGCTGCGTCTGTACTATAGCGGTCAGCTCTGAACGCTCCTCGCATACCAAACGCATCTGAAAATCAATTTTTATAAGGATTAACAAAAAAATAAAGTAACAATCCAAACAGCTGATCTACATAAACAACTCAATAGTATGTATATTAAAAAGAAATTTCTCCCTTCCAATCTCATTCACGGCGCTTATTGTTAGCAGAATTTCTTTTACCGTCATTGTCACTCCAATAATTATTATCCTACCTACAAGCTGCGGCGTATTCTTTTGAGAGTCACGTTCCATACAAATGCAAATTGAAGATTATTTTGCTATACAAAGGCTAATCTTCTAACAGAACATAACCTGAAGAAGGTAGTATCTAGTAAGGCATAATTACTTTAGTCAAATGAATGTAATTTTTTTAGTTAAATAGGCCTTCTCACAAGCACTTATGAATAGTCATACTCTAACGCTCGTTCCGGAAGGTTGGTTTTAGCAATTAAGTAGTTATTTTTCGAAATTAAAAAATAATCAAAGTTCTTTTATTCAGATTTTAAGTGTTATTTCTAACTTTATAATAAATAGGCTTTTAAAAAAAATCGTCATTTTACTACGTAGTATGATATAATAAAATGTGAATTTACCTGATTTTGAAGCTGTTTATGCTTCCGCCTGAGGTCGCGGCTAACCTGAGCCAGTTTCTCCACTTGATTCGTCAACTGTAAAGAATCGAGAATGGCCATATTATTTAAAGGAAAAACTTGTTGAAACCAACCAAAATATATCTACACAAATATATTTTAACACACTAAACATGTATTTTACAGGAAAACACGTGATAGTGACATAAAAATAAATGTTATACGAGATCACATATATACTCTGTAATCTCATCACCTTAAAAAACAATGCGATAAAAAGCAGCGTTTTTGAGATATTACTGTTCGGAAAAATTGGGTCCCTTTGAAGTCACAACTTCAGATTAGATATGACCCGATGTCGAGATTCAACATGGATTTGTTTACTGATAATTTAGAATATGAAACAGATATTGAAGGCGGGCGTGGTATTGAAATTTAAATGTTAACAAAGTATGCAGGCAACTATCGCTTTGGCCTGCATTTATTAGAAAAGAATTACATTTATCAAGGTCAGGTTATGCTTTTAGGCCCGTATAGAACGTGTTAAGTGATTTAATGACAAATACAAACGTATTTCTATCGTAATAATAATGCCACCACGATTTTTTGCGTAAATTAATAACACTTCATTCAAAAACCATTACTTACCTACTTGTGTTTAAATGCTTTATTTGTAGGTACCTACCGTAGTGACAGGTACCGAAATCATTATAAAACTCCTTATAATCTATACCTTTAGATGGGCTACACAATTTTATTAGAAACAATGGAAAACTACCGAAAATCTACTACTTTTTTACTTTACAATTCGGTTGCATCGAGAGCAAATCCGATATGAAAGCAACGACCTCCAAACTCATTTTCACAGGTGTTTTATCACGAGTCGATTGCTAGAAAACCTTGTAATATATAGTTTTACGGATATCATCAAGACTACAATCTGGACTTTAATCGCAACATAAATAAATATTAAAGAGAAAATTCGCTTGAACCCGCAGTACTTTAATTAAGAATGATGCCGAACGGAGCAGCCTCTCTCTGTAATCAAACTAGAACCCAATTTAGCTAGGTAACGATCCAGTTATATGCCCCAGCCCGCCGGCTAGCCAAATGTATTAAAGTTGGTTATATTTAACCCGAGTAATTATTGAACATTTTCCAGGAATATATTTGCACTAGCCTTTATTTCGCTTGCTCTCATTTTGGTAGGATTGTAATGTTTAGCGAAAGTTTTAATCTGATAAGTTTTTTTGGTAATGCATTGTACTCAATAAAAATGTATCGATAACACAACACTGACATAGAAAAAACATGAATGATAACATCATTTGAATAATTAATGAAATACTTAACACTGTCTCCGCGTTGTTTCACCCGCGTAGCTCCCGTTCCCGTAGGAATACGAGAATAAAATATAGCCTATGCTACTCCCTAAAAATGTGGCTTTCCATTGGTGTATATTTTTTTCAGATCGGTCTAATAAGTTTATTCGTTACATAGAAAAATACAAATTGATAATATTAGTATGATTTTATGTATACTTATTTCAGGACCGCATTCACTAGGTTGCCTATTACAAATTCTACTCTTCTCATAAAATATGTAAAGCTTTCAAAAGTGGGGTAGTGTAATCGTGCGAAAGTATACTATAACTTGGCTGAAAGACCTTTATATTCTTGGTAAACATAACCCCTTTGCTTTTTAAAGGGCACAAGCTGCGGAACTGTGAAGGTATTTTACCGGTTGAGCAATAACATTTCCTAACGTAAAAATCTACGAAAACCAATAGTTGGTATTCTCAAGAATTTCATTCATGACTTTAGATAGAAGCTGTTTGTTAATGTTAACATTTATTTACTATTTAAGCAACAACTCTTATTTTGTTAAGACGCCAATGATTTTGACAAACACTTATTTCTATTTTTAAACGACTTCAAAAAGGAGGAGGTTCTCAATTCGACGGGTATGTTTTTTTTTTTTTTTTTTTTTTTTATGTTTGTTACCTCAGAACTTTCGACTGGGCGAAGCGATTTAAATTATTATTTTTTTATTTGAAAGCTGGTGCTTCCCGATTGGTCCCATTTCATTATCATCACGCTACGTCCAATAGGAGCGGAGCACCAATGAAGAATGTTTCAAAATCGGGAGATTTCTTTTCCTGTTTAGAGGTTCCGCTGCGTACGCTGCGTAAACGGTTAAAGTTACGCTAAAATAATGTATGACAGAATTGTTCTCCTCTAAAAGATCTAAAAAAAAGTCCGCGACAGCATATGCCTATCTGTTAAGGTTGGTTCACTATAACCATTTTTAAACTAACTAAATTTGTTCTAAAATAAAGCATTATTTGTGATGGTGTTTTTATAAAGATGATATTAGTCCTTATCCCAATAAATACGTTATTCACCACAAGCATTTAATTTAAAACAAAATTGCCATTTACAGCATTCGATTTCAATGAATATCTTAGGAGATATCGCAAATTTTAAATAACATCGCAGCAAAATAATGATCAAGTACTTCGCGCGCCTTTAAGCGCTGCCGGCCCAGCGCTTGTGCAGTCATCAGTTCGCTCTGCGAGACCATCCTTCTACGTAAACAAAGTCACAGGTTGAAAGTTAGCGTTAGCCCAAAGTAACTATTCCACGTGGACGAAGTCGCGGGCGGAAGCTAGTTTATAAATAAATCGAATCGGCTATATTGACTTACTCGCTCATTTGTCACACACACATACTTAATGCAAATTTTATATACTTACTAGCTGCCGCCCCGCGGTTTCACCCGCGTAGTTGTTCCCGTGATCACAGGGGTATGAAAAGTAGGTAGATGTTGCCCGATTCTCAGACCGACCTAATATGCATACAAAATTGCATGAGAATCGGTAAAGCCGCTCCGATACGGCGAGTTTAATCACAAACACCGCGACACGAGAATTTTACACATTAGATTAGTATAGTAGGTATATACTTTATAGTAGTTCCTAAGATTAGCGCGTTCAACCAAACAAACAAACCAACAAACGAGCAAACTCTTCCGCTTTATGATGTTAGTAGGTATAGATAAATAAACCATAGCACTCTGTTCAAAACTATTTTCATGTAAAGCCGCATTTTCGAGAGTCTATTTGTACGCTCATCGCAAGTCTCTTTCTGTTTGAAATTGTCCTCGAAGTAGATTGCTTCTGTTGAGATAGGCGTTTTCCTTACCCATATTCAGATAAAAATCAAAAAATAAACAAAAATTTTAACAAAAAAAAAACCGACTTCAAAAAAAGAAACTATTCCTAAAAAAACTAATACGCACTAAAAAGAAAAAAATAATTGCAAATTAAAATGTTTTCGTTAATAAAAAAATAAAATGAAAAATATTAGACTACTTTAAAGTCAATCAAATTATTACGATAAATATATTGTAGTTACAATTATTGTTATTTTTGGAGTCGGTGTCAGCCAAGGAAACACTACAATATACGAGAATACTATAGTAAATTCTTCGTAAAGTAAAATCTTCGGGACGAAACTCCGTGCACACTGAGGGCACGTGAGTACGCAGTTCTCATAATGATATGATATGGCAGGAGGCGGGCGAGCCTTTAACTGGTCGCGTTTGGTATCAAGGTCAGCTTTACGCTGAGCCTCGAACTCGTGTACTTGGCTGTTCACCATCCTGCGCCATTCTGGCCGCTATGCTGCCAAACGTTCCCAACGAGAGGGACCTATATTGCATCTCTTCATGTGTCGCTTTTAGACATCTTTGTACCGGAGAAAAGGACCGCCATGATTCCGTTTGCCCTTCTCCAGTTCTGAGTAGAGACATACTTACAAGCCTACGTTGGCTGACACCGACTCCAAAAATAACAATAATTGTAACTACAATATATTTATCGTAATAATTTGATTGACTTTAAAGTAGTCTAATATTTTTCATTTTATTTTTTTATTAACGAAAACATTTTAATTTGCAATTATTTTTTTCTTTTTAGTGCGTATTAGTTTTTTTAGGAATAGTTTCTTTTTTTGAAGTCGGTTTTTTTTTTGTTAAAATTTTTTATATAATATACAAAATTCTGTACAACTGAACGTCATTTCAAGGAACAACAATTGCAAATTAACATTCAACTACTAGAACCTACATTATGCATTATAACAATCAATCATATGACCTTTGCTCACGCAAGCAGTAGGTATATGTAAATAAAACAAAAACAACGTATTACGTGAGCTATATCTATGGAGATAATCAATGTAAGAAGCTATACTTGTTCGATAACAGTTACAGTTAGGTTACATAATTTAATAAGTTTATCGAGTTCGAGGCTGACTTAACTCGTTTGTATGTATTGTAAAAATGCAATTATGAAAACTAGAATGAGTTTGTCGTCACTTTTAATTTTTAAGTCTAGTTTCGTTTAACATACTCAATGAATTTTTACTTTTCAAAATACATGGGAGATGAATTATTGAGGATAATATCCTAGTTCATGTAGTGACGATGGCTTCAGCCTAAGGCAAAGAATGTGATGATTAAATATGTCTAATCACATACAAACAATTAGTAACAATGACAGATTAGAATTACCTATCTAATCATAGGCAAGCTGGCAAATTATTGAGTAACGAATTTGGATGATTTTTGGTAATTATTCGTATCATCACTATCATAATGTGTAGATAATATTATATCAAGTACACGCATGTTTAACATAAATTCGTCGATATAAGTAATAATATAGAGGTAGTATTTGAATATACTTGGCACATGAGAGTGCTAGACAATTTTATTACGTCCGATCGATAACATGGTCGTGACTTCGCTTAATCTTGTCACAGCCAGACAAGTGAATCTACAGCGAAAACTACTCAGGATTCCTGAAAATAGTGAATGATTTCGTGATTCTCGCTAAAGTATGAACAATTTAAAACTGAGACTGTTTACTTTGAAAAGCGTAAAGAGATATTTGTAGCATCCATATGTAAAAAGTAAAACACTTCTATGATAACCCATCGGAATTGCCGTGGAAGCCGTGGTGGCTCATTTGGGAACGCACCGACTCACGATCATGTGGGTGCCGGTTCAAATCCTTGGCCCGTACCTCTGAGTTTATAAAAAAAACTTACGTACGGATTCACACCACTGGCTTTCGGTGAAGGAAAACATCGTGAGGAAACCTGCATGCCTGAGATGTCACAATTAAAGGCACGTGAAGTCCGCCAATCCGCACTAGGCCCGCGTGGTGGACTATGGCCTAAAAAACCCCCTCGATGTTAGGGGAGGCTCGAGCTCCTCGGTGGAGACGTATGTGAGCTGTTGATGATGATGATAACCCATTACACTAGTAACGTACGCCTTTAGGGGGCGGGGCAGTGCAATGATTTACAACAAGATAAATTTGTACCTACATGTACGTAATCTAATCTAAACAAGATTCCATCCGTTGAAAACTTTCCATTTACGTTAAGGGGCAGATAAAACATTAACGAAAAATTAAGTTCAAGATAGTCTTTTCATCATTGCCTTAGCATCAAATGAATCGCAAAGCTTCCAGAACATAACCCTTACGACTCGGCATTTCTTCTCATATCATAGTAAGATTTTATCAAAGTAACCCGATATTTTAGCTAAGGTCGCCGACGAAGGACATTTGCCGTGTAATGTCAAATGTCGCTCAACGTAGCGCGCCATTGTTAAGTACATGCCATATTACATTACACGAGCGAAATGTAATGAAAATTAATGAACATGACGGCAAGAAAATGCAGATATACTGTATGTGCATACGCAAACAGTGGCGTTATGTTGTAAGGGAATTGTTAAAGGAAACTTTATTGAATATATCATTATAATCACGATTATTATTGTTAGTCTTTTAGATTCCTGCTTAATCTTTTATTGCTTATGTTTATTTATGGAACATTTTTATATAAAGAAACTCACTGATGAAAATTACCCTCATTAAAGTACGGCTCATAAAAAGTGGTACATATAATGCCAGTACATCTCGAGCGAACGAAAGCTCAGGTGAAAGGTGAAGTACCATGCAGCAAATAACACGTAAATATAGAAATCTAGAAGGACCGCTTACGGCTGTGCTAGAATCAAGTTTTCTCAAACATGTGAAACCTCGGTAGAATTTTCACTAGGAAAATGGTTAAAGTACCTACTCATTCTTAAATCGTTAAGGTTATGACAAAGATGTAGTAGTCATATGATTCATTATTTCTATGAGTACAGATCGAAATATAGTAATGACATAATTATTAATATAAATTCTATTTAGATGTTTACAAACATTTTGTAAACATCTAAATAGAATAGGTTGTCTTGAGTATAACATAAAATCAATGACAAAGTGATAAATATTGATTGATTTATAGAAGAAAGTAGATTGCACCGACCCCAAATAAATTGAAACCTGACATAATGATGTATCGATATTAAACTTCAACGGAAACCGCAAACAAGCAAGGAAATAAGATTTGCCATCGGAAAAGTGTCACAATAAAGTAAATTAAGCAAGCGAACTGTTTTGTTATCAGACATATAAACTTAGCCTAACGAGGTCAACTTAAATTTATGATCCAATCCAGGCAGGTTGTAGCGAGAAACTGTTAATTTTCGACCTTATTGTTATAGAGGTAAAGGCCGTAAAGAATATGGGGGCGAGATTATGTTTACCCACGTGTAGTCATGTCGTTGCATAGATTTGTACCAAGCCCTTTAACACCTTTAGCAGACACCTACGCGTCATGAGGTTTTATAGCTCGTGAGATTACGCTTCATTTATTTTAGGAATACGATACGCCATTTTTATTTTCCCTTTGAAGCCTTAATTAAGCCTAGTAAGTTAAAAAGTAATAGTATGAACATATCGTACGGGTTTGTAAAAAGCATATAACTATGGAATATAATTTTCCATAATATCTAAAGACCATGTCTTATAAATCTCAATCAGCTACATCAATGAAATAAGGATTTTTAAAAGATCGCAGTCTTATATCTTTTCCGGCAAACAAGTTTTTATATGGCGATTGGGGTAACACGTTTTCCCTATATGTTATCATTCGATGGACAATGTCACCGAACTGATACTGCTACTTGCAACTAATTAATATTCCGAGTTCGGTCGCCTTTATATCATTACGTTCAAATTGCTTTAAATAAAATCCGAGTAAAGTTATACATTAACAGTTGGTAAGAATAATTTTACTTTTTAATAAGTACCTATCATAATAAATTCTATGTAGGCTAACAACGACTTTATTGAGACTTAAATAAATCAGTAACATATTTACTAAAGCAAGTGAATTGCTAATCGAATATACATCTACACACAAAAACATCTACATCATCTCTTGACAAAGACATCGATTTTCGCATCCATTTTCCGGAGATACAAGCATGATGGCATTCAAAGTACCTACCTACCGTATAAGCAATAAAGCTATTTTCGTTTCCAACTTTATACTAAGCCCTAGGGTACTTAAGAGAGAAAATAAATCCAAAGATCCTTTCTAAAATAAGATCCTTGGCTATTAACAGATTACTGCTATTCTCGGTATAAGATACTTCTAATTATATAAAATTCTCGTGTCGCGGTGTTTGTGATGATTAAACCCCTCCGAAACGGCTTGACCGATTCTCATGAAATTTTGTGTGCATATTGGGTAGGTCTGAGAATCGGGCAACATCTATTTTTCATCCCCCTAAGATCACGGGAACGGGAACTACGCGGGTGAAACCGCGGGCGGCAGCTAGTTTTTTTATAGAAACTCACGGAATATTATCGTTCAGTCATTGTCACACATGCAAATATTTTATCAATTCCACACTTTATTGTTTACTTCAATCTATTTACATTATTATTATCACATCTGGTTAGAATCATATCTGAACAGTGGAAAAGCTAATATCTTTTGTTTACGAGTGCCATAAAAGACATTATATAAATAATAAAGAAAATGCTGCTATAAACGGAACCTTTTCGTGGTGATCCCGTGGGAAATTCGTAACAATTCGCGTTATTTTCCAGAAACTAACAAACTGTGTATTAAAGAAGTCAACTCAGAACGTAGCCCGAGTTCTTCTGTTTGATGAAAAACAAAAATAATTTCAGTATTTGTTGTTTACCGATATACATCAAAACGTACGTACCTATTGTGGACGTAAAGGTAAATAATGGCAAAATAACAGTAGATAAATAACATAAATAAGAAACTAATTTGAAGCGGGCAAAACTATACATTTTAAGTAGACAAGTACGCAATAGATTGCAAAAACAACAGTTCAATGTTCAAATAAAAAAAACTGTCTACATACGATTATATATATGTAACTCTAAATGGTAATAAAAATACCTAGTGATGTATAAAATATGAAACTCACACTTTCAATCAGCTGTTGTTTCTCCTGCAACTGCAATTCTTGGTGACGCAGCGTCGACCGCTGCTTCTCCGCTGTGCTGGTTAATCTCGAGAGTACCTCTTGATCGTGCTCACGTGCCGGTGATGGTGGTGCGCTTGTGCCTGGCGATATTATACTTTGTTACTTCAACTATAAAGTTGCAATTAGGATGCATCTAATGATCTACTGCATATGCAATATGATGAGACGATAATATGATATACTGAGGTTAATGTCATTAAAAGTCTGTCTGAGCACGTATCTCTTTCGATTTTATCACGTCATATGGTAGATATTAGACTTTTATAATTAGAAATACCTATATTGTACGTCGAATTTTAATTCAGGGCAAAACTATGAAACTTGAATGTACAAAGACGTAGTCCTAAAATTACTTTGCTATTTAAATTTCAGCTTAAAATGTAGGCGCTTCATTCTGATGAATATTCCCCTTTGAAACAAGATAAGCCGTAGTTAAACTCTTGTGTATCTTTTCAGAAAATACCTCGTCTCTAGTCTTCCGTGACCTCGTTAATATTGTTAGGGTCGGTTGTTTCACAGCCCAAAAGTTTTCAATAGAATTGTGATATAATAAGTGCAGTTTATTGATTTAACAAGCAGTTACGTCTTAAGAGGATGATGTGGTGCAAGATTTTCAAGCATTTTTATTTTCATCACAGTATTGGTACATTGAAGTCTTATTATTTAAGTGTTTAAATCCAAGTCTATAGAATTCTAGACTAAAATATTTTCTAATACGTCTTCGCTTTACTTTTTTTAACTGCAACCAATTTAATCGATTTTTCTTGCAGATTTATTTTATCTTGAGGTCTTAGGGTCAGAATCGCGTTTACATTGGTAACCTTGGTATTGCATAGTACACTTACCATCAGCTGGAACATCTGCACTGCATGTTTTTTACCTTCATGGCGACCAAAGACTAAAGCAAAATGTCTTTGATTTTTCGACATATAAGACAGATGAGCCTGATTGGTGGTTGGTGAAACATCTAATGTAGTTTGAGAAAAAAACGTTAATGACTTACAAACAAAAAATAAATAAAAAAGCGCATTACTTGTAAACATACCGTCCGATGGGGCGTTGATTGTTCTTCTGAGACGTTTGTTCTCGTCTTGTAGTCTCGCTACTGCGGTCACTAGTTCCGCAGACTCTGTCCGCCATTGCTCCTCGATTGCTTCTATTTCCTAGACAAAATAACATATCTGTTTAAAAACATGAATCTCGAAAGTATCGCGACAAAATATGATTAATGAATTTATATATGATTTTAATTCAAGACCAGCTCCCGTCCGCGGTTTTAAAATGGAACTAAAATCTCGCATCTCGCTAAAGGAACCCTCTCTATTAGCTACAGGCATACCTTCAAAATGGTTAGTTAGTTATTCATGAAAAGGTAAGTGTGTTCAAAGACCACTTAGGTAGTGCCACTGCTAATTTACTCTCACAATGCATTACACGATTATGAGGCACATCATTAATCATTGTTATGATATGAATGACCGAATCTGCTCAATGAATATGTAAATATACGAGACTCGAGTAACGCCGCTGGTAATGTAATATTATGTTAATGTAACCACGAATTGTGTTTCACTAAACTGTAAAGATTAAGTATTAAATATTATCGCAATACAATGCAATGATCTGCTCTCATTAGTATGTGGGTAAAATAGAGCAATATGTATAGGTAGCTAAGGAATTCCATTGAGACATATTAACGTAAAGTACAATTATGTAAGATGCCTTCACTTTTTACCTGAGTGCGACATAATATTATATATGATAGGTCTACATAAAACTTGGTGGTTTTATGTTCATTTAAGAAAATAAATGTTCATAATTGACCTTCCGTTTAGGTACCTACTCTTTGTGTAATCTGTCATACGATCTACGTTTCAGTCCCAGCCGGCCACTTTAGGCTCATATCGCTGACAATATTACCGCTACTGGAAATATCCTTGCAGAAGTTATAGGAATTCCAATAGGGCACGTATACACGCGGGGTGAAAAGCCTTATTATATACTTTCGAGTTGCATGTGCGAAAATATTAAAAAGAAAATAAAACTAATGGCTTCCAAGGTGGAAGCAATCGCAAACAATAACCACGAAGCAGAGCGTTGCATGGACAGGAAATGTTCAACCCAATTATTCAATTGAGAGTGACTACTATATAGCGACGACTTTAATATTTCGATTCATAGTACATGCAACTTTATTATAAGTCGAATTTCCAAAGAATAGTAGCAGCCAGTGCTAGACGAAAATATTTGATTTAAATAACATAGGTACTAAGTAGGTAATACAATTTATAATATTTTGCTAATATAATTAGGTATATTATTATAGTATTTGATAATATAGTAACTGTTTTAACGGAATATTTAATAAAATTACGTATATTAATAGAGTAAATAGTTTTATTTTCACGAAGAAGTATAAGTGAATCCTTCTCCCTTTGCTATCTTAAGGTCCTTTATCTTGAAATCACGCGTTATAGCTATTCTTTTCGATGCTGTATTGGTGGTATCCGCGTATCTAGTATCAAAATCAATGTGACGCAGGTGCGTAAGGCAATTGCTGTGACTGGAGTCAAATGTGTATGGAGTGCATGAAGCTTTCAATAACATGGCCCTTGAGCGCTCAGATTGATCGGTCGGTAACATTATACTTCCAAAACTCAAATAAGCTACTGGCCATGTCTATTTGTTCTACATATTTAAAAAATAGTAATCAGTAATTTGGTGTTTATAGTCCAAGCCCTGCTTGGAGTGAGTGCTGAGATGATGACTGACAGAGGAGAATGGAAGAAGAAGACATGTTGTGCCGACCCCACGTAAGGTGGGATAAGGGCAAGACGATGATGATGATGAGTCCAAGCCCTGCTTAGTTCAGGAACAAATAAATATGTGAAGAATATCCAATATATATTGCCAGGTAATAAGTACACGCAACTCAATGGTCAAATTGGCACTAGTGATAAAAAATATCCAATGTCTTCTGAAAATTGATATCAAACGAAGTGAAAGTTACATAGGTTTCATAACAGTCTGTAAGTGGTGAAAGCTCCGCTAACTAATCATTATTTTTATCTTTATTGCAATTTGTTTTAGTTCCAGAATGGGTTTTATATTTAAATTAAAAGATAACAGAAAGAAAACATTGCACACCTGTCAAAAATTTTAAAAATTTTTTGGTTGGACATTTACTGAACACAGGAATGGTGCACTATGAATTGAAAGAGATGTAGGATAGTAAGTACTTTATTAATATATATAAATCTATCAGGATAAATATATTCAATGAGGAATGACGCTTATTGTCCATAACACAGGCTTTGGCTTGGCTTGGACACTCATACTAGTACATACCTACTTAGTCTCTCGTACAAACTTTTAAAATGTATATTAGGTAGTTATGGCTATTGTTTAACACTAGAAGTGCCGAAACTCATGACCCCCCTAGAACCGCCGCTGTGCCAATTTTGACCCATTATATTTTTTACAACGTTCTTTAACATAAAGCATGAATTATTATGAAAACAATATGTATATTATTTGAAATTATATTTATTTATTTATTTAAGTCAAATAATTAACACTTTTACAACAAATACGTAACAATTTTTTTTTACGTAACTAATAGTTTATTAGAGTCATCACAACTAAGATTGTAATTCTAAATGTAATAAATACCAAAAAATCTCTTAACTGTTTATTATCAGAATAGCAAATATAACATAAATAATATTCCTTAGCATTGCATTTATTACAGACAGTTTTTAAACATTTGAGACTTCTCAGAAGACTTGTATATTTGGACTTGACCTTACATTCTTCATAATCTCATCTTCTAATAAGTTTTCTGAAATTTCTGTAGGAATGGCTGTTTTCTATTATTCATGTACTGCGTATACCTAATACTTCTCCCCAGTTGCAATAAAAAGTCTCTACATTTTATTTTACTATTGTTGATAAATTTATACAATACCCATGCGTTTATAGCTGCCAAATCAGACAGATCATAAAATGTATGAACTGGCCAACGTCTAGGAGCCGCCTGTACTGTATATTTCCTGGTGATCGAATCGACAACATCTACTTCATGCTTCGTGGTGTTGTATTGTATCTGAATAGTATTGTTCCTGGTTTTTCTTTGAACTATAACTAATTGTCATAATATCTTGATGCATCCTAAGCATAAGAACATTTTTATTTGGCTTAGTCTGAGAAACAGTCAATGTTGTGTCACCAGTTTGCAGGAAACACGACTTGTATAATTCTTCTTAAGCAGTTTTATGGTAAAAGGTATTTCTCTTCGAATTCCATTTACAGTGCCTACAATACTAGTGTTTTTAGACTTCAAATATTCCGCTAATATAAGAGTTAAAAAAAATTGTCTCAAGGCACATTCTTACCTCTGTTGGTGTAAAGTTCCATCATTTTCTGCACCACCTATTTCCCTCAACGAAAGATGATCACAAGCCTAATGCCATCATTAGGTTTGTGATCATCTTTCCCAAGGTGAGTAGACGTATTTATTAGGTATATACTTTGTCAACAACGATCCAAAACTTTTGGCCATACTTATTTGACTTTGAGTTCAAGAACTGGGTAAATTGGCCACGGCATTTAGATATAAACTTTTGAATGAAACTCTTTTGTAACTCGTAGTCGTCATCAGAATATCCCGAAGGCTTGCCATTTGATTTGTCCTCTAGAATATCATTCAAACAGGATGCAATTTGTCGCGGTTTCAATATTCTGCTACTTTGACTAGACATAACTATAATAGTACAAGAGTTATGCGTTTGTAAAACAAAAACTTGCACTTTTTACACAAAGCGACGAAGAAGTGAATAGAAACAATGCTCAACTGTTTATTCACCCCTCCACCCGCGTAATTAGCCACTACACGTCGAATTATTGCTTAGAAATTTGGCGGGACAAAATTGACCCAGCGGCAGTTCTAGGTAAAAAGCAAATTATTTTATTTATATTTGTTTTTATTCAATAGAAAACATATTGAATTTAATAAATACCATAAATTATTAAAAGTCAAAAAGTTTCACGGCCTTGAGTAGAAAAAATAAAAAGTTACAGACGACGAAACTCGCGGGTGGGTCAAAAATGGAACGACGGCGCTTCTAGTGTTAAGATACTCATTTGTATAATTTTTTTTTTTAAATAGGTACCTACTTAGGTCAATAAAGATTTAAACAACAAAAATGAACCATCGGGATACACATGGGTGAGTTCTGAAATGATGAGCTAAGTGATGTATGAAATAATAAATAGAAATCAACATGCATAGAGACTACAATTTGATATTAATTATAGTTCTTGGGGCAATAATCAACGGTTATTAATGATTATTCTTTGAATATTGCAAACATAATACATAGTCGTCATTATGCACTATTTGTCTAGGATAGCAAAGTCAATGCTAAAAGATATCCAGTGTTGGGGAGCTTAAGGGAAAAGTAATCCCTTAATTTTATAATTCATATATATAGATAGATATATAACAATTTATCTCATCATAGGTAAACAATCATCTTTTAATATCTTCAATGCTGATTTAGGAGTGGAGAACATTTTGCCTATAAATTGTATAATTACAGTAATTGAAAATAGCAACTCTTAAGATAATGTGATATAAGTAATCAAAAAGCTTTCACTACCTTTCTAATATCATCTCATAATCAACGGTTAAATTACTCATAGAAATAAGTAAAATAACACATGATTAAATGTAAAAATGACTCATAATGACAACTCAAACTAAAAACACAACATAGTTAAATACACAGCAATATTACATACAAATTTGCATTGCCAAGAGAGTGATGACTTGTCCTGTGGTGTCATTGTCGCGCAATCATCAACACAACAACTTGGTTCTTTTGCAACAGCATTCAATGCATTTAGTGTCGAAATATCGAACATTTCGTGCGTTCTATGCTTGAACACGCTTAACTTGACTACCAGTAGTAGCAATTTACTTAACAATGACCTCTACCACCTACCTTTTCGAAGCGTTGTCTATATTCAGCCTTTTCGATCTTGTCGTTTTCCAACTGCGATATCTTAGCCGTCAGCTCATGTAGCGCTTGGTTCTCTTTTTCGTTTCTCACCGCCAAGTTTTCGAGGAGCTCTAGAGCGTTGATTACTTTCGGCAGAAGCGCTGTTACTGCGTCAGGGCCGTATTTTTCGATAATTATCTCACATTCCTTGCCAATATCCGATGCCAAATCATATACGTCGACGACCGTCACGTCGTCGTCGAAATCCGACATCTTAGCGGGGAAACGCCTGCGGTACGGCATTTATTATCACCTTGTTTTCACTTCACGACACTACATAAAATTAAAATTACATTAATCCACCTTTAACACCTTTCGCAAGTGCGCCATCATTAAAACTGACTGAAATAAAAAAGTGAAATGTCAAATACGCGTAGTGATGGAGATAAACAGTAAAATATACTAAAACTCTAGTAATCGCCTAAACAGATCAATCGTTCACTCCCAATACAAATACTTTAATTAGTATGATGTTGCTTTACTAATATTTCCAGACATATGACACTTTCCTCTATTTTACAGTTTTTTATGGAGATTATATATGCGAATATAAAACCATTTGTTTCTTTTCAACAGCTCGACTCGACTAAATACTGAATAATTCTGTAGGACATCACTAAATAGCGTGCAAAAGAGAAAGCAAGATACCTTTTCTTTTCAACAAATAATAAAGTTAAAAACACACTTTAAAATACGTTCGTTAGCCACATCTATGTACTCATGGAAAGCATTTAAGTGATTTTTTATTTATTTATTGGCTTAAATTAGAGGTTTAGCTCTCGGACATCCGGGGACTCAAGACTTGTCCGTGACTCACTGTTTTGCATGAAATTCCCCGCACTTTAGCGTATTTTGTTCTGACAGTATATGCGTCAATGTGTTTTTGGCTTTAGTTCGTTCGGATACACGCACACTTTTTGAATTATTTATTGCCATGTATAAAAACATCGGATCGCGTTTTGAGCGGGAACTTTCAAAGTGGTCTAGTTTTTTTTTCAGATGGTTCACGCAACATTTTAAGTATTTTAACTAAGAATCTAATAAAGTTATCAGTAGTAAAATTAATTGTTAGAATTTTCGAGATATCATTGCTTTATTAGATATATCTCAATCAAAAAACGAGTGTAGAATTTTTGAGAACTGAATATATTGAATATCAAGTGATTTCATTTTCAAAAATATGTCGAGAAATCTTGGTTAGGCTTATTATTATACCTAATATGTAAAACAAAACAAGAAATACTGATATTTGGGTCTTATTATATTAGTATTTACCTGTAAAAAGGTAATGTAAAAGTTTTAATAATCTTTATCATTATTCTATTTACTTTATATTTATTTATGTCGATCTTACTTTCTAATAATTATACCTAATGCCAAGTATTGTGTTTTGCTTTTATTCGTTCTAGGTAATGAAGTCGGTTAAAAAGGTACCTATGTACTATACATCTGCGGGATTTTTTTATGTAGATTGTCTACTGTTCACTTGGCAACGCGAATAGGACGCAAAGAGAACTAAAACTAGCCAGAAATATTTCATGTAAGTACCTAGTTGCTTACTTAACTGTGTAATATATATATATGAAGGATATGTAAACGTAATCTCAATAATTAACATAAGTTATCCGTACGTACCTAACATATTTATCTCTCTGATAAGAGGATGTCGCGATTCGCAACATGATGTTAGTGAGTTTACAAGAGCGTTTGTTAAAATATCGATTAATGGGATTCGCCACGCGCGAAGCAACAGTTGGATGAAATCAACAGGCGGGAACGCGCGGTGTGACTTTTCTTTCCCGCGCGTTGTAAACATTTTAATTTTTTATTTCGTTTTGTGCAATGAATTTTCAAAGTAAAGGCAATAAATACGTGTGCCCAAATGATCGCCAGCTGTCGCTAAGAGCAAAGTAAGTTATAAATGTATTAAAGTTTATTAACTAGATTTATGAAGTTGTCATAGTTTTTATTTGTTTATTATTATATAAGACTTTAGTTAACTATGACATAAAAAATAGAGTACCTACCTAGGTAGGTAACTAGTGATATTTTTCAATTTAAAAATACTAATAATGTATTTGAGGTAAAAAAAACATACGGATATTTTTTTTATTATTTCTTTTAAATACTGTGCTGAAAGAGCAGCAAGTAAATATTTGTCACTAATAAAATACGCGTACCAACTTATGTGGGTCCCAAGTGGTAAAATAAAAACATCTGGCCCACAGAAGCCATAGAAATCTATGATTAAACTGACCAGCAGGTAGGGTTGATGAGGATTAAGACTCAAGGCTGCTGGCACTGCGTTCTTCGTTCAACCATCAATAGACTCTATTTGTTCTATTTCAATTAAAATTATGGTAGATATCGCACTAATATACTTATTGCTGAGTCTTTTACACCACTTAAAGCTAATCGCTTTTATATGCCGACCTTATTAGATATATAGCTATTCGTTTCGTAGTGCGTCAGATAAATAAGAATTAAAAGAAAATAAACGGATTGCTTTTATTTTGAGATTCTTAAATATTACCACAACTTTTTTAAGGCAGTCGTATAAAAATTATGGTTAGGTACGGCTCATTAGTTAATTGAAAAGTAACTTAACAGTGCCATTTACCTGCTCATATTTTCTTTTAGAAACAAAACGTATATGAGTAAGTAAAAGTATATGTTTCTACATTACGTACAATTAAAGCCGCTGAAATATGTACGTATGTGGTACAGGATAGTAATTTTAATAAGAAATCTAAAATGTTACTATATTTATGTACGTTAAACGAATGTCTTAATCAAAACTTTTATGAATGGCAGAAATGGTTGTCAATCAAAAGATCAGTCAGTACCTAAGCCAAAAGCTTCTATGTACGTTAAATTTGTAGGTATATGTTATTTTATCGATACCAACCGAATACCGATCAAACAAGGAAAAATAAAATCGTCATTTTCGGAAAAGGGATTTTCTAAATATAACGACAGCCTCGTTTTATTTTTAATTCCACACGTAGTTGTGACCTTGTGTACCTACATAGGTACATGCTATGGCGTCGTTCACTATCTCATTCGTGTGACATCCGCTTCCTGATACATCGTATCAGTTTTCATTGCACTACTAAGTAATAGTAAAAAGTACTGATAGGTTTTTCTACGTAAATGATACAGGACAATTTTACAAACAAACAAACAGATCAATAACGCCAGATTGTAGAAGCAGTGATAATGCAGTTACCTAGGTAGCTTCCGCTGTTTACGCCTACAATTTTAATTCTAGAAACTCGAGATACGAATACGAGTATTTTTCCAGAAATCCTAGATTATGCCTTTGTTATTGGAGATTTGAAATCAGAATTTTAAGACCGGACTATATTTAAAAGACTTTAAAAAGAAAGAGGAGGTTGAATTCGTCGAAATACCATTGATTACTATAATTGAAATCTTAATATTGTACTGCTCAAGGGTAGGTACTCTCTATATACTCTCAAGTCGCCTTAGATATCATAGAGTAAAATTGGGATGATATTCGACATGGACATAATAAGCACTAACTTACATAAGTGACCATATTTGTCCTGCCAAAATACAACGAACTCACTGTTATTAAGATAGTCAGTGGTGCCCAACGATTTCAGTGGAATAGATATTTAATCAAATTGTTATTTGTATTGTGCCCGTCCGTCCGTGACATGATAGATACTTATTACAACATTTTATATAGATAGATTTTATGAAATGTTGTTTTATGATCCACAAAATACACGCAGTAAACTTATAGATATTGATAGATGCTGCAAATAGGTACCTAAATACCTATAAAATACTGTCATAAATAAATACTAATATATACTAGTATCGAAAATAAAAAGTTTTACTTGTTACCTCTTCAATCCACGTGAACCTCGATTTGGAGATTTTTATGTTGTCCGGGCCTTTAGTGAGTAATTTGCAATATCCTGTAAGTCTCATCAAAAGTGTCCTTAACCTAGTTAACCGCGATACATATTGTGTCACGTTAAATATTATCATATTTAGGTATATCGCATCCAATATTTTAAATAATGTAAACGTTATTTAAAAATCCTTTCAGCTGTCAACTACCAAGCCATTCTTATCTTGGAAGTTAGTACCTAAGTTAGTATGGAAGTTACAATAAAGTTTTCCATCCGTGTTTTTAGATTTTTGGTTTTAGAATTACACACTTATTACGTGATAGATAAAACACATTTTCCATTGATTCCTTATTTTATCCACAAAGCCGCAGGTCTATCACATCCAATCTTTTACATAAGGTTTTCGTTAAAACCCTCGTCAACGCCTACGGCGTACACGTTAAGCACACGTGCACAGAACGTGTGGCTAATAAGAATCACACAACCTAATTAAGTACATACTACCTCCTAATTCTAATTATGTTACCAGCAAAATCCGTTTAAAGTATTCCCCAGGTCTAAATGGCCGGCAATGATATCAAATCTTTAGAATTTAGATTATATTAATGAATGGTTTTGTATGCCCGTGAGGCAAATGTGGGCCACATTTAAGATTTATGTAATCAAAATTGGAGAAAATAAAATATCGTATACTTACCTTTCGGTGCCTCTGTAAGCGCTCAATTGCTTTTAACAATAGATCTAGTATTCATGAATTTAAAATAATAAAAATATTGAATATGTATATAACTGTGTACCTATATACTTTTTTGCTTTTATTTGTTCCCGTGATTACTAATTATAAGTAAAAAAGCAGCACCCATATCTCATTCTGTAACAATAAATAGTATGAGACGTGTAGATTTAATAATTAAATAGTAATTAGGCAATTTATAATGTACTAAGGTAGTTACCTCCAATTACTTATTACATTAATTAATCTCTAAATAATTAATTACGCTACCTATATTATATTCATTCATCCTTTACTCTATATAATTTTATATTTCATTATATCTCTATAATTTAATATATCTTGAGCAAGGTGTAGCACAAGCTACGGCTACGACAGCTGCGGCTACGAAGCTACGAAGACGCACACAATGTCTAGTAGAAGCGTTCTAAATGCTATTATCAGAGTTCATACTTTATGCATACAAAAATAGAAAAAGAAAAACAGTGATCAGCTGTTTTAACGAACCCATAACTAACGATCATGTTCACAATCCCAATAAATAATGCTAACTAAATAACTATGGACCGTGCCTTCGACACTCCATACATCACCTGCTCGTCGGTAACCCTATATCTTTCTTTTTTATTGTCATCCCTTATTATCCTTGTTAGACACGCTATTGAGGAGCGAGCCAATTTAACTTATTTTTACATTGGGATTCTATGCTATACAATGGCTTGAAAAGGATATCTTAGACTAGTGGTTCCCCGTGGTTTCATCCGCGATTCCGGGCTCTAAAACTTTCCTGAAATAAAATGCCGATGTGCTATTTAAGGACATATTCTAACTATGTGCCTTTCATCTAGATCCCTTCAGTGAAAGAGTAACAAACATACTTTCGCATTTATAATCATATTAGTTGGATTCTATACGGATAATTTTGTATATGGACTGAAACCGAATATGAGAAAACAACATCACTTTATACGAAATAATAATTCATCACATGACGACTATATAGAATAGTCTCGTTTGGGCAACATTATTGAAGCTATGCTATAAGTATACAGATGCTGTAAGGTATGAAAATAAAATAAAAATGCCTTGATATCAATGTCGGACACACGCGTCCTCCTGGGTCGGGGTGACATCAACAGATTGTAGGTACAATAATGTATAATAAATCGCTTCAATGACAAATTGTTGTAGACGTATTTGTACTGTGTAGGATTGTTGAAGATTGATTGAGTTAGACTGTTATTGTTTAAGAAATTAAGTCGAAATTCTATGAAATAAATCCTAGACATAACAAGGGTTTTATTTCTAAGCTTAATACCATTCTGTAAAGTTACAAATAAGCGTTTGTAATGGTAATAATGTACCTACTTATCGTAGGCAACATAAGTTAAGTAAGTAGGTATAATATTCTAGGAAGCTCCATAAAAATAAATATAATAGGATTAACCGGAAACGGTTGAATCTGAACAAAACGAGCACTTTAAACATAAGTAGGTGCTCTTGGAAGTTTTCAAAGCGGAAAACACTTAATGCCCTTTAGTCCTTACTGTTACGAGCCAGTAAACTTGAAAAGATGCTTATTTAATTGAAATGGTTTTATTGTATAAGGGGTCTTCTCATATGGGTGTTAGATACCATAGGACTTAATCACTTACCAAACTTCGGGATTTTAGCCCACATTCCTTTTGCTATTATCGCCTTAAATTGAATTTCCATTTCCGCATTAACTACATACTTTCTACCTTAATATCTTTACATGAGAATAATACATTTACAAAAAGGCTAATAGACCAAAAAACCCTCAAAATATGATTACAACGTTGGTATTGGTATTTCACGTGAAATCAAATAACATTTCAAAATGTCTGTCACCCGCTCTGTTAATGGAGCGACGTCAAAAATCATATCACACCTGATTGAATCCATCCGACACCCTGAATTGCATTTTCGGGAGAGAGGCTCCATTCTTTATTCGGAAATTATTTGTAGGCCACCTTTTCAAGCTTTCGTATAAACTTTCGTACTGTGAGGAAATTATTTTCAGTTTGTCTCTGAAGCGTAGATCCTCTATATTGTCTTAGATTATAGGTATTTATATAAAAAACTCGTAGGTAGCTATAGTTTTGTTTTCGAAATAAATATACTAATTGACGAACCGCTCCTTTTTGAAGTTGGGTAAGCTCGATTTAAATTTTAATAACTGAGTTAAGGCCTCTTCCTATTCAAAGATGAATGAAATATTATTTTGTATGCGTACCTACCTACATATTGACTTTGAATTCAAAATCTACAATGACCACAAAAGATGTTGTTAATCTCATAATTCCCTTTTATTGCCATTTTAATAAAATGAGGTTTAACTGAGATTACGCTGTGACGTCATAATGTTTGGCCAACAAAAAACCTGGTATGCCAACATAACCAACCTTGGGGCTGGTTTGAGTTATTGCTTTGGAAATATTCATGACAATATTGACATTGATTAAGTGAATTGGATAAGGAAGAAAAGCCGATCAGCTGTTATTGCCAGGTGTCGTAATATATAAACACAATCTTAAAAAGGTTATGCTAGCTAGTGGATACAAAACAATATACTTAGTTATCTCAAAAAAATATTATAATTAGTTTCTTGAAATATTTTTGAAATTGCAATAATAATGATGAGTAAAGAACCCTGACGACAGTTATCGGGCAGATATACATATCAAACAAGAAAATCCATAGATGTCTAAAATAAATTAATACTATGTTATGTACTTTTTAGAAATTCACGAGTAATATGCAATGGAACCTTAAATTGACAAAAGGTATATAACTCACGCATTTGAAGGTTGTCTGACCCTTGGGAATATTACAATAGACTTTTCAAATACCTAAATAAAAGATTATGGTTTTTTAAGGTGAAAATCTTAAGTCCCAAAGTATACAATAAATAATACAATGGCAAAAATAAGCTCTCATAGAAAAATGCCATGTAAATTTAACAAAAAGACATCAAAAGAGAAGTATTTGCACGTGACAGAAATTATAGTAGGTACATATAATATATACATATATTAATACAAGTTTCAATCTTAGAAAGTTGTCTAATAATTAATATCAATCAGTGTGCAAAGAGAAGGATATTATTTTAACTCCCGTCGTAACTGTCGCAAGTTGAGCGGTGTTTGTCTTAGTGTGCAATCGTAGCTCCTAAACATAAAATTAAATGGAACCCTATTGCTGTTACTCTGTTTATCCGTCTATCTATCTGTATTTCATGTTTTACTCGTAAGATACATGATGGCCTAGAAAGTAGGTAAAACTCTTGCAAAATTAAAAATATAATTATGGAATAAAATAAAGCTCGAGAGATATTTAATTAAAATCTCTAAATATAACGTTAACTAAAATGAGTTTCTATTTTAAGAACCTTTACCGTCCATGTACCTATATTATATTTACTGTTTGCTACGACCTCTGGGAGGTCATTATGTATGCACTTTATAACTACGGTTCAGTTAACTCAGTCAGTTACATGGGTTTCATATTTTTTCTGTGAAATTTATGTTTGCTGCAACGTGTTTTTAACCGACTTCCCAAAAAGAAGGAGGAGGTTCTCAATTCGGCCGGTATATATTTTTTTTTTCTATGTATGTACATCGATTACGTCGCGGTTAATGGACCGATTCGCGTGATTCTTTTTTGTTCGACGCGAAATAGCTGCCAGATGGTCCCATGAAAATTTCTTTCAGTTTGGTTTAGTAGTTTTTATTTTATAAGCATTATTGTTATTTGGACGATGTCATTTTGACGATACTTTGTATATTAGTATGTCGATAACTTTAACATTTCTAATCCGATTTGCGTAATTCTTTTTTTGTTCGTTATGGTACATATTAAAGTTGGTACCCTGGTCATCTAGTCAGCATATGATGATGGGATCCCAAGGAAATCGAGAAGAACACTCAAATTATAAGCATCTAACCGTTACGTTTCAGTCAATATCATACAGTTTGTTCAATTATTTGCGTTTGATCATGATTTCCTATGGATGAGCTGATGATGGAAGGAACAACTCCTCAAAGGATAGGAGTTTAGAGAAAATTCTTTCAAAATTATACGTACATATGGATAGAGAATAGTATTCCTTGAAGCTATTAGGTTGACCTTGAAGGTTAATCTCATTAACGTTTAGGTTTAATAGTGTTCTGTGATTGTTAAAAAATAATAAGCCTACCCATACTTAAATCACTAAAAAGCAAAAAATATAATGGAGTTGGTGACGCGCCCGTTGTTCACTTGTGCCGTGATATCGTTCACTCCACACATACTCGGCAAGCGGCGCGCGCGGTTGTCACTAAACCATCGCGCGTTCCTACCTCATATACTGCGGTTATATACTGGGGTTATGTATTGTGTTATATACTGGGTTTATGAATGTACTGTGTTTTATACTGGGGTTATGTACTGTCGTATATACTGGGTTTATGTATGTACTGTGTTATATACTGGGTTTATGTATGTACGGTAACCAGATAGCTGATATACTACATATACTACTTTTAAATACATACTTATATAGATATTTACATCCAGACACAGGACAAACAGACATATTCATGCATACAAATGTTTGTCCTGGGTGGGAATCGAACCCACGACCCGCGGCTTGAAAGTCAAAAATGTATGTATGTAATTATTATGGTATTATGTATGTAATGTGTTATATATTGGGGTTATGTACTGTTATATACTGGGGTTATGTACTGTGTTATATACTGGGGTTATGTACTGTGTTATATACTGGGGTTATGTACTGTGTTATATACTGGGGTTATGTATTGTGTTATATACTGGGGTTATGTACTGTGTTATATACTGGGGTTATGTACTGTTATATACTGGGTTTATGTATGTACTGTGTTATATACTGGGGTTATGTATTGTGTTATATACTGGGGTTATGTACTGTTATATACTGGGTTTATGTATGTACTGTGTTATATAATGGGGTTATGTATTGTGTTATATACTGGGGTTATGTACTGTGTTATATACTGGGGTTATGTACTGTGTTATATACTGGGGTTATGTACTGAGTTATATACTGGGGTTATGTAATGTGTTATATACTGGGGTTATGTACTGTGTTATATACTGGGGTTATGTACTGTGTTATATACTGGGGTTATGTACTGTGTTATATACTGGGGTTATGTATTGTGTTATATACTGTGTTATATACGGGGGCTATGTACTGTGTTATATACTGGGGTTATGTACTGTGTTATATACTGGGGTTATGTATTGTGTTATATACTGGGGTTATGTACTGTGTTATATACTGGGGTTATGTACTGTGTTATATACTGGGGTTATGTATTGTGTTATATACTGGGGTTATGTACTGTTATATACTGGGTTTATGTACTGTTTTATATACTGGGGTTATGTTCTGTGTTATATACTGGGGTTATGTACTGTGTTATATACTGGGGTTATGTACTGTGTTATATACTGGGGTTATGTATTGTGTTATATACTGGGTTTATGTATGTACTGTGTTATATACTGGGGTTATGTACTGTGTTATATACTGGGGTTATGTACTGTGTTATATACTGGGGTTATGTACTGTGTTATATACTGGGGTTATGTACTGTGTTATATACTGGGGTTATGTATTGTGTTATATACTGGGGTTATGTATTGTGTTATATACTGGGTTTATGTATGTACTGTGTTATATACTGGGGTTATGTATTGTGTTATATACTGGGTTTATGTATGTACTGTGTTATATACTGGGGTTATGTACTGTGTTATATACTGGGGTTATGTTCTGTGTTATATACTGGGGTTATGTACTGTGTTATATACTGGGGTTATGTACTGTGTTATATACTGGGGTTATGTACTGTGTTATATACTGGGGTTATGTATTGTGTTATATACTGGGGTTATGTACTGTGTTATATACTGGGGTTATGTACTGTGTTATATACTGGGGTTATGTATTGTGTTATATACTGGGGTTATGTACTGTTATATACTGGGTTTATGTACTGTTTTATATACTGGGGTTATGTACTGTTATATACTGGGTTTATGTATGTACTGTGTTATATAATGGGGTTATGTATTGTGTTATATACTGGGGTTATGTACTGTGTTATATACTGGGGTTATGTACTGTGTTATATACTGGGGTTATGTACTGAGTTATATACTGGGGTTATGTAATGTGTTATATACTGGGGTTATGTACTGTGTTATATACTGGGGTTATGTACTGTGTTATATACTGGGGTTATGTACTGTGTTATATACTGGGGTTATGTATTGTGTTATATACTGTGTTATATACGGGGGCTATGTACTGTGTTATATACTGGGGTTATGTACTGTGTTATATACTGGGGTTATGTATTGTGTTATATACTGGGGTTATGTACTGTGTTATATACTGGGGTTATGTACTGTGTTATATACTGGGGTTATGTATTGTGTTATATACTGGGGTTATGTACTGTTATATACTGGGTTTATGTACTGTTTTATATACTGGGGTTATGTTCTGTGTTATATACTGGGGTTATGTACTGTGTTATATACTGGGGTTATGTACTGTGTTATATACTGGGGTTATGTATTGTGTTATATACTGGGTTTATGTATGTACTGTGTTATATACTGGGGTTATGTACTGTGTTATATACTGGGGTTATGTACTGTGTTATATACTGGGGTTATGTACTGTGTTATATACTGGGGTTATGTACTGTGTTATATACTGGGGTTATGTATTGTGTTATATACTGGGGTTATGTATTGTGTTATATACTGGGTTTATGTATGTACTGTGTTATATACTGGGGTTATGTATTGTGTTATATACTGGGTTTATGTATGTACTGTGTTATATACTGGGGTTATGTACTGTGTTATATACTGGGGTTATGTTCTGTGTTATATACTGGGGTTATGTACTGTGTTATATACTGGGGTTATGTACTGTGTTATATACTGGGGTTATGTACTGTGTTATATACTGGGGTTATGTATTGTGTTATATACTGGGGTTATGTACTGTGTTATATACTGGGGTTATGTACTGTGTTATATACTGGGGTTATGTATTGTGTTATATACTGGGGTTATGTACTGTTATATACTGGGTTTATGTACTGTTTTATATACTGGGGTTATGTACTGTTATATACTGGGTTTATGTATGTACTGTGTTATATAATGGGGTTATGTATTGTGTTATATACTGGGTTTATGTATGTACTGTGTTATATACTGGGGTTATGTACTGTTATATACTGGGTTTATGTATGTACTGTGTTATATACTGGGGTTATGTACTGTTATATACTGGGTTTATGTATGTACTGTGTTATATACTGGGGTTATGTACTGTGTTATATACTGGGGTTATGTACTGTGTTATATACTGGGGTTATGTACTGTGTTATATACTGGGGTTATGTACTGTGTTATATACTGGGGTTATGTACTGTGTTATATACTGGGGTTATGTACTGTGTTATATACTGGGGTTATGTACTGTGTTATATACTGGGGTTATGTATTGTGTTATATACTGGGGTTATGTACTGTGTTATATACTGGGGTTATGTACTGTTATATACTGGGTTTATGTATGTACTGTGTTATATACTGGGGTTATGTATTGTGTTATATACTGGGTTTATGTATGTACTGTGTTATATACTGGGGTTATGTACTGTGTTATATACTGGGGTTATGTATTGTGTTTTATACTGGGGTTATGTACTGTTATATACTGGGTTTATGTATGTACTGTGTTATATAATGGGGTTATGTATTGTGTTATATACTGGGTTTATGTATGTACTGTGTTATATACTGGGGTTATGTACTGTGTTATATACTGGGGTTATGTACTGTTATATACTGGGTTTATGTACTGTTTTATATACTGGGGTTATGTACTGTGTTATATACTGGGGTTATGTACTGTGTTATATACTGGGGTTATGTATTGTGTTATATACTGGGGTTATGTACTGTTATATACTGGGTTTATGTATGTACTGTGTTATATAATGGGGTTATGTATTGTGTTATATACTGGGTTTATGTATGTACTGTGTTATATACTGGGGTTATGTACTGTTATATACTGGGTTTATGTATGTACTGTGTTATATACTGGGGTTATGTACTGTTATATACTGGGTTTATGTATGTACTGTGTTATATACTGGGGTTATGTACTGTGTTATATACTGGGGTTATGTACTGTGTTATATACTGGGGTTATGTACTGTGTTATATACTGGGGTTATGTACTGTGTTATATACTGGGGTTATGTACTGTGTTATATACTGGGGTTATGTATTGTGTTATATACTGGGGTTATGTACTGTTATATACTGGGTTTATGTATGTACTGTGTTATATAATGGGGTTATGTATTGTGTTATATACTGGGTTTATGTATGTACTGTGTTATATACTGGGGTTATGTACTGTTATATACTGGGTTTATGTATGTACTGTGTTATATACTGGGGTTATGTACTGTTATATACTGGGTTTATGTATGTACTGTGTTATATACTGGGGTTATGTACTGTGTTATATACTGGGGTTATGTACTGTGTTATATACTGGGGTTATGTACTGTGTTATATACTGGGGTTATGTACTGTGTTATATACTGGGGTTATGTACTGTGTTATATACTGGGGTTATGTATTGTGTTATATACTGGGGTTATGTACTGTGTTATATACTGGGGTTATGTACTGTTATATACTGGGTTTATGTATGTACTGTGTTATATACTGGGGTTATGTATTGTGTTATATACTGGGTTTATGTATGTACTGTGTTATATACTGGGGTTATGTACTGTGTTATATACTGGGGTTATGTATTGTGTTTTATACTGGGGTTATGTACTGTTATATACTGGGTTTATGTATGTACTGTGTTATATAATGGGGTTATGTATTGTGTTATATACTGGGTTTATGTATGTACTGTGTTATATACTGGGGTTATGTACTGTGTTATATACTGGGGTTATGTACTGTTATATACTGGGTTTATGTACTGTTTTATATACTGGGGTTATGTACTGTGTTATATACTGGGGTTATGTACTGTTATATACTGGGTTTATGTATGTACTGTGTTATATACTGGGGTTATGTACTGTGTTATATACTGGGGTTATGTACTGTTATATACTGGGTTTATGTATGTACTGTGTTATATACTGGGGTTATGTATTGTGTTATATACTGGGTTTATGTATGTACTGTGTTATATACTGGGGTTATGTACTGTGTTATATACTGGGGTTATGTTCTGTGTTATATACTGGGGTTATGTACTGTGTTATATACTGGGGTTATGTACTGTGTTATATACTGGGGTTATGTACTGTGTTATATACTGGGGTTATGTATTGTGTTATATACTGGGGTTATGTACTGTGTTATATACTGGGGTTATGTACTGTGTTATATACTGGGGTTATGTATTGTGTTATATACTGGGGTTATGTACTGTTATATACTGGGTTTATGTACTGTTTTATATACTGGGGTTATGTACTGTTATATACTGGGTTTATGTATGTACTGTGTTATATACTGGGGTTATGTACTGTGTTATATACTGGGGTTATGTACTGTGTTATATACTGGGGTTATGTACTGTGTTATATACTGGGGTTATGTACTGTGTTATATACTGGGGTTATGTACTGTGTTATATACTGGGGTTATGTATTGTGTTATATACTGGGGTTATGTACTGTTATATACTGGGTTTATGTACTGTTTTATATACTGGGGTTATGTACTGTGTTATATACTGGGGTTATGTACTGTTATATACTGGGTTTATGTATGTACTGTGTTATATACTGGGGTTATGTATTGTGTTATATACTGGGTTTATGTATGTACTGTGTTATATACTGGGGTTATGTACTGTGTTATATACTGGGGTTATGTACTGTGTTATATACTGGGGTTATGTATTGTGTTATATACTGGGGTTATGTACTGTTATATACTGTGTTTATGTATGTACTGTGTTATATAATGGGGTTATGTATTGTGTTATATACTGGGTTTATGTATGTACTGTGTTATATACTGGGGTTATGTACTGTGTTATATACTGGGGTTATGTACTGTTATATACTGGGTTTATGTATGTACTGTGTTATATACTGGGGTTATGTATTATGTATGTACTGTGTTGTATACTGGGGTTATGTACTGTGTTATATACTGGGGTTATGTACTGTTATATACTGGGTATATGTACTGTTTTATATACTGGGGTTATGTACTGTGTTATATACTGGGGTTATGTACTGTTATATACTGGGTTTATGTATGTACTGTGTTATATACTGGGGTTATGTATTGTGTTATATACTGGGTTTATGTATGTACTGTGTTATATACTGGGGTTATGTACTGTGTTATATACTGGGGTTATGTACTGTGTTATATACTGGGGTTATGTACTGTGTTATATACTGGGGTTATGTACTGTGTTATATACTGGGGTTATGTATTGTGTTATATACTGGGGTTATGTACTGTTATATACTGGGTTTATGTATGTACTGTGTTATATAATGGGGTTATGTATTGTGTTATATTGCTGGGTTTATGTATGTACTGTGTTATATACAGGGGTTATGTACTGTTATATACTGGGTTTATGTATGTACTGTGTTATATACTGGGGTTATGTACTGTTATATACTGGGTTTATGTATGTACTGTGTTATATACTGGGGTTATGTACTGTGTTATATACTGGGGTTATGTACTGTGTTATATACTGGGGTTATGTACTGTGTTATATACTGGGGTTATGTACTGTGTTATATACTGGGGTTATGTACTGTGTTATATACTGGGGTTATGTATTGTGTTATATACTGGGGTTATGTACTGTGTTATATACTGGGGTTATGTACTGTTATATACTGGGTTTATGTATGTACTGTGTTATATACTGGGGTTATGTATTGTGTTATATACTGGGTTTATGTATGTACTGTGTTATATACTGGGGTTATGTACTGTGTTATATACTGGGGTTATGTACTGTGTTATATACTGGGGTTATGTACTGAGTTATATACTGGGGTTATGTAATGTGTTATATACTGGGGTTATGTACTGTGTTATATACTGGGGTTATGTACTGTGTTATATACTGGGGTTATGTACTGTGTTATATACTGGGGTTATGTATTGTGTTATATACTGTGTTATATACGGGGGCTATGTACTGTGTTATATACTGTGTGTAGCTGAACAAATAATAATTTCATTTCAACAAGGCTGCAAATTGTTTCCTTGATCCGCATTACCCACACCAACTACGCCCACATAAGGAAAAAGAGGAGCAATGACGAAGCTCATGATGTTGAGCCACCATCCTCCACCTCCTCTAGAGCTGTAGCAAACCGTATGTATTCGTTACTAAGTAACGGGTACGCCATCTAGTACCGAGAAACGAAACGTTACTCACGAATACTTAATACTTTTCGTTACTCGCATGTTTCGTATCATGGTTACATACGCTGTTTCAATCACCCAATGTTACGCTGCGTTGATGCGTGTATTGAAACGTTTCTTACTGATCGTTTTGCGCATGCATGCGTATTTTCCGCGAATTAAAAAAACTAAGCAGTAAGCGGAGAGAATAAGTAGTCAGTAGGTAAGTAGAGGAAAGTGTTATAAATTGCGTTAGCTATTTTTTGCTTTTTAGTATTTTTGGAAGTCGGTTTTTTTTAACGTAGTTTTTTTTTATATTAATTATTTGTGTCAATAAAAAATATTCGATGTTTTAATAGCTATTTTTTAGATAAAATGATAGTCGCTATTTTAGAACATAATCGGTGTGTTTATTAATAATCCAAAGATATTAAAAGCAGGCTACAACTAAAAATAACATATATACCTCATAGATTTTAGTATATTGTGAAACTAGTGTATCATTATACAGTATTACGTGTGAGTATTGATTGAAACACGATATCTAAATCCAAAGCAAAGATAAAAGTGCAGTTATCCATATCATATAGATTTTTCTGTTTTTTGGGCGGGTTTGTCTATAGCAAATTAAATAAGCAGCTGAAATTACATAAGAAAACACACCACGAATGTAAAAAGACAACTTTTAATTGGCTGCTCAAACTCGACTATCATGAGACTGAATGCGTTCTTAAGGTTATACGATGAAATTTTCCACTCACGCACACACATACACACACACACACACACACACACACACAAACACAAACACACACACATACACACACACACAACACACACACGCACACGTAAACACACCCACACATACACATACACACCCACACATACACACCCACTCATACACAGACGCACACACCTTAACACAAACTTTCATATACACGCACACTGATCACCTACTTGAAATAGTCCGCGGTGGAAGAGGCTGGTTATCCATAACACAGGCTCCGGCTTAGCTTGGAGACCAGTCTCTCCTACAAACTTTTTAATTATGTACTTACTACTTATGTCCATTATTTTAAGTCTAATTTGTTTGTAAGGTGAGAAAATAAAAATTTATTATTTATTATTATTAATGACTGTAATCAGTTGTGATGATTCACAGAGGGGTAAAAATACATAAGATAGGTAACCCATGATAATATAAATGTAAGCAAGCTTTGAAAGCACTGTCCAAAAACCTACTTACCTTCGATTTTTATAATTAAAATTGATAAAACAATAAATTACATATATAAATCGATGCATCAAAAGGTTCTTTCGAAACCAACCGAAGATGGAAAGATAGTCAGTAATCTTTTTTATACTCCTAAGAATTATTGAAATAAAGAAGGAAGCTAGTGTACTTACTATAACAATAATAAATTGTTTTAGATGTTATAACTCAATTCAAATTTCATCATGTTGTTTTAAACCAAGTTGGAAGTATTAATTTGTGGTTAAAGTTTGAATTGTTAATAAATTAAGTAGCGAAACATATTCTGTGACCTACTATTAAAAGGTAACCACAAAAACATTTAATAAGCATCCACCACTACTTATTAACACTACTTACTAACACTATGGCAAAAATAAATCGAAAACTGTTTCTTTATCATTTTATTGATCCGTGTAAATTGTAATACATATTAGAATCAGCACCAAATAACTATTCCGATTGAAAATTCTTAAATAGTCTAGGATTCGAAGCGCATGATTACTACTTATTAGCCTGGCAACGAAGCATTTTAAACAAAGGGCCTAGCCAATCTTTTAATTAAGGTTACAGATGAGGACCCGATATGTGGCTATTGTATTTATGTATTCGATAGAAATGTTAACCCTATAGCACTATTAAGCATTATAGGTATGTATTGTATGATTTATACACGTTTATTTTTAGATGAACAAATAAAAGGAATAATTTATTATATGATTTTAGCCACTTAGCATTCAAAATACATACTCTGTTCTATACAACATTTTGACGTCAAACAAATGTGTTAAATTGAACAGACTAAGTATATAATTATGTATTATACATGCAATAGTTTATGCTAAACTATAATAAACATCAAACAAAGCCATGTATTTCTTAGAAACAGGGTTAACATGGTACAATTTCAGGCTGCGGACGGGATGGAGCGCTGCCCGGAGCGAGCCCCCGCTGACGACCACCGAGAGGGAAGCTATTGCCGCCGTCGTCAAGAGGGCAGAGAAAATAGACGAGGTCGAGGCCAAACGAGTCGGCCGACTTGTTGCTCGACTCGAAGGTTTGTTCACTATCCTACTATACCACTCTAATCACACTAAATAATATTATAGAAGCTAAAGTTTGTGAGCGTGTATGTTTGTTACTCATGGACGCAAAAACTACATAACAGATTTGAATGATATTTGGAACACAGATAATTTGTAATCTGGATTAACACATTACTTTTTATCCCGGGAAAATTAAAGATCCGAGGGAGAAACTTACATGATATATTTTTAATACATCCTGGAGATAAAACTAAGATATATGATCCATAAGATATTGCAAATACGTACCTAATCAAAGTTGTTGCGTCAAATATATTTACCCTTTTCAAACTGATAGATCGTAATTCTAATTAAGCAGGTAGGTACAGTCAAATTCCAAATAGGAGCGAAATAAATAAATATTCATCAATGTCAATTAGATTATTTCCATTTAGCCGAATCCATTGTAGCCATTAGAAAATTAAATTAACTATTCATATATTTCACCAAGTATAAGGAGGTAGGCTCTTCGGCTAACACTTAACAATTATTAAGATAAATATAAAATTAATCTAGAGAAACGGTATATATATCTATTTAATGTTACTCAGCTTTATTCAGGAGTGCTGAAGAAATGACGCACGAAGTTTCTGTTCCGTCCGACTCATCCTATTATTCGGATAATATGCTAACGATACTTGTGATTCGCAAAATTTACGTTTATATTCGTGCTTGTAAGATAAATGGGATAACAGCATACAAAATTGTTTGTGTAGGATATTGTTTATGTTACGTAGGCGGCGTAGGTAGGTATTGGTTAATCATTGTTTCATGAAGTTAGTAGTGAATGTAACGAACTAAAAAGGTCTATGCCCTTTCCGTCTCGTTGTCAAGGGGAGACTATTTTTATTGGTGCTGTCCATTTTGGTACAATTAATAGTACTTAGATAATTCGTAGGCTAATTCTAAGGTTCATTTATGTCCATTTTTGTTGAACTCCAAAGATAAGTAGGTAGGTATATACTAAATCATAAATTAGGACTGTTTATTATGTAATATCTCCAACAGGACCGAGCATGAGCGAATGTAAAGTACCTACCTTTAATTGTTTAACTCCGTTTAGACATGTAAGATTCAGATGCGTCTTTCACATGAAAAAATACACATCTATTTTATAATGGCTCTCCGCGGTTTCACCCGCGATCCCAGAGGATCTTAAATTTTCCCGGGATAAAAGTAGCTTATATGTTATTCCGGAACTTTATTAACTCTGTGCCACATTTCATCGCGATCTATTTGCCCTTTCTATCGTGATAGAGTAACAAACATACATAAATTCTTACAAACTTTTGCATTTATAACATTAGTAGCATCCATTACATAGCACCAAGTATTTTACTGATCGCATATTGCACAGGTATGCGCAGATCAGCCCAAGGCCCGGTACCGCGCACCTGCCTTCTTTGCGGTGAGACTTCAAGACTACTGGCTCCATTGAGAACATGCACTATTTGCCGACACACAGCCTGTCCCAAATGCGTCATAGATACTCCACCTCACAGGTAACATGTCTTATTCCATAGAAAGTAGTCTACTTGTAAAAATAGCTTTTCAGGTGTACCGTTTTAGAGTAATTCCTGTGACCACAATCTGAATGTATGGACAGTTGAAGCCGAATATGACAACTATTAAGAAAAATATAACATCATCAGTCTTTATATTCTAATTCTTTATTACTCGTAATTATAAGTTATATACTAACACGGTAGAAAAAATGGTTTGATTATGAGTATTTTTGGGTTCTTTGAAGATTAATTTAATCTCGAAAGATTTTTTAACTTTTTTATATTCCTCCTACTCTTTTTCCTCGTATTCTGTAGTCGTGTAAAATTTTAATAAAAACGTTTCCACCAAAAGTTTTACATTTCCTTATGCTCTGAGCAGCTTTGATACTTTTTTTATGTAACTTTGACCCTTTTTTGCGTGCCGTGGTTTTGTGGCATTTTAATAAGAGAGGATTTTTACTAACTTTATACATCCCACAGATGTATCCTTACGTATACTAATTACGAGTTAGTTGCCTCAAAGGGATAACGAAATCGTGTAGATTTTAAGTCTCACTAACGAGTTTGAGCAATCATCCGCTACCATAATTATATTACCTAACCAGGATTTTAGTGGCCTTCTTATTTGAAATTCAATGGGAGCAGATCTCCCTTGTATTCCAGAGAGCAGTACATGTGCAATCTTTGCGCGGAGACAAGAGAGATGTGGAAGAAATCTGGCGCTTGGTTCTTCAAGTCTCTGCCTAAATACGTACTGCCTGAAAGACGGACTACGGGCAGATATAACGACACCGAGCTAGCCAGATCACTTCAGGTAAGAGTATAAATAAAAGAATTATTTATTTAATTGTTATACGTCGTTTGATTTTTGGCATAGGTTTGAGCAATTTTTGGGATTAATAAAACTAATAAATAACTAATATACCTATCTGCTAAGTTGTTAAAATGTTTGTCACTCGGAACGGAAAAGATTAAGATGAAACTTAGTACCCACAATGACAAAATTTTATCTATGGAATGAACAAGATACCCTTTTTATCCTAGAAAAACTTAAGATCTCTAGAAATGTGTTCAGTCTCAGAGCGGTAGGTAGGCGGCGGTAGGTAGTTAGGATTTATCTTATTTTTCGCAAAAGAAATATGAAAGTAAATAATAGCAAAGCACTTAGCTATCTACGAGAAGAATGTTTCATCTATCGAGATGGCAACGGAACGATCCCGGAATAGAATTTTATCCTCGTTTACTTTAGTAGAGGTATTTAATTTGAAAACTTCTCTCATTTACGAGTTTTTTAGATGATTGAGGGTGAGTCCTTACTAAATTGCTTTTGAAAAATAGATAGTTCTGTGGGAAATTCCTATGACCAATCAAAACTATGATTGAAAGTCAGTTTTATGTATGGAACGAATAACATTACCATAATAATCGGAATGTTTCATATAGTCAGTTTTTAATGAGTTCAGAACGAAATGCGATATCTTATTTTAATAAAATAACTAGTTTCGAAAAATACTGGCTATTTTTCCGTTCTTATATCTATCTAGCTAGATACATGTATCGATATATAAAAAAGGCGACAGTTTACTACACCGAAATTTTATGTAGGTAGTGCAAATAATAATTTATTATTCCACTTTTTTACCTGCGTTCCTTAGGGCTATACTTAATAATTAATATACCTACTTGACTAAAAAGCCTTTGAAATTCAAAAGTTACAAATACTTTTAAGAAAAATTATGAATCTACCGTACAAAGAAATTACTTAGGGACCTTATTATATCGGCAACAAATCTATATTTTCTTTGTAAACTTTTTAAGTATTTATTTTAGGTGTTTGTTGTATGTTCTATACAGCTACTTATATTCTAAATAGGTCTACATACCTATATCCTATTAATATTATAAACGCGAAAGTTTGCGAGATTTTATGGATGTACTTATGTTACTCTTTCACGCCAGAACGATGCAAGGGAACGCTACGAAATTTGGTACAGAGTAAGAATATGTTCTGGAATATCACATAGGTTACTTTTCATCCCGGGAAAATTGAAGATCCCCAGGAACTCGGGTGAAACCGCGGGGAGCCACTAGTTTACAATATACTTCTTTATTTACAATGGATTGTAGGAAGCGGGGAATAGTAGCAACGAGGGGAAGACAGACTCCGAGCCCGGCTCCCCGCTGAGCGTCCACGCACCGACATTCTCGAGACAACCCAGCAACACTGATAGTAGGAAGTCCATTGCTTCACCACATGTAAGTTTTTATCGTTTTTATTTATTGTCATATATAAGATAACATAGTAAAGAAAAAATTTCTATTTCGCATGAATAACTGTGCTATAAGAAAAATACCAATAACAACACATTTAATACGAATGTAAGTCTAGTATATTTATTAACATGAAATGTAACCCATATAAATGTTATTATTTAAAAAAATAATTCTAATATATTCCATACACGTGCCGTCATGTAAGTTAGTAGAAATGTTTAGTTGGATATGAAGTTAATTTTCCTCTAAAAAAAAGGTCAGGGTTTTCTATTTACGGAAAAGCTGGTGCCTCGTTGTAGATTTAATCGTTTTAGGTGGGTTTACTTTGTTTACTAACCGAGGTACTTGACGGACGAATAAAATTGAGATAAGCGTTTCTCGCTAATGCTTTCTTGCAATACATATCAGTCAAATCAATGACTAAAAGTTAACTAAAAGCCATAAAATAAGTGTCTCCACTACAATTCAGACCCCAACTACTTCAATCATTGTCGGATTATCAGCAATTCCAATTTGTAGATTGAGGCTCCGTTGGATTGTTACTTTATAACATTTACCTTTTATATTATGTAGCTACTTATTTAAAAATGTATGGGTAAATACAAGTAGATACCTAATATTTTTGTTTACATTCGGATAAAAGATAAGATCTAAATTCTTTTTTTTTTATATTCCTATTGTCCATCATGCAAAAATCCACGTTTATAGAATTATTGCAATTTTTCTAGTCAAAACCAAAGGTTTTTGATAGATACGCACATGTCCAAGATAGCTTAGAGCACTATTTTTAACTCTGAAGGTAAAAGGATATCCCACAGAGCATATATGCTTGTCGGGCGAGTGGTAATCAACGCTTCTGTTACGTCATATCCGCTAACGAACAGCAGTTAACGATGGATTTGTTTGTATTGATTTAGGTAATGTTTGCGTAACTGGCGGAATAATGCCTTCGGGTCACGGATGAACAAAAACATCGAATGGGCGTTTCACCCAACGACTTAAGATTTTATTAAAGCCTGGTTTTAATTGGTAGCTTTGCCGTACGATAAACAAACGTTGTAGAGGTACCTACCTAAGTACATTAATTTTCAAAGATATAAAATTAATAATAAATGGCTTCAAAAACGAGGAGGTTCTATGTTACGATGTATATTTTTGAAGCACATTTGCATTATACCTACTAAAGGTAAATATGGGCTTTCTTCTCATGCTATGGGCGGACACTATAGGGAACTTTGTTGTAGGAATGTTTCCGAAATGTTAGTGTTAAGAAATGGTGCTAAAATTATATGTATCGGTGGATCTATATCTATAAAACTGTAACCACATTTCTCAAGTAAGTAACAGGAAAAAGATGTTCCTTTCACCTTATTTTAGAAATAATTTCTTGACTCAACAGTTAAGGAAAACTCGGTCAAATTATTGCGTTTTTAGGGATATCATTAAATAAAAAATACATCATACTTTTTATACAGGTTCTTTTAATTATAAACACGTGTATCTAACCTGGTACTCATTACTTACCACATTAAGTGATGACGTGGCTATTGGGTAGAAACTAAGCATATAATGGAAATGGCGTAAACATTTTCATCTTGAAGGTGAAAGCCAGCGCGAGAATTGTGCAAACATACAACCCTACCACTTCTACGAATCCCTCGCGATGTTTTCTTTTATTCACTGAAAGCTCAAACTAATCGTAAGATTAACACCAGTGACCTTCACCTTGTCTTTCAATGGCAAAACCCTTTTCTTTTGACATTAAATACTTATTTTTATTAGGTCTTTAATAATTCTGGTCTACCCTTTGGGTAGTCTATTTAAAATTTGAATTAGGCACGTAATTTATTTGTAAACAGAATCTTTCCTTAAACACTCAGTTTAAATAACTGTTGGTAGCAACAAAGCTAGAGTGTCAGCAGTAATTTGATCAAATAATTAAGCCTCCATTTAAATACTCGCCATTAAAATTTTCCGAGAAAAGTGTAGGTAATTTACACGAAAAGCCTACAGCTCTGGAATCCCGCCGGATGCGAAGCCTTGTCCTCTAAGCTCCATCGTTGCTTATTTATAAATAGCTTGTTATAGTAATAATATAAGCTTGTAACTCATAAGTTACTGTCAGTATAATCAGGACGTCCTTACCTAGAAGGTTAGGTGGAATGAATATAATTTGATTATCTACTTCTTTGAAGAAAGTTGTTGAATTATCAGTTTGCTTGTTAGCTAACATAGGTTTATATTTAAGGAGAGAATATTAAAAAAAAAATCTTTGCACTTTTCGTAATAGGCAATATATTTCGTCTTTCTAAATTGTACTTATGTAGTAGGTATAATTCTTATATACTCTTAGTTAAGTTAATGCAATCAATCAATGATAATCTGGGATATTTCGATTAAACGTTATAAATAACAGATATTGATTAAGACTCTCCAATCAAATAGAAAAAGAATTGTGAAAATACAACAGCTGACGAAAACCATATATCAAATAAGTACAGCTATAAAGTTCAATAAAGAGATAAGTTCACGCATGAAGAAATACAAACGGAATGTAGACGGGCCGGACATCTATCATATTATTCGTATATATCGCTGAGTCATTATTAGGTATATAGGACCTTACGTAGCCGTAGGTCAAATCTTTAGGGTCGAATATAAATAATAATGTAGTTACTAGTTGTAGAGCTCTTAGTGGGAAGTTCGTTTAGTGAAGTTTCATTTACTTAATATTATTTCTGTAATTAAACATAACCAGTAGGATAATAGGTATTATGTAGCAAATTATTCAATTCCCAGTGACCCCCAAATGAAGCGGTCCCATGCTACAGAACAGTGTCGCGTCATTACGTCACTCGTGGGTCACGTTATCTATTAACTGACGGATGGAAACAGGGTGGCAAATGGAGAGGGATGCTCATTGTGAGATGTACTACCTACCTACCTACATTTTTTATTGATTCAGGGTTAATTGAGGCCGACTCAATTTATCTGAGCGATGTGACAGTAAATTGTCCGGGTTATTGGTTGGATTTTGTACCTCTATTGAAAACATAATCCTAAAATTTTTCATGTTCATTTATTTATTAATATGAAACGTGTTTGTTTTCTAGGTATTATAGAGTAGTATTCTAGGTATATATTAGATTCACATACAGACGATATGGTCTGGTAAGACAACGTTTTTTTGTGTCCACAGAATCTATCGATCATTTTAACCACATCCGCTATCTATAACAGAAAACTTGAGAAATCCCTATCTTTGAGAATACTGGTGATATTAATCTGTTTTTAATTACCCCAGGATACCCATTATGAATGGAGTGAAACAGATATCCTGTCACACGGCTTCAGCGGCCTTAGCCTTCATAGAACGGACAGTCTCAACCAACGTCCACTCGCAGGCTTAAAACGAACCGGGAGTAAAGGAAGCGCTTACAGCCTCAGAAGTATCCGAAAAGAAATACCCAAACCCATTACTCAAATAGAAAGAGCACCGACGATACCAGACGCTGGTTTTGGGACCCTCGAAATAAAACTAGCTTACGATAATGCAACATCATCTTTAGGCGTCACTGTATTACGAGCCAGAGGTCTGATTGGAATGGATATGACAGGACTGTCTGACCCATTTTGCAGACTAGAAATATTGCCAAAAGGTACGCGTAACAATATTATGAGAAACTTCAAGTGTCGTTAAACAATGTCTATTGACCGCAAGTAGTTGATCCAAACTTTCTTTCGTAGAATTGCCACTCCCGCAAAGAAACTTTGCCAACTTCTGAAGTCGTTCTTTAGAAAATGATACAAATAAGTAAAAACCAAGTTTCAATAAGTGAGCATTTCTCGGTTAGTTTGGTTCAAATACTTTTCTTGATAAGCTCAGCTTTCTATATATTCAGAAAATACTTCGATAGGTTGTTGCCTGTAAAATTTTATGTTTTATATTTATTACAGAAGGTACATATTCTAATAGGCTAAGAACCAAGACAGTACATAAGACGAAGAATCCAGAATTCAATGAGACTTTACATTTCTTCGGGATAACAGAATCTGATCTTGCTGCAAAATCTCTGGAAATAGTTCTATTTGATGATGACAGGTATGATATCATTCATATTGCTCTAATAACGTAGATACCTTTTTCACGAAACATATCTTGGTTCTTTTATTTTTGATTATGTTTTAATAAATAAATAATGTTTTCATCAGATACGGTTGCGATGAGATGGGTTCCGCTACAGTCGCACTAAGGGAATGTTCCAAGTCTCCGTCACAACTTCGACTGGCCCTCTCAGGATCATCAGGCAACGAACCAACAGGACCAAGAATTCTATTGGCTTTATGCTATAGCACCAAGAGAAGGGCTCTAGTGGTCACTATCTGTAGAGGAGCCGACTTACCGTCCCAGGATAGCAATGGATACTCAGATCCTTTCGTTAAACTGTAAGTTATTATTTACTAATGGCTCCCCGCGGTTTCACCCGCGTACCCGGAAGATATTCCATTTTCCCGGGATAAAAAGTAGCTTATGTATTTTCTAAGGCTCTAGGCTATCCGCGTACCAAATTTAATTATAATTGGTTCAGTAGTATTAGCGTGAAAGCGAGTCAGACAGACAGTTACTTTCTCATTTACTTATAATATAAGTTAGGATATAATAATGTAGGTAAATGATATGTGTCGGTTTGACCAATTTCCATCGTTGGAAAGCTAAAGTAGGTTCACTTTTGTCATGTACTGGATAAATAGAAGGTAGGAATATAGGTATATCAAAATATGGCCCGTTATGCTATCTTGCATTTATTTTAAAACACTGATAACAAAGTTATACTTATAGTAAATGTCAGGGATTTTAAATGGCAGCATGCAGACACATGCGGGTTGGAGATATTTTACGCAAATATTTCTTATTTTTGTTTATACTTGCAAGTTTTCGTATAAACTGTTTATTTTATTATAAAATATGCATAACAAAATTAAATTGACGGTTTATGATTGAGGTACTAAAGATAGACAAGAAAGTACCTAGTAAGTGTAATTACTAGTACGTCCATATTTACGTAGTTAAAAATTAACTTAGTCTCTTTTCAAGTGCACATCGATAAAAAGTTTAAACTTAAGCAACTTCATTCAGTTTCTCAAAGTTGACGAATCTATGTAGGTATTTCACATAAAAAGTCGACCAACAAAATTTGATCAATACCTATTTCATTATAATAATACACATCTTTACCTTCACAGTCATTTAGATCCGGATCCGTACCACAAAAAACATAAGACATCGATAAAATGGCGTAATCTCAACCCTGTTTGGAACGAAGAATTCTTGTTCGAAACTCGTCCTACCGAACTTTCCCGCCAAAATTTGACATTGACAGTTTGGGATAAGGATTACGGCAAACCTAACGACTTTCTAGGAAGTCTCGTGCTGGGTGCAAGTAGTAAGGGACGGAGGCTGAAACATTGGATGGACTGCATCAAGTTTCCGGATCATCGTCACGAGCAATGGCATTCGTTAACTGATACTCAACATTTGTAACAATATATTCTCATTTAAAAAATTTACTAAATAAATAACGCAGTTTGTCATATTTTGTTGTTGTTGTAGTTAAAAATATAATCAGATACTGTATACTGTTATCATCATGTTCCAGTAGTTAGATACAAATTTAGGATTGAACTAGTATGCCTTAAGAATATTCTTAGGTACCTAGTCATGTTTTACCAACTGTTAACCAATAAAAAATATACGTTAAATCTTTGTTACAAATGGTTAAGTATAAACAGAATAAAAATATTAATGTTAAATACCATATTAAATTAATAAGTAAGTAACGCTATGGAAAAACGCTACTCTACGCTAATCTAAGACAACTACTAACGGTCACCTCGAAACTTACATACATAATTATTTTTATATGAACTTATCAATCGATTTCATTTTATGTAATTTTTTTTAATCAAGATCCGAACTTTCTATGGTCATTATTGAAATGTATGCTAAAGAATATTATACTTTACATATAAGATAGCGAAATCAAAGTTATAATCATTGTTAACATATTTGTGGTGTATTTTTGTACTTAAAAGAACTATTTTAATGTTTCAACTTTCAAATGTGCCAAATGTTTAAAGGTTAACTATAAACCGTTTAAATAAAATAGTCAGTAAGTGGATGACTGCCTTTATATTGTATACTTATTAATCATATTTATTTAAATATAATAAAGATTTCATTTTCCAATATCTCAGTTTTTTATTTAATACTAGTTGACCCGGCAAACTTCGTTCTGCCTCAGAATCAATTAATAATAAAGCTGAATGCTTTAAACCTTCCCTGTACTTACATAAATAATTCAAGACCAAAAATAGCCAAATCGGTCCATCCGTTCTCGAGTTTTTGTGAGACTAACGAACAGCAATTCATTTTTATATATATAGATAATTTAAGTTATTTACGTGGTAAAAAATGAACAAACGAAAATGCCATGTCTTAAAAATATATATCCTTGTCCATCCATTGACATTTAGCGAGTTTCGCGCCAAACTCAAATTATTTCCCTTTTTTTTACCATATCACACGATAATTACTTACAAACAAGTCTTAGTTGTTCATTGGTATAATGGTATATTTTTTGCATATAAATACATTTATTGATAAGCCCCAGCTGAGATTCTAAGTTTTTAACATAATAACATAGTTAAAAAAAAAAAAATTCAGTACTGCAGTTAAACAGTAACGCAAAAAGTCAAAAACCCATAATAATTTAAATTTTGTCAGATTCATGATCGATATCATTTTAATTATAATTATCAAATAAAAATATTGTATGATATGTGACAAGCCTAATGGAACTGAAACACAGATTAAACAGACTTTTGTCAGAGACAAGTCGGACAAGTGCAGAAACGAAACGTTTTAAAAAAAAGATGTTTTGTGAACTTTTTTGACATGTCGAGAACCGTGTGAAAATAATTTTATGGACAAAGAATCGTTAATAAAACGACTTGACTGATTCAATTGAAGAGAGTAATGTGATAATTTTATAATTAAACAATATGGCATTCCTGTGTCCGGTCAGAATAAGAAGGGGAAAGAAAAAGAAATGTGAGTAAAGCTTTTGATGAGAACTTTTCATGTCAATGACCTCTAACTTTCTACATAATCATAAATATATAAAACTAGTAATTTCATCTTGTTTTACTTGACAAACAACCTGTACGGTCAAACACTTCTGACCGTGAGAACTTATCGTTATTTATTTACATATGGTTTTATCACATATTAATTCGGTAACATACGAAATACTAGAGCTTTACTACTTATTATTATTACTACTTAGTATGAAGTTATTATCATTGTATATTTTAGTCTATTACCTATTATTAATTACAAAATAAACTTTCTTATAACAAGTAAATTATTTTTGATAGAGACTGATATTGATGGATATTATAAACATATTTTCTGAATACAAAATTAACTTACAGCAAGCAGTGGGGACTCAGACAAAGATTTATCTCGCCCTGGGTCAGGATTAAGTCCTGGCATGGGCCGCATCACTGGTTCGGCAAGTATAGAGACACTTGTACGAGTGGGCATTGAAAAGGAACATGGCCTCAGCCCCGATTCTAAGATGATGGTGCTCCATGACTTTGCACCATGTGTGGATGATGAGTTAGAGGTAGATATTTTAAGTATAAATGTCGACAATACCAAGCCTAGCTTAAAGAACTTAACCCCTAATTTATTTATTTATATATAAGGTAAAACGAAACTGGTTACAGTTAATTAGCAAAGCTTAAGACTAGTACATACATTTATATTTTAAACAAAACTATAACCCTAAACATGTTCACACAGCACGCACAAACTATACAACATGTATTATTACTTAAAAATTAAGCTAACAGAAATAACAATTAAAAAAAAAACAATAAGTTCAAACACAATCCAAAACAGAAAAGGATAAAAAAACTGCTTGGGCTATCATCTAATTGGATGGAATATTTCATTTGTAATTATGTTGTACTTATTTTGGAAATGTGCTAATATTTTTCAGGTAAAGCGTGGTCAAATAGTAAATGTATTATACAGAGAGAATGACTGGGTGTATGTCATAGTTGCCGAGACACGCAGGGAAGGGTTCATACCACATTCGTACTGTGCACCGTGTGAACACCATGACTTGAAGAAAAAACTACCAAGGAGTAGATCACCTGCCGATTTAGCACATAGGGATGTCTCACAGTAAGTACCATCGCTTTGTCATACCCTAAACAAGTCACAAATTAAACAATGTTTTAGTTTCTACTTATAAATGAATAACGTCAGTAATATCTTGCTATTTATATGTTACTGTAAGAACCTAAATATTGGTAAATCTTTGGTTTCTGTAATTCCATAAATAATTATAACTCTACATCCTTATGACTACATTAATATAACTTTCTACAGATTATCAGTGTCAGATGGTGCCACAAATGATGGTCACTCAGAGATGGGAAGTGAAGGCGAGGCATGCCCCTTCAGCAAAGACCCATCAGGGCGCTATGTGGTGCTCTATACATTTACGGCAAGAGATGAAAATGATGTGGATGTGGAAAGAGGAGAATTTGTCACAGGTATGTTTTCAAAGAACAATTAATTTTATCAATATCAGTTAAATGAATAAATATTATGTTTTATATGACTAAACAACTTATGAGTATAGAACTTCTACAGTTACTTATTTGCCTACATTAAAATCATATCAAAATAAAAGTTATTTAAGATAGCATGGTGAATGGATAACCTACACTGTCATTTGAGGTTTCAATTTCTGCTTATTAACGAAAATTTGTCTCAAATACCATCTCTATGAGTGTGTGTGTAAAGTACACACACTCACAGGTACATACAAATTATGTTTTAGAGTAACCAGTATTTTTTATGTTCAGTTTACCACACTACTTTGCTTTGTTTTGAATAAAATATTGTGTTGTCTCAATTTCTAGTGTTGAATAGAGAAGATCCAGACTGGTACTGGATAGTGAGGAGTGATGGCCAAGAAGGATTCATACCTTCTGGCTTTGTATATCCTGCTGTTGTACAAGGTATTGTATTATATCAGTTTACATTAGCTAATACTAATGAACTATGTATGTAAATAAACTATGTAATGATAGCCAGTAATTAATGAACTCAAAAGTACTGTGCCAATTTCATAAATTCTTTCACCATTGGAAAGCGTCATTGTTGGCTATATACATTTTTGGTCCCCGTATTCCCACGGGAACGGGAACTACGCGGGTGGAGCTTGTAATTTGTATTACAACAATAATTTCAGATTAAAAGAGAAAATACTTTAACTTACCTGTTTATTTCAGCAACGCAACAAGATAACACACAGCCGCCGATACTGTCGCCTCAGCCGGCGAATCTCAACAACACAATGTTGTCCAACAGTAATAGTATGACAAACACTGCGCAACAGGATGGCGACGGACGGTACCACGGGACGGAACTAGTTATGTTGTATGATTACAAGGTAATTCAATTATATTACATTTATTTTAGTACTAGCCAACTTGGGCAACTTCGTGCTATCGCAGACTTTTCTGTAGACCAATATAAGATACATAATTTTGTTATATCTTAAAGGGTTTAGGCAGCGTTTTCGTTGAAAGCTCAGAGACGGCTCATTTAATTTCTTTTTTTTTTCCTGCACCTCCAACAAATGTTATAATATATTTAAGCATTAAATTTTTTTTTATTGCGAACAGACAGACGCGGCGGACTTAGTTTTGAGGATGTGATATAAAGCTCACGGGTTTATTCGCGTAAATAACTTGCGTATTAAATGCAGTCTTAATTGATCTCTTCATTTCAGAGTTTATTTTCATTAGTTATCTCTAAAATGTAAATATCTACATACTACTGTCATTCATAACAATAAAATATATGTTTTATGTAGTTATTTACAACCAAACCAAACTAAAAAAAAAAATATTCTAAACTTTCAGGCTCAAGCACCCGACGACTTATCAGTGAAACGCGGTGAATGGGTATATGCAGATTTGACACAGCAGACAGTGGAGGGTTGGCTGTGGGCTCACGCGCCGAAGTCGCGACGATCCGGCTTCATACCGACCGCGTATGCACGCGCGCCACATACAACTTCACTTTGACATAGGTAACCTTGAAGCAAATATATTGCTGATTTTTTACTGTTAACACGTTCACTGCCATCAACTCGCCATATGAGCAGGGGCGGACTGTTAGTTAGTGGGGCCCTGGGCTATAAATACCCCCTAATTAATCTTATGGTTGATATTTTGTCAAGGAATAAGAAAATTTATATTTTGAGTTCAATAGGGGCTGAGGGCCCTTTATATCCAGGGGCCCTGGGCTGCAGCCCAAGAAGCCCCTATGTCGATCCGCCCATGCATACGTAAATTTTTGTCCAGTGCCGCCGACTCGCGTGGGGAGTTCAGTGTATTTCGTTAACATATCCAAAACGCATGAGTATTGAATGCTCAAAATTACAGTATAGACTAAATATGCGCTAAATAAGAAAACATAAGTTGACAGTATATAATGACAGTGAACTCGCTTAGTGAGTCCGTTTAATTAATTTCTTAAAATGAAGGCTGCCACCGAGAAGACATAATGAAAATAGTAGTGGCATTGAATGTGTTAAAATAAATAAATTCTAGTTTAAAATAACAGAAAACTCCGTACTAAATTGAAATTGTTTACTCCTACAGAATAATACTATGGAGTAACGTCACATACTGTGAATGTGGTTTTGTATGTAAACAACTCCAAACAATATAATTGAATAGAAGTATATTACTTAGCCTTTGTCTTAGCCTTATAAAGCCATATAATATTTCGTTTTTATGTAAATTGTAGTAGTAAGTGCCTGTCTTAAGTGTCTTCCATAAAATTTATACATTAATTAATCTGAAATTCCATTATTGTTTGTATAATCGTAGAAAAAAAATTATGTATAATATTATTCCGTCCAAATTTGACTGACATTTGATATTACGCTTTATATTTGTAACTTTGTTTTTAAACTTAGTTGTTTTAAGGATTTGTATGAAATATCTTAATAATAAATGTTTTTAAATAACTAAGACTTTTACTTTTGTACCTTAAAACAATTTGCTTATTTCAGGTGGCAGTATAGAATGTAGAGTTAATTAAAATAACTTATTATCCTCTACATATTATATTTCATAAAATAATTCTAATCGAGGGACAAAACTAAATCTTTCTTCTTCTTCTTGGCCTTTTGTTTGATTTCATCCCTTATTTTCCACTCTTCCAAATTCTTCTCAACTTTCTTAATATCTTGCTCAGTGACAGTTACTTGTAATTCTAGTTCTATTTGTTCACTTCGTATGAATTTTAGTGCTTCAAGTTTTTGCTCCAAGAAAGGACCTTGTTGGCTCTCTAACAAATTTCTGTAGTCTGCCAATTTATGGTTACGGATATCATCACAGTGCATTTCTGTGAGTTTTCGTAATGATTCTTTGCGAGATAATTTGTGGAAAGACCTGAAACATAAAAAATAATTCTAGAACATTTTTTACATGGTTAATCTGACTCTTGATTAAGCAGTCAGAATCCCTTACAACAGAGCCAACTGGCCAACATAAAAACATTGACAAGAATTATGTTTATACTATTACTGCATATATATATGGCTGTGAATGAAAAAAATTAAGCTGCAAAGACTAAATTTTAACTTACTCAGGATGACCTTTGTATTCAATATTCAGTTTTTCCAACAACCATTCAAATTTCTTGTAGTCATATTGCCGGAGATACTTCAGTAGCTTCTTTCTTTTGTCAATGAGCTCTTGAACAAGTTGCTGTAAGAACAAAATTACACAAAGTTAAACAATGGTATGAAGGAGATTAAAATATCAGCAGAATTACTTGGCATTCTATGCTCAGTTTAGCACAAATGTAATTTATTACCTTCATTTTTATATTTCTTGGAAACTTGTCCATTGTGCTTTGAAGACAGCGGATATGCCCTGTGATCCTAGCAACTAGAAAAATAATAGATTTTTATTTATCATGTTTATTATATATTTTAGGTTAAGTAAGTAATGTATTATACTGAAAAATACTTCTAGTTTCAGCGGTATTATCATCATATTGATGTCTTCTTACTCTCTCAATTAGTTGCTTCTTGACCAAAAGGTTATGTTCCTTCAGTCCAAGGAATGCTACAGAGAAAATCTTTTTAACTGATTCAGGTGCACTGCAACAAAATAGAACGTTAGTATATAATAACGCACCATATAATAAAAATTATACTCTATCTCGATTATATTACTAGTTACTCAATTTGTTTTCTTCCTTTCTTTCATTCTTATATGGCTGATATACTATGTTCAAATTATGCTGACATTCAAGACACTGGTTATGAGGTGGATTTCCATTAAATAAAATCTTTTGTGTATTTGAACATTTAGGTGTTGTGTAATTAATAAATAATAATGCTTCTGAACTACAATTCTGTCCCACCTCCAAAAATGTTAGGCACCTTGTTGGTAAGATATAAACAATACTCACTCTTTCATCTCTTCACTAAGTGCATAGTCGTGACCTAAATCACTTTCTGAAACAGTAGGCAGACCCTCCAAGTCACCGGATCTTTCAGCTTTATATGAGGGTACATATTCTGGTCTCACCCATTTAACATTAACTTGATGTTTCAACCCTCGCGACTGGATTATACAGGACGTAAAACGCCGCAACATGGCGACTTAATTTTAAAATTAATTAAGTAAACCTGTACAGGCTGAGTAAGGAGTACCTTACCCTAAATAAATACCTTTTCTAACCTAACCTCAAACAAACAAAGTATTATGAATGAAAATACTAATGTCAAATCAACGTCAATGTCACTTGACGACAGCGATTGTGATACCATTTCAATGTACAATGTATCCGATTAAAAAAATCGATTAAACACGAACGATAAATATTATTCTTAGTAGAAACATGTTTAATAGTATTATGGGCTTCTCGTAGTTAAATCCAATTATGAGACAGAAATAACATTCCCAATTTTTTTTTATTCAGACTGTTACTTATTGTATTACAGTTTTGCTATACCTTTGTTAGGTTTTCCAATATGACCAATATCTACAAAACACAACCTTTCTATCCCGGGAATATTTAAAGTTCGGAAAGGGGGCGGAAGCTACTTGATTAATAAATTTCATAAAACATGTACAATGCACTATGGGTATAAAATCTAATAGGCAATGTCTAGTGAACTGAATCACAGGACCTACTTTACTTAACTACCAATCCTTCCATCAGACTTTTATGTGGGATTTAATTAAATAAAACAATATTTCGAGAACATTCATTTATTGCTCTCCGAGTATGAAACCTCAAACTTACAAAAAAAATATAAGCAAATTTGTACTTAATGTACCACTCCACATGACTGTACAAACTACTCCATTTAAACACTATAATTAAACCTTGCATAATAATACATAATTAACATAGGATACAAAAATTTGGAAATAAAATATGATATAACAAAATAATAATTATAAAATAAAACAATTCTGGTGTATACCTACATTTATTACAATAACTTAAAACAAATCACATTAAATAATTGCTGAATATGTAAGTATGTAGCTGAAAGGTGGTACATGGTAAGGTAACCTGCAGAGCCTCTATAATATTTAATCTGAGTATAGTACTTCATGATGGATATTTTATTTATTTAGTTGAGTATGGTATAAATAAAAAAAGCTAAAAATCTCAACCATCAGAAAAAAGTGACTGAAATGGGTGCGAATTTTGTCATTTGCATGTTAAGTATGTGGAATGTCATAGCAAATAAGACCATTTGAAAATTACATAAGTATAAATAGATAATTATATTTACAGCCATCGATAAATAAATATATGAGTGTACACAGGTAAGGAATTACGGAGAAAGTAGATAGAATAAAGGAAGTTGGTATTGGTATTCTAAATCACAATGACTACAATATTATATTATTTAAAATTTCACACATAACGGTGATTTGATTATAATAATAAATAAATTATATCAAACTTTAAAATCACAAGGGTATTAAATTTCTGGTATCTAATTTAAATATTTGTTAATCATATATTAAGGAAAAATCTGTTAACTAATACTACAGTCCAATTACTAGTAAGAGAAAAAATAGATATCGCGAGACTTACTCATAACGCCACAAAATTGCAATAAATTCATCATTTTTCTTTTTAATTATGTATAGAAGTTATATTTAAATAACGACGCAATTCAAATAAATACCAGTATTATAATAATATACCTACTATTTTACTCACACAATTAAAACCCGGTTGTATTATAACAAATTATGTCTACATTAGAAGGAATGTGATTCACTGAAAATTGAAATGAAACATTCCTGTACACACTTACCTAATACTGGACATTATTTTGCTACTTATTTTAATATTCACTTCGCCTATTCGTGCTACATACGATATACAAAAATGTCTTTCATTCAAAAATCCTTAATAATAACGACTTTATTAACGCGACACCGCGGGAGTGGAACACGGGGGATACTCATATATAAACTGGACGACGACGGTGTCAAGTTAACGTGGTCGACTTACCTATACAATACACTGTATAACACATCACCTGAATAAAACATAAATAAACATATTAATTTTCAATGGACTAGGTCAGATTGAATTATCATTTTATATGTGGGTGATGTAAAAATAAACCACAAAATAGGAACAGCACCAAAGAAATAAACATTTTTGGAGATAATCACAATGTAATTTGGTTACAATGATGAATCAAATGATACTTTGTTTATAGATGAAACGTCTCTCAAACACTAGTTTGTGACTTCCTATTGCCTACAAACTTCAAATGCAGCATGAGTATGTATTTGTAACCCTGAGATTGTAGACTATGGGACTATATTATAAACTATTAAGAAAATAAATATTTGATAATTAGACTTTGTTTTTCGGATTTTGGCTTGACTTGACAATTATTATATCTATGACTTAATAGGGCTGTGGAATAGAGTTTAATTTCTTTAATTTGAAATGATGCATCATTTATTTATTAATCATGCACTTCTTTACGAAAAATTAAATGACATGAAAATTAACCTTATTGGTATAGTTATTAATTTCAATAAGGATTGTCAGTTTTATTGAAGTAAAATACACGAGTGACTGGTAAAATAAAGAAATGAAACACTATTCCTTCAGTTATTGAAATCTAAACGCGTTTTGGGTTAGTCGAGCCCTCTCATATAACATTTTTCAATGTATATTATACCAAATTGATCAGCGACATTTAGGTTTGAGCACCTTATTCTACCCTTAACTACACACCTGTTATATTTATTTAGAACACACTTTATACCCACGACTTTATTACAGGATTTGGCGCAAATCCAGGTGAAAAAACAGGGTGATTTAATGTGACCCATAAAGTTTTATATATCAACCTTAAAATTACCCCAAATAAAACTTAAGCCACGCCTCGGGTCGGGTCATATTTCCACTCGAATGAACATTAAACATCTACTCTATCTATAACAATATACTAATATTTATTTACATTATTGGTATAAAATGTAAAGGCAAGACAACATTTGGTCGGGCGATAGCTGTTTCACAATAATATGACTCGATTCAAATCGTATTCTATATAAGACGAGACCCTAGACTGCAGTGACAGAGTGCACCATACATTCTGATTTATCTATTTCATCATTCATTTATGAGATTCATCACCAGAACCTATTGAACTTCATGCATATTGTTACGGTGTACAGTAAACGTTTGCTTTCAACATGTCAATGGAAAATTGTTTTAAATAAAAACAGACTTTATTCCTCTAGCAGGGCCCCCCCCTGCTTCAGCTAATTTACGAGCAACAGATGATCGATGACTGCGGTTCTTGATAGTGTATATATGTATTGTTTGTTGGAAGTGTGTGTTAAGGTGTGTGTTCTGACGTCGTCGGCGAGTTCCGTCCGTCTTCCGTCGTCGCCGCGCTGAAAGTTTATTCATAGGTATATATTCAACCAATCAATTTTGGCCTTTAAATATGCCTCCTTAGAGTTCATATTTTATTTCAATTTACGTCAATATTAACAACTACTCTCGAGCCGCCAGTCGTGGGTTCAAATCCCACCCAGGACAAACATTTATAAGCATGTCTGTTTGTTCTGTGGCTGGATGTAATTATCTATATTAGTATTTATTTAAAAGTAGTATATCAGCTCTCTGGCTATCATATCACAAGCTTGGCTTAGTTTGGAATCAGATTGGCGGCCGTGTGTGAAACATGCCCAAGGATATTTATTATTATTTATTTATCATCTGTTTAACTAGGAGCGAGTATATGATGACTATCTCTTCACAAAACAATACACTTTTAACGGGTAGTGTCATTATTCGATTAACTTAGTATATCAGCTATCTGGTTACCATATTACAAGCTCTGCTAAGTTTGGAATCAGATTGGCAGTGTTTGAAAAAATTCCCAGGATATTTAATATTTATTATTCCGTGATGGATTGCACGTCAGGCCAGTCCTTTATTGCCCAGTTGTGTTGGGATATATACACCTAGCGGTATCCTGTATCTGCCTGTTATATGTCATACCTACTATCTGCCTGTTATTGAGAAAAACAGGCAAAGACACCATTATTATCACTTAATTTATTCTTCAAATAAAGTACAGTAGTTCAACTTACCGAGTCCACCGACCTTGTCGCCCGGCGTGATCGAGCCCTAATCCCTCTTCTTGCCCTTCTTCTTACCGGCTCGCTTACTGTAGTTCTGCGCGAGCGCATTCACTATCGACACCACAAAGTACACGACCATCGCGAGAACGAACTTCTCTAGAAGATTCGATAGCACCGACCCTTGGTTTTCCACCAGAGTCGATGAATCGTGTTTGTGTAAACGTGCTTTTTGATTCCTCAAAAATTCCAGTAGAGGCGCCTCTAGTTTTGGTCCGATGTACGGTATCCTCTCCACCCAGGATAGTACTTGGCTGTAAATGGGTTTCAAGAATAAGGTTATAGTTATTTGTTATACAAGAGTGCAAAGTTGCTTTTTAACCGCGTGTTCAATTTTGATGACCGAGCAAGCGAAGGATTCTAAAAATTAGAATCCTGAGCGTTAGCGAGGGAATCAAAAGAGCACGAGGTGAAAAATCTTTGTGCAACACGTAACTTTTCATTCCACCTCAGCGAGGAAATGACTAAATGCAAAAAAAAAAAAAGTTGTATGATATATTCGGCACCATAGAGGTAGCAGTAAATAGGTTTAATGTTTTTTTTTAATTCACAAACTTAGTGCACATGATGTTCCAAATTCAATTTACTTTATCCTCTAGAGAATAAAAACGGCTTTTCCACTCAGATATTGAAGATTAAAAATACTCTTTCCGAGATGGTGGGATGAAAAATTATTTTTTATACCACAAAGGTGGTAAGCAGGCATACAGTCCCACCTGATGGGAAGCGAATATATCAAAGATAATATAGTATAAAAAATTATGTATCACATATTTGTTACTGAACTCAAACGAAACGGATTGACTGACGGATTAATGATTTTTTTGTGTATAAGGTAGCCCTTATTTTTCATCATATATGGCAGATTAAGTAGTTCGTCTTTGAAGCAAATTTTAAGACAACTGCAGAGTAATAAAAATAAATGTATATAAAAAGAGGTCAGCCTTCATAATGTTCATAGTGTATAGCACAGAATATACATGCATGTTACATCTATTTGTTAGCTGAATTTAGATCGTTATTCGCAAATTTCACGCAACACTGCATTGTATTTTTTAATTACTTAGCGTTTGTGCCTTTGTTTAGTGTAATATTGCATGTATATAAATGAAAGAAATATTAACATTTATTTTATAGGTATCCTACAAATACTGAGAATTTTTAAGTATGGATGTATGTTACTCTTTTTATGCCAAAAATACTGAAGAGATGTGGATGAAATTTGGAACATGGATCGTTTATTAACACATGGGCAACTTTTTGAAAAATTACTACTTTTAATACTCTTGGAAAATTGAAGATCCCCCGGGAACACAGGAGAAACCCCCTTAGAATCATTCCATATTTGCTATCGATTATTATGCTATGACTCATGATATAAATATGAAACTGCAGTCGAAGCTCTATATATAAAAACTAAAATAACTTACCCAACCAATGTCTCATTGAACGCTATAATAACAAACATCTTTTGTATGTGCATTTTGATAACAGCTTTGCCGATGACAGTGGCTCCAAAGAATGTCCAGAAAGGTACCAGGAAATGGCCACAAGTTAATCCGGCCAAATCGAAGAGGGGGTTGGGGATGGATGCACACGCCAATATCCCGGCGAAGCCGACACGTTGCACTAACTTTTGCACCATTACTTTTGCTCTGTAAGTAAAGAGAAATATAAAACCATTAGTGATGTTACAAAACCATAGTTTGTCCTGTGTCTGGATGTAAATATCTATATAAGTATGTATTTAAACTTAGTATATGTAGTATATCAGCTATCTGGTTACCATATCACAAGCTCTGCTTAGTTTGGAATTAGATTGGCCGTGTGTGAAAAATGACCCAGGATATTTATTTATTTTAGTGATTTTTTTTCTAACTTTCGTTAGTCAAATTCATTATTTTTACATGTATATAACGGGACGAAACGCGTGAAGATCATATCCAACTTCGAAACCTCGAGTTTAATCAAAATCCTAACTTATATTATAAATGCGAAAGTAACTTTGTCTGTTTCTGTCATTAGTGATTTTATTCACATTTACTATCAAAGATTAAACTTTGTCAGTCTGTATGAGAATTATCTAGAGTTAAAAGATACATTAGGTCCTCAATTACCTCAAATTTATTTCTTTGTGACTATTTCGTACAACGTGTGATATATAGCGAGCGGTAACTGCACAAGCCCTAATTGGTATAAGATCAGATTAACTTCTTGAAAAAATTACACGGAACATTAATTTGTGTTATGGACAATAGAATATACCTTCCAGTCCTAGAATCATCAGGTGTAGATAATTCAGCGACTTCTCCACCAGATAACCTGGCTGCTCGAGCCATGAAGTAAGGAGGCAGTTCCCCTAGCGCAGTCCCTATACCCCACATCATAGACTCCACTCGGACCTTAGCCATTATGTTCCATATGGTGACCGGGTAGGCTGGGTCGATTTGTGTCGGACATATTATACTGGAAGAAGAAATGTTATTAAAATATCTGTGAAAGTAGATAGGTAGGTATACTATTTATGATAGATTTCCACTCGCTGTTTCAATGAATGATTTTTATTATGTATCGTTACAATAAAAATGTTATAATAGTTGTTGAGCACACGTCGAATTTCATAATAAAATTTTTTACACGGAATTAAAAATCTAAAATAAAATAATGTAATATAAAACTAAGAAAACCTGCCGAGCTCCCTGACTAAATTAAAAAAAAGAACCATTTTCAAAAGTACTGCAATCTATTACTAATATGAAACTTAGTAACATTTAATTAATAACGATAAGCTCGTTTACATATAAATTAATTGTAATTTCTGTGACGTACCTAATATAACAAGAAACAAAAAAAAACTAAAATCGAACACACCCAGCTTGCCCCACGTCGAGGTCATTGACTCACATTTTACCAACAAAACTCAATTCAAAAGGCAACTTACTCATTAGGATAAGGCGGGTCGGGAAAGTTAAGTCCTCCGCACTCGTATGCGGCGAGGGTGACCCGCGCTATGTGCGGCCCGAGGTACAGCAGGAACGTGTGCAGCCCCGTGCCCAGACCCACCGAGCTGCACACGCCGAGCACTACCCACCAACCCCACCAAGCTAGCGTCGACACTATTAGCTGTAACAACAGATTTACATTAATATACAAGTGGACCAGGCAGACTTCGTTCTGCCCACCAGCGCCACCTACCGGGTCCAAGTATATGTAAGCTATCCTATCTCTCAAGTTGGATCGAACTGCACATGGTGTGCGAATTTTATTATAATCGGTAAAGTAGTTTAGGAGTCCATTGAGGACAAACATTGTGACACGAGATTTATATATATTAAGATTTGGTGCATATATAGTCTAGAACAGTGATTCCCAAAGTTCTCCAGGTGGACCCCCAGTGGTCCACGAGACTTGCCGGGGGTCCACGATGGCGTGACAATAAAATGGGGGTCCGCAATGCCTAAGCGGGGGTCCACGAACCTTTATCTGGTTTCGATAGTGAAGTACTAAAATGTCGGCTTGATTTCAACTACTCGTATTAATGTAGGCAGATTGTAAAAATTTTCATATTCATATATGTATATCTGTTTTGTCTTTTGGTGTACGATAAAGTGTTATCTATAATGTGAGAACGGCCAAAAAAAAAAGCGGGTATACCGGAACTAGGAAAATTTTGATAGTGGTCTATATGAATAAAAAGTTTGGGAACCTCTGGTCTAGAACCTGAGAAAGGACATAGGCTACTTTTTATCCCGGGAAAATGGAAGATGGTATTTTCGCTGCTAGATTTATACTGATAATTCTCAAGTTACAAAAGGTTATTTATGTTATTCCTTAACATTTCATTTAATATTTAATAGTATCGAATTGATCTAAGTAGTATTTTGATCTTGTAATCTAAGACTATTCGGACTACTTTAAAAGACGCTTTTAAACGCAGCAAAGGGTCAGTATAAATAAAAATATTTATTACAGAGTGACTGTTTCGTTTATTCACCTTCCGGATAGAACCGTTTAATTTTTTGAGGTCGTCGATCCAATAGGCTGGGACGCTTCACGCGTTATGCTTGCCACATCTATCAATTTTATAGTAACGTATGTATTTTTGTTTTAATCAGTCCAGTAGTTTTCAAGTGTTACTTCTTCACATCTAAACGGCTGGAGCGTTAGCTGACACCCGGAATTAACACTTAAGCTACGTTTTCTCCCGGGAAAATTTAAGAATCTCCGGGAACGCGGGTGAAACCGCGGGGAGTACTAGTAGATTATAAAGTAGTAAATAACATACCTGTACATAAGGCTGATGTGGACCACTAATGTAATATGATACAGAGGTTCCAGTGACCAATAAAACTATTATTAAAGCAAGTAATTTGTACGCTAGTAATCTGAAAAAGAAAAAAAAACATTAGGTATTACTTTCTAATGATGTAACGCGTTGAAAAGTGATGGTGATTTAGAAAGTTGTTACAATGGTAACACCGCATCTGAGTGCGCTTAGCGGCTAGTTTAGTTTAAGGGCGTACTCTATACATTTCTATACTTTCACTCCGTGACGACAAATATTATTTAATTTATTGGTTTACAACACTAATGCTGGGAAGTCTGTGTTCTTGACATTCATAGGATTTAAGACAATAATTTCTTATTATTTGTTTAGTACCGATTGGGTTGAACAATAATAGTTTCAGTCGATAAAAACAAAATGAGTTGCAATCGTACACTCCGTACAGTTATGTGTGAAACTTAATTTTCGATTGTATAAATAAAAATAAAAATTGTAATCATGATGTTTCATAATGATATTGAAAAATTACCTTTGTATTCCTGTGTTTATTAATATTAGTAGCTCCCTGAAGAAATATTCAAGTGTGGTGAAGGGCCGCCTCCATAGCACCAAGCTTTCAGTAGCCATTGGTATGGGTTTGCTCCTAAAATATAAAGAAAAACATTTAAATTTAATAATCAATTTACCAATATTTTAATATGTGTACCTAATTTTAAGAAACTTCTTCTTAGAAAAATACTTAAGTAGGTATTTAAATAAATACAGGGAAGTTTGCGGCAAGTTACCATTATATCTGGACTCTGAAGTATACATTTTTTTAAAGGAATATCTACACGATGTCATTCTTTCGTGAGTTACAAACTTACCACTTTAATAAATAAACGTATTTTAAATTATTTTAATTACAATTCCCACGAGTTAGCGCCCAGCGGACACTCGACGATTTAGACTCGCCCAAAATGCCTGTTATATAGATCTTTGCTGAACGCGTACTGGGGATTTTTAGAGTTGATACATTAAACGTGTTTCAATATATTCCGTACCAAACTATAGATAGAACATGCTTATCTGTCACCACACCACACTGACGCTGATATTATTCAGTTTTGCGGGAATCCCGTGAACTCAGCGTATCGAAACGAGACCTTCAGGATTCCCTCTAATGTTTAGATTAGGTATCTAAATATAGACTGCTGATTATAATACCGTTCCAGGTTTTGGCAATTTAAATATTATTACACGTCATCTAAATATATACGTACATAACAATGATGAGAAAAATAAACGTAAAATTCAATCAATTACCTACCTAACATTTTTCTGACTATGCCTCGATGTTCTTGATGAAAATGTATTTTTTCTTCCCATTTCAAATAAGTACCTACACGTAGCTTATAGTAGTTTTTAAAACAATAGGTATTCACTGTTCTCAAAAACCACTGGTTGTCGTACATTCTAACAATAATTTATCTACTAAGAATTACAAGTAAGTAGGTAATTTATGTTCACTAAATCATACATAATTAATGTTTTATCTTATCTCACAAGACAAGACGATGCCACTGTCTTTTCACATACAACGTACAAATATATTTAAACATGAATATAAGTATTATATTGTATAATGTATGTTATTTTAACGTAGGCATATTAATCGTACATTGTTTAAAATATATTTTCATTCACAAGGTAAAGGAAAAATAAACATCTTGAGCTACAAAATATTCATGAGCATGTCAAATCCGCCAATTTGCACCAGACCCTCGTGGTAGACTATGACCTAAACTACCATTTTGTTAGTTGAGGCCTATATGTTGTAGACGTATATTTACTAGTGGCTCCCCGCAGTTTCACCCGCGTACGGGGAGATCTTCTATTTACCCGGCTATCTATTTTAGCCTATACCAAATTTCATTTAAATCGGTTTAGTAGTTTTAGCGTGAAAACGAGACAGAAAGAGTTGCTTTCGCATTTATAATATTAGTTAGAATGATAATTAGGTAATTAAGAACCTTATCTCCTTAGGGTGTGGATGATGGAGTCCGTTGCGCGTGCGCTGCTCAGAGTCTGCCTGCACGGCCGCCGCCAGCTTGTAGTACCCGAGACGGGCGAGCTGGGTACAACAACACACTTACTATTATTTATCATTTTTAACCACCTTCAAAATCGACGTTAAATAATTATTAATGTTTCTCGTTTTATCCTACCTAGTTTTGACATTTGATTTCGCTGAATGTGCACATAAAGCATTAGTATATTCTATTTTTATTTGCTATAGTTGCCTATTTTAGATCCTATTCCGTTTTCCTCAATGGCCAAGTCGTCAATATGAGGACAAAATGAACACAGAGAGGATTGCACAGTATTCTAAAGAGTTCTTTCCTTAACAAGTAACTACATATGATCGCAGAATAGTTTATCTACTTTTAAATTGGGCGAGATTAGCATTCGAAATGGCGGTTAACTTAGTCGCATTATGCGACTCGCATGTCCAACAAAATTTTGGTCATGCAACAGAGTAAGAAAATGATCGGGTATAATATGCTACTCTTTGTCCCGACTCAATTCAATCAAATAAAACTCCGAGAACGCGTGAAACCGCGGGGAATCACCCAGTTCATTATAATTCTACACACTGTCTGCCCGATTGCCAAGAAGCAGAATGTGAAACAAGACTCGTGTTTATGAACCTAGCAACAAGTAATATTATGTAATCTTGGAAATTTATATCCAACAACTATATAGAAACCTATTTTTTCAAACGGTTAAGATCACAAGCTTATTTAAAGTGTCGGTCGTTAATATATTGTCTGGACACAGAGTGGTCTGTGCCCTGTCACTTTAAAACCGTCTAAACTTTTCTGGCACTAATTAATGATCTCGCATACCAGAGTTCTTTGAAGGTTTATATAGACATTAAATTAGAGGACATGTTCAGTACATTGACAGTAAATATTGGAAATGTGGGATTAGAAACATCTGCCTAGTATTTATTTAGCTGTAAGTACCTACTTCAAGGAAAATTCGCCTGTACTGTAGTCTGTTAGCTCTTTGAAGTTAGGATATTTTGCAGAATTTTGTTGAGTCTAATGCAATCGTAAGCTATGAAACATGAGACCTATCATCATAACTGAATAATTTTCCAATTATAGAAATTATGGTTGACATATTGGCTATAATAATTAATTGTCATTAGGTACATAGAATTTTGCTCATTGTAATAAAAAATACCTTATTAACAAAATTAGAACGCTGAGTTTCTAACGCTAGGTAAACACAGGCTGAACAACGAAACGAAAACTAAATAAAACATTAGTTTTAATGAATTCTTAATGTTTGCTTTGCTGTTCGCAGAAATTATTGTTTGCCACGATTAGTGGAAATGAGCCGTTTGTATCGGCGATTCGAGAACGTAAACTATAAACGATTATGTAGGTATCTGGCAATGACCGTTGTTTTTATTTTTATAATCAATTTAGTTAGGTACCACTCGAAATCTTAGTACGGGTTATGATAGTAAACTGGATATTTTACACAAAATGATAAACTTAATCATAGAAACGTGATATCATGTAGGGTTATGAAATCTTCTTTGCAAACCCGCCATATCGCATAGCAACCATTACTAACCTAATGTACCTAAATAATTTACATAGCATTAATGAATTTTTTTAATATAAAACTATCGAACCATGCATCACTCATTTGCAATTCAAATCGAGAAAGAAAAATCTAAACGTGCTGTTATAAGTGAAACTAAATAAATACTTACGGTACCTACAAAGCAGGTGGTTTAGGCAAAACTGGTAAAAATTGTGGCATGCGTCAGTGTATCCTCATATTAATCAAATAATAATGTGATCGAAAGAATATATAATTTTCCAAAGAAGTTAATACATACATGTTATATAGGTAGGTATTTCAATTGTTTTGATAGTCAAGTACATATCTAGTAAAATCAGCTGATCCAGTTTCTTAAACAATAAGTTATCTATAAAACTGACTCATGTAAGAGTTAGCCAGGTATCTAATCTAGACGTGTCACTTGATCGAAAATTCAAAACTATTCCAAGGATACCAAACTTTTTATTAGAATATGATATAGGTAATATAGATTTATTATGATCATATTTTTCATTACTAATTAAACTTAATTTCGTCAAAATTCATGCATATCTACCTATCTAGTTTCGCTTCCATTACCTAGCTATAAGCAAAGACTGATTAAATCTAGATTCACAGATGGTGGAATGTACAATCTGCCTACCATACAGAATCGATTTGATAATACCTATTATTATTGAAATCCGATTTCGCAAGCCTTTGTGAACAGAGACTTAAATTCCGCTTACGCTATGAATCAGTTTTGTAATTTATTTTTTTAATCCAATTTAAATCGATAAGCTATTATCTAGTGTGAATGATTTGTCACACGAGTGTTACAAAAACAATACGACATATATTTTTGAGATTAAATGGAATAAATGAGGCCTCTGCAATAATAATAAAAAACTTTTTTTAAGATCCCACTATTCTAAAGCTTGCATTTAAATCATTTATCTGTAGGTACATAATTCAACATAGTAAATCACGTTGTCTCAACGCGTCAATAAACTTTAACGATAATAAATTTACTAGTTTACGATTATTAAGAAACAATGCGAATAAATAAGACATTTATCTTTTAACTCACCTGTTAGTTTCGAAAAAAAACCGTAATCTAATCGAATCACTTTACATCCCTAAAACTGTCCAAACGTACACTATACGCACTAAAAATGCAACAATTTTATTTATGTACCAACTACTTTCGTTCATAAAATCTTATGATAACACCGGGCACGTTACGATGTTTTAGCACAAACACAGAACTCGTTTATTACATTACACAGTCGTGAGTGAAATGCTGACATCACGCCACTAAAAGAATTTCACTTTCAAGTCAAGAACACTCTCTCTCATTTCACTATCAGTTGGGGCCCGGCAATATTAAAATAGACACCAGACATGTCTGCAACATAATTTTCTTTGTTATTCATTTTTTACCACACGTATTGACTCTGCGACTATAAAATTACAATAAACGTAACGCGTCGGTCGAGTACATAAGTGTTATCCCATAACTGTATGCCTGTTTGCCACCTTCGTGATATAAAAAAAAAAAACTAAACACAATTTTTGTTCCATACAAACCAAGGAAGGCAATGGAAATGCGGTGAAGAATCCGAAGATATACCTATTCTTACCTATATCTCGTAGACATTCCAATTCATGCATTGGCATTTTGTTTGTTTACCATTTTCGCGCCAATGGATAATTAATCTAATAATTTAACTAATTTATTTAACAACAACGACGTCAGTTCTTAAGTATTTCTTTTGAAGCGAATGAACTCTGATATTAAGGAACAGTTGAAACATAAAGAACATAACTGAACAGCTGATAAATTCATCCGCCACTCTTCAATTTATCATCCCATCGTGGCTTCCCTCCAAAACTTTACCCACAATCAATTATGTACCTTAAGCACAAAGCATAACTCATAAAGTCCAATAGTAAAAGCACTGAACTTTATGCGATTCCATTTAAACGTTACGGTGTTCGTTTACAGTACATTTTTAAATCTCACGATACTACTGATACTGGTACATAAGCAGCATAAAATAAAAACAATAGATACTTTATGCCCTTGACTTTACAGTCTATATTTAATTGTTTGGTGCCTTTGGTGGATTGATTTCCGAATATAGCCGAGGTGGCGTGATCGTCGGGAGCAACATGCGAGTGCGTAGGTCCACTGACCCGCATACGTATTTCACGATATCGATGTTTAATCTATACTAATATTATAAAGAGGAAAGATTTGTTTGTTTGTTTGTTTGTTTGTAATGAATAGGCTCCGAAACTACTGGACCGATTTCAAAAATTCTTTCACCTTTGGAAAGCTACATTATCCCCGAGTAACATAGGCTATATTTTATCCCTGTATTCCCACGGGAACGGGAACTACGCGGGTAAAACCGCGGGGAGGCAGCTAGTTCTCAATAATATTATTACGACCGGTTTTTTTATCGATGTGGGTCAAACCTGTGAATCATTAATAGGTAATCAATGTCAAATGTGAGAATCGAACGTTCCTTTGTGCCAAGCCAACTATTGTAAACTGAATAATTATAACAAGTCAAATTGAATATGTTAAGAGAAGGCGTATCATGCAGACAAAGAACTGAATACAGGATTTGGCACAGTATCAGAGTTGTTAAAGGAGAATTGGTAAACAACTTGACAATCTAAAATTACTGCAACACAATCACACACATCTGGACGTAGTGCTGTCCCGAAACTAAATGTTTTAGTTATATTTTCTCCAAATTTATTACTACTAATTGAACTAATTAACCTCATAAATAAATGTCTAGTATTATCACAATTCTGACAAATAAAAAGTAGTTTTTATATTTGTTTTTAAATTTTAAATGGGGCAGTTCTATTGACCCAAAAGACATGTTATGAATCTGATTTTCAGCCATTGTTTTCACGTAAGCGTCGTTCGAAAATACACACACCACAGTGTTTTAACAAACATGGAATTCTTTGTCATAGCTAATAAAAAAAACGGGTTAATTATTCACCACTAAACGGATTTAAACTTTTACAGTCACATCATGCATGTAATGTCAGATTAGTCAGCATTATTTTATAGATTGCATCAGTTTTGTTACTTTAACTGTTGTTTGTACCATAAATTGTGAAAAACATTCAAAGTCAAAACAAAGGAAAACAATAGATGTAATTATGGATTGACAAGAGTACATACATATGCCATGTGCTTTGCTCCATGTGCCAACAGGTCTAGCCAAAATAACAGCTGTTGAATTAAATAATGCTCCTATCAAGAGTATTTTTATATGATTTGCTTTAGGGTATTTTATTTGTAACTTTTTGTTCTTTTTTATTGTAATAAATCAAAGTATATAAGATGTCTTGGAAATAAGTGTCTAATATAATGGTCTAAAATAATTATTTCATAAGCATTTCAAGATTATTCTACAAAACAGCCACATATGCAATACATATTGAAGTGAGTTTTATGATGCAATGATATGAATTGTTACTACTTTATTCACATTTTAACTTCTAAACACAGATTATGTGCACACAATTAAATATTAAAAATAAATTAAAAATTATATATTTACAAATAAATTAACATATTACTTACTTAATGAACAAATAAACAATAATCACAATAAAAAGTTCTACTATAAAAATAAATTCTAAAGCATCACCACACAGACGGCTTAAAAAATTAACAAAGCAGACACAAACTCAAACAGCTTATACCAGCTCATTTTTGTTGCCTGTAGTACGCTGCCCCCTTTTTCTGCATTCTGCACGGAGTTGTTCTTTATTCATAGCCGCTAAAGCATCTGGGCTCAAATTCTGACGTGCTCTTCCATTTTCAGATACAGAATTTTGACGTGGTATAGCTAACGGTGTAGCCTGACTACGTGCACGTCTGGAGCCTGCCATATCTCATTAAAATGAGATTTTTTTTCTTGTCTTTGATTTTTTGATGGTATTAGATGCAACTTTCTTGCAGTTTATTGAGTTTTTTTCTCGTCTGCTTTCCAGGATAGTGAAAAATTGTTGATGTTATAAATAAAATGTAGTTTCAAAGAATGTACGAAAAATTGTTTTTTGGCAGTATTATGTAACAATAAATAATAGGGCAGAAAATAAAATACTTACATAATAATACATATATGTATAAAGGGGATGGTTGTTCATGAATCTGTTCTAATGGGCAATGTATTTATATCATATTATTTTAATAACTAGTAAATATAAATTGACATTAAAAAGTAACATTTTCTGTAGTTTATTGGACAAAACCCAGTCCAATATAGTACAAAAATAACTGAATAGTTAAAGACTGACTGTATCTTTAGATTAAATAACTTAGAGTGTGGTATGATTAAATGTATAAAATTTTAATGTAATAAAATAAAATTAATATGCATACACACGCGACTATTTATCTTTGATCAAGGCGATATTGATTATTTATGTCCACTGAAGCGCAACGTTCGTACTGCGAAACATGTATTGAATACCTAGAGGACCTTTTCTAGCATATTCAAAATAATAAAAAGCCACTTCCAGCCCCTAAATAATTAAGCATAGTATTTAAAATGATCGGAAAATTATCAGGGACAGTCAGCAGAAATTGCAACTTCTAACCTAACATAACATTTAAAAATAATAAAATAAAAAATACTCACATAAAGAGTAAACCAAGAATAATAATTGTTCCAATGTACGACTTAACTTATTTCACATTAGATATATTTTTGACGAAAAAATAACAATAAATCGCACAATCAACTCTTTTTTTTTTTTTTTTTTTTTTTTGTTTGCGTAGCATTACACGGCTTGTGTATTTGCCAATGTCAAGTTTTTAAAACGAGGAAACTTTTAATGTAATAATCATAAAAATAAAGAGGAATTTGGAAAAGGAAGCAAAAGGATCAGGGGAGTAGGATAATACGGAAATGAATTATGATAGATTACATAAAATTACATAAAGAGGGATGAAAATATTATACTTTTATATTATTAAATGAAAGATACGATTCTATTGCAAGATAAATATCGATATTAAAGGATATAAGTAGACAGTTTATAGAAGTAGGCAAAGGAACATTTAATGATATTAACGTATTGATAAATGATAAACGGCAGAAATTGCGACAAGAAAATATTATATGGTTTAAGTCACCCACATCCTCACCACAAGCACAGAGTGGACTATTCATCATTCCCAACCGTGCCAGATGAACCGGACAAGAAGTGTGACCCAGCCGCATGCGTATTAAAACACTAGTGAAAGTTTTGGAGAGGGTAAAAAAGAAAAACCACGGTTTCTTTGGAACAACCGGTTGTATTTGAAATAAATGTTTGGCTTTAATTTTTGAGGAATCTTGCCAAAGCATATTCCAGCTTTCATAGAGGAAATCTTTCGGTAGTAATAGAAGGTCATTAGGTTGAATTTTAAACGGATGAATGTCACCAGAAAGACAAGCATCTTTCGCCAGACTGTCAGCCTTATCGTTACCAACAACGCCGCAGTGCCCAGGAACCCATACGAATTTCACGGTTAACTGTTTTTGATAGCATTTATACAACAAATTTCTTATATCATATACCGTAGAATGATGAGTGTTATTCCGGAAGGGAAATTTTTGAATAGCCTGTAATGCACTTTTTGAATCGGTAAAAATTAAGGTATTAGAAAGGTTAAAGCTATTTATGTAATCTAAGGCTTTGAAAATTGCAAAACATTCCCCAGAAAACACTGACGATTCCTGAGGCATTTTAATTTTTTGTGTAATGGTAAACTGTGAATGATACACACCTACACCTACGCAACCATTAGCAGGTTTCGATGCATCGGTAAATATATGATGCCAACTTGAAAGTTCAATATTCTCGGATATGCTAAGTTCAGAATCAGATTTCAACCTTTCACCTAGATCGAGATCTATGGAAGGAGAAAGGAGCAGACAATTGAAATTATATTTAAACAAAGGAAATAATGGTAAATTGTTAATAGGTGCAGATAAAAAGGAATACTTATTCCAACTATTCACCAAACATGGAGGGGTCTTATGAACCCAGTACGGCGAAGACCTAGTGAGATCGGATAGTTGTTTTAATTTCGTTATAATTGGATGATTTGAATATTGTAAGCATCGAGATAAAAACCGATCAGATAGATACTGACGGCGCAATTTAAAGGGGGGGTCGCAACACTCTATTTGAAGACCATTCACTGGACTGGATTTCATAGCTCCAGATATGATTCTAAGACACTTGGACTGTACGCGATCTAATTTCACAAAACCAGCTAAATTACCGGGCTCTAAGAGAAAAGTACCATAGTCTATAATACTTCTTATCATTGCATTATAAATTAATTTCAAAGAGTATGGATGTGCACCCCACCAAACTCCAGTAAGGCAACGTAACATATTGATAAGTTTTTCACATTTTGCAACAATATAATCAAAATGAGCACAACCAGAAAGCTTAGAGTCCAATAATAACCCTAAGAATTTTATTTGATTTTTAACAGGTATAACAAAATTATTAAAATGTATTGAAACAGGAGGAGGTAAGCGCATTCTGGAAAACAAAACTATTACACTTTTTGAAGGAGATATATCAAGGCCATTTACATCTAAATACATTTTTAATATTTCTAAGGAACGGTTTAATTTAGAACAAGCATCACTAACTGAGCTGTCGATAACATAAAAAAGTAAATCGTCAGCATACTGAAGAACTTTTACAAAATTACAGCAAATAGGTTCTAAATCATTTACATAAATATTATATAGCAATGGACTAAGGACCGATCCTTGAGGAAGCCCTCTGTATAATTCTCTAGACCTTACAGAACCATCTATATTTAAAATAATAGAACGATTCGATAATATGTTAGTAATAAAATTTACAATAAAATTTGGGATTTTTAATTTAATGAGTTTGATTTTTAATATAGATATTACAACATTATCATATGCAGATTGAATATCGAGAAATGCTGCAAGCACCGATTTATTATCTGAGAATGCCAACCTGCAATCTGTGGTGAAAATTGCTAGGTTGTCTATGGTACCTTTCCCCTTCCTAAAGCCGTATTGGCTTTTTGATAATTTGTTATTGTTTTCAACAAACCATTCCAAACGATTTTTAACTAAATGTTCAGCTACTTTTAATAATACCGAAGACAGAGCTACAGGACGGTATGATGACGCGATTGAAGGCGGTTTCTCCGGCTTAAGTATAGGAATGACTATTTGTTTACGCCAAGCGTCTGGTATATTACCAGAAATCATAATAGAGTTTATTAGGTTAAGATAATATAAAAGTGATGGATCATTAAGGTTAGCCAGGAAAGAATATGGTATGCCATCAATACCCGGTGCAGTGTCTTTAATTTCAGAAAGAATACCTTGTAATTCTGGCAATGTAAAAAATGCATTAATCTCATCTTGGTGATCATCAAAATATGATGAACCTACATTGAGTGATATCAATTCATTACATTCCATTACACTGGGAGGAGCAAGAAGATCTAGGAATGAATCAGATAGAGATAATGGAAGTGTTGTTTTAGGAGGGTTAATCCAACCACATTTAAATCTCTTTATGTTTTGCCAAACTATTGATGAATGGGTATCGGGGGAAATGGAAGAACAAAATCTACGCCAACCGTCAAACTTCTTCTGTTTTAGAAGTTTTCTGGTCTGTTCCATTATCTCTGAAAGAACAGTAAAGTTTTCAGATGTCATATTACCACGATATACTAATTCAGATTCCTTTCTCTTCTTTACCGCAATAGTACACTCTTCATCCCACCATGGTGGTGATGGTATATTACCTGAATTTCTTTTTTTTTTTGGAAATACTACATCAGCGGCAGATAATAATGAGTCAGAAAATTTATTTAAGCATAACTGTTCTTGTCCATGTTCAATGGAAGGCAAATATAAAACTTTTTCATCTACTTTAACTTTATAACTTTCCCAATCTACATCTTTTAATTTATATTTCAGACGAGGTGGTGCAACAGAATGGTCAGGAGTAGGGTTTGGAAATGATATTAATAATGGGAAATGATCACTACCATAGGTAGAGCATAATGGTTGCCATGACAAGGTGGAGGATAGATCAGGAGTGCACAGAGTTAAATCAATAACACTAATATTCCCATTTGGTCCGGTTCTCCTAGTGGGAGCGCCTGTATTAAGTAGACATAGGTTAAATGTGTCTAATATATCAAGTAAATCTTCACCATATGAGTTAGTTATAGAGCTTCCCCACATTTGGTGGTGTGCATTGAAATCCCCTAACAGCAAGAATGGTCTTGGAATAAATTTCAAAATATTATTTAATTCTCTAAATATATGTTGTGATGGGTGGGGTATATATATAGAGACAAAGTATATATTACATATGTTCACAGCAATTATAGAAAAATCATTACTATGAGGTGGAAGAGATAAAGGAGAGTATGAAAGAGAGTGTTTGATGAGGATGGCAACACCGCCATACCCATCAGACCTGTCTTCTCTGACACAAACAAAACCTGGCACCCTAAAATGAGAACCAGGCTTTAACCATGTCTCAGAGAGACATAGTACTGAAGGATGATATTTATTAATAATGTATATTAAATCAGATTTCTTACTAATTATACTACGACAATTCCACTGAATTATGTTTGTTAGCTTGGCCATTGATTATAGAAGAACTTAGTATACTATTAATAAGAGAAGCAACGTTGGACGGTGGAATAAGATTACACTGAGAAAGTGCATTTATCAATGCAACAATGATGTCAGAAAGAGCTAATTGAGAAGATTCATCCTTGGCATCGGTTGATTTCAATGCACAGCCATTAATGGAAGGAGAGAAACTATAATCTTTAGTCAAAAGGTCATGTGACTTTCTATCATAACCTTTGACTGGGGATGAAACTTTTTTTGGATATTTAAAAATTGTTTTTTTGTAAGATGTAGTGCCACTAGGATTATTTTGACTATTGTTAATACTTGAAAAATTTATTGGACTACTATCATTATGAGAATTAAAATTAAAAGATTGAATTAATGCCTCGGAATATAGTTTATTGTTGACTGGAGGGTGAAGTTTAATGGCTTCTGCATATGAAATAGATTTATTTGCCATGGATGATTTGATGTCCTTTTGTCTTCCAAACTCTGGGCAAACCCTACTGGTAGCAAAATGCAAACCCGAGCACATGCAGCAAGATGCCACATCATCCTCAACCTTACAAGACACCCCAGTATGCTCTTGTCCACACTTGTAACATCTTGGTTTGGACCTACATTGAACTTTTGTATGTCCATATCTACAGCAATTAAAGCATTGGATGGTAGGAAAAATGTATGTTTCTACTGGTAAAGCATTGTAACACATAAATATATGCTTAGGTAACACCTGACCATCAAAAGTGACTACGACTGATTGCGAAGGCTTCCAAGTGGGACTACCTTCAATCATGACCTTAAAATTAATTCTCCTAATTTTTATAACTTCTCCACATCCAAACGGTACAGATATATTATTTTTAATTTCTTCAATAGACCAGTCTGCAGGAACCCCACGAACCAGGCCAATGCGAGTAATATTAAAAGATGGGATGAATGCTTTTAAATTATGATTTGATATCGAATCATGACTAATGAAGTTGTTGGCATCAGTATAGTTGGAAAATCCTAATGAAATTCTATTCCTACCAATTTTTTTAATACTTCCATTTATAATACTTTTAAAACTATTTTTTTTCAAAAAATTGCCGAATGCGACTGGGTGAAAAGAGGTACCATCATTGACTGTTGTTTCAATTTTTTGTACATGTACGGTATATGGTGAAGAATCCATGGCGGAGTATAAGCTACGTCCTACTTTTATGGGATGTGGGGATGGGGTATCTGAGGAAACAGGTTCTGAGGCTTTGGATGAAGTACCGTCAGTTCCGTCCAAAGACCCAGAAACAGGTAGAACGTCGTCTGCGATACAATCGCTATCCGGGCATTTGCAAGATTCCTTATTTTTATCGCCTGCCATTTTGTTCATTCTTTTTTTCCTGTTGCAATTTCCGCATATTTTTTTGTCATGATTCCGCTTTCGCGGTTTCTTTTTGCATATTGATGAGTCGGAATCATTAGGCTCTGATATTGTTACATAGTGAGCTACGTTATTGTTCAAATTAGAAGTATTAGAACCCCCGGGATCGGGGGGATCGTTATCGTCGATCATACAAAATAAAGTAAAAACTCACCTATATACAGCAAACTAATGTGAAAACTACAGAAAATAAACTAAATACAAATAATAAATACAATGAACACCTCCACTGATCACTTATAATTATAAAACATTAAATAAAAATTAATTTGAAAAAAAGACACCCGTGTTGTTCGAAGTTTCCCGCGCTTTTTTTCATGTATTCAATCAACTCTTTTCAAAAGGAAAATGAAGTTTCCACAATTATTGCTATCTTTCAAAATGATTTCAGTTAAACAGCATTAAACAATCTTATTTGAATATTTTAAAAGTTTTCTGGCTATATCTATTTTGTATCGCAATAACAATTTTGTTTTAATTTTTTTTATACCATTGAAACTAAAGCTTCCATTTAATAAAAAAGATACAACACGAAAGAACCCTGGAAAATCTGGAAATCTAGATATAGAAAGCTTTTATTTTTGAACTGGCAAGAATAACATTAAGCACTGACGTGGTATTAGTTATTACCCAAGCGCATTGCATAATGGAGCCACAGGTTTTAGCACAACGCCTAAAGGTTTTCGGACATAAAAAAATATTCCCTACACGACAAAGCAAAAGTAATAGCTCTCATACAGCTATCACTATTGCTATAAATATTGCAACAAACAGCCATGTCCATGCACACATATGTTAGTTCTAGGTGGGAATCGAACCCACGACCAGCGACTTGAAAATCAGCGTTACAATATTACCGATCTACCAGCCAGTCATAACTTATTACTCTCGTGGTTTTACATGCAATATTATAGTACCTATTCCTAATTTACTACAACCTTGTAAATTAAGCATACCACAATTGTAAAAATAAAATACAAAAATAATATTTGTATTATTTGCAGGGGATTTTGAATTGCGGCTTAGGCTCAATATTGTTCTGTGCTTAGGCTATGGGTAAATGTTCTGGAATTCTGGATCTGGAAGTTGACAACACTGATTGACATAAATGTCAGACGATTCATTCAATTATTGTCCGACAATGTTTTGAAATTATAATATGAAATATTATGAATTCCTTTCTGTGTTAAAACTATATTTACAATAAAATGGAAAATGTCGTAGACGATATCAATGATTACGTGCCATCACTTTTGAACCCCAGAGGTGTAAAGAAACAAAACGGTGAAATTTCGTTAACTCAGGTATTTTTTTATGTGTCGTATGTTATTTAATTTCATACCAGCAAAAATTACTTTTCTTTATTTTTTTTTTCAATAATATAGTAACAGGATGACAAAAAAGGTTACAATGAACAATCACATATTATGCCATAAACGGCGTACAAAAATATACATATTTATCAGACAAAAGTTACAATTTACTTTGCAACTTAATTAAAGTTTATGAATATAAATAATTCATTTCATTTTATAACCTAATATATAAGATTTCCTATTGATAGTAATACCCTGAATTGATGGTAAAAATGTAAATCAACTTAATATTTAGAGTTACTAAATAAGTTTTTTATTCTTTTACAGAATTCATTAGCTAGTCGGTGTTCACTATCACTGCGAAGGACCAATAAATTTCCGAAACCAAAGTATAATCAAATTCTAAAGGTATTTTTTTATTTACTTAAATAATTTTTACTTAGATAATCAAACATGTTGTGTACTAAGTAAAGTTGTATTTAATCATAATAATTTTCAGAAAACCATAACGGACAAAGAAAATGCATGCAATGAAAACAACAATATAAAAAGTAGTTCAACTGTTCTCAATAAAACTAAGGAAAGAAACAATAATTACGCACAGAGCTTGGGATTTTCAGCCATTGAAGATTTAGTTACTAATAAATGCAGTCACAACAGTTTGAATTGCAGAAGTCCCATTAGCCATATAGATGTAGACTCAAATGAAAATTATATTGAAACTAATATTGATAATAATATAAATAAATCGCTGTTAACTGTATCTTCAGCAACTGAATTAAACAGCACATTAGTTTACGATTATGTTGATAAAACCTTTGTTTCAGTCTCATTTGGTCTGAATGACTGTAAAGGAGTAGACATAAGTTCTAGTGCAAGTAAAATTAAGAGAATCTCAGTTCAAGTAGAAAATAACATAACTAATGTTGATTGTGATATTGTTGAAGAAAGTTCTGTACTGTTAACTGATAGTGAACATACTGATAATATGAATGAATCTAACCTAAGTCCTCAAAAAAGAAAATCTATTGCTGTTAACTTTGAAATTAAAAGGAAAAAACTGTCACCAACTGACAAACAAGAAGAAAACACAAAAGTTCTAATTTTAAATACAAATGCCATTGAGAAGTTTAACCATGTCATTGTTCAGCCTCCAAATTATAAATTAGTGAAACAACAAAATTTTAATAAAAGCAAATTTCTGAGGGGTAAGAGAAAGTCAACTTTTAAGACTGTTGTGGAAAATGGAAGAGGTGTTAAGCTGAGTCAAAAACCTATTGACAGTTTTTTTCCTAAATGTGATATTATTAATTTATTAAAAGTGTCTGAAGGGAGAACATTGGGAAAATTGTTAGAGTGTAATGACAATGTAGTTCGTGATGAAGTGGAAATGAGCAAAAACTCGGGTGTCACCGACGCTAATAAATTTGAATGTGTAAGGTTGTCAAGTTGTAAAGGAAATTGGAAAGATAATGATGCATTACCAAGGTCTGCGAGAGTGTCTTCCTCCAAAAGGGACAATCAGTCGCCAAAACGTTCTGATATTAAGATGTCGTCCTCGGAAGCGCCGCGCGAGCCTTCATCAAAGGGAAGAAATGATAGTGCAAGCTCACATTCTCCGAGAATCAAAGTAGATTCATTACAATTTACCTTGCCAGCCAGGTCTAAGTCAAATAGAACATCAATAACAACCAGGAACATACCACATCATAAGATTGTTGCAGGTTTGAAAATTTTTTGGTTGGAGAGTAGGGATAGGAATTTTCTGAATACATTTATTCTATACTGAACAAATATTAGAAATGCGAAAGTAACTCTGTCTGTCGGTCTGTCTCGCTTTCACGCTAAAACTACTGCAGCAATTTAAATATAATTTGGTATATACATAGACCAGACCCTGAGAAAGCTACTAAGGGTACTTTTTAAAAAAGATCTCCCGGGTACGCGGGTGAAACCGCGGGGAGCCACTAGTACTTTATATGTGTTTAGCTAGTATGGGTACAGAGCCACTTCACTATTATATATCTTTTGAAACATACATTAATATAACATAATTATGGTTTTCAGGAACTCATTTTGCTGTGGATGCATTCTCTTATGGAGACATACCTAATGTGAAACATTATTTCCTGACTCACTTCCATTCTGACCATTATTCTGGTCTCAAGAAGAGCTTTAGTAAATTATTGTTTTGTTCTAAAATTTCTGGTAAGCAACATATTATAACTGTTATTTATATTTCTTGAGTAAAAATTTTACTTCATACTTTCCTAAGTAAAAGTAAAACTATTGTAGTAAAATTATTGTGACTTATTTTGGTCCTTTAACACACCATCAAATAAGTTGAAAGTTGCCAGTTTTCTTATGTGACAATCAACTAAAATAAAGATGCAATTACACCTATTAAGGCAATAATGTATTAGTAGAAAATGAAACGACTTAACCTTTATTTTCAGCTGACCTATGTATATCTCGGCTAGGCGTGAGTCCAAAGTGCATTCATGTTATTAGCGTGGATCAGACGATACGAATCGACGGCGTTGAGGTGACAGCAGTTGAGGCTAACCAGTGAGTTCTACGAGTATTTCATAACAGATTTTTATACATTCAATTTAGATATCGAAAAAAGGTTAGAGGCTTAAAGTCTACTTGGACCGGCCGCGCCAGCCGTTCGTTGGTTCTGTGTCTGAATGTAATGTAAATCTATACTATCTATACTAATATTATAAATGCGAAATTAACTCTGTCTGTCTCGCTTTCACGCTAAAACTACTGAACCGATTTAAATGAAATTTATTACACAGGTAGTCTAGAGACTGAGATAGGATGGCTACTTTTTATTCCGGAAAAATGGAAGATCTTCCGGGAATGCGGGTGAAACCGCGGGGAGCCACTAGTATATTTTAAGCCTATGTATTTAAATGCATTAGATATAGCAGTTACCTGATAAATTAGAATTGAATTACTTAAATTAGCCATTTGTGAGAAATGTTCTTCAAAATTTGTTTATTTATATATTAGGGTCATTGTCAAATTTCGCGCAGTTAAACTAGTCCCTTAGCAGTGTTATTCTTTTATTAGTAATTTATAGCACAATCTCTCATATATTTTACTATATTGCATCGCATTAGAAAACTTTCATTAATATAATAATAAAATAAAAATAACGACTTAATTTTATTTTTAATTTCTTTTTTTGAAGTAACCATTAGTAAACCATTCTGTTACTAGTTTAATTATGAACCTGTACCTTTTCAGTTGTCCTGGTGCAATTATGCTAGTGTTCACGCTACCCAATGGGAAGACACTGCTCCATACGGGGGACTTTCGAGCGTCACCCACGATGGAATCCTACCCTGTGTTCTGGAATAAAGATATTCACACCATATATCTTGATACCACGTAAGTTGTTGGTACTTTGAATTTGTATATTATTTAAAATGGTCCATCATCATCAGCTCATATACGTCTCCGCCGAGGAGCTCGAGCCTCCCCTAATAGTGAAGGGGTCTAGGCCATAGTCCACGACGCGGATCTAGTGCGGATTGGCGGACTTCATATCCCTTTAATTTTGACATCTCGGGCATGTCAGGGTCTCAGAGTTACGGGTCAGGGGTTTGAACCTGCGACCTCATGATCGTAAGTCTGTGGGTTTCCAACTGAACCCATAAAATTAATTTGAATAAAGAATTTTGAAATCAATAATATCATTTCAATTATAATTAACTCTACAATATTAATAAAAATCATGCAACAATTTGTCATGGAAAATCGATTTTGGTCTATCTATAATTATTGTATCTAATATACTCAAAAATGTCGTGAACATATTATTACCTGCTTATGTAATTAGATCACTATACATATTTTTCAGATATTGCAACCCTCGCTATGACTTTCCTACACAAGACCAAAGTCTGGAGATGGCGCTGTACATCCTGCGTCAAAAGAAGATGGAGTTGGAGAATAGGGGCAAAAAGTTTGCATCAGTTCTTATCGTTTGTGGCACTTATACCATTGGTAAGTATTCCAAAAAAAAAATACCTAAACTACTTTCTGATGTATAATATATTTTTATTTTATTAAGCCCATCGCAGCTTGCATTTGGTCCCTGACCCGTCTACATAGGATATACAGGTTGTTCCCGAAACCTATGATGGAGCATGCATGCCCAGAATAAACCTATTCACACTAGCCTTGAAAATCTGATATTTTGTTGAATAGGTATTGAACTGTGAATGGCATTTTCGTAGTTACCCTTAGGTAACCAAATGGATTCCCATCGTCCCGCCTCTACACCCGCTCTCTTAAGATATAATTAACCGGGATAGTAAATTAATATTCATTTCAGCCTTCTTCATTATTTTAGCAATATAACAAGTTCGACAAACTACATATCTAATAACTTTACATATACTTTTTAATATAAACTATACATATACGTGGTGGCTCAGTTGGGAACGCACCGACTCACGATCATGAGGGTGCCGGTTCAAATCCCTGGCCCGTACCTCTGAGTTTATAAAAACTTACGTACGCATTCACACCACTGGCTTTCGGTGAAGGAATACATCGTGAGGAAACCTGCATGCCTGAGATGTCACAATTAAAGGCATGTGAAGTCCGCCAATCCGCACTAGGCCCGCGTGGTGGACTATGGCCTAAACCCCCTCGATGTTAGGGGAGGCTCGAGCTCCTCGGTGGAGACGTATATGAGCTGTTGATGATGATGATGATACTTTTTAAGAAACTATAATGCAAATTCATTTCAAACAAAATAAGTTGCACTGCAAATATCCAGTTTCCAATCACACATGTTATTTTACAAGTCCCTATAATTTCCAGCAGTAAGATATTTTTTTTATTTTGGCAACCTTTTACGTTGTTTTTTTTCTATAACTAGGTAAAGAGAAGTTCTTCCTCGGCATGGCTCATCGTGTAGGGTGTACTGTTTGGGCGTGTCCCGAGAAGGACCGAGTGTTGCAAACTGTGGAGGGGAAGAGCTTTAGTCACGCGCCACCCCAGTCTTGCCAGTTGCATGTCGTCCCAATGCGGGATTTGACGCACGAGGTATATACATCCTACTAATATTTTATACAAAATTCTCGTGTCACAATGTTAGTTACCATACTCCTCCGAAACGGCTTGACCGATTTTTATGAAATTTTATGTGCATATTCAGTAGGCCTGAGAATCGGCTACTATCTATTTTTGATACCTGTCACGGGAACGGGAACTACGAGGGTGAAACCGCGGGGCGGCAGATAGTATTATATATGCTAATGTTTGTGAGTATTGATGTATGGATGGATGTTTGTTACTCATTCACCCAAATACTCCTGAACGGCATTGGAACACACATATTTTTTTATAACCAGGATTAACACATAGGCTAGTTTTTATCACGGGAAAATTGAAGATCCCCCGGGAACGCGGGTGAATCCGCGGGGAGCCACTAGTATTTTATAAATATTCATATACTCCCTAATAAATAAAATCGTCTATTTTAACTTATTTATTAAGAGTAAGGTATATATTATTTATAACTATACGATAAGATTATTATAGGTACCCAATTCACGCATTGAAATTTTTGAGTTGGTATTATTATTATTTTTATATTTAATGTGGGGATCTCTTGCAGAAACTACGAAGCTACCTCGACAGTCTACAGGGCGCTTTTTCGGAAGTCGTGGCTTTTAAGCCCAGCGGGTGGGAAATAGGCAAGAACTCGAGTGTTGAAAAGAATATGGTAACAATCCATGGTAAATACCTACTTATCAATATTTTTTAGCATGAAATTTCATGGTCGTTAGTTTTTTCTTCTAAATAGACTATAATTGGAACCTATTTGATGATTTTGAATCTTGCCCCATTGAAACGATGTACGTTTTGTTTTGCAGGAATACCATACAGTGAACATTCGAGTTTCTCAGAGATCATCCGTTTTGTGAAGTATCTCAAACCTAAACAAGTTGTCCCCACAGTCGATATATCGGGAGGAATAAAGGCTGTGCAGGTGAGTGCTATCTTAATATATATAAATCTCTCGTGTCACAATCTTTGTCCTCAATGGACTCATAAACCACTTAACCGATTATAATAAAATTCGCACACCATGTGCAGTTCGATCCAACTTGAGAGATAGGATAGCTTACATATACTTGGACCCGGTAGGTGGCGCTGGTGGGCAGAACGAAGTCTGCCTGCTCCACTTGTATAAGTATCTTAGTAAAATACTGATAATTTCACGTTGAACAACATTTACAGCCTAATGGTTTCAAGTACATATCTATATTATTACTAGCTGCCGCCCCGCGGTTTCACCCGCGTAGTTCTCGTTCCCGTGATCACATAGGGGTATGAAAAATAGTAGTCGATTCTCTCGACTGTGACAAGAGAATTTTATATATAAGAATCTTTAAGTATAAGGGATGAAAAATGTGTAAAGTCCTAAATTGGGAAGCTCTGTTGGGAAGCTATGTCTATAATAAAATAAAAACTATTTATTTTCAGAAATATTTCCCCTGCCCATTGGTATACAAAGAGGACTTGCAATCTCAAAGTAAAGTGACAGACTACTTCAGCATACACAACCGACAACAAGTGCCTGCTGTCACCTGAACCTATGGTACCTACTTGTCGTTAATTAAATATCGTTAATGCAAGTATTCATCCATCATCATCATCAACTCATATAAGTCTCCGAGGAGCACGAGCCTCCCCTATTAACGAGGGGAGTTTTAGGCCATAGTCCACCATCTGAGCCTAGTACGGGTTGGAGACTTCACATGCATGTCAATTTAAAAAGATTTTCAGCTATTATATGAAGCAATACAATTTGTTTAACTTAAATGGCTTGTGTAAAGTAGTACCTCTTGTTTCAGATTACGTATAAAACAAGTTATGCTAAGCTGCCATATCCGCCTGTGATGTATTTTTATAATTTTTATACTGTTTTTTAGTTTATTATTAAAGTTGATTTGTTTGTAATAAAAATTGTTAAATGTCTATGTTGGTGTTTCTTTTATGAAAATATCTTGATAGTATTTAGAGAATAGCTTTTAAATGGAAACAATACCCGGCAAAAAAAATACTATATTATAGTCGAATATAAAGGTACACATTAAAGCCTATATTTATGGCTTAAATTTATAATCGTGAACCTTAAATTACAGCCTTTATTCTAGGTAATAATTACCCGAAACCTACATAATTCACAAATACATAAAATTATATATGTATTTTGAAAGTGGTTCCTAATAATAGTAAAATAAAATAACCTTTAATGCTATACCAATAAGAGATTTTAATCCAATTAAACATTAAAATATCATCTAAATGTCAACTTTACGTTCTGCCATAGGGTTATCGCAGTTATCAGCTCCACTGCACTTTAACATTTGTACCAAAATATGTCTGTACCAACACTTAATGGCGGGTAACACTTCGTCGACTTTGTTCCTGAGTTCGTACGGATCTTCAGCGAGATCATATATCTCTGTGAATTGCTGGAACAAATATTTCGACTTTAGAAATAAAATAACTAGATGTTAATTAAAACGTAACATATGTAGTATATCAGCTATCTGGTTACCATAACACAAGCTCAATTTGAAGCTTACTTTGGAATCAGATTGGCCGTGTGTGAAAAAAATGTAGCAGGATACCTAGATGACTGGGGCACCAAGGCAAACAACAGGGAAGAGTGGGATGGGAGGCCTTTGCCCTGCAGTGGGACAACCCAGGCTTTAAATAAATAATAAACTCTTTGACGTCCTATAAAGTAAAAGTTCCATCTCATCCTAACTAATATATAACAGCTAAAACTACAGAATTATCGATTTAAATGAAATTTGATACACAGATATCTAGAGCCTGAAAAGCACATAGGCTACTTTTTATCCGGGGAAAATAGAAGATCTCCCGGGTACGCGGGTCAAACCGCGTGGAGCCACTAGTTTCAAAATAATGTACTCACCTCGTCATCAATAAACACACAGTACTTCGTATTGATTCGTTCTTCGATATGCCTTATACATCCAAAGGTATTGTTTTTCGAATCTTGACATTTGCAATCAAACGATGGATAGCATTGCTGGAAAATATACAAAGGTCATATTACTCTCCAATAATAGGTATGTAGGTATATGCTTTTGTCTCTATGCATCACTTAAGTTAGAAAGGGATGGTAAACCAGGGTTAAATTAGTCTTTAACCCTACCTTCTGTTTTATATCTAAGAGTGAACTCTCATGTTTATATTAAAACTAGCTGACTAGTAGGCTACTTTTAATCCCGGGAGCCACTAGTAGGTTACATTTGTGTTCCTACGGAAAGGGAACTAGGCGGGTGATACCGTGGGGCGGAAGCTAGTTTATAATAATGAATGAATACATACATATAATTGACTTCCATCATATTTCCATGGACATTTTTCATCTACCACAGCCGTGCTGCCTTCACCGTGGTACTCCACCAACATATTCCGTTCCACCGGAGCCTCTACAGTGTTGGACAGTTTAATAGGCCTCCCATCCATACTCTTTGGTACTTCTAATCCAGCCAATTCTATGATCGTGGGCGCCAAGTCGATGTTCATAACAGGTTGTTTGCTTTTAACGTTTTTATCCACGCCAGGACCTTTGATGAGAAGGGGAACTCTAATGTCAGCTTCGTAGGGTTGTCGCTTGTCGTATACTTGGGAGAATTGACCTGGAAAATAAATAGATATTAATTTTTTATACTAAGCTAAAACAAAATTAGTTTTGTTAGTTATGGCATGGTTATGTACTTGGTGCTATTTCAGTATATGAACGAAGATCCCGATAATGGTTCTTCCAGTTTCGTCCAAGGCATCAGAACGCATTAATTATAGACTAGTGGCTGCCCGCGGTTTCACCCGCGTACCCGGTAGATCTTCCATTTTGCCAGGATAAAAATTAGCCTTATGTCCTCTCTCAGGCTCTAGACTATGTGTGCCAGATTTCATTTAAGTAAATCGGTTAAATAGTTCTATCGTGAAAGCGAGACAGACAGACAGAGTTACTTTCGCATTTATAATATTAGTGTAGATTTACTATGTAAAAATATTACCTTATATTGACTATCTTAATCAAGTCACATAATACATCTTTTATATATTGAAATACATTCAAAATAGGTACTTTTAACCTATTAAGACTTACCAATATGATATCCATTATCGGAGGTATAAATAATGTATGTGTTATCAAGGAAAGCGTTAGTTTCCAAGGCGCCGACGACGTCTGCGACCATCTCGTCGACGGACAATAAGGCTTCCCAACGAGATCGGTATACCTCGTCTAATTTAGACAACATCTCTTCTGGTAGTGGAGACGGAGGCATCCTTATAAGCCAGTGTTTGTCCTGAAAGGGTAAAAATATTCAAGTGTTATATTGCAGCTTAAATAAATACCTAAATATACTGGAACATTTTTCACACACGGCCGATTTGATTCCAAACTAAGTAGAGCTTGTGATATGGTAACTAGCTGATATACTACTTTTAAATACATACTTATATAGATATTAACACCCAGACACAGAACAAACTGTCATATTCATACAAATGTTTGTCCTGGGATTCGAACCCACGACCAGCGGCTTGAAAGTTAGGGTCAATAACCGCAAACCCAACCGGTTGTCATTAATCGGCTTAGGATTAAATTTTATATCATTGTAACATATATTTATTAATGAAAATATATTTCGAGATTGTTTTACACTATCCTATAGTTTGCTGTCATGGTAATATTTATTACACAAAGTGTTAGTCAAAGCATCCCTCTTAATATTTTTTCCTGTTTCTCTTAATAAATTTGCTTGTAGACTACAATATAGATTAGGTACATAAAAACTTCAGTATATGAAACCTTACCTCAACAGCAATATTAAAGTTAGGATGTCTGACAGCTGTGACGTTTTTAAAAACGTTCTTATGTCTCGGCGCGGGCGTGAAGGGGTCGTGGGGAGCCGGCGGCGAGAGGAACATCAGAAACGGGTGAGACTCCGTCTGATTCTCTATGTAGCTTATGCTCATTTCGCGCTGGAAACATTCATAAATTAATATCTTGGACCATTAAATAATTATGAGCAATCAAATCCAAAGTAAACAGAGTTTGTACTTTTGTAGTAGGTATGCTAACAAGATAGCCGATATAGGTATTACTTTAAAATATATACTTTATAGTTATATCCACACATACAGACAACAGATATGTTCATTAGGTACACGCGAATGTTTACCATAAATGGAAATCGAACCCTCGAGATTCGAACCGGAACTTGTGTTAAATTGTTCCGTAGTAGGTAAAGGACCTAAATGCTTTATTCTATTAGTTCTATTACGTACTTTTAATTCGCTTCCTCTTTCTATCTATTACTTTACTATTCTCAATTACTTTCAATTTGATTCAAGTTTCATAATAAAAAAAATGCTTATACGTAAAGGTCATTGACCTTGGGACCTTTTAAGACGTCTTTACTAATAGGCAAGCTAAAATTGGAAATGGTTATAAAAGGTTATCAGCCATGCCATTCACAAATCAAAACTCGAGATGTGATCAAACGAGTAATCGCGCGGATAGAGAACCTCTTATGAGGCTGCAATGCCAAAGAGTGAGACAGTAAATAACTAAATAGCCGTTTTGTAATAACATAGACTAGCAGCCTCCGCGCGGTTCCACCCGCGTAGTTCCAGTTCCCATAGGAATACGGGGATAAAATATAGACTATGTTACTTCCTGATTATCTAGCTTTTCATCGGTGAAAGAATTATTCAAATCGTAACAGTAGTTTTTGAGTTTATTAATTACAAACATACACAAAACCTGTTTATAATATTAGTGTAGATGTAAAAGGTACGTACAATGACATCAGTAAGGTACTCATCAGTCGAATGCGTGGGTACTCCATTATTAGACAGCGTGTAGTTGTAGTAGACAGAGTTGCCGACCAGACCGTGCCATTCCGTCCATCCTGGGGGTACTTTTTCAGGACCACCAGCGGCTTTTGAGCCATACTGAAATACGCACATAATAAATAATATTCTCCTATGAATAGTCCATTTTAACTATATATTTTGGTAACTTATTGTATTAGACCGAATTAATGTCTCATAACATGAAGTGAATGAAATCATAACATTGTTTATACTTTTATTCGTAATTTCAGTCTACTTTAGGTGAGTAGGTAGTAACATGGTGGTAGATACCCGGATTGTTATCACCATTTAGCATAAATAATACCTAAGTATGTCGTAAAATCGTAACAACGCAGGTATTACAGTTTCCTCCATGTTATCGAATATAGCATTATTATCCACAAGTGGCTCCCCGCGGTTTTACCCGCTTTCCCGGGGATCTTCAATTTTCCCGAGAAAAAGCCTATGTGTTAATCCAGGTTATAAACTATCTGTGTTCCAAATTTCATCCAAATCCGTTCAGTAGTTGTTGCGTGAAGGAGTAACAAACATAGATTCTGACAAACATTCGCATTTATTATATTAGTAGGATGTCAATCATTGTAAGCAAAGACCATATAACCACTTGACTGCGCATACAGTGCCCCGACGCTCGAAAACTATGAGTATTTTGTCGCTTATAAGTAGGCGGAGCTACAAGTAACCATTCTAGTTGTGTCCAAGTGCTAGACCTGTGAACACGCAAAATTATTTAAAAAAATTATATCTTTTTATATAATTATAACGCATCAAAATGCCTTCATGCGCTGTGAAATGGTGTGGGAAACATTCCAAGACATCTAGTTTCAAAAAGGATGGCATAACTTTTCACCGATAAGTAAACATTAAGAAATAAATTTTTGATTTAATCAAATAATGTGCGACCGCGGGGGTCTCATTAAAATGGTTGGCTGCATGAAAGAGCACACTGTAGAATCCCGCGTTGATGTCTTTTGGAAAAGTCTCGTTCTTTCATTAGGCAATCCCAATGCTTCTATCCCTTTCTTTTCCTTTGTATATTTATCGTAAAAATCTGTGCTGTTACCTATATTCATAGAGTATTTGCCTATATTAGATGAAATCGATATCGATAATATTATAGTTAAAATTAATTTAAAAAAAAATCAAATACTGCAATATATTACCTATCTATTTTTAACCGACTTAAAAGAAAGGAGGAGGTTCTCATTTGAAAATTATTTTTTTGTCCCAGGCCGGGACTCATTTGTCCAGGATAATTTTGATGTCATGGCAATGATAACAAATGATTGATTATGATTATGAATAATTATGATTACAAAACTACAATTTGGAATGGGCGACTGGATTCAATTATTTTCCGTGCCTTTTAAAATTGCCTAATGGAAATAAAACACTTCGATTTTTTTTTTGTGATTTATTGTTTTTGAGTAAATATTATTTTATACGATTATATTACCGACCCGACATAGGAAAAGGCAAGGAAGATGATGATATTACCTACAATCTTTTTTTTTTTAATGCATTAATCCTTTTTATCGATATCGACTAGTTTCCCGTAATAAAGTAGAACAGCCCTAACAATGTCATACCTATGCAAGTTGACCTTGAACTGACCAATTGTAGCCGCGCGTGCTTCCTCGTCCCCCGGCCCGCAGTAGTGAATCGTGTTCTTAGAAGAAATCGGCCTAGAAGCTCTCTAGGGGGTATATACTCTATGATTGTAAGTAAGGGTAGCCACAGATTCTGAATACCTACCTCATTCATGTACTTTCCAGCGTAGAAGGTATTGTATCCAGCTTCCTTCAATATCGCAGCGAAGGTATGGTCTTCTTGGCGTTTCCAGGTAGGTCCGTAGCATCCACCACTGATGCTGTTGTTCCGTGTCAGGTGATTGTGAACGTATAGGCCCGTGAGGATGCTTGCTCGGCTCGGACAACAGAGAGGTGAGGTCACGAACTGGCGGGTTTAGATATGTTAATAGTCTTTACGAACATTAAATTAAATATCCTGGAACATTGTCACACACGGCCAATCTGATTCCAAAGTTAGCTTAGTGAGCTAGTGTTATGGTAACCAGATAGCTGATATACTACGTTTTTAAATACTTATATAGATATTTACATCCAGACAAAGAGCAAACAGACATATTCATGCATACAGATGTTTTCCTGGGTGGGATTCGTACCCACGACTGGCGGCTTGAGAGTCAGGGTTACTAACCACAAAGCCAACTGGTCTGTCAACATGATAAGCCTAAACGTGTATTCCGAACATAGGGCAGATGAGTAACCTCAACAACTACATAATCGAATTTAAGTGGATGACTACGATTTTTGTGCCAGTGTTTATTTTTTTCGGAAAGACAGCATATTTAAATATATATATACATTATACATACAGCTCATGTGCCAGATACATGTTAATTAATTAAATTATTAATGAAAAATAAATGTACTAGGTGCTACATTCTACATAAACATTTAACGCAAACATTTAATTTGCCAAAACTTACAGATTCAGTGAATGTCACCCCTTCATTTCCAATAAAACGATGCACATTCTTCATTGGATTCTGAAATTATAATAAAACAACGTATTGTCTCTAATAATCCATTTATTCAACTATTTCACTATATCACATTCTCTACTGACCATACCACCCAAGGCGACATCTTGATCGTCGGTTAGAATAATAACAAAATTTGGTTTTTTCTGTTCATCACACACCACCACAGTCATGAAGAAAAGTAGCAATAAATTATTTAACATGTTGCTGTACTTATTTTGTAACTTAATTTGAAATAGCGTTTATTGTAATGTGGCGGGCATTAATTCGAGGCCAGAGCACTCACTAGCGATAACGACACCGACTGCGAAAAATCCGACACTCTTCACCAGTGACCTGAAAGAATTTAAAACACACTTTATAAACAACGGTGACTCGTTAGCTGTAGCTGTTTATTTTAAACTAGCTGCCTCCCCGCGGTTTTACCCGCGTAGTTCCCGTTCCCGTGGGAATACAGGGATAAAATATAGCCTATGTTACTCAGGGATAATGTAGCTTTCCAAAGGTGAAAGAATTTTTGAAATCGGTCCAGTAGTTTCGGAGCCTATTCATTACAAACAAACAAACAAACAAATCTTTCCTCTTTATAATATTAGTATAGATGGACCTTTGTGTTGTCTTATAATGTGTGAATTCATGTAACATATCAGTTTGTTTACTTTTGCGATCGTCGCGATGTTTCTCGCGATTTTTTGAGACTGTATAAAATTATTTATATTTGTGGCGAACTATCAATTTTACTTTGTATTTGGACCAAGCTTAAGGAGTGTCAGCATTCTGAGCATTAGAGTAAGTTCTGAGTTCTAGTTAGCTAGGCTATACATTTTTAATTCTAAGGCTAACAAGACATGAAATATGTTAGTAGTACATAAAACATTTCAACTCAGCAAATAGAAAACATAACATTCTTTCTACTGATCACTATAATATTTTATTAATATTTTAATAAACAGAACAGACAGACACACAGTTTTGCACTGAAATTTTACTACATAGTTACTTGTGGGTCAATTGTCATAACATAGATAAGTAAAATAAACATGCTGATAAAGAAAATATCTATACTACTTTTTTATGCTTTCATGTAGCTTTAAAAGTAAGTGACCTACCTATCTCTATAATATGTACCTATACAATAATTGTGTGGATATTTTTTTAAATTATTAATACTGGGACATTGTTTTCAGATGTGATAACTAGATTGAATAACTTGAGTTATTTCAAGTACATGCTTTATGTATTTACACACACAAACACCCCTGTTCATCTATGCATATGTTTTCTTAGGTGGTAAGTTCATCCACAGCTTAGTAGAAGACAAATGATAACATTTTCAGCTTGCAATTTTTGTCTTGGTTTTGTCTATCTATAGCCAATACATACATTCCACAAAAAATCTTTCTTAAAATGATGGCATCCTTCAATTTTACATAAAAACTAGCTGACCCGGCAAACTTTGTTCTGCCACATTTTCTAAACTCAAAGATTTTTCAGATACAAATCTTGCCCTGGCTATAATGAACACAAAAAAAAGAAATAGCAAAATTGGTACTGCCGTTCTAATGTCATGTGCGTACATTTCCCAGATTCATGTTTTATACATTGATAACTCAAGTTCACCTACATCAAGGTATTAGACGAATATTTCCACCTATTGCAGTAATTTTAAATTTCATTAACATTAATATGAAGTGAGATGTCACTCAAAAATCACTTTTTAAGTACCTACCTAATTTCTTAATATATTATTTGGTTAAAGTATTCACTATGGAAACCTATCTATAAATAATGTTTAGACGGTTTTGGCATATTTAAGCGCAACAACAGAATACAACAACAGTAAGTTCATTTAATAATGCCAAATGTAAGGGTATCAAGCTTGAGATAAAAAAATATGAGAAGATTAAGGGCAAATTGCCACAATATAATCAGTCGCTGCTCGTGAGATGCATCGCAGGATTACTATTGGCCTTATTAAGTTATATCAACATTTGGTAAATATGAATATATATGAAAAATGCGCAGTAAACTTGCTCATTTTCCACATTTCAAAATGAGGTTAGGTTTCCTTACCACTTGAACGGGTCGTAATAAAAATCCTTGACAAATGTAACAACACCTTTTTTGCCCATTATATATGGTCTAAAATATGCCGGCCTTTATATGTTGTGCAAAAAATTATAAATTTCAGTGGAGAATCAATAAAATCTTCCAAATCTAACTTTCTTGCGAAATATGACTGTATGACAGACAGCAGTGACAGAAGGAAGAAAATATGACATGACCAGTGTTGCCACGTGGCTATATGAATTAATTTCCACCTCAAACCTACCGAAAAAATATCTTGTATCAAATTGGGTGTGCGAGGTCGGTAGAAAACAAATAAACTTGTTAGGTGCATTCTTATATCATTTATTTATTAGCGTAAACTGTGTTTAAAATCCAATCTGTATAATGTGATATTTTAGTATAAACGCCTGGATAATATCGATGACCACAAGAGTAGCCGTAGGAAACAAGACCGACAACTAGGCCTTTGTAAATGAGTGGTCCACCGGAGTCGCCATAGCATCCATCAGGTCCACCTAGATCTAATCGACCAGCACAAAGCATAGAGTCGGTTATCATCGCTCCAATAGAATTGTATCGGCTCCTACAAACATTTTGATCTATCGTAAACATTGTTGTATGTTGTAACTGATCTGGCTGTGATCCTCCAACCTGCAAGATAAAGTACTAAGTTACTATTATTATGAAATGATTCTTATAACATAATATGTGTCTAAATGTTAGTGGGGAATGTTATTACGGCGAAGGTTGATGACGCTACTAAAATAATAATTATGTACATTAATGAATTGATTTTTTAAGCTTGCTTATAGGTAGATAAGTACAGATAATAGCAATCACTCACATTTTTATTATTGCCAGTAATGATACTTGTGGTCAAGTTTTCAAATGGTGACCGCATACTAGGGATCTTATAATGTTGCGACTCCCTTTGGGATGGTCGTATGGCCAAGGGACCATCCGGTTCGGGTTGTCGCTGTTAAGAGAGGACGGAAGACCGTGTTACGTTTGATTCATCATTATAATATGGTTCATACTAAAGGCAAGCGTTAATAAATCTATCCGTCTCTTTCCACATATAAATAGGTATACCTTAGTAAGTATACCCATAGAGGGAATTGCATAAACTTTCAAATATTATTCCAAAATTTAATAACAGTTAAAACTAAAATTCTTTCTGAAATGCCAACGACAGCAGTGCAGTTCAACAACCTACCTCCAAAACGCCCCAACCAATAAGTGTGCTGATAGAATTCGGCTTCAATTCAACATATTGTTTTATGATAGTGCTTTGTCTCACATTATTGTTAAATTTAAAGGGTTTATGAACAATAACAACAGCTATATCGTTCGTGTAGTAATGACTATCAAAGCCGTTATGTGGTATGATATTCTTCAAGTTATGGATGACTCCACCATGAGTTCTGTATGAAGAACCAACTCTGATTTTCCAGTATTTCGGCAAAGCGTAGCTGAAACGAATTAATATCTAATGTTATAGACGTCAAACATGAATCTGCTACATTTAGGATTATTTTCATTGTTTTGTTATTACCATAAATAAAAAATAAACATACGCAATGACTCTAAACATAAAATGGATTTGCTTCTGTGCCGATAGTCGTGGGTTCGAATCCCATCGAATATGAACGTGCAGGTAAAACATAAGAAATAATATAGCTAGTTAAAGTAAGGTTACCATATATTCTAGATACCTAACTCTAACAACGTACTTTTTTATGTGAAAGGAAATTAATATTTCAGGTATTAATTACTTACTTCCTCCCAGTATTAGAGTTATACTGGAAACAGTGGGCAGTTGATATAACATGTCTTGCTGTCACAATTACCCCAGCGCAGTGCTGAACAAATTGCTGATTGCCCCATGAGTCGAGCAGTAGTTGCGCAACTATGGGATACCTGTCTATCGATGTTGGGGTGCCTTCGATCACCCTTGGGAGCTGAGATTGTGAACTCACTGGAAAATAAAAAAAGAGACTTAAGAACTGCTGCTTTACTTAGCCTACCTATGTAAGTAGGTAGGTATCTAAACTTGTGTTTCTAAAATAGGGACAAGATAATAGGTCACTTTTGACAGATGTCAGTTTTATATTCATAGTGAGGTGACCTGCTTAAAAACATCGATTAAATGAATGAATCGAATGAATCGATACAGACTTGAAACATATGTGAATTTTAAAAATGATCATGCGAATCCCTGTCCCATTATTATTTTTTCTTTCATAAATTAAAGGAGCAAAATAAGACAAGTACCTACGTAATTTAACAAAAAAATTGCTTTTATTCACTTGAACTATCGGAACTATCGGAATAGTTAAAAGAATAATAAATATGTATAATTAGGTTTTATTATAATCACAACGTGGTTATAAATTTATGGTGATTTTTCTTCACAAGTAATCATTGCATTCGATTCAACTTACAATCCTATCAGCTTTCGATTTTTAGAGTAACATCCCTAGTGTTTAAAAAGAAAAAGGGTTGACTGACGCAACATTGTAACGACGTTCAGTTCTTTAGATCAGAAATTGTTTATTATGTTTAGAATGGTTTATTAGTGAAAGCAAATCGTAAAATTACTCGTATCGGTCATTATTACAATAAATATGTAAACGTAATTGAAAAAAGTTAAGCAATTGTGCAGTTCTTATTTTATGCCCGCCGTTACAAGGTTACGTTGTTGAATTTTGATGAAATGTCAAAAGTGACCTATTATCTTGTCCCTAGTATAGTTTAATTCGATTGAATCGGATATGTAACTATATCGGATGGTTTGAGCCACTTGAGTTAAATACCCACATTAAAGTGCAATAAATATATTCAATTCGGATTCAATGCAAAGCTTACCTTCATAAATGAGTATTACAGCAACTGTTGCCACTAAGTATTTATGAAACATATTTTTAAATAAATATTCACAAGTTCTTGCATGTAAGTAGATATACCACATTTAGACGTCACGTCCAACTTGCAAGTGCTCTTGAAACTGATCCATAATAAACTACACACGTCGATTCTTAACTTTCTTGAAGACGTGCCATGATCAACTTGAATTTATAGAGAGAGCTTATTTGTTAACTTCGACTAACACGTCTTGAGCTTTTTAATAAATAACATATTAAATTATTGTGGAAAAGCAATCATGTGCTATTCCAATTGAGGATCACAGGCGGCGCAGCAACTGATTGAAGAGTCAATCAGCAGTTGAGCAGTTGCAACTGAGAGCAGTGTTCCATTAATCGGAATGCTAAACGCAATTAGGTAGTAGGTTCGAGACTATTACCCGCAACAATTTAGGTACATTAGAGGTACTGAACTTTGAGCTATCACCAAGTCATAAAATATATATTTTAGAATACATTTTGATGATAAAGATTTATCTGGTGTCTTCTTCGAAGTCTTACAACCAACATCCATTTCAAAGATTTTCTTAGTTCTTCTTAGTACGAGTACCTACGAAATATTTAAATATGAATAAAACCCCTCGTTTGAGAGATAGATACACCACATACTGAAATTATCAATATTACGTCTCTCTTTTTACGTTAAGAATTACAAAGGTAGAAATAATTGAAGTATCAAGAAATTTCAAGCAAAGTATAAGCGATGCAAAACACTGTATCGTTGATGTATATTACGAACATCAATCATTCGGAGAGCAAGTTCACCAGCGAACATTGAAAATAAGCAATAATTATTTCTCCATTTATTATGTATAGTTTTTATTTACCTGTTGGAAGATGAGCCTATAATAATATGCCTACAAAATTGTGATAAGTATTATGAGGTGCTCATAATAATCTATCTACAAACTTGCACCAGCCTGTCAAGCCTGTGTAATTAAAACGGATAGGTGATTAAAATGATATCGTCTTCAGGGTTCCGTACCAAAATAAATAGCGACAAATTGATCGTCCACGAAACTATTAAGTTTACGTTAAAAATTAATAGTGTTTAATGAATATGGGTCATTAACTATAGGTACCAACTTCTATTTAACATTTTTAGAGGAAAAATATTAAATACCTACCTATAAATAAATAACACGTTTTTTATTTCAAATGTTATCAAGTAAAAAGACCACCTTATTTGTCATGTATTTTATCCATGTAGGAATAGTTCACCCATTTCATACAGTATGGAATGAATCGTATCATGGGAACTATTTAGAGACTAAATGCCTGTTAGGCATTATAACTACAAGAACAAGGCAACATAACATCATCATCATCAGCTCATATACGTCTACACCAAGGAGCTCGAGCCTCCCCTAACATCGAGGGGGTTTTTTAGGCCATAGTCCACCACGCGGGCCTAGTGCGGATTGGCGGACTTCACATGCATTTGATTGTGACATCTCGGGCATGCAGGTTTCCTCACGATGTTTTCCTTCACCGAAAAGCAATGGTGTGAATCCGTGCGTAAGTTTTTTATAAACTCAGAGGTACGGGCCAGGGATTTGAACCTGCACCCTCACGATCGTGAGTCGGTGCGTTCCCAACTGAGTCACCACGGCAACATAACATATAACATTTTCATAATAACATAGTTACCTAGAATTTATTGTACAGCATCCTCCATGCAAGACTTCAACTCGCACTTCCCCGCTTTTTGTTTTACTTGACCCCTATGTACTCTCCTGAGTAATGAGATTTTAATTATTTGCTAAGTGCGTGTGTACCTATATATAAATCTATTTATAACGGAAACTTCCATGTTTGTTCAGTCTTGACCGCAACAAGTGACCTTTAGTAGGTAGGTAGGTACCTTTTAAATAGAATAGTGAAGTTCTCATAAAAAAAACACTTTAAATACAGTTAACCAGAATAAAATACTACCTACATATTCACTATTTTTCTACACTTTCAACTTGTTTTAGTTCTGTTGCTTGTTCACAATATGTTTAAAATTGACAAAGGATTATCTAGTTTTAAATTTATCATTGTACATACAGACTTCAAGCATCTGTCTATACATTAGTCATCTTTAGGGAATGAGTACAATTTCTAAGCGAGTTTTAAGACTGTCAACAGTGTCAACCATTGAGGCAATAATTGGTTTTGCAATTACGGGGCAGTAGGTATATATAAAGTAATACAAATTCTGGGTATAAAATTAACTTGTACTATATTATTTTATTATAAATGTAAACAGGTAAGCATTTACAATGCTTTCTATAGTTTTACACCTCATAGGTCGAAAACAGATTTATTTCTATCTACAAAACACAAACATAACAAATTTTGACATTATAAATATCTCATTCATAGTATTTGAAGAAAGTTGTGATTGGATAATATTGCCGCTATGGATAAATCACTATTTTACCGTATAATACCCTTACTACGTATAGATAGTTGTATTTGTGTATCTATACTGGTATAATATTTCATACGGGCTAATAATTTCTCAACTCTTTTCAAGTCTCCATCAAAGAAAGCCTTTGATAATTGCACCTGTAAATCTTTGATGACAGCTTTGTTCGCCGCATTTAGTCTCATAATTTCCTCTTCAGTATCCGCACTTTCTACTTCTTCATTTTTCTCCATAATTTCCATAAGGAATGTTTGGTCAATTTCTGTATTTTCTGGAATTTCTTTGCCTCTAAGTTTTAGCATGTAAATACCTGAAATTATTATGTGATTACTCAAAAATAGCAGTTAGAATATTTATAAGTCTTGCTTGACTATTTATAGGAACATTTACAAAATCTTTTATTTTGGAATTGCAATATACATTTTTATTTTATAAACTCCACAAATGTGAAAAGCTAGCAGTTAAATTTATGAAGCATACCTCTAGCCATAGGTTCCAGTAATGTTTTGTAAGCTTCATTTACTAACGAAGAGTATATTTCTGATATATCCTGTTCCTCTTTTTTTCTGGAACAAAGTTAACATTCAGATCAATATTATCTACAAAAAATACTAAGAAGTATTAGACTTATTTTTGTGGAATATTGGCATGTCTTAATAAATATAGGTACATATGTAGAAGAAAATATATGCTGCGGGTATCTATAATTCAACAAATTTTTATTAAACTTTCTAGGTACCTATATCAAAAGCCAAGGAGGTTATTATTCATAAACAAACATACTTGTTTGCAAACTTATCAGGATGCAGATTCTTCTGTAGATCTTTAAATCTCTTGGCCAAATCGATGTCATCTAAATCGTAAGTCTCTTTCACTCCCATTAGATTAAAATAATTGTCTTCCTTATTTGGATTTTGTAAAGCATTGCAATTTCCACAAAATAGATTGGTGACAGAACCCTTGGTTTCCTTGCCGCATGACCAACATGAAGCAAATCGAATTTGCCTTATAAATACACTTTTTGCTGCCTGATTATAGATCAAACGTTGTAAACTCATAATTTTGTCTCAATCCAAGATGAATAACAAACCATAAAACTACTACAGCACAATCAGTGTGGTCACGATATTTTGATGTTGCGCAGTTCGTGTAATTTTATTTTCACCGTGCGGTTTTTATTAAATATTTCTTTACAATCAATCTCACTCATCTCATGATTCAACTTTTTGAATATAAGTTTTTTTTTGACATAACAACAAAGATCTTATATTATACAACAAGATTGTGCACTACGTATAACAAACCGAGCCGAGCGAGAGAGTGCATTTATGGTATACGTCCTACTCTACTAGAGTGAATACACTATTAGATACTTTGCGGACAAAGGCTAGCAAATCGAGTACAGTCAACAAATCAGCTCCTTTTCACGAAAAGATCCTCGGATCCCCGCGATGAAAATAATAACTACCTAAATATTTTAATATGTACATACTACGTACTACACAGGTCTGTAGTTGTGTCAGCAAGTCACAAGACAGGCCATCTGTGTAGTACATATTTTCGCCTGAATTTTTTTCGCTCAAGACTCGCAAGTTACAACAAATGGATGGCTACTAGGTACACGCTTGTTTCAGATACAATTTCTTAAATTCCACGATCGCATATCTTAATACTTATGTATGCGCCTTTTGAATGAATAATTAACATTTATACAATACCACACCTCGATAAAAAGAAAAGACCACAGAAAGTAAAAGTAAATTTTAATTGAGTAAGTAAATAAAATTATTATAATTAATGTTATACATTACTAAATATAATTGTCTCGCGAAGTTTTTGACGCATGGTGGCTTTGTGACCAATCAGTTTTTGTATAATATAAGATCTTTGGTTGAACGAATGACGCCATATGTTATCATACATTTATTGTAAAAACTACCATTACCCTGACTTATAAACAAAAATTTGCTAGTCACAGTTTATAATCTCACAAAAGTATATAAGTTATCGAAATAAGCTTTCAAATTTATGCTTAAGATAATTTATATTTGTAGATAACCACGAAACCATGAATAGAAGACATTATAAAAATCTACCACAGACCAAGAAATACTACTACACGAAAAAATATTGTATGCTGGTAACTACGTTAGACAAGGACACCGTCCATATTACAGCCATCTCGCTCTGCTCGTTTATCCGTTAAGCATGATGGTTTATGACATTAGACTTTATTACAATAGTACAGACTTTATTTTACTTTGATAAAAAAATCGAAGTGCACAATCTTGTTGTATAATATAAGATCTTTGCATAACAACAAATCATTACACAACCAACAAACAGCTGATAAGCCAATGACAAAAGAAAATATCTATGAGAGAGAAGCCCATAGTAATGAAAAAATAAAGCTATAAAGACGTAGACAGAGTGTTACGTCCAACCAATGTAACCATAGTTGGCAGTCAAACCATAGCTACATGGAACGCGCTCTACGGCGCCATCTGACGGATACACACACACAGATCACAAGCCTATTACGCATTACGACCATTACGTACAGTTTAGTTGGATATTGTTTGATTAAAATATGATTATATGTCTTAATGTCTTTAGTTACAAATAAATATAATACTTCACAAATTACAAGAGTTGTTATTACATACACAACAGACTGGCGACGAGGATGGGATAAAGTGCGATGAAATACGAAAATGTGTATGGAAGAAAAAAATCGGGAGACGCCATATTGATTCCAAACGTGTTCCTTACATTAATACAATATGGAAAAACAATTGGGACAATTAATGTCGCAACTGGTGGAGACGTTGCGCGGCATACAAGTACAACAAGAAACCATACAACAAAGTTTGTCAAAACCATCGAGTCCATCGCACGCGGTAATTAGTGGCATACAACTGCAGGCATATGACGAAGTAAATGAAGCATTTGATAGCTATGTTCAAAGACTGGACAATTACGTAAGTCTCAAAGGGGTTACAGATCCTTTAAATAAAGTTCAAATATTTCTACACTGCATTGGTCCAAAGTTCTATCAAATTGTTAAAAATATATCAGCACCGGCTACACCGGAAACTAAATCATATGAAGAGTTAGTACAAATACTCAAAAATCATATTCAACCAGAGCCCGGAGAGGTTGCTCAACAGCACAAATTCTGTTTAAGAGTTCAAAACGACCATGAATCTTTGGCAAACTACATTGCCGGTCTTAAAGAAATTGGTGGAAAGTGTAATTTTATATGTAACAATTGTAAACATACAACATTTGAAACACATCTGCGTGTACAATTTATTCGAGGGTTACAATGCTCTGAAACAAAAGAAAGATTGTTACAAGAATCATCATCTACAAAGTTGGAAGATATAATAAAAATGGCTACAGCTATTGAAACTTCCAAAGCTGAAACAAGACAGATGCAACATGAGTACAAATCTAATATAAACAAAATTACAATTAAAAACAATAAACATACATACAATAAAAATAAATTTAATAAAGAGAAATACAATAAAGAGAAATACAATAAAGAGGAATACAAGTTTAATAAGTACAAAAATTACAATTTGAAAAAGGATAAGAAACAAGTAAAATGTTACCGATGTGGAAAAGATAATCACAAAGCAAATGAATGCCATCTTCAATACAAATTATTTTGTAAGAAGTGTCAAACTAAAGGACACCTACAGTCAGTTTGCTTCAAAGAACAAAAACAGTTAACATTGGAAGATACAGAAAGTGAAATTGAAGATGAAATATATGAAATTAATAAGATACCTTTTGAACATACAAGTAATCCAAATGACAAATTCAACATTAAATTGGAAATACTAGGAAACATACATACCTGGGAGTTGGATACCGGAGCAGCAGTCACTACATGCTCTGCTGAGTATTACAATGAACATTTTAATATTCTGAAACTGAATAATACAAAGATAAAATTGAAAACATACACTGGTGAAATTATACAGCCTATGGGAACCTGCAACATAAAAATTAAATACAAAGATAAAGATATTATGGGAAGAATTTTTGTCATAAATAAAAATGTAGACCCAGTTGTAGGAAGAGAATGGATACGGAAACTGAACTTACATTTTGAAGTAAAAAAAATTGATACAGAACAGAATGATTTTACAGAAGAAAAGTTTAAAGAAAAATTAAATAATTTACTTCAAGAATACAAAGATCTATTTTCAGAAGAAATTGGAGAAATAAATAATTACCAAGCGGCATTCAGTTTAAAAGAAAATGTTACACCTATATTCCTGAAGCCAAGACCAGTACCATTTGCACTAAGAGAAAAGGTAGAAGAGGAAATTGACAGATTAGAGGAAGCTGGAATACTAGAGAAAGTTACATATTCTGAGTGGGGTACACCTATAGTTCCCGTTATCAAGCAAAATGGTAATGTACGCTTGTGTGCTGATTACAGAGCCACATTAAATAAAAACCTAAGTAATGATAATTATCCAATTCCAAGAATTGAAGAGATATTCTCTAAGCTAAGTGGTGGAAGATACTTTTGTATACTTGATATTAATCAAGCATACTTACACATGAAAGTAAATGCAGCTACAGCAGAAATGCAAGCCATAAGTACATGCAAAGGTACATACAAAGTAAATCGGTTAATGTTTGGAGTGAAAATAGCACCTAATCAATGGCAACGTTACATGGATCAGACACTGCAAGGACTACAAGGTACAGCTTGTTTCTTTGATGATATTGCTTTACAAGGTAATACATATACTGAATTACTTAATAGAATACATATAGTGTTCCAGAAGCTACGGGAATGTGGACTACACCTAAATAAGAAGAAATGTCAGTTTTTCGAAAAGTCTGTGAAATACCTTGGACATACTATAAACGAAAATGGCTTACACCCTACACAAGAAAAAGTAAATGATATTAAGATGAGCAAACAACCAACAGATGTCTCTTCACTACGCACATTCCTTGGAATGATAAACTATTACCAACAGTTCATTCCTAATCTAGCATCAAAGCTTAATCCATTATACAAACTACTACAGAAAGATACAAAATTCATATGGACAAAAGAATGTGAAAATACTTTTCAAAACCTAAAATCAGAGATTTGCAGTGAGAAGATACTTATTCCATTTCATGTAAACTTACCTGTGACATTAGCTACAGATGCATCACCTACTGGATATGGTGCAGTATTGTCTCACATAATGCCAGACAAGTCTGAGAGACCAATAGCATTTGCATCAAAGTCACTGACAAAAGCAGAAAAAGGATACAGTCAATTAGACAAAGAAGCTGCTGCCTTAATATGGGGTCTGAAGAAGTTCTTTCAATATTGCTATGGTCGCAAGATTACACTAATCATAGACAATCAGCCTCTTGCTAGAATACTACACCCAGAAAAAGCAGTACCTGCCACTACTGCATTAAGATTAGTTCATTATGCTAACTTCTTGGCTGGATTTAACTATGAAATAAAATTAAGAAAAACTACAGAACATGCAAATGCAGACTATTTTTCAAGATTACAACACACTACAGAAACTACAGACAAATTTACGGATGATGATATGTTCTATTTAAATCAATTAGCAGTAATGCCAGTTACACAAAAACAAATTAAAGAAGCTACAGCTAAAGATCCTGAATTACAACAATTATACCATGAAATACAGTCTGGTAAGGAAAATACAAGAAGACTACATGAGTTCTCATTACAAAATAATTGTATTTTTTATGGAGTAAGAATAGTTATACCAAAGAAATTACAATCTGAAATCCTACAAGAATTACACACAGCTCATACAGGCATTGTAAAAATGAAGGCATTAGCACGAAGTTATGTATGGTGGAAGAACATTGATTCTGACATTGAAAATATGGTTAAAGAATGTAAAACTTGTTGCTTACTACAGAAAAATCCTACAAAAGTACCTATACATAGCTGGGAATATCCAAAAGAACCATGGAGTAGAATTCACATTGATTATGCAGGACCATTTTTAAATAACTATTTTCTCATTGTTGTGGATGCATATACAAAATGGCTAGAAGTAATACCTACTTCATCTATTACAGCTTCAGCAACTATAAACATATTAAAAATAATATTTACAACATTTGGACTACCAATAACAGTTGTATCAGATAATGGGAAACAATTTAGATCAGAAGAAACACTAAGATTTTTCAAAGAAAATGGAATACAAGCAAAATTTACAGCACCTTATCATCCAGAAACAAATGGCCAAGCAGAGAGATATGTACAGACATTTAAATACAAATTAAAATCAATGTTAAATGAAAATGGAACTCTACAAGAAAAACTATCTAAATTTCTGATGATGTACCGGAAAACGCCTAATAACACTACAGGTTTAAGTCCAGCAGAAATGATGTTCAAGCGATTATATAGAACCAGGATAGACTTAGTAAAAAGAGATATATACACTGAAATGAACAGCAAAAGAACTACAATAGAAAATAAAGATTTTAAGGTGGGAGAGAGAGTACAGATTCGATTCTACAATACAACTAAATGGAAATTCGGAATAATAATAAATAAAAAAGGGAAACTACATTATGAAATAGATGTTGATGGAAAAATACATGTAAGACACATTGATCAGATTATGAAAACTACATGTAAAGAGAAAAATGATGTAACATGGTACAGACACTTACCTTTACCGGATACACTTGTTCAGGAATCACCTACTCAAGCTTCTCCTATGGTGACAGATAAAACTGAAGAAAATATACAAACCATACCGGAACAGACATGCATTATACCTACTACAGAATACTTGGAGAGTCAAACAGAGCCACAGTCTGTTTCCGGAGTACCAGTACCTACTGAAAGGGAAATGCCATCTAGAGTAGACACAGGTCGTCGGAGTACCAGGCTTAGAAGACCACCTACCCGATTAAACCTTTGAAGACCAGACTACAATGAAAATACAACGTGGGGGAGTGTTACGTCCAACCAATGTAACCATAGTTGGCAGTCAAACCATAGCTACATGGAACGCGCTCTACGGCGCCATCTGACGGATACACACACACAGATCACAAGCCTATTACGCATTACGACCATTACGTACAGTTTAGTTGGATATTGTTTGATTAAAATATGATTATATGTCTTAATGTCTTTAGTTACAAATAAATATAATACTTCACAAATTACAAGAGTTGTTATTACATACACAACACAGAGAAACTAATAGACTAAGTGACGATTCTTTCTCACTCACACAAGAAAGGGAGCGAACATTTTAATACGAATGCGTAAGACAAAGATGCAACTAGTACATTTTCTGTCTCATCGTGGGAAGCCAGTTTTTTCAAGGTCAGCAACTTTAATTGCGAAACAAACCTGACAGTTCGTGTTTACATTGTGTTGGATCTGCGAATTTTATATGTTTTAGTGTGTTAAAACGATTCTAATATAGTGAAAAGACTGAGAAATTTATACTATTATAACGCTAAAGGTTATACAATGGTGCGTTGTCGTGTAATTTCATGTGGAAGCGATAGTGAGCAGAAAATTTCACGCGTAAGTACGACAGTTTTTGTAGTTTATTGACCACAAATATGTGTTTTCAGGGTTGATAACTTATTTCATAGTATAAATTAGCAAAATATTGCGTTAAATTATGAAAATTAAAGCGTAATATCGAGTTTGAATCAAAATAACCTATAAAAACATTATTGTGGAAGTGTTGCCAGCGTCCGGTAAAAAATCTCCCATTTTTATTGTAAAATATTCTCTTGAGAATGTGTATTAAAAGAAAGCGAATTAATATGGAATCCAATTATCACAGTGTTTTCTAGCAACAGCCCCGGTATTTTTATCTTCTAATATATAAAATTCTAGCGTCGCGGTGTTTGTGGTAAAACTCCTCCGAAACGGCTTGACCGATTCTCATGAAAATTTGTATCCATATTTGGTAGGCCTGAGAATCGGACAACAGCTATTTTTCATCCCCTTAAATGTTAAGGGTAATCCACCCCAAAATTTTTTTTTTTCAATTTTATAAATAATTTTTTTTTATTTCTTTATGATACAACATTAGTAAATACATATAAACCTGAATTTTCAACCCTTTACAATCAACCCCTATTTTACCATCGTGATTTTTATTTTTAATAATTTTCTCAATTCAATTTGATCTTCCGCCTTCACCGGTCGATAACCGACCAACGATCAATCGATCAGTTATAATAAAAATAATTAAATATTATTTAGTTCAATAAAAAAAAAGATATTTTGAAAATAAATATCTTATCATACATATATTAAGTTACTGTTTTTTACCAATACACTGATGGAAGGATTTATTAACTATTAATATTTTAATTTCTTTGAAGACAACTTTAATAAAAAAAATTTTACATTCAATAAATATTTATTGATAGTTAATGTAACATTAAATAAATCGTATTTAATAAACTGATAGTTACAATATGAATAATTATTTTTTATATTTAGATAACTAGCAAGAATTGTAATTTGAAATGCCCTTATTATAATATTTTTTTATTATTAACAAATATAATGTAGTATTAACTTAATCAGTAGGCTTAATTTTAGTAATAATTAGCTTGTGGTAACTGAAGTAGGACACATGTTTGGGATTAAATTTTAATTTAATGTTTCCCTTTCGCAACGCGGGATAAGGAACTCCCTTCCAAAATGGGAAAGTCGGGCACTGTGGCAACACACGCTTACACTATCTCTGTTTGAGTCGTGGTTACAGGGTACCTTAGTCTATTAGTTTCTCTGTCTACGTATAAAGACGTAATTATGATGATTGCAATATTATGGGGTTTATATAGTAATTTAAAGTATTTTTATTTGGATAATGTAATCGAATCTTTGTATAACTCGGATATTAACTGGCTGCCTATATTCTGATATATTCGATACATTCTCTTTGGCAAGCCCTAGTTTTGTAATTGGCACCACTGCACGTCTGTCAGTTAATGTAAATAAAATCAATTCAATAAGACAATACATATGTCATCTATTGTCTGTTTATCCAAGTGGACGGGCGTTGAAAGATTAAAATAATTTATCGTTATTTTATTAATATATCATAATAACCGTTAATAAATAAATAAACTAACTTGGGTAAAACAACCCTTACTCTTGAACTGTATTTTTGGAAGTTAATAAACGGTAAGTAATACCTATAATGGCTTCATATTTTACAATAGAGACAACAGTAGAGGGTTTCCAAAAGGAAATTTCTAATATGATGCATGGATTTGGAGACAACCCTAACCCTAATGCTGCCACCGTCGTACTTGTTGAAAGTGTTGTACTTCAACAACTTAGATCTATGGTCCAGCAAGCCATTGTGTACTCAAATCTAAGATCCAGTAAAGGAATAACCAACTATGATTTAATTTACCTGATGAGAAAAAACATTTCTAAGCTAAAACGCTTACATGACTATCAAATCAAACTAGATAACATTGACAAAAAGTGTCAAGTTAATATCACTGCCCCCACTGACGGTTTACTATCTAGCATTATATTGGAAGATGAAAAAGATCCTGCATTAAAAAAAAAAAGAACCCACATTGATGTAATAAGAGAGTTTGATGAAGCAGATGAAGTAAGTCAAGTTAAGTTTGACTCTATAGATTTTTTGCGTAAAGTTAGAGCTGCTAAAATTACAGAGTCAATGTCTTTTGATAAGTATGAAGCATATCACAAGGCAAGGTGTAGCTCATTTAGAACAGGCTACAGTTTTAGCAATAAGGGCTATGCAAAATTGGAAAGGTGGCTCAACCCGACTAAAGAATTTAAGATATCCACATCTGCTATGGAGGTACTAAGTTTTATTGCATATGAGACGGTTGCAGAAATTGTGGATGCTGTATATTTGATAAGGCAAGATGCAAAAAAGAAAGTTGGTGAGCCTTTTATGAAGTTTGATGGTGGTCACTTTTGCAATCCTGTCAGTTTAAACAATGCTGTATATATCAAGTCTGGATTTGAAGGTGTTCCAGCCATTACTGTGGCAGAAGTACGGGAAGTCTTAAGAAGATATTTTAATCCAAGAACTGGCATGAATGGTTTATTTTATAGAAATATGTCCATTGATTTGCCAGTGAGATTTGTCTCATTACACTAATTACATTTTAAAGTTATATTATATATCTACTTTATAAGTTAAATTGTATGTGCCAAGAAGTTACAATAGTATGTGACTATATTTGATCTTATTCTTCTGAATCAAAATACATATTTGTGATAGATATAGTTGTACTAGAGATATTTTAATTATTGGATGTCAGACATATAATGTAGTGGTTGATGTAATAGTGCCAATATAAAACTGTACTTTTCTCAATCCAAGTTGGATTTGAATGTGGTCAATTTCATTAATTCATATATGTAATGGTAAATAAAAGTAGCATAAAATTTAGGAAGTTGTTTTTTTATTGGTGTGGTTGTATCAGATTCTGCCCTGCTTTAGTTCTTGTTTTACTTATTTTCCCAAGTTACGTTATTTGTTTTTCTATGATAAAAAATAATACATAAAAAAAATAATAGAGTCGACTTGAGAACCTCCTCCCTTTTTTTGTCAGTTAAAAAGTATCCCATGTGTTCCAAGCCATATTGCATTTATTTGTTATTTATTTTTAATAAATCCTTAATTGATGAGTACCTACTATAACGAAAAGCCGACGTAAGAGATTAATGTGAGGAAAAGATCATAATTATTATAAATAAAACAGACAACTCTCTGAACTTAGTTCCATCATAATAGCAAAACACGCTCGTGCATGCATCGTCGAGAAATTGGTGCACTAAATTGTGGCAACACAATGTGTTTAATGTCAAATTAAACGTTATGCATATACATATACATTAAACACGGTTGTGGCCATGAAATTAAGGTTTAGTCCTAAAATCCGGTCTAACAGTTAGACGGATTAGACATAATATATCATACTAATATTATACATGCGAATGTTTGTAAGAATGTATGTTACTCAATCACGCCAAAACGGCTGAAGGGATTTATATGAATTTCACAGAGTTAGAATATGTTCTGGAATAGCACTTAGACTACTATACTATACAAATTTTATCAAGGGAATGATAAAGATCTCCGGGTAACGCGGCTAAAATATATATATATATATATATATATATATATATATATATATATATATATATATATATATATATATATATATATATATACATATATATATCTATTTATACGAAAGAAAGTCGTGTTAGTTACACCATTTAAAACTCAAGAACGGCTAAACCGATTTGGCTGAAAATTGGTGGGGAGGTAGCTTTGAACCGGGAAATTTGTAGATCCCCGGGAACCCGGGTAAAACCGCGAGGAGCCACTAGTATCGAATAAAAATACAAACATAGTGGGAAAATACAAAAGGTGAACCAATACAATTTGTCACATTAGAACTTTAAACTCGAATATGTGGGTAGGGAAGTTGCATTTCTATTTGGTGGAGTTATAAACCGAGATTTGGTCCAACGACATTTAACGAGCGTGTAACTGTATTCGCAATAATAGTGTTCATGTCGAACAATTACCGAGCAGGACAAGTTCCAGTGCATTTGCCGGCATTGATGAAAGTTTGTTCACACACCCCACAGCTTTACTACCAGCTTTTTGAGAGTAGTCGCTTGCAAATTTAATTTTACTCGGCTAAGTTATGGCTTACGTTATTGGAAGCAGAGATGTGGGGACACAGAGCGCTTTTGAATTAATAATAGCTTTATGTACCCGGAGTAGCTGAATTTCAGAAGCGGGGACAAAATAAGGAATACTCAATAGTTGGTTGTTGCGCTACGATTATACTTAAAACAATGTTTTTTAAAAGCTTAGGTATCTACAGGATGAGTGAACTTTAAATCGAGGATTAAAAAACAGGTTTATAAATTAATTTAGATCTCGAAAGCAGGTAGGGTAGGTCTTATCAATAAGGCTTATGTATTATAAATTACAATCTGCGACGGAATACATAATTTTTTCTTAATAATCCCTGTATATTTATAAAATGAAAGTCGTGCCTTTAGGTATATCAGAAAACTATACAAATGTCTTACTTGAAGTAGACAGGCGGACGTACCGACTACATCTTTTCATATTTTCTTTTATCTATGTATTGGCTGACAGGTATATAGGTATATATTGTATTGGGAATATTATTTTGAGCCGGTTAGTTTCCGGGCTGAGGTTACTATACTCTGAGTACTAAGCCAGAAGTCTATTTGATGAAGAGTGATTATGTTGTCTCTGTGGGTATAGGCTATAGAATACTGCTTAATGTACCTAATTGATTCTAACAATCTTTCCTTGGTTTGGGAACAGGGTATGCAATCACGCAGTAAGTCCGGTCTCCAATGAAGTTTGTATCTGGGAAATCTAAAGCTTTATGGATATTGTACAGTAAGTTATGTTAAATACTATTATTTACGAGATCTTCCCGTAGTTTTATATATCTTTGAATTAAACTTAGGTAGTTGTTCTATACAACGCCATCACATAGGCACCTAACTAAGAAAACTATGTGACTACTTAGGTAATTCGTATAAGTGAGTTCGTCGCATGCCATGAATTGATAAAAAAATTATAATTCCTAAAATGTGCTTGGTAGATATGTACTATTGCAAGTTACTAGTACCTTCTTGGGGTGGAAAAAGTGAGGTAAATAATATTACTCGCTCCATAAAACTAGTAATGAAAGCACGTAGTGTTTTTTTCAGATTGTCATATTGTTCTCATGAATAAGACATTGTTGTTTCAAAACCACGTCATGATTAATGTTAGTGAGCACTCTTATCTAGATTTAGGATATGTCCTGAAAGTCTTTTACTTTGAGTGCAGCTATAAAATCTACTGTGGTTTTAAGGAGCGATCAAATAGTTTCGCGTGGGAGAACAAGGACACTACTCTGTGTCTTTTGTGTATGTTTAAAGGAAATGTATGTCTTTCTGTGTTCTGACAAGAGATGTGGGGTTCAGAACTACCTATTTTTGGCTTTCAGTAGCTTGCGAGTTTGGTAACAATGTTATTTTAGTATAGTTTGCCTTTTATACTAGGTATGTAGATTGTAGTAACAAGCGTTTCTTAGTAGATATGAAATGTATAGGTACACAGGTAGGAGAGCAGTAACATTTTGGGTTGATGACTTAGATATTGACCTTACAAATACTGTTTTATGTAACATTGCTATAGGTAAGTACTTGTCCTCTCATTAGCTAATATTAAATATTATAACTCTCACAGCAACATACCTTACTAAGGGTTATTCGAAAATACTTTGATTGCTTCTGTGTCATCATTTCAATACTCCCGATGATACTTCAAATACCGTAAAATATTACCAAAACATGGAGCCAATAGGGGATGCAACCACAAAGTTATATGTTACGTGTTATAGCACTTACAGACGGTATTATAAGTGGCCTGGAGCCCGGAACACGAGTGCCCTTCAACCCCTCAAGATCCGCCGAGTTAGGCCTGAAGCACCCGCCCCAATCTTTACGATTAATTGAGTAGGCCGAAACGAAAACCTGTCCAAATTGGCTATCGACTTCAACCGCCACATATTGTTACGTTAACCCCGATGAAGGTTTGGCTGCCGGGCCATTTCATGTGTCCAGTGTTTATAGAGAAACTGATAGAGAATAACAGTTACGCTGTATCAAGATGGTTTTCGGCTTTCTTTTGTATAGTCTATATTGTTTTTATATCAATGTGTGTGGAGCAACTAACATAGAGAAAAAAATACGTCTATAAGTCATGTAGGTACATACCTATTACCTACTTAGGTATAATGGTAACCAAGTAGCTGATATAGCCCTAGATTACTTAAGTACAAATTTAATCATTCTTAAAAACGTCGCCGTATGCTTACCTCATATGTAGGTACGCAATTTATAATTTAATAAAAAGATTCGTTTTAAACCAGACGTTTAAAATGTAGATAGGTATAATCCAAACGAACCCAAAATTAATCAGTCCGAAATTGTTTAAATTAATAAACCTTCACCGCCATAAAACTGAAGAACAACAAGAATAAAACGAATTAAGCCCCTAAAAATATTATCCTTTCGCAGTTCTAATGTTTATACGGGTCTGCATATGACAATCAAGTACCTACATAGGTCCGTGCGATGAGCGAGCACTCTTCACCCAAAGGGCGTTTAGCTAAACATATTGAGCACTCCTGTAAGTCATAATTCCTCTTTTAATATATTTATAAGGGATAGCCTTCGAAGCCGCAATCTGTTTCCCAAATTGGAATATTTTTTTCTTTATCCCAAACGTTTCAGATTTGTTAACGTTATTTATCGGTCGTCAAAACACATTTAGGCGCTTAACTCTATTATTCTAAAGTCGTTTTTGGATTATCCGACCGCGAAGTCTGTGAGATGTTATAGGCAGGAATTCGCGGTGCGATTTATTTTACGTAACAGCTATGGCGTCCCGGCGGGTTTGCGTGAAGATATTTAGTTTTTTTTTGTTTGATAACTTTAATTTTATTCAACGGCACGCTATTCTGCTGTTTAGAATATAATGATCGGCTTAGTTCAGTTGGTTATAAACTTGTTTTTGTTTTGCTAGAGTTATAAAGACAGATATACTAAGGTATACCTATAACATATCTGCTGATACTATAATTGATGCTACAAGCAACCTTTAACGACATTGTGTGACAAAGGTAAATGTGTCTAAGTAATAAAGTAAAAGGTTTGTCAAACGCTTTAAAGGGACATAGGCTTTACCAATTCCCGAAATAGCTCTGGCAGTAGAGGAATAGGGTTAAAGTATCGGGGTCTGATTACTTAAGGGTAATTAGGCAAGCTTTCTTAGTTCAAGTAAAATAAACACGAAAACTTGGAATGGGAATACGTATTCTCAGTTAGAAATTAAAATAGTAGTTACCATAAGGAAATTATTCTTATATTCAAGTCAAAATAAATCGTTAAAAATTCTATGTATTTACACCATTAATCCATTTATTATATCTATCTCTAGGTTTCCAGGTCAACGTTCACGATTATTGCTACGAATACCTAATACGAGAAAAATCTCTATCGTAATTAGAAATGGATAAAACAAGTTCACTTTGAAGCTTACTTTGGAATCAGATTGGCCGTGTGTGAGAAATGTCCCATGATATTTATTTTATTGATATTTATAAAACAATATACCCATAATACCGACTGTATATCTGAACGTTACAAACCAAAAAAGTATACAAAATATAAAACCTAAACTCTGTCGTGCCTAGACACTAGTGTCGTGTCTAGTGCGGTGCGACAACGAAAATAGTCAATCCCCACACGTACCACTGACGCGAGGACGTGTTCGTCATAAATTACCCGCCCTTAAGTTTCCAACTACCCTACTCTACTCTAGAGATGTCGAAATGTTGGGAAATAAAGCGAGAAAATGTGTACCGTAGTTCATACGCGCGATTTCGTCGGGTACCACGAGATATCCTATCGCGAACGAATATACCTGTAGTTACTTCCTTTTAGTTTCCATTTATATATTGGATACCTACCAATGTTATAATGGTTCGGTATATGTTACTCTAGTTAAGTAAGTAGATACATACTAAAGAAATAGGTATTTTAATAAATTTACGACTATAATTGTAAGTGATAAAATAAGGTTACCGCTGTACATTTTAGTTTTAGGTACTTTGAAAAGGAACAACTTCACATATTTTTTTTCAAATAGTAGGTATATAGGTATCTAATCCTACTAATATTATAAAGGCGAAAGTTTGTATGGATGTTTGTTACTCTTTCACGTAAAAACTACTGAATGGATTTGAATGAAATTTGGAATAAAGATAGCTTATAACCTGGATTAACATATAGGCTACTTTTTATCCCGGGAAAATGGAAGACCTCCCGGGTACGCGGGTGAAACCGCGGGGAGCCACTAGTATATTATACGATATAAAAGTATTTTTAACTTAAAGATATTAGAAAGTAAGTGTGTCGTATTTCTACGTCATAATATCAAGCGTCATCGCTTTCTTGAAGGGGGAACTTTTGAAATACATTATTGTTAAATACCACACTGAGTGGGTTGAGTAAACCCTGAATTGTTGTCATCAGGCTACGATTTTTGTTTACCCCTAAACCAAGGTTTATTAAGTTTAGCTGCGAAAAGGTCAATACAATAAAAAAATGTTCCAATTTTTTTGTGATTGCGGAAACACCACGCTTTATGTACGGTCACCTCAACAATCGTGTTTATTAACGATTTTTAATTGCAAATTCAACATTCAACTAACCCTCGGGTCCCTAAACAGCCGTGCACGTGAGGGAGACAAATTGTATTATCTGTCTCCCTCTGGAGGTTCAAGTTTTCAGCCAGTGTAAAGGCTTCAGGCCACGGGATTACACGTGCGCGGTATGACGTTATTGTAGGTTCTACGAATTTCGAAAACTGTCGTGTCTGTGTGTTTTTCCATTATAAATTATCCGAATAATGTTCATGTAGTAGTGTGTGTATATTAATTGAGGTTGTGAACGTTTTAATAATTGTAAATAAAAATGTGTTATTAAGTTTTCTTGTAAAAAGTTGTACACTTTGATGCGGATTACTGTCGTACTTGTAAATGTTACTGATTATAGTGTAACTTTGATAAAGAGTGCTTGGACGTGTTAAAGACTTGTGTGAAAATATCATTCTACAGACAGGTCAGTATTAATTATAAAAATATTTAAGAATCGGCTGTCTAGGTATTTAATATTCTTAAAAATATATTATTTTTCAATAAGTGTACAAAATGGTACAAGGAATTTAGCGCGATGAAATAGTTTTGGCTTCCGGAAATTATCTAATACGTACTCAACTCAATTCAGTTATAAAACCCAAAACAAATGAGTCAACCAAAAGCGTAAATATAACTGCAATTTAGATATAGGATATTTTTTAATTTGACAGCTACATACGTGACTACAAATAAATCATATTTTATTTATAAATAAAACAATATTCGGCATCATATATATCTGTCAATCATTAGTAATCCAATTGTATACACATCGGCTATAGCACAGATTTGCTTTTTTGTTTAGATTTTACGTCAGGCATGTCATGCCACGTTTGACGAAGTATTTGTGTAGCCAGTTCGCAGCTTAACATTGTTCCGCTTTTTGAATAAAATTCCATGTTTAAAGTATGCAGAATATGCAAGCGTGGAAATAGGTATAATGTATGCACAAGAAGAGTCTTTGAAATCCTCGCTTTGTAATCAAATTTTACCTCCTCGTTTATGTACCTACTTAACACAATTTAGTGCTTTTTGGTATTGATATTTAATTTTGTGCAAAAAATATGCCTTCTTTTCTTTTTTCTTCTTTCAAAAAATATGCTAAGTATTTTGCTACGAGTCTCGTAGAGAATCGTAGCACTCCGTAGCACTTAAGTGTTACAAAACTCGAGCATTTTAAGATAGTTAATTTTTTCCCTCCGATTCTATCTTTTGAATATTGAAGAAAAAATACTTCATATGAAAATTTTACGTCGGTATTCCCTTTATTTATCTATACATTAAACTTTCTGGAATTTGTTTAATGTGTTAATTATGTTCATGCCTATGTCCACACTTTGGTTACACTCCAAGATTATTCGTTTGTCAAGTATTGTGTTGTGAAAAAGTTATTGCAAAATTTTAACTAAATATGTACTTTGATTTATGAAATATTATGTATTAAATACACAAATACATAAACCTAAGGGGTTAATTTAACATGTTTTCATTATGGTCGAGAATCGGTCATCAGTGGTGTTAACTAGCTTTGCCAAAGCCTATCACACTATAAGGTCACATAGTATAATATTCTGATCGATGTCGTCAGTACAGTGGTATCATCTTTCCATATCGCTTTAAAACTCCGGAAAACCTAACACTTGACCTTTGTCAGAATGTTAACAAACGCTCAAATTTAAAAACCTCGTCCTATGGTTAAGTATTTGAACCGAGGGCCTCGAAGGCATCCCATTATCCTTTGTCGCTTAGGTTTGTGTGATCAAATTAAATCTGTCCAAGTGATAAAAACATTTTGATCGTACTTACCTAAACTGAATCAAATATTGAGACTGAGACCAGTCGTTGGCAAATCCTTATCTCCTCATCAAATATTAAAGCTGAATTACATTTTTCTGTGAGACGGGAATAGTATTATCTTGTTGCGGGGAGAAAGATATCTTTTAATCCCACCGGTTGGTAGGGAAGTGTATCGAGTGGCGATACCCTTGACATGGATATGCCTAACGTACAGCGTGATAATGGGATCAGAGCTTCCCTTGTACTATTCTTCAAATAGCTGTGCCTCGCGTCCATTAAAGTTTTTGGTATTTTATCATCCTAAACTATTTGAAAAACTAATATTTAGATTACGTGGTTAGCTATGTATGGAGAAAGTCCATGTCGCATAGGACCCCTGAAAGATGAGGAAAAATAAACTAAGTTAATAAATCTTTGTCATGCTGTGATTCCGCTATGTAAATGATACTAGCCCTAAAAAGATTCGTTGCGGCCTCTATAATCTATGTATGCCCTTTTCGTTAGCTATGCTATGCTATATCCTTTGTATCCTAGGAAGAATCAAATCCACAATATTTTATGTTCGTATGACCAAGTAACAGCTTCTGTCCATAATATGATTTCATATCTAAGTAACACTTAGATAGACAAGTATTTAATATTTCCCGTTTTCGCGAGGGAACCTTTGAAATAAATCCGATCAAGATGAACCTTGAGGCCAAGAGGCGAGAGGACGTGGGTGGTTTGATTTCGCCCACTCCAGCTCTTGGTATCAAATCGTATTGTCGTAAATAAATCTGTAACTAAAAACCCTATTTGTTTATCGAAGTTGTAATCATTTATCTTTCTTTTATTTAGGGTCTGTTTAATGAAATTCTAATGCTTGGTAAACCATTATATAGTAAATGATTTCCTTTGGTTGTCGTGAATTAGTTAGTAACAATAAGTATATCTACTAACTGGGAACATAAAGGCTTTATATACTATATAGATTAACTAGACAAACGATTTTGGTCGGAACTTTCGTCGTTATTGCAAGTCATTGCTCCCAATTGACCTATCACTGTCACTTACGAGTAATATAATATTGTTTGTACATAGCAGTAGTACATAGTTAGGTTTGGATAAGCGCTAACTACCCGGACGAAGTTGGCTTAATACTGAGTAATCTGTTACCAATGTGTGAAGTTGTGTTGGCTAAATTGTTCGGTGTCCGAACAAAGGAAACATAGATATAATTGGACGTTCATTGGAGACTGTCAGACTTGGACATATATTATCTAAGTACATGAAATCTTATTATGAGGTAGTTATGTGATGGTAATTAATTACCCAAACAGGTTCAGAAAAACGCAATATTTCATATGTTGTAGCTAAGTTATTTGATGATGTTTGTTGATATAAATACCTTTCATTTAGCGTTTAAATACCTGTGTAACGACACTCTGACCGTCAAATGCAGCTTTGTGAAAAGCAAATGAAATCTAATGGCTACCGAAATATATATAATACCTACCGCAAAGTTCCATGGACCAAAGTAAAAGGTGCCACCAAAACAAACCCTTATATAAAAATTTCACCTTATCCCATATAAAAACATTCTGAAAGTTTCTTTTCTCGTTAGCGAAGGCTCGCCAAACGTATCGAATAGAATCCTCCTAATTGAATTACTCTTATATTCCCCGTTGTAACGCGCAAGCCTATCGGTCCATTGGAATGAGAGCCACTAAATTATTCACTAAAATTGTATTTTGGGCTCGGTATGGTGTGGTACTCTTATTATTTATATGCCCGCTGCAACCTTTCCTTTATAATTTGATGCTAGTCTCTTGGGTATCGACTAGAATCTTAGAAGTATGCTGGCACTAAAATAGCGGCCTTAACATTCTGTGTAATACATTAGGTAATGGATGAAACGTGTATTGAATGGTTTTTTGTAACTTCTAATACTTAATCTATTTTCCTTATTTTCTAGTTCATCATCATTTGGTTCATCATTATTTTGTAAGACGTTTGAAACAGTTCGAATTCGTACCGTATCTTAAACTTTGATAGTATAGTATAGTGAGGTAGTAAGTGTATAATAGGATAGATTACTTTATCAAGGCTAAGCTTTAATGTAACAATAAAAATAAATGTAAATAGCCGTCGGTGTCAATAAATTAATAAATATATATGTGTAACTGCGCTGTGCTTCAGCAGCTTTAGGTTTTCTGCGTTTACTAGAACACTTCAGTACCATTTCGACTGACCATAATGATATCATGATCAAATATGAACCCAGAAGAAACAGATTATTTTTGTTTATTGGTAATTAAATGAAACTGTTTGTTTAAATTAATACCTCCATTCCTTCTATCGCTTCTTAAACAATTCACAAAGGCCGTCCACGCAAATGATTGTTTTTGTTAAACAATTACAAAAACATTGTTAGATTTACTTAGGATTTAAGAACGAAGGAATTTCTCAGCTTGTAATTCTAATTTCACAAAGATTTTATCAATCTTATGAAATGTTTGTTGTTGGAATTCGTTATGTAAATTTTAAGTATTCCTTTATATATTATACTCGGATGCTAAAAATAACAAAAAGTCTATATTTACCTTAACCGTCTTGGTCGTGCTAACAAATTTTTTTTCCGATTAGGAATCAAATCTACGATCTGTGGCGAGGTCAGCGGTTTAAACTTTGCCATTCGATTGCCGTACCATATCATAGAGGTAAATCATGAATGTATGGGTAGGTGCTTAGTAGTTACCTGACTTCATGATGATTTGTCGCCAATCATCTATCAATGTATTTCCGTAGCTTCACTTATGAAACATTACCCTTTACTCCTACGTCATCATTTACCATTGTAAGCTAAAAAAAATAGGAACCTGCCTGCAAAACCATAAGGAAAGCGTAGATAATTTGTTTTCTTTTAATGGGTTCTTGCAAAGATCTGAACAGAATGGCAGAACAATCGCGATCACTTATTCGAGATTTATGTTGAGCTAAGTAGCTAAGTTTATTTTTCTATTTGTGAATTGTCTGAGCAGTCTGGGTGCAAGTTTTTGTATTTAATTTTCTTGAGAGCTAAATGTGACAGAGAGAAATGAATTGCCCTGTCGTTGAATGGAATACTGATAGTATTATGTAGCTACTAATATTTTATGTTGAGATTAGTAAGTTACGAAAGTATTTGTGTTTTATTTTAACAAAACATCACTTTTCCTTTTACCTCATAATCGGTGCGACAACAGGAGGTAGATACTGACAACTTTTGTTCATAGGTATTTAAGGTAAATAATTAAAAATATTCTAGTCAAAATCTTTACTTTTCTAAGACCTAAGCATTCCTCCGAAGCAGTCATCCTTGCGTTTGGCCTTAACAGATATGTAGTAGGTTGACCAACTGCTCTGGAACATGCTGTACTTTATAATCACCATCTTCAAAGACTCGTCATAGTCCACTTTTGGCGTCGAGAGGAGATTACCAACAAAGACATGTACTTTAACGATCTCCATACATTGTGGTTCCTTAAAAATATAAATATAATTATTTTATTAGACTACAGTCCGTGTGAGGGTGTAAAAGCCATCCGAGGCTGACACCATCTAGTCCATTAAAAAAATAATATATATCTATATATATATATATATATAGCACTCTCACCATCTTAAGACTGATATAATGCTAAAACTTAATCATATTAAGTATTTAAACTTAAATATAACCAATTGTATTTTCCTAACTATCTATTACACTACTTATTCATCACAATTTTAAAAATTAACATATTCTTTAAATGTGGTGGAACTAAACAATATATTATAATCCCAAATTGTATAAAAAATATGTAATTCGTTGAACTACAAATTAGTCCTACCTGTTTACCTATAGATTACTTTCAATTTGCATATTCGTCTCTTTGCGGTATGTGTTACACACCCATAGATAGACAGACATGATGTGAAGATACAAATTAATAAGGAAAACTTACGAAAAGCGTTATGCGTTTTGTTTTTTCGAATATACTTATTTCTCCACTGTATTGTGCTATCACGGAACTGCCTTTTACATCTTTCCCAAAATCCCAATTCTCGCCGGAAATGATTTGTATGCTCCAAAACAAACATAGGACATAAACTAGCATTTTTGAATTTTAATACAATATACACACAAAAAAAATATGTATATGTCGCTTCGGTAATCGGAATGGGAAATATTATTTCATTATTAGTTTTTCGTCATCCATGTTAATTATGTAGTTACTTAGCGTCATGTTCAATTAAAGCAACATTTTTAAGCTCTTGTCGTAATTAAAATAATTTTTAACTGAATTAATTGCTTATGTTGATAACACTATTTTGCGTTAACTTAGATTTGGTAATCTTGCAGTTTGTAGGATACTTTACTTTGGTAGCAGACGTTTAGAAATCACACGTTTTCTAAATAATAGATTTATAATAATATGATGTCATTTAAATTGTCGTGGATGGAGCAGGAATAAACAGTAAAACATAATAAATATCGTAGGATATTTTACTACATCAGTAGTAAAATATCCTTATCTGATTTCCAATTAAATAGACCATACATTGGTAACCAGATTCTTTATATACTTACCTATTACCATAATTAAGTTATATAATATCTATTACATAGATCTTTGATTTACTTAAATAAATTATTGCTCGCAGTAGGTATACCTACTTTGTAGAATAAATATATTAGGTATAATAATATCTTACTAACATATTGTAAATTAAGAGTGTCGTGTGTAGATAGGTATATATAAGTATATCTACAATATTTACAATCTATTGAAATGATAGCGAATAATTAGCATAATATTTACTTTGAATAAAGTTATTCTTAGTTATCATGCTCATTTCATTATGACTAATTTCATCATGTTTAATAAATATTACATAAATAAGTAAATAAAAAAATAAAACCCAGCTTTTCAGTAGTATAATCATTATACTCGTACAAACGTCTATATAGTCACAATGTAGAAGATTATTATAGGCAACAGACGACTGAATTATGAATCTTATTTCTTAAGCCAAATCCATCTATATTGCCTTAATCCTTCTACGCCATTCTAAATATTGCCATTATTACTGCCAAATCATATCATTCAAATGATATCACTCATAGAATATTAAATTAATAAATTTTTCCAAGACGAAATTCAGTAAGAGAAATATGAAATGAAATAAGAACATTAATTGAAACATTGTGTCAGGGTTAACTACATAACTATTAAATAGGCCGTAATCACTTGACACGATCTTTCACTCACAACCCTTAGAAGCAATAACGTTTGAAGTTACCATGTGACAATGCTTCCTTAGCTTCGTTAACCCTTAACCCATAAGTAACTTAATAGGTATGTACCTATGTAAGCATTGACCTGACGTCAGCCTGGCCTGGCCTCCATTCGTACCCATGTGCAAATGAGCCTGTCAGCTAGGGTTGCCCGGTGTTTGTTTACCCTCTTCCACTCGCTGTATTCAGGTCGTATAGGACTTATAAAGAATATAACCCGTTTTCGTTTTATTACGAAAAATATTTTCCCATATTACAAAGGCGTGCCCAAATGTGAAACTCAATGAATAAATGAAGGTCTAAGTCCTTAGGTGCTTATATGCCAAATAAGGTAGTTTTTCTTCGCCTTAATATGGATTTGACAGGTTTTCACAAAATTTGGGTATAGATAACATAATATTTTATATTGTGTCACTTAAAATAAGTGCTATTAGTATTTTTTTTAAGTAACTCAGGTACCTACCTAATGCAAAGTATGTTTTTATAACTAGGTATAATAGAACAAAACGTTAATTATAAGCTTAATAGATACAGCCCGACTTTGCGGTGGGAAACCACGACGTTTGTCACTTTAGCTTTCTCACTGTGTACAGTTGGCCCAATAAACTTGTTTGGTTTCTTATTTTTCAGCGCGCTCCAATTTGTTCCATAACGGAGTTTCTATTGAACCAAGCTGCATGGTTCTTTTTTCAGCTTTATACTTTATGTTTTGTTGTGTCTAACGTTGTTGGTAATGTTTTCTGGGGCTTTTATAAGCTAAAGGAAGATATTTTTCAATTGTTCTTTACAGAGATAATCTGAATTTGAGTTATTTACAAACATTTAATATTAGGTTAATTTTTTTTAAGAAACATTTACCGGTCTTTAACGGTACAGTAACTAACATGCATGCAACCCGTCTAGACACCTCGCAATTATTTTCACTTCTCTTTTAATGAGCGTGTTAATATTGAGCTAGTGTAATTAAATTAAACACTATTACAGTTGAGTGTACTTTCAGTTAGTTTCAGTTTCCAGACGTTTCTATAGTTTTCATGTAGTATAATGTTCAGTGGCACCACATTTTATACAATTTGACGCGAGCCTGTAATTAATTTTAACTTTACTTTGGCTTCTATACCATGGAACTTCGGTGGTTGGTACGAATGTAGTTGGTAATTTGTTCTTTAGTTTGTTTCTCTTTCAAAATGCCAACTAAAATTCCTTCTTAGTTTATCATCTCCGTTAAACCACAGGGTTATATATATTTTAAGCTTTTTTGTTATATAAATCGAACTACTTTTAAATGTTTGTTGAAAAATTTGACATGAGATTTATGTGAATCTGAAATCATTACAGTGGAACATTGGCTGTTGTCTCGACCATAACTTACCGAAGGTTCGATTCGATTCCTATCCAGGACTAATATAGGTATGTGTGTGATAGATTGCTTTAAAATTAATTGCCGTATTTGTGGGTTTTGACGTGTTTCCGTTTGGTAGATCCATTAGGAAAACGTACCTACATTAGTAAAATATAACATCCTGGAAGTCTAATACTGTTAGATTGAATATTGTGAATTATAATTAAGATATAGGTATAGAATAATGGTATATTGGATAAGTTGTTTGTTCTTTGACACTTTGAAATAGTTTATAATTTAGTGTTATCGATTATTTGAAGATAGTAATGTTTTCAAAACGGTTATTAGTTAAATAGTTGTTTTATAAACCTATTTAGATTATAAACTTAAAATGTATTTTATGTGGGTATTTGTAAGAACGTTTAGTGAAAGCGCCGCGTACCGCCGCCTATAAAAGGACGTGCGGTCGGATCAAATAATCATGCCAAGTGAGTCCCCACTTCCCCCAGTGACGCCCTGAGCCGAGGCACGGTCCCGCAGGGGACACCCTCAGCGCTGTCGCTTAAATTTTCCTTCGGTTGAGAGCCATCTGCGCTCACCGAAAAAGTCCGCGTAACGGTGTAAAAGCCATCTGAGGCTGTCACCTTCTAGTCCATTCAAAAAAAAAAAAAAAGGACCGTCGCGACGTCCCACCCAGTCTCGTCTTGTTAGTGCGGCCCGTGCCGCAGCAACGACCCAGTCCGTTCCCTAAATAATCATGTCAAGTGAGTCCCCACTTCCCCCAGTGACGCCCTGAGCCGAGGCACGGTCCCGCAGGGGACACCCTCAGCGCTGTCGCTTCAATTTTCCTTCGGTTGAGAGCCATCTGCGCTCACCGAAAAAGTCCGCGTAACGGTGTAAAAGCCATCTGAGGCTGTCACCTTCTAGTCCATTAAAAAAAAAAACAAAAAAAAAAAAAAAAAAAACCAGACGGCACTTCTTGGTTGGCTGTCGAGCTGTGCGGACATCGGTCGGTGAGTATAATAAGTGAGTTGGAGAAATCTGTCGGACGACAAATATTAATGGATTATTATTATTATGTAAATTTAATATTGTTCTATTTTAGTTTCTGTTCCATTATTTAAATAATATAATAATACTGAATAATGACTATAACTATGTTGCTAAATAGAGTCATATATATATTATGATTAATATATACCAATTATGATGAAAATAGAATATAGTTTTGGTATTGACTTGCTATTTTGCTAAGTGACCCAGACCTCTCCTTAACCCTTATAATTTACAACTATAAAATTTAAACGATCAAACTATCATATAAATAAAAGTGAATGTACAGGTAGTACGGTCCTTATATGTATATCTATGTGGTGTATGTATATGGTGTATATGTATAATATGTGTATATAAATAATATTTAAAAGTAATACCTAATGGCATATACTGGTAGTATATGGGTCCTTATGTATATATGGTATATGGTAAATATATAATGACTTAATAATTTCTGTTATTTTAACTCTTAAATAAACATGAATCTAACATGTGCATGAACATGTCTTTTTGTTGAAATAATAATTTTATAATTATAAATAGGAGTTTGTGAGCTATTTAGTTATCATGGTACAAGCTCTGCCAATTTAGAATCAGATTTGCCTTGTGTGAAAAATGTGAAAGTTTATTTATTACTAGCTGACCCGGCAGACTTCGTACTGCCCCAATCTATACTTCAATACTAATATCATAAAGCGGTCGAGTTTTCCAATTGGAGCAGCTACCAGTAATGTGGGTAACTCCCCAATAGAACATGTACCACTACATCTATCGTGGATGTCGTTTGTCGTTTGACCGGGAGTCTCAGGTGAAGGAGATCGCTAGACGGATCAAGTGGCGTAAAAAGAAGGAGGCCTATGTTCAGCAGTGGCTTATTAGGGGCTGATTGGTTGGGCTGATTCATCGAGCATGTAACCAATAGAGTAGCAATAGTGAGCCATTTGTTTAGCAACGCATCAATGATTTGTCACGTATAACTAACAAACCACGCTTGAACTAAAACAGTACCCGACCAATAAGAGACCTGTGTGTACGACTTGACCTTGAGTCGGCCAATCAGAACACAGGGGCCGGCGCAGCGTTTTGGCGTATTTTATTTTCTAACAAAACTGTTAACAGTTCCACTCTATTGGTTACATGCTCGATGGGCTGATTGGATAGATAGATAGATAGAAAGAAAGTTAAATAGAAGGATGCACTCATAGATGTGGTAACACAATATTGTATAATTTTTTTCCGTGTTTTGAAGTGCGACAGGATGGATTGACATAGCACGGCCCATTCACACATAGTCTCCGTATTTACGCCATTTACGGTACCCGTTTTGACGTGTACGTTTTTTTTCGTTGATGGCCTATGTAGTTGTATGAGCGACTTCACACATGGCACAGTATTCCATAAACTTAAAAAAAATACGTTCCGTAAAAACATTACATTCCGTTTTGTCATCGATTTCAGTTGGTTGTCAAATCTAGTGTCAAATATTATGATTCCGTTCAGAAATTTAAATTGTGACAAAATTCAAACTGATCAATTTAAAAACCGACCAAATTAAAAATCAGTACTATTAATGAATCATCCATTACATTTTGTGACTATTCAATTTGGTCGCGCTCGCGATATTATCTGTTACTTTTTACTTTTGTTTAGTTTCGGAACGCGACATTAGATCCTCTAAAGAGCTCGCAATAATAATAATAATAATAATAATAATATTGTTTATTTTGACAACTAAGGCCCACTTGTTAGTAATACAATATTTTCTTAAAAACTATGTTAGTAACTCAAAAAAAATAGGTTGAACAAAAATATTTATCTATTTACAATTTCTACACACCATTGTGTCTATAGCACGCTTTAATAGAGGCGTGTCAAATTTACTTGATAATAACTTCAGGACACCATTGGAACTAGACCGCATCCTACTAATTATTGAAGCGCTCTTTTTCCGAATTATCGCGTAAAAGTCATCGGTTCTGGCCTGGGCGAACATACTTGAGGCACTGCAATATCTTGGTAGTCCCAACAGAATCCTGAAGCCATTATTGTATTGAACTCTCAGGGCACTGAGCGCCTTCAGCGTATAATTGGTCCACAGGCCACTCGTGTAGAAGGTTTGACAGTATGCTTTAAACAGTGTAATCTTAGCTTCCGTACTACATCGAGTAAACCTGTGGGCCAACATATTACATCTAGCGGCCAATGCCCTGCGTTCACGTTCAATGTCCATCTGATCCTTAAGGTCCTCGGTAACATAATGTCCCAGGTATTTAAATGCTTTAACTCTCTTGAGTGGTACTCCACTTAAGCAAAGAGAGGGATCATAGTCATTCTTCCTTTCGGGAGCCTTAAAGATCAGATATTCACTTTTTTGTACATTGTACACAAGCCCGTGACTAGCTGCGTACCCCTCGCAGGTTCGTAGTAAATCCCTGATTGATCCGGCTGTTGGACCCAGCAGCACCATGTCGTCAGCGTAACTAATGTTATTGATAACTAAGCCGTCAATACTACAACCGACAGGCTTGCTGCTGAGTGCTACAATCAGTTCATTTATGTACAGGTTGAAAAGCTTAGGAGATGTCAATCCCCCCTGCCTAACCCCACATTCCAACCTATACGCTTCAGAGACAGTACTACCCCACTTTACAGAATTAAGCTGATTCCCGTACCAATACTGGAATACGCGTAAAATTTCCAGTGGCACACCCGCCTCCCGTAACTTTCGCCAAAGGACATTATATGAAATATGAACTTTATTGAATAGCCATAAAGTTCAAATTGGCTCTACATTTTATTTAGAAAACGTTTGTATGGGAAAAAGAAAAGGGCTGTTTTTAGGGTTTCCCGGCAATTATTCCATTTTTCTCACCTTTTAAACCTTCCCTGGACCCACACGAACATTTCAAAACCAAGGAATGATACTCAGTTCAACCGTTCTCGACCTTTTGTGAGACTAACGAACAGCAATTCATTTTTATATATTTAGATTTACAGTTGACCTGCGCAACTTCGTTAGCGTCACTTGCCCGTTTTTGCAACAGTTTTGATTGATGCTCCGCTCCTATTCGTTGTAGCGTGATGCTTTATACATCTTCATCATCACTCTATCTATTAAAAAAAACCGCATCAAAATCCGTTGCGTAGTTTTAAATATCTAAGCATTAATAGGGACAGACAGACGGCGGATAGCGACTTTGTTTTATACTATGTAATGTGTGATTCGTATCATTGGATTATGTAGGTATATTTTTTTAAAACACATTACATGCAGTAACAGAATCATTACAATAGTGTAAGTAAACACAAATAAATTTAAACTAAACCAAGAAAAACTAAACATTTACAAAATATTAAAGGAATTGTTTAGCTTGAATCATTCATAATAAAATAGGATTCATTAACATATCCATAACTTGTTTCTATATTATTCACAGGGTCAAATATATTTGCTATGTTTTTGTGACAATATTAATTACCTGCCATCAACTTAATAAAGGTAAAGGTTGTATTGGGACTTGACCAAATTAGGGTTTCCTTATTGCTTACAATATATATGTTGTATATCGAGGTAGGTAGATTAAGGTAAGAAATGTTTCCTGCTGACTCTTTACCTTTCATTCTCAACAGATGTAGATTGGGCAATCACTTACATAAACGTGATATTACGCATTTAAAGTACCTATATTGGGACCCTTCTAAGATTTTTGGATAAAAAGAAATACATAATTTTAGAACCAGTTCCAAACGTTTGCAAAAATGAATACCATGAAAGTTTTTATTCTATGTTTACAAGGGATGGATTATCTTGGAAAATGTAATATAGGTATATACCTCTATCAAAATTAAGTGTTTCTTATATACGAGTACCGACCTAACTTACTGCATAGCGCGGTTAATCGTATCTACACATCTATTCTATGACGTGAAAAATGTCCTTGGATATTTATTTTGTCTATCAATATAGCTCAAAATAGTGTTAGTTGAAAGCTTCATAATAATTTACTGTTTACTCACTCGACATCTTATCTTGACATAATAAACATGGTAGCTTCGGCTATTGCGAATAAACTGGCTGAGATATATCTTAATATTGATATTACACTATATATGATATCTTTGTTTGTTGAAGCGTTCGCTGGTTAAAGCTCCCACAAGTCTGGCGAGGATCGGGTGATGAACTAATTGAGTTATTGAGTGTCTAAGATATGTAAATGTTAGTTTTGTAACTTCATCTAGATGGTGTTATTATATGATTGATACATTTTTTTGGGATAAAAATTATTTGATTTATTTGTAAAAATAGGCAGTTTTACAGTAACATACGAAGAACTGGGGTAATTGTTGGGACGTTAGTTTTTCGCTTGGAAAACTTCAATAATATTTTGCACTCTGATGTTTCTAGGTTCAATATCCCATCTGGTACAAAAATGAAGCGGAAAAATGGCTCTCACGCTTGTAGAAAAAAGTACACAAAAGCGTATAGTGTCGAGTTCGCACTTCAATCAGATTTTTGATTTAAAAAATCCATTCACACGCGGGGATTTCGTGACCGTAACCCCTCGGGACATCTCGGTCGAGAGCATCGTTGAAACGAATGTTCCTAGTCTTGTTTGCCCGATCGATTGAGAATGTCACCCGAATATTTTGTTCCCTCTTTTCTCGCTTTAAAATCTGCGATAAAGACGGCCAATAAAAACCGATGGTGGCGAGAATCATGTGAGTTAATCGACCGTAGTAGCTTCAGATTCGAAATTTGGAAATTTGCGTTTATTACATTGTCATTTCTATGCTGTATTATTATTATGATTACGGTTATTATCATTACATGACTGTGCTGAGCTGTGCTGGTTATTCAGAACGAATAGATAAAAAAAAAGGTGGAACTCAGATGAAGATTACAATTTTTCAATGATAATTATCATAAGTATAATAAAATAACTAGATTAGCTAAGTACAAACTTAGTAGAAACAATAAGTCATTCCCATTTTTTTAACAGTATATTTTAGTGAACACGTCTATTAGTATGAGAACATGAAAGCTACACTACACCATTAATAAAACGGATTAAACGACTATGTATATTCAAAACATCAAAGACCATGTGTCACGTCACAACAATCAGTAACACGATCAACAATTAAAAAAAAGTGGACGGTACGCGTCGCACAGCCATACGTCGGGCAAAAAGAAAAGCCTGCATCAGGTCCCTGAAATTGGTAGCACTAAGGATAAGCCCCAAGCGAGCGATACGATCTCCTTGTTTGATAAGGGAATTAAATTACTTGGGCGTGCTCGCAATTACAATCTGGGACTACTTCGATGCTGATGGGACATGCTTGACTCGTGTGTGTGACCCTTATACTACTCTAGTGTTCAATTAAAAATGTTTTACGGTAGGTACGGTTTGAAGTCCATACGCCATTCGAATATTCCATTTAGTTTTTATTTGTGCAAAGTTTTAAATTGTATAAATTTTAAGTTTTATATTTGTGGTGGTGTTTTATCTTCTAAACATAACATGTGATCTTACTGGCACTAACTTTTTTGCTAAAAATGTACTTATTTTAGTATTAAGTACCATCTATTTTGATTGTTGCTTATAAAAAATAAGACTTATACTATTATATTGGTAAACAGAAGCCATATAAGTAGGTAATTTCCTTTAATATATGCGGAAAGTTCATCAAGCGAAGTGAAGCGATGTTGATACATTGCAGTTCAGAACTTCTGCTTCGTGCTCGCGATTGTTTTCGCTCAAAACATAATCGAGTTACGTTCAAGTACAATTCGATTATATAATTGATGTAAGATTATGTACATGCAGATTAAATTGCTTTTGCGTCAATGTTATTTCTTTTTAAGTGTATACAACCAATACGATATACAATGACGTTTAATCGTTTTTATCGAATAACTAGTTGACCCGCGCAACTTCGTTAGCTTCACTTCCCCGTTTTTGCAACATTTGGCCCTATTGGTCGTAGCGTGATGATACATGGCTTACAGCATTGATAAATGGGCTATCTAACAATGAAATAATTGAAAAAATCGGATCTGTTCCTGAGATATACGCGTTCAAGCAAATAAACTTTTCAGTTTATAATATTAGTAAAGATTAAGATTACTTTGTTTATGTTACAACCCCTAACAAAAATGTTGTTTCAGATTTGTACTGTGTCAGTTCACGATTGAGTACTTAATCATTACACTGGGAGCCTTTCGCAATTATTTGCGGTAGGATTTACGAGTTACAGTGAACGAATTAATTAAATGAATGAACTTGGGGTGATGTTTGTTAAGACAGGGACGGGAAACGGTCAAGAGTAACTAAAGTTGAGCACTTCAATGATGTCAAATGGATTTAAGTACTAATGTGATTTCCGACTGTTTACACACTTAAATCTACTTAGATAGTAGTAATTTTGTTCTGTGAGCACTGTCTCTTGATGAGTTGTTCTTAGTACAACGCCGAGGGAATCGTTGAAGTATCAGCAGGTATACTCTGAACTAAATAAATGACGTACGTAAATATGAGTACATCCACATATTACGCAACATACAAAACATGTCACCTGCTTATACATTGCGTAGTTGTTTAGGCAATGATGGGTCTAATATACTATTGAAGTAAATAGTTATAATAATAAATCTCTACACATTCGTGATGAGTAATATAATTTAGCTGTTATTCTTTGATGACTTTCAACTGTAAAACTTAGAAATATTATATTATTTTTGTATGAAAGTCTGAATAAAAAGATACCTATATCTAAATTCTCCAGGACAAAATGCCGACCACGTACACTAGTTTAAAATAATAAAGTTGGTTCTAGCTATTGCAAAGAATACGTGGGGATATTTTCAGCCGCACGCATGTTACATAGAAGATATTTATAGCTGGTATGCACAATTTTTTATTGGCTTGAAGGTGCCGCAGATGGCTTTTACACTCGTACGTCACCGGAGGTAACCAATAGAAACATTCGATGATAAACTGACTTCAGAAGATAAAAACTGTGCTATCTCTATAGAAGAAATGAAGAAAAATCATCACAGATAAATTTACCTGAGCTTCTGAGGACGTGCTTCCTATTGTTGTTGATAAATATATATATTTGTTAATACTTATATAACTTTAACTATCAAACAAGTATTTGAGTATATTTTAGCTTAAAAATTTAGTAGTGTGCTTGACGAATTACACTTAAAAACATACAATTATCATATGAAAAATTAAACAGTAGATATCATAGTTGGAGTTTGACCAAAATCTCACTATACTGGAGATGATGTTATCAGTGATAAGTATATAAAGCCTAGTACGAAACTATTTGTAACGTTCAGCTGCCAACATACAGGTGGGTAAGTACTTGAACAACTTTCAACTTGAGAGTAGTAATCGTAGCTAGCCAGACGGGTATTACAAAGTACCCCATCCTCTGTGCAAAATGTTGTGTGAAACTAGCCCCTGCTGCCCTGATACCTACCTTTACTGCTTTCGGAGATGGAAAAATAGTTGAAATTCTTACTGTTGGCAACTAAGTCTCAAGATACACATCGTATACAAACTTTGGAAGGCATTGCCATTAAATTTTTTACTGTACTATGTAGGTACGTTTATAATGTGGTAACCATAAAAAAAACACAGTGTTGTCATTAAAGAAGTTTAATTGTTCTTGAATTGATCAATCAGTTTTGATTAATTAAAATATGCTTCCATCTTAGTACTAAACTAAAGTTAATAGGTTAGCGGTAGCTCGTAGGTACTCGTATTAACGATTGCGGGTACCCATTCATAATGGCGGTTCGTCTAATTAATTATTATAGGTATTATCAGTCGTATCGTACCTATAGCGTCTACCGTTGCACTCTTACACACACAGATTTTCACATGACAGATAAGCAGGGAGACACTGCATAACTGTATTATCTATATCCTACTAATATTATAAAGGCGAAAGTTTGTAAGTATGGATGTATGGATGTTTGTTACTCTTTCACGTAAAAACTACTGAATGGATTTGAATGAAATTTGGAATAAAGATAGCTTATAACCTGGATTAACATATAGGCTACTTTTTATCCCGGGAAAATGGAAGACCTCCCGGGTACGCGGGTGAAACCGCGGGGAGCCACTAGTCTATACTAATATTATAAAGAGGAAAGATTTGTTTGTTTGTTTGTTTGTAATGAATAGGCTCCGAAACTACTGGACCGATTTCAAAAATTCTTTCACCTTTGGAAAGCTACATTATCCCCGAGTAACATAGGCTATATTTTATCCCTGTATTCCCACGGGAACGGGAACTACGCGGGTAAAACCGCGGGGAGGCAGCTAGTAATAAATATGAGGGTTAATGTATTTTGTTGTCTCTGAAGAACAGACGAAAACGTTCGTCAAATACAATGTCAATTTGCCTCCAAATTCACTTAATATAACGTACAATATTTAATCAACTGCACTCTTGAAGATAAAATAATAATAACAAAAAAATAATATATATATACAACTTAAAACTATACCTATATACAAAGGTGCAACTTAATATGTGCAATAAAATCATTTAATAATAGAAATAACAATAGTATTGAGTATTAATTAAAAAAGCCCTAGTTTACTAGGGCTATGTTACCTAAAGTTAAGACTTGGACCACAATATACTGGGACCGCGGTCCCACTTGCCGGATCCTTTTAATTTAAATATTTTTCTTCCGGTGACTGGGACCACTCAAAAATTAAAAGTACAATCTATTGTTCAAGTCAAATCAGTACAGTCAAACAAAAACATGCTTAATGTAAGAAATTAAAGAATATTTTTTTTTAATTTATAAATATCATTCTAGACATGAATTTATTCCATGCGCTTAGTAATAGATTAAACCAGCCCATTTTCGCGTTATTCAATTATGCAGGTAGGTAAGTATAGAGGGATAACATTGTATATTGCTGTCCATTATTTTTTTTATTAAAGATGTGCGGGTCAGAGACCAAATGCAATGGTCTCTGACCCCTCCCTACAAGACGCTGTCGAAACCTAGGATGAAGCATGCTTGCCCAGAAGAAACCTATTTACCCTAGACTTGAAAATTTCAAGATTGTAGAATGTAGGCGTCGATTGTACTCTTTCTAACTCTAGTCCGTTTTGCCTACCGGTCTTCAAGATAACGCAGCCCTTTTGTTGCAAAACGGGATATTGCATCGCCGATGACTTGTTCGACCAATCACTGTCAAAAAGCATATCACTTTAAGAAGTTTAAGTTTTGGTTTGGACAGTAGGTACACTTTAGATGGTTATTAAATACTGTGCTGAATGTTTGTTGCAAAATCTATACTAATATTATAAAGGAGTAGAGTTTGTTTGTTTGTTTTTTATACTATTTATTTTTATACTAACTAAATTTGTTATAAAATAAAGCATTATTAGTGTAGGTGTTTTTATAAAGATGATATTAATCCTTATCCAAATAAATACGTTATTCATCACAAGTATTTAATTTAAAACAAACTTTTACATCATTCGATTTCAATGAATATCTTACGAGATATCGCAAATTTAAAATGACATCGCCGCAAAATAATGATCAAGTACTGCGCGCGCCTTTAAGCGCTGGGCCGGCGCAGTTCGCTCTGCGAGACCATCGTTCTACGTAAACACAGTCACAGGCTGAAAGTTAGCGTTAGCCCAAAGTAACTATTCCACGCGGACGAAGTCGCGGGCAAAAGCTAGTTAATAATAATTAGTGAAAAGTGTTTGCAATGCGACGATAAAAACCAGCATTATTTTTAGCGTAATTTATTTGATTATGTGTATGTTCTTATTACCTACGTTAATTTTGAATAGTAATCGAAGGGTGTTTTTAATGTTGTATAAATAAATTATATCTTTTAATCAAAAACAATTTTTTTTTTATTACTTACGAAACATTTTTTTTGTTTGACTGTACGGTTTTTGGCTTAAACAATAGTTTTTTTCATTCATTTATGGATGGTCCCAGTCGCCGGAAGAAAAATATTTAAATTAAAAGGATCCGGCAAGTGGGACCGCGGTCCCAGTTTATTGTGGTCCCAGTCGCCGGAAGCCTCATCTAGAATGGAAATAATATAAGTACCCAAAGTTATACTACAGTTCCAAAGTTCATTCGGAACTTTGATAATTTAAAACCGTACTATAACAAGCAAACCAAGTTATAATCTAGAGTTTGTTTACTCCACCATCCAGTTATAACTGTACAAAACCGAAAACTTCCTCTAATGACTCTAGTTAATGAGATACTTGTGAACCAGCGGCATGTTGGTGACCTCAATGAGGGTATCTTTAATTTTTAGGACTTGTAGAACTTTATATATAAAGGACAGAACTGTACTTATATGGCTTACATAGGTATTTGTTTCATATCTAAAACCGAAATGTGTTTCCATTGTTTCCTTGTGAAATGCCGCCATATATATGAAAATATACTTCTTCAAACAGTGGCTTTGCACAATCTGTATTTATATTGTTTACTTTCTCTCATTAATAAATAATAGCTATCGTGTCGTTTTGGTATAAAATAATGTGTTGCGTTAAAATGTTTTTTTTTTCATTTAAATTATCTTTGTCGTAGATAAATATTTTCATAGAAGTCTTTTGATTACAACATGCCAACCCATTGCAAAATATAAGTACATACCTTGGTACCACATAAAATAATGTTGAACATAGCTAGAATTATACAGATAGGGTTCCGTTAATTAATAATAAAACACTAACTGATTCAAATATTTATTTTTCTAAATGCAAGATATTTTTATTTTCTGTTTATGAAACTTCAAATATAAAGATACTCTTATATAAAATGTGTCAGTTCTACATCGAAGTGAAACCATAAGGGCTATCTTTATGCCTTTTCAGATATGTAACCCTAAAAGTATTATGGTAGGCGAAGCGTATCGGGTATCAAACCCACACAGGCATCCAAAGGGTTGGGAACAACTTCCATTTCGCTTTCGGTCATTGACTCCAAATGTAATCTCGTACATTCATTACAACATATCATTGTTAATGTTCATAACTTAATGTTCTGAGTGCTCGTAAAATTAAAATGACTCAAATGTTACGCGAATTTATAGTTAAAGAAATTTCCCAAGCGCTCTCCGCGGTGCCATTTCGGAAAAGAAGAGCATTAAAAAGTTTAAAAGTTGTGTTTTGCTACTTAGCAATCTGTTTTTGTGAGAGGTTAACGTGGCTTTCGGATCCAGTGACCGATTAAAAACAAATCTAAAAGGTTTTCGTGCTTATTTTCTTCTTTAAAGTATTTCAAAAGCCTTTCGAAAAAGTTTTTGATGAACTATGAATTGCTATTAAGATACCCACTTTTATTAATAGTAGAAATTATTCGCTCATTAACCTTACACTAATTCTCTGTGTTCTTTTTCAAAGACTGAGCTGTTAACACATAAATATTCTTCATAATCTTTATCATCAACGATACTATCATTTAGAAAACAGCTATTTAAAAAGCATTTTTATTATTACATATTGGTAACATGATTTAAGATTGCTGAATATGAAATTCGAATGAGACAGCAAATATCGCAATAAACGTCGGCGTCCTGCAATATTGCTAATTAACAAATGTCGTACAATGCTGTGTTTTATTCACTCCTTTTGCAGTGAAATTGTTGTTAATGAAAATACATTATGCATTAAGGTAAATTAAAAATATACATCTGCAGTAAATAGCCGCGTTCTGACTTCATCTTCCATTCATCTTGTTCATATACAGCCCGTTGAGATAGGGTTGCTAGCTAAGAAATATTTGTAAAGGAAAAGCTTTGCATTCCCATTTTAATTAACAGTTTTAGTATCGTGTATTTTGTAGGAATGATTCCAAGTCTTTTATTAAAAAATGCAGAAAGGAGAACATAGATTTAACTATTTGTTGGATTGGATAGTTACACCTTGAAGCATTTATAGTAAACCCAACCGTAGTGATATGAGGCTTGCTTGTTGCAATTAGTAAGAAAACGGACAGAGGATACATTTTGTACCGGTTCCCCGTAAGCAACGCTCAATGATAAAATATTCCAGGTTATATATTTATTAATGCCAAAAAAAGTATCTACTTGAAATTGCTCATATTAATATGTTATGTAGAAGGTACGTGTTTACTTACGATATTTCAAAAGCATAGTGTATAAAAAGCCTTATATGATATCTAATATGATGGGTACATAATAGTGGATAGACAACCCTACGATAAAGGCAAAACGTTTGTTAGTTCACTTGAAAAGTTTGTATAGGCGAGGCCTCTCCAAAAAAGTCGGTTAAAGCCTATGGCTGCTTTTCAATGTGGGAGCAGATTTTGTTTGAAGGTACCGTTTAATATCTGTCATTTTCATAGGGTTTCTTTTCTATGACATTTGCAATTAATCATTCCTAAAATCCGTAGGTTTTGTAACTACTTACTCACATAGTTTTGCTATGTTTGTTGTTTTAAGACACTATTAATTTATGTAATTTTGTTTGACCTTTTACTTTCTCCTTCTGTCCTTATCCTTTGTACTTATTATTTTAAACAAACAACTTCTCATTACTTGAGACGACTTAGAACAACTTTAGTATAACTCACGTTTTAGATATATCCGCAATCAAATGACATCAAATGACAAATGAAAATCTTAAAAATTCTCAAGACTCAGATTTAAAAAAAGTTATATCTATTATTGTATGAAAGTGACAATTTAATGTCTTGAAAGTTACTTAGGTAGTGTTAATGTTATAACTGCTTGCCTAATGTGTATAGGGAGAATAGATTATCTTTCCCTAAGGATTGAGATATAACAACTATTTATGACAAAAGCATATCCTCATTGACCCAATTTTAGGCGAATATAATTTTGTTGTTTGACCTGATTCTGCCATGGAAGCTTATTAAATAAATTCAAGTCTCATTTCTTACTAATCTTGTAAATTCTCGACATCTTACAGCGTCCCACGTCACGAGATATTTATAGTTTCATAGTAAAAACATGCCAAAAATACATACAATTACCTACTTTCATATTAAATTGATTTTAAATAAGATTCTACCACCTAAACATATAAAAAAACAGTTTGATTATTGCATAACATGAATTTATGTCTAGTTCAGATAAATAAAAGCTAGTATATAATCTTTAAAAACTTACATTTTTCCATAAAGGTCACCTAAAAATATCAATGATTCGAATACCTATCTCCCCCATAGTACAGTGAGAATGTTACGTAAGTATCATCACAGCTTCAGATGCGTTCCACGGGCGTTCTTTCATACAAAGACAAAAGGGTGTCGATGGATGACTCCCTTTGTTTCGCATAGTAATCAAACACTACACTTTTTTGCGATAAGTGTATTCTTTTGTATCAGTTTCATGTTCTTTTTGGTTTTTGGGGAGACCTATTTAAAAATATATTTGTCAAATACCTAGATGTAATATGAAGAAGAGCTTTTATGTTACCCACATTTTTATAAAAATCGTTCTGCCTGACTATGAGTGAGCTTTTTCTATTTTATACTTGGGAACGTTGTTTTCCGATAATTTACTGCACCAATTCAATGGCCAACAAACGAAGAGAAAAACCCCGCATAATTTCCTTAAGGCCACCTAAATACCGAGTAAATTGTATTCCAATAAATATACATATAAATGTTCGAGCGACATTGACTGATACCTCAAAACGGTCTCCATTTATCAATAAAAAAGTCCCCGGATTTAGTCAAAGTTAAAAGGAAGTGGGCCCGTTAACAAGATAAGAAAGGACTTGCCGATAATGGGCTTTTTGTCGCCAACCACGTTCAGGATTAAATTGGCGAAAACGTCCGGGGTCACAAATTTTGTTAGGACACGACTATATTTTGGTACCTAGACCATATAGGGTTATTGTCGAACTAGTTTATTATGCCTCCGCGTATACTACGTAATATTCTTTGGCCTAGAAATGATAGTGCTTTTATAGCAGGAATATTTAGTGTTTAATCGGGCACAGGGATGACTCTTTTAAATAGAAAAGCTTTTAGGAAAATTTCTAAGTTTATACTTAGATACCTACTTCCAGTTCATATTATAAAAACATAGGGATTTCATTACAGGGCTTACAAAATACAAAGACTAAGTAAAGTGGTCTGGGGTAGGCATATGAAAGTACCAAGTGGTAAAAATATCTTGTGGGTTCCTTTTGAGCGTGGACTGTAGTAGCCTTGACCACAAGTGTCTTGCGTCCAAACTCCTTGAATGAATAAATGAAGCTTCAAGTTCATTTTTAATGAGCCTGTAGTATTGGTTATATGGCTTGGGTCACTGAACACTACAGTGGTACAATACTTATAACTTCAATTCAGATTTATTTATTTATGGCTTCATCGTTTTACCGACGACTTTGACAATGTCATAGTCATAAAACACTATGAAGAAAACAAAAGAATTCCATGAGCATATTAAATATATTATTCAAGTTATTAGTTAGCACAGAGATGTAAGTATAACATCATTATTCCTTTATCTTTCTAATATTAGGTACTTTCTCTAAATCTAACTTCTTCTATTTCAACCGCAAGTACACGCACTTGTCAATGCTTACTAGACGTATCAATACTGCTACTATAAAACTACGCCGTCTTCATTTAATTTTTTCGCATAAAGTATGATAGACGAAATTAAATAAGAAAGATATTTAAGTTTCTAAGAAGATTAAAGAAAACAATTTATAACCATAATGATTTTCATGCTCGGATTGCTCCGTTTTACGGCCCAATAAATATTTTGAAACATTTTGTTAAGTAAATTGTGCCTTCTGGATACTTCAATTTATATTTAGTTTGAAGAATTTAAATATTAACGGATTCATTTTGTCACAAAGCTACAGACTTTCCAATAAAGTTTGTATTGTGTGACACGGGTGATGGACGGACCCTTCTACCAAATAAGTGACAGACACTGCCAAATAAAAACAAGATATACTGACGAGGTAAATATGTTTCCTAACTCTTGTTAATAAATATAATTGCTTGGTATAGGCATATAGCTAGCAATTGTACCAAAACTCAAAGCCAGGAAGATAATATTTACTATCTGATTACAAAGTAGATTTCTGGAAATGAAATTAAATGTTTCAAAAATTTTTGTACAAACGGTGAGTGGTAAAAGCAAGCACTTATTTATAACTGTTTTATTTATTGTATGTTTGTGTAATATGATACTATAAGTTACAATAAATCAAAATAACAATTCGATTCAATCATTATTTACTGAAATATAAACAACAGTGTCGTTATCAATTACCGAGTAAATTGTAACTAAAGGCTTTGAATCGAAAACAAATCAGAGATTAGTCAGGGTTACAATCCAATTAATTCATGCTTGTCTGACTTTCAGTAAACAATTGTGTAAATTAAGAAATTTACGTCGGTGCCTACCGTGAATTGTCGGGTCAGGTATATTTGGAGACTCAAAATCAGTCTAAGTAAACAAAATAAGGCAATAAAGGTATCTCTAATTTTAGTCAATGTATTTGAAATACGATATAAGGTAGGTATTTTCTTTGTGTAATTAACTATAGCTTTTCTTTATCCTCGTTAGTAATGATATATAATACCTACTATGATTATAACAGCTTTGCATTATTTATAACAAATTTTCTATTCATGTACCTACATTTGCATTTTGTAATTTACTTCGTACATACTAAGTATTTTACTTTAGTCCGTTTCGATTTGATAGGATTTCCTTTGCTGCCAATATTCTCTTTCATGAAATGTCTGCTCCGAATGAGATTTTCTTTGATTTTATTTGGTTTAGTGTAACTTTAACTGATTTTTTTGTATGTATGTAGTAGTGAACTTGTTGGGGGAAACACGCGCGTACTTTTCTGATTGCGTTTGACGTTCTGATTGGTCTGCTTCCAGTTCTCTTCCCATCGGTGCATCAAATAATTTACACTAGAGGCACCGGTATCCATGGTATGCAATTTTGATGCCTTTTTTATCGACTCCCAAGGCAGAGTTATGTTTTTCACTCGTATTTGGTCTGTTTATATATTTCTTGTTTACTTTGTATCTATGATATTTATAGACTATATTTATGGTTCGATGATACATAAATTGATTTTGAAATTCCATATCGTTGAGAAATATGCCCGGTTTTCTGAATTTAGTAAAATATAGACATTATGCGGAAAAGTAATCTAATTACTTTTTTTAAGTTAGAGAACAAAAAAAATCTAATTGAAATACTCTCTAAAGTATAATAACTTCATGCATATAAACAATGCAATTGAGCTGGTCGAGGTTACAGCGGAGGGATTAAAGATCACTGACCGCTCGTTGAATTTATATAATTACATTCGATAGAAACGCGGTTCGGCATTGCTAATTGAATTCTGTTATTGGCAGGAAGCGGTGCGAGCCCCTGGGGCCGGTATGTACAAAAGCCCCTGATTTTAGCTAGATATCCATTCAGCTGGAAGAATATTTCTCAATCATTATTTAATTTGAGACCGCGTCCTCTTTGTTGTTTTATCTATTAACTGCAGTTCTGTTGTTCCTTTTTAACCAATAACTTCAAAGAAGTGATAATATTATAGCATTCTCAGCTGCTCAGATACATTAAGTCAATATCATTGATTTGAGGTTCATTTACTTGTGTTCTATTACATTAACAAAACCAGAAGATGAAAATAGAGAAAATATTTAACGAATACATTAAAATATAATGTTTTATTATTTAATTGTCTAACGCTTTATTAGATACTTTTGATTATAAATTCTAACTGAGTGTTGCTATAGTTTACATCACTGAAATATAGATAGTCGATTAGTTCTCGAACATTTACTGTTAACTCGATAACTGGCTGCCACTTTGAAAGTGGTTGTCGGCCGTTCCCAACAAGTTTAATTCATGTGCCCTTTTGAAACCCTCCCTTTAAATGAAGGTACCTATACCGTAATTGGTAGGTGGTATCACAATAAAAGTTCGATTGCGAATAATTTAGAATATTTACTAGACATTATATTAAGAAACAAATTAACATAATAATATAGCGTATCATACTGCTAGACAATTGATTTATCGACAACTGGTAATTAATGCTTGGTTCAAATAATGATTCTACTCTTATAATAATAGCCAATCCGGAAATGTCGAAGTCTTCTTACCAACTTGAGCGTAAAATAATAATGACAAGATTCTATTTCAGCAACTACGGAAAAAAGATGATGTAAAAGTATAAAAATTACAATACAAAATAATTATTCGTATTCCGTTCCCCGGAGAAATTCGTTGCCATTTTTGTGGAGGGAAAATTTTTCACTGAACGAATAATGGGAATTGATCAAACGTCGATCATGTTGTCTAATTTAAGGCAAATTGAAGCAAAGAGGAGTCCGGTACAGAAATTACTGTAGAATTATTATTTAACCATTTTGAAAGCTTTCTGATGAGAAGATACGGGATTTATAATGATGTTTTTTGACGCTGATAGAAAATGGCGATTTCATAATGAAGCAAGTACTTATTTATATTTCATTGATTGCCGAGATTTATTTATGTCAATATATGTAAGCAAATTCATACATTTAAACACATCCTGTTCAATTCGATACTTCTCTAAAAATATTGTACAAGAGTATATACAACAATGTTTTATCTGTAGATATTTTTTTTTCAAAAACTCTACTGAAAGCTTACTAAAATCTGTCAAAATTGGATAGCTTCATGCGAAGTCCGGACGTTAGATGCCTTTGTATATTCTGAATAACCAGCTTACAGCTTTTTGTTCCGTCTCGTCGTGATAAGTGACAAGTGTGACGGGCTCTTCGTCCTCGTACATTTTATACATGCCTCGAATTTTTTTCTAACGTTTTCCCCTTGCGAACGGAAGGGCTCTGATGAATATTTTGTTAGCTATGGAATTCTTTGGTCATTTAATTCTTATTTAACGTTCTTTTAAAAACATGTACTTAAATAAATTGATAATATGAAATCTTATATAATCGTGACAACCCAGTGGTAGCAACATAGACTTGACTACCCAGATACCTAATGTAAATAATAAATCTTGATAGCACACGAACTTATATTATAAACGGTTATATATCCTACGCTATGATTGCCTCAGCAATATGAAGACACCTAAATATGTATAACATATTGTATTAAATTTACGTAATACCTATGTACATATTTATCCCCAAAGCTTCATGAATAAGGTAAGATATGAACTATAATAGTATTTGGCATTCATGTCATTCGGCTAACGATACCCGAGTACTTGAATACAAAAACCCGATCAAACATTCTGCCTCCTCATCTGTTGAAAGTTGGTAGAAAAATATACCTATCTACTCCAGTCGGTTAATACTTCAGGGGCCTTGACTTGTCTAGATTTATCGATTGAATAAAGGCGAAATATTTCCGCTTAGGTGCCGTAAACACAGGCAACTAACTATCAATAAAATAGTTTTGTTTTTACCTTTTTCAGTAAGTGAACCTTCACATAATAAAACGTATTAGGAAATATAGAAAACAACATTATTGGTTTTGGGACCATTAATGGCCCACTAAAGGGTCCTTGGGAATGTTTGTTCGGAAGACATATTTCAGTAACAGTATGGCAATATTATTTTTATTAGGTGAATAAACCAAGAGAATACTATCAAGGAAGTTTACTTTGCATTTATTAGTCGCAAACAGTTTTATTCAAACTTTATAGTTTAGAGAACTGCGATGCTAAAGGATTAAATGGCCTTGGAATTATGTAGCTGATATAAAATCTAATATATAAAATTCTCGTGTCGCGATGTTTGTGATTAAACTCCTCCGATACGACTTTACCGATTCACATGAAATTTTGTGTGCATATTGGGTAGGTATGAGAACATCTATTTTTCATCCCCCTAAGTGATCACGGGAATGGGAATGGGAACGGGAACTACGCGGGTGAAACCGCGGGGCGGCAGCTAGTAGTATATAAAAGCGTTTTGTCCATAAACATTTGAACATTATAATCGTTCACAGTCAACCAGCTCTGTTAAAAACCGATGGTATCAGAACCGGGGCATTGACGTGGAAAATGAGCTTGCTTAACAACCTGCACTACGAACGAGAAGTAGGTTAGCTGGAAAATGGCCCTTAAAATGTGTTATAACTTATAACTATTCATTCTTACGTAGTACCTACCTCGTGCCACAATAAATTGCATTACCATACCTTGGGATTAGCATTGGTTAGAAATATAGATATTGAGTATTGGTGTAGCTATGTTCAGAGTTAAATGGCATTTCTGTATTCGATATTCGTTGATTTTTTTAGGGAAATATAAAATAGATATATCGTCATCAGGTAATTAATGATAGAGCAGAAAATCGTATACGTTTGTATACGAGTAGGTATACGAATGAAATTGTAAAATATTTTTTTATGCTTTTTGTAGCTCATAATGCTTAAGTAAGGTACGGTATACGAGTAAAATATGATCTAAAGTTAAGATTTGGATGGGTACCGACTACCTAGATTAAAGTTAGTGAAACCAATCTTCTGAAATTACAGCCAGTTTGAGCATTATTATAATTGAACTCATTCTACTGGAGCCAAGCGTTGGTTTACTGCAGTTTATGCAGTTTCACAAGAAATTAACTCAACTTTACTACTAACGCTATTGTTATGAAATTTATGTACTCAACCCAACAATGGCTGTTGAAATAAAAAATAACTACCCCCGCGTTTTTATCTTCCGTACGCAAAAACCGAAAACAAACATCGGTCAAGGCCAGAACACAAATAGCTTATGTTAACCTTTGATAAAACAAACAATAGATACCGGGGCCACTTTCTCAAAGCTTCTAAAGAATGTTACAGAGAGGTGAACTCATAATATAACTGACAAAAGAAATTAGGAAAGAGCAATTTAAAACATTATTTAATAAGAAAAACTTACTTAGATACTTGCACTTATATACCTACAGTACCTAAATACAGCATGTTGTGCACACAAAATGTTTGTTTTGGAAGAGGATTGAATCGACGACGAGTGGTTTGAAAGTCAGGGTCACTAATCACAAAGCTAACAAACATTAAATATTTGTTAATAATATCAAAAAATATTTTAATTCTTACATAATGTATCAAGTGCAGATAAAACCGCAGTTTCATGTAAATACCCATAGAATAGATAGTTATAATTTTTCCCGTAGGTACCTAGTGAAGTCACGTTGATTCAACGAGCGGCCTAGCTTGTATTGTCAACTTGTATGAATAGACTGCTCCTATCCTGTCGTAGGTTGGCCATAAATCATTGTGTTGGGAGATTGCCCGGGATTTGATTGATAACATATTTACGTATTGTACGAAGACTGCAAAGTGTTTGTTACTTTGTTGTGCAAAGATAAAATATTACTTTAGTCACTTTGGGAATGATGGTAGTCAATTTTCGAATGGACTTTTGTTTATAAATGAGTCAGTCAATGATGGCTTTTCTTTACTAATTTACAACTTGAATGATGCATCTTATTATCGAACTGGTAAGGCATATTAATTAATTACCTAGTAAACCATGGTTACCCCATCTACTATAATATCTTGTACGAAACACGGCTAGGTCAGGCCAGCTTTTGAATTCTGGGAAAAAAAGAAATCTTGCGCCATTTTCGTCGTCAATCTATTTAATGTAGGGCTTTAGCAAGGTCTTCAAGTCGTAGGGTTTTTAGGGGGTTTGTGGAGGAAAAGGGCGTTGAGTTATACTATATTGGCTCACAGTTGACAGGTATTGTGTAACGCTTTGTTGTTATTGTGAGAGTGTTCCCCTAATAGGGTTATTTGTAAAATTCAGTTCAACTTTGATTTTTATTGATGTTGGTATATAACGGGACTGACTAAACTAAGTAGAAAATATTTGATGAAGTACAAAACCATTAATAGTTGGTGCATAGCTTGCAATATGTTTGTATAAATGCAATACGGGATTAATCATTTTATTTATCTTTTACAGATTTGCAGTAAGAAGGCAAAACTATATTAAAGGTAAGTGTTTTTATGTCGAAATAATTATTTTTACAGTGTTAATATATTTTTAGTTCTAATCGGTAACAAATATCATTTGCCGTAACTTATCTTAATCAAGATTTTAAAATTTATTAGTACGATTTTGTCACAACATGTAAATGGGAAATAGAATACTAGGTAACTATTGTTTAAACTAAGATTATGTCCAATTCATATGTTCATCAAAATAACAATCACAGACTGAATAAACATCACCATTTTCAATAATGGCAAAATAAACCAAATTCAAATGTTAGTCAAACATAACCTTTATGGCACTTACCTATTGCCAAGAAAAACATAACCCATTATATGGCTTAGGTTTCCCGTTTACTTAGGACACCTACTTAGAGCTCAAGTCCTTTCCACATAGTTTGACATTACTCTGAGGCTTAGTCCTCACCTCATGGGTCGCGTATAAGTAGCGTAGGTCACGCAAAGTTCAACTGTCGTGTAGAACAATACTGTGCTGTAGTAAAAGTCTGACCTTGAGACTATTTATATAGCCAGTAAAAGGGCGCATGTTAAATTAGAATTCGTGTTTAAAATATCTATGTCAAAAAAGTTGAATCTACATGAAACAATTATGTACTTCCTTAAATATTATAGGTATATGACTTAATGAATCTATACTAATATATAAAACTGAAGAGTTTTTCGTTCATTCTTTCAAGCAATCGTCCGAATTGAAAAATTATTTCAGTGTTAGATAGCCCATTTATCGAGAAAGGCTATATATCATCATGCTATTTATTTATTTATTTTATTTGGACTACCAACAAAACATACAATGATATATAGGTACAAATAATAACTACACAAAACAAAAACGCTATAATGAATAGGAGCGGAGTATCAATAAAAAATGTTGCAAAAACGTGTAAATGACACTAACGAAGTTGCCCTGGTCAACTAGTAATTTTATAAAGCCTTAAATATTATAATACTTTTATACAGTTCCTACAAGTTACATGCTATGTGTAAACACCTAGTTAGTATACTTGTAAACATCCATTAATATGAAATCACATGCCACAAGCCTCTATACAAACTATAAATGTATGCTAGAATGTCATAATTAGGTCACCAGCTTTCACAGTGTGTAACCGTGTTTCTACTAATGCTGTCATTCGCAGGGTAGGAATAAATACAGGGGATTTTTCACTGAAAATATGTTGGTAATAGTAAAAAGTCGGTCAGACATTGATAGAGTAGGTTGGTACATACTTTAGTGTATCTGAATAGTGGGTGTACGTTTTGACTTAGTTTATAAGTACCTTATCGCTATAGTTAGAATGTATTGAAAGTGTATAGTTATTTTTTTCTGATAATTTTGTTTATGGTTGAGGGTTTTTATAAGCCAGTATTTAAATGATGGGTAATATTACCTAACTAGATATTTTAGGGTTCGAATAATATTAGTATTATTCATATGATAATATAAGTAAACTAGTCGTGGAAACTATCTCCTTTATTTCTCTTATTGTTCCTGGCAACATATATCATAACCGACGGCATTCTTATGATAGCGACATGTCATCTGGAGGTTGAATAGGATAATAAAAGACGGGATTAAAGAGATAAAATGGTTCTTTATTCAGGTATTATGTTCACTAAAATCTTCTTAGTCGAATGAATGTAAAAAATTTCGATCTAAATAAAAAAAAAATATTAACGCTGGAATTAAAAACAAGTATTTCGTTTGTTGTTACATTTCTTTTGATTGCATTCCATTCTATTTTCAAAATCATTATGCCTATTTACTTGGTATCTGTAGAAATAAAACAATTTTGAATTTACGAGAATCCTGTAAACAAAATTAGTGGTAAATGAGAGATGAATAGGCTTTCATATCGTATTCAGTCCTAAATCAACAAGCGGTTGTATTCTAGATACGTATAATTCATAAGGGTTGCTACACAAACACTAAATATTCCATGTTACGTTGAAATATGATATTGAAATAAACAACAATTATTATATTCCTCAATAAAAGGGGCTCTTAATGTGGTTACCTATTTTGGTAATAAAAACGAATAAGAAATCATAATTATTTTTCTGTTCTCTTTCTCTTCGTATCTTTACCTCCCGGAAGTGAAGGGACCTCATTACTGAGCTTATTACAGTATTTTAAGTCTCAACCTGTCTTATGGTGAAGAGATTTATCATTTTATTAAACAATATAATATTAATTAAACTACCTATATTGGTAGGTACTAATCTTTATTATCATAGCATAAGGTACCTTTAACATTAATATCGGAACCTTGCTAATCATAGAAATGCGTTCCATTTTTCAAACGGTAAAAAGGAAATAAAACGATTTTTTTTTATATCGCAACAAAACCTAACAATAGCCAAGGCAAATTCATAATTAACGAATATTCCACTCTTCAAATATTTCTCAGTGAAATTCAAAAAAAGGAATCATTCAATACGTAAATAATGCCCGCTGCCGGCTCGTTTCAATTTGCAACGTTCGTCTTCAGTAATTTGACTGGCAGAATTACCGCGATAAAATTATACTGTGTAGAGAAACTGGATGCGGTGTGAGGGTTTATAGTTAGTACTTGAGCGCACCTGGCCTAATGTTTCATACTACTAAAAATATATAGGTATCTTTCTTTATGAATGTGAGAGTTTGGATGGATTGTTAATACCCAATCACGTCTTACGGTTAAAGTTAAACGTCTGTTTTATTCGCGTTTTTAAACAACGTACATACTGGGCTTTATATATTTTATTCCATATACATATATGCTTTGATGATCAATCTGGGTATTAGAAACAAGCTTTTATATAAATTACACATAAGTCAATATAACAAATTTCCAAAATACAATTTGAACAGAATTTCAATAGCAAACTTATTTCCCAAAGCAATTAGTATCAACTTTATAGGTACCTAATTCAAATTATTGCGTAATTAGGAATTAATTATTCAGAACAAATTAATGTGCTTTCATTAGAAATTATTGTGATTTGGGTACTTATACCGATGAGATGGTACGTTGAATGAAAGACATTTATATGTCTCGCTTAAAACATTTTGTAACCGAAAACCGTAGCGGAACAAATTAATTCATCGTTGCTTTGTTACACTTCTGTGTTGTGTCACAAATTTGTATACACTCGCGTACAATCATGATTTTGGTTTTATATAATTAAACCGTTATTGACGTAACGTTGATCCGCAAATTAATTTAATTAGAACTGAAATTTAAACAAAAGTTGTTTACATACGTTATTTGGTTTACATTGTGCACAGCCGGGTGCAATGAAATAACTCATTAACGAAGCTTACGGTGACTTCATGCCGATGATTTCCTGATAATTAGAAACTCAATCGAATCACGCATTTGACTTGATTTCAATCGGGTATTTTCAATTATGCGATTGTTTGCGAATTGTGAGGCTGCAGTTGTGTTGAACTGAATGTCGAGTCGATCAAACAATGGTGTACGTTGGGCCACCATTTGCTCCAATGTTACCTTAGCACTGATTGCGATTAGTACCAACGTTTTGCAATCAATTAATTTTTATTTTTTACATTTGATTTATTGCTTTCATCTTATTCAGCCCTAAATATTCCCCAACAGTTAAAATACCTCATTTTCCTCCTTCAAAAAGTTCAACCGCCGATAAAATTTCTAATAATAACAAATCGAACGAACAATATGGAAATTGAATTTTTACTTTGATAAGCAATTAATTTTCTTTTTAACTTTATGTGGTATTTTCACTTTGTTGTGAACTTAGAAAATGGAGCATACCATCCGACTACTCATCACGTAGGTAAGAGTAGTTATTTATGGTCCTTCTGCATTATTAATGTAAAGGCTCCGAGCTCTTCCAGCAACAGCGTTAAACTTATCTGCGTAACAAATTCAGTTTCAACGATAAAATTCTTTATGCATCTACCGGGGTGGAATTGTCTGAGAATTCAGTTTCATTACGTTAACGAAATTATTCAATTACACTTTGGGAGACTCGCTTTGCGCTTACAGCATTCGCTAAGACCTCACTAGGGGGTTTTTATACGTTTTGTGTTCAACGGTTGATATTTTTATTGCCCTACGTTAGTGCTTTCGTAACTCTATTTGAATAATGCTTTGGCAATTTACAAATAAACTCTTTCGTTGAATTTAAATTCTGCTTTCAAAGTTTTTTGAAGCGCATATACTTTGATTTTCAAATAGTTTTTTTTTATTGTCATGACACTTTTATTACATAGGTACTTGGTACATCTCGATTTTATTTATATTTTGCTTATATGCTTAAAAATACACTATCTTCTATCATTAGCAATAAGACTGAATCTCACTCCAATCATTATTCGAACCACCTGTTTTTCTTATTCTAGTAAAAAAAAAAATACGTCAGAGTATAATAAATTCATAGCGACGACTACAGCCTTATATCCGTCTCGTCTTACGGCCTGTCGTATATTCCGTTTGGACATAATCTTTTATGGTCACTTGCGCGCCCCTATAGCTTTATTGGCCCAGTTAGTGTCGGGCCCTGGCATATCGGCATCCTTGTTATACCGACGTTACTTTTATTTTTATACCAGTTCTCCTTTAATATTGCTGTTCCAATATCCGTATTGAATTGGAATTTAATTGACAGTAGTTATATTGTGAATTGAGCGGTCTGGAAGTTGATTATACTTGCTCTAGTTCTATGTTCAGTTGAACGTTTGGGGTATTAAATTGCAATAGTTGGGCTATTTATTATATTGAGTTTGGTTATTTTAGCTTTTAACAGAAATGTTTGAGAGAATGTTAAAACGTCGTTCGATCTACACATAAAAGGAAAGCATTATATCACTTAAAAATATCACTCATGAATATCTATTAACTTTGGAAGGAGTAAACTACCTACAAATAAATTCAAAATCACCAAGTGGCATTTGTTTAATTTAACGTATTGATTTTTGGTTTGGCGATTCTTTACCGTCGCGTCATGTCGTGAGCACCGCCGTTATAAGTCACAGGTCACGACAATGTCTGACCTAGTTGTTGTTCTATGGTGGATTTTGGGCTTTGGCGACGCGATGTCACCCTTATATTTCTTAAAGCTAAAAATAATGAAAATCCAGAAGTGTTATTCATTTGACACGTAGGTACTTATTTATTAACGTACCTACCTACCGTAGGTACGTTAATAAATAAGTAATTATAAATAAATCATTTTATGGCTAATTTTACCTAAATTGAATAAATTAGGTACCTAATATATTTAATATTAAGAACTGTAAACTTCTGGAACCATTTGAAGAATATTAAACATATATGTATTAGCCTATGTTTGCTTCTGTGAGAGTAAATACTCGGGAAAGTTAATTAGTTCTCGTAATAATAAAACTGTAGTCGTACGTAGAAATGGACTGTGGAATTAGCTGAAACCGAAGCTTTATTGAACATGCTTATTACATATGAAACCGTTAAAGGGAGCTTACCCTCCTCATACATAACTAATATTAGTTTAAATACAAAATGACAGATGTATTAAGAGTTGACTTCTCTAGTATTTCAACTATCAGACTTAAGGCCTATGTACACCACGCATTTCAAACATTGACGCGCGTTTGTATAGCGACACTCGATTCTACAAAAACGGCGCGTTTAAAAAACGCCTATTGCAATGGCTTTTAGAACGAAAAACTGTAAAAGTTTATGAAACTATAAGCTGATAAATTGCCTAAGTCTAAAAGCTGTTAGACAGCGATTAAGTAGCAGGTACAACGATATTTTTCATACACGGCCAATCTGATTGATTCAAAACTAAGCAGATCTTTTACTTTGGTTTAATATCTTATAGGTAGGTAGGTATATATTGATATTTACATCGAGACACTGAACAAACATGCATGTTCATGCACACAAATATTTGTCCTAAGTGAGATAGGAATCCACAACCAGTAGCTTGAAAGTCAGGGTCACTAACCTCAAAACCAACTGCCAAGTCATATAACTAGCCACTTATATCGAGACTTGTGGTAGTTGGGCTTAGATGTATGTACTGATACATTTATGAACAATAAATAAAGTAGCGGGGATAGAAATAAGGATAGTTGCTTCGCTTTGGCATGAATCGACACTGAAAGGAAAATATGATAGTTCGATGGTAATTCCGATAGGGTTTACGACTGAGTTTTCTATTTACTTGTCTATAGTTCACTTAATCGTTCTATATTTACTTTATAGCAACCACAATACGATATTTTGATAAACAGTTTGATTATAGTGATCAGTTTTAATGTGAAGATTGTAATATAGGTTATGTAATTATTATAGTTCCAGCCAAATGCAATGATGTCTGGCACAATAGTCTGTTAGTTCACCTCACGTCTGGCCACCCGAACCGCGTCCAATACAAATACAAGAAAAACTTTTGCTACAATGCAGATTTACATAAAGTTTGCGAAATCCCACTGTACTGTTACCGAGTTCAGTGAGGGCTTGCAGATATATTCAGAGTTACTGTGTCTGCGCCGACAAACGGAACTTTAAACTTTCAAGTATGTACATTATATTTGTTATTCGGGTTTTTTACGCGTTTAGTTTGATTGTAGTTCGTGACGTGATAGGTTTCCACATTTTTATAAGCTAGCTATATGTTTCGTATTGCTAAGTATCCAAGTTATATGGATTACATTTTGTATAAGTTTATATTTCGTACGTTTTATTATAAAAAGTTTTTAATGTGATTTATAAACTTTTGTATTCGTATTTTTTGCTGTTAATGTACTTAGCTGTTATATTCTTTGCAAAGTAAACGAAGGTAAGTGAAATGGCACAACTTAGGCAACTTTCCTCCTACTTAGTCACGTAGAGTAATAAGTGTCTTTTTAACGGAACGTGAGGTATAAAGTTTGATGTTCTTTTATAAGGACAGGTTAAAAAAGATGGTAGCACTTACCACTTTGGAGTTCAAAAACCTGATAGGACATTGAGACGCTTTTAGTGAGGATCTTTATCGTGGAGGCTGCATGCATATAAAATTAGTTGCAAATAATGTATCCCTTTTAAAAGAACTATATAATGGGTTATATACACAAAATTTTAATTTATAATAGAGTCATCTCTGACTTTTGCTTCGAAACAACTATATTATTAAAATTGTAAATGAATATTATCATAGAAAAGCATACAGTAAATCAATAATGAATCTCCATAATTCAACAAATTACTTACCTATATATTTCTATGGATATCTTAGCAAACAAATCAACGTTCAGTTCAAATATCATCAAGGAACATATAATTTTTTATCGAACATAATGAAATATGTAATGAAAAAAAAATACCAGTCGAATTGAGAACCTCCTCCTTTTTTTTGGAGTAGTTTAAAAATATACTAATTAGATACCTACATACCGCCGTGTCTGTGTTCAGGTGGGTACATACATACAGTACGACATAAATTTAATTGTCAATTAAACTTTTGATTGCTCCTCACAAACCGGATAACGTTAATAAACGCAAATGAACTAAGGATCAAACAAAGTTCACTAAAACACCTCTAGTGAGAAATGATTGAAGATTTAAACATACCTATAATGTTTTTGCCAGGAGGAAACTCGTTATAAAGCTTGTTTACGAGTTTTGCGATTGGCAGCAACGCTATTATAGCGTTTATAATATTTTGAACTTTACGACTTTGGATTAAATCATAACTTGGTTTTAAAAATTTGCAAGTTTAGTTTACTGTTTTATCCATGATTTAGCTAATGTTACGCATTAACTAGGTTTATTACCTACTTGTTTTAAAATAACCATTATATGCGTTAACCACAATAATATTGAATACTATACTAGACGGAGTGTTTTAAATATTTGATTACTTAGTGTTCGATTCTAATAGATTGAGCTAGTGGTCATAAGAAAACCGTGTACCAGCGGTACTTTCAAGAATCCACCTGGCTTTCTACCAAAGGTGAAAATCTGGCAGTTAAATTTGAAAGCCTCGTGTAGGTCGAAAACATATTGGCAAAGCCCTGGTATTGTCTGCCATTTGTTGACCATGGTACTTTAACTATATAGGCATATACATAGTTGTCAGTTTTGTATACACAAAAATATTGATTGATAATTCCTCAAAAACAGTTCATACCGATTAATTGTAGGTACTTAGTAGGTAGATTCAGCCGTTTTAAACATTTATTTAACTTAAATTTCTTCCGCAAAATTTGGCAAATGGTCACTTTAAAATCCCCTGATTCATATTAGTGCAATTACTGTCGTTTGTCTGGTGTATCCCAGGAGTCTAATATTTCTTTAAAAGGTTTTTTTTGATGTTTTAGTGAGTCGAAAACACAAGAAGTTTGTTCAAATTTCCGCCAGTCATCAGATCCCTAGAGAACGCTTGTGGGATCTTGCGACGAATTACTTAATGCCCTTAAAAGGGTTCCCAACTCTAGCCTATCCTTTTCACCCCTCGGCAATTCCATTCTCTCAACGAAATTATTCAATTAGATACTTGAGCTCTCCCTATTTAAGATTAAGTTGCCCCTTTTTTCATTTCCATTATCGCCCGGTTCAAAATTGATAAGGAACCATCTTGCAAAATTAAGTTTCTTAGGGGAGCAAGTAAAGTTTTACATTAGATTATTTTCAACATAAAGTGAGTGAACGTAGAACCTATAAAATTCAGTTATTACTTCTAATTTTCTTATTAAGTGTACGTTTGGTACGTTCGTTAAGTTAATTTGGAAAATTATTGTTTTGGAAGTGATAGCCCAGGCACATTCTGTTCATATTTTTCATCTACAACGATGATCTTAGAGAAAACTATTTCTACGTCAAGTGAACAAAAATTAAACGAAAATTTTATATTGTCAGCTTCAGTTTAAATTTAATTTAAAATAAGACTATAATATCGCTTAATAATGTTAATCGATTGATTAATTTGTTTGTCAAACTCTCATTCTCATAATGGCTTATAGACTTTTGTTTAATTTTGAGTATTGCATCATCGCTTGATGTTGCAACACTCAGGGTATAAATACGGCTCTGACATGAATAAGGTCTCAGTCCGTCGTCAGCTGTCGGAGCGGTAACAACTATAATTGTGGTGTACCCTCGTAAATATATTTCTAAGGAATATTATGTAAGTTCTGTTGAAATGTAAGTATTTAAATAAAACCTGTATAAATAAATAGATAGATTGGCGACCCGACAATTTCGTTATAATTTATATTTGTCATAAAACCACGGCCTCCTAACAATATGAATAACATATTACCGGGATATTACATAACAAAATAATATGTAAGCGAATTGAAGAAAATATACTTAATATTTAATTTATTTGATTAATCACTTATGCTTAATCATCATGTCATGAACTTTCACTTTCTTATGCAGTGATCGGCTAGAATGATATTACTTACATAGACTACACGACAAATCACTAAATTATCTCTATATACTTGAAGTAGGTACTTATGATTGAGTGAACGCAGGTATAAACTGACCAACTGTGACATGGGCTGGAAAAAAGTCAAACCACGAAGTAACCTAATTTAAATATTGCCTCAATAATACGCGACCCCTTCACCTGAGAAAGGCCTAACGATGAATAAAAAAGTTCCAAAAACCCTTAATCTTTACCTTCAAAAGAAATATGACATAAAGTGAAAATTTCTTTAATAAAAGGAAAATTAATATGAAAAAAACTTTTTTTTCTTCCAGACACTTTACAAAAGTCCTTTATCTGAATTTGGTTCGGATTAATTACCTGTAGTCTAAGAACTTTAGTTTCATAAATAAGCCCCGAGGTAAATTGTCTATGTACTTGTATTAAAGAGACAATTCAAAGACGGCTCGACTAAATCTATAGAGATCTAGGCTGAGCTATTGTTCGTACCCCTTAGTAAATAGATTGAATCAGAGTCACTTTGAAAAATGAAGGCGCTGCCAGCCTTTGTAGTGCGAGGCGGCAATAGAACAAGAGACAATGAGCTCTGCATGGTCTTAAAGTCAAGCAAAATTCTACTGTTTTCAAAGGATTTCCTTACTTTGATGCTTTGACATATCATACCAACTCAAATATGGCAGGTATAAATAATTACTTGTAATTAATTTTGCTCTTTGTTGGTATTTAATTGAAGTTCCGAAATGAGAATAGACGCTTTACAATATAATATTCAATTAATTATTTCGGCGAATGAATATGTTTAATTAGCAGGCTGTAGTCTTGTCTGTTTGTTTTTGCCATACGTACTTATCTATATTTCAGTTGTTTTATAGAATATTCCATTTAAACAAGCTGGAACAAAGTATTTTTTTATACAACAGTGTTAGTATGTAACTTTGATTATAATTTCAATACATATTTTGGTTTCCCTTTATATGGCATAGGTATTTATAGAAACAGATCGAGCAAACAACTGTAGAGAGTGGTATAATCCCAATACAATGCGATACACAATGCATTTTGGCACGGTTTAGTGGAACGCAAAAACGACGTTATTTCTTTAAAAAGGGGTTTTTCCTTATTCGAATATCCGCTCACGATATTTGCAGTACTCAGTAAATGTGATAAGAGCGTCGCATACAGAGCCGAGCAGGATATTTATTACTTCTTTTGGATCGGCGTTGAGAGTTAAAGTACCGAGTAATGTATTTTTGACATAGAGTGATAATGTTTTTTTATTTATCCTTTTGGTACAATTATTGAACATCAATATTGGGCATTGTGCAGTAAATAGTAGTTTTTTGAAATAAATTTCTTATAAAAAATAGTTTATAATATGCTACCCTCCCTCTTTTACGGGTGAATTTTCATACTCCTGACATCAACCTGTCTATTGAACAACTCATTTTTAAGACAAATTTTACGTTGTTGCTTTGATGTTGAAGTAGAAAATCTTTTTCCGTTGTCGTAGCATTTGCCTGTCGATAACGAGCTGTGTTCGACGGCACTGAGCCGATAATGAATGAAAAAACGCGGTTACAATGATCTATAACGTGGCTGGACTGGTTTCTAGATAAAATGACAATTTAAAATTCCATAATTTACATCTCTATGCTGAGTAACGATACAAAAACTACTTCGGGCAGCATTATGAAGCATCTTCTACAGGTTATTAATTAAATCAAAATAATTGTTTGCTTTTGGAGTCTCTGATGAACGTCGAATAGAACCTAGAAAGCCTTCATCGCTTACTACACTTTTAATGTTTCACCAAATAATTGTAGTGCTTTAATATAAGTATAGGTACTTTCGTGGAATACCTTCGAATCTATTTTTTAACATAAAACAAATGTCAAAAATAAGATCAAAATAACACTGTTATAGAAATTAGCATTTTAGCATGGGTAATGCTAAAATGCTAATTTCTATAACAATGGGTAGCATGGGTTTTAACGACAAGTCCTTTAGACTTGTCGTTAAAATCGTTTAAATTTATGTTTTTTAGTAAACAACCACTTATTTTTATTAGCTTAACTTAAAACTTTCGTGTGACTGTCACATTTCCTACGGGAATATATCCCGTTCTCATCCGGAAATACCCCGAGCTTTAAAGCTTTGTGATGTGATTCTACACACGCCAGCTTTTACAAGATAAACATTTAAAAGACGGATGTCTGTTTATTTTTTATACTATTCAATTGTGTTAGTTTTATCTAGAAATGTTGCCAACAAACACGAGTCTGGTGAACTTCTAAAATATACTTATTAAATTAGAATTGTTCGTGTACCGAGTCAAATAAACTTGTTTGGTTTCAGTTTTAAAAGGGAATATTAATATGTTTTTAACATATTTGTACTGCTCCTTTATTTAAATACTTTGAGGATTATGTATTTTTACTTTTAATTAGCTTTTGATTTACATTTATTTCCCTTTTTAGTTACGTACATGATATTTTTTTGACAGAAATGTCATACCAAGCTTCGATAGTAGTAATAGAAACGCCATCGAATTACGAATAAACTACATAACAAAGTGTAATTCAGGACTAATTACAATTTAACCAGACTAGACAGTTTGAGAGACAGTACCCATATCTCGAGTCATCAATCACTAAAGTTACCAAGTTTTGTAATCACTTGAGGTAACGCTTTCTCAACTAACACTAGACGGTTACGCACACACTGGCTCAACCCGTACTTTCATCTCATGAGATTAGTACCTACACGATTTCGTTTTCCAACAAGAATTCTTTTTTTGTGTTACACTACTTAATTCTTACGATAAGATAATAAAAAAGTTTAAATTATATCTATCGAATTTATCAAACATAAAAAACAAATTGTCCTTAATTTGATTGTACAAGTGTTATTTTTTTTTCAAGTATAACAATGAAAATGGATGAATGAAGAATGAAAATGGTGTGTTTTTAGCTACTAATAGGCGACCAGAAGCTATCGTCATCATCTAAAGTTGTCACATAAATTTTTTGCCACTATTTATATTTATGACTTGGAAAAGGTTTTCTATCTTGACCAGTTAGTAAAAATGGGAAAATATATTTTTTACACACGAATGATCCAAAAGGTCAATAGGGGTTTTTTCTTACACCCTTTTTGGGGTTATCTAATTTAATAGCCCAGTTTAATGTAGAAATGTTTCTGCATTTTACACCCATCGTTGCGTTGAATCCAATAGAATCCAGGATTTCTCTACAGAGGAAAACAGTTACGTTTATAGTAAAATAAAAATGAAGTCATTTTGGCAACGCTTCCCGGATTCGGGTTATTTGAATTTCCTATGGGAACCCCTTTTTCTACTTTAAAAGTAAAGCTGATATTTTAATCTGATATGATATTCTAATTTTAAGCTTCTCTAATCCGTCCAACGGTTACGCTGGAATAAACCGATTTAGGACAGTTTGTTGTGGCACAAATACAAGTACCTAATTTTGAAATGAGGTTAGATTTAAGTAGGTAACAATAGATATTCACATCAAAGTGATTGTATTTTTTTATTAATATTATATTTTTCCCTAAAAAAAGAAAACCTTGAGGATTATTTAGAAACACGGAGACAATAAACCCACTTCCGATTATCTGGCAACCCTACCCTCACCGACCAATGAGCGGTCATTTCCAGTAAACTTGTTTCTTTGTGCGCAGGCATCGGAGCAAAATGATTAATAAAGATAAGAAGAGAAACGACGGAGTCGACGAAAAAAAATTCAGGGACCATCAATTTAATAAAGCAGTCGAATCGAGCAACCTATTATTTTACAAAAAACACTGCTTACATTTTTTAAACACGGAAAACATATTGCGTGTACGTCTCCGGGCTGTTTAGTTTTAACATTGTCGTGTTGTTGCTATAAGTGGTTAAATAAAATACAGCGTACTTATCTGTATTCTAATCTTTATAATTTCATAAGTATAATATATATAATATAGGGTAAAATTTTCAGTCTGTTTTAACCTAAAAAAAGTTAAATTATGTACCTTGTGTTAGATTTTATCTATTAGCTAAATTTCTTGGACGGTCGCACCGATTTTTTTATGTCAAATATTTTTTAACCTCCTATGTAATAGGTCACGAGCGTTACTATTTTTGGGCACACTTCCAAAATCAGACTGTAAAACTATTACTGATATTAACTTAGCTATAAAAGTGTTCAAGTACAGTTCTTTCAGATTAAATTATCATAAAAAGTCAAGTATGAATGTTAAAACATCTTAGCGGGTACTTTTGTGACTGTGTATTATTGAAGGTTTATATAGTTTCATGTTATATAAAAAAGTTTATCATATCAATGGCAATATAATGATGATTTTAGTCCCTCGCCTGTATTTAATACAACAATTCGAATTTGTTACGAAGTCTAAGTATTTCGATTCTCTGAACATTTATAAAACTAAAGTCATCGATATGTGTTAATAGAAAAACAAACATGGCGTCACTGGAAGCCTCACGGAAGCAGGCATCACGTTCGCGTCCATTCGTAGATACCGCTACGCCGTAGCACCTACTACGAGTGTTGAGTCAGACGCACATTCACGTACAATTGATCCGACGTAGTTTACAGTAGGTATAGTATTTTATTATTAACTAGCTGCCTCCGCGCGGTTTTACCCGCGTAGCTCCCGTTCCCGTGGGAATACAGGGATAAAATATAGCCTATGTTACTCGGGGATAATGTAGCTTTCCAAAGGTGAAAGAATTTTTTATCGAACTCTTCAGAAACGGCTTGACCGATTTTTATGAATTAAGTAAGTAAGTGGAGTAAATTAGGTTTTAAATATGGTAGATCAACGTTTACCGAGGCAGTTTATTCAAATATACAGGAAAGATAAATCTACAAAAATACCTTCATTATTTCCTACCGATGTATTACTATAATCAATCAACATACACACATATTCCTGCCCATTCCATGTAGTTCAAAAGAAATTATGCGTGATAATGTAACGATATTTGCCGTCACGTGACCTCTGTCCACGAAGCTGAGCCGGTCATTTTATGGTCGGTCCGACGCAGGCTTCTATCAAATGACTCGTGAACACAGGGCATCGATAAAGTTAACCTTCCGTTAAACACAAGTTAATTGAAATTACAGCTATTCAAGCTGGATTGCGACACAATTAATAATGGGATATGGTAAGGCCAGAATTTGAAAAAAAAAATGTACTTAGGTATTAAATTTAAATGGTTTTCTATTGACGGAAAATAAAAAAGCAACTTAAACCAACAATATCTGTATATTTCCTTAGTTTAGATAAAAATTGATACGTATACAAAAAAGCAAGAATTTTAGATTCATACACTATCAGTTGAAATTAAACAACTTTTTTGCCCATTTTTAAAGAAAGAAAGAAGGCCCGGAAACACGTAAATAATAAAACTCTCTGCTATATATATCTAGATGTAGAACAACTGTACCGTTCGAAACTTCATATACTCATAATGTTCCATGTAGACTTCTAGATGGCTCGATATTCGATTGCCTTCGGTTTTTATCGCCTATCTATCTCTGTAACCTACAGATTACCACCTTTTGTTAGCTATCTATGATGTCGTCGGCACCTAAGCACAAAGCGCGTCCATTATTCGGACAGTTATCGATTCCACTCGATATTGGACATCGATTTCACTCGGTTTATTTGAACAATCAAACTAGCTTACCTGTAAGCGACGTTCGATTGAGATTATTCCTGTTGTAGTCTCGTCCGAAGATGATGAAGAATTAACAATGTAGTATGTTCCCGGTTACCTGAGGGCGCCACATAAGTTTAAATAAAAAAAATGGTACTAGAACGCTCCCTATGACAGCTTACCGCTACATTATCTATGGTCTTCATTTAGTTAACAGCCAACGTGGTATCTAATTAGTACAACCTTCGAGGGCCGTTGTGATTCATCAGCAACTGGAAATGGGTGGGTGGGACTCATCATCTTCGGACGAGACTACAACAGGAATAATCTCAATCGAACGTCGCTTACAGGTAAGCTAGTTTGATTGTTCAATTATACCAGTTGTAGTCTCGTCCTCGATGATGAAGAATTAACAATGTAGATGTTCAAAGTTAGTTGTACAATTAGATATTTTATAAAAGTATATATCTACTTATACTTTTGTGTATTAAAGTATTTATTTATATAAAGGCACTACTAGGTACTTTTGGAAATATGCAAATTAAAAACATATTAAGAAAAAACAAGCTATGTTTTAACTACAAAGCATTTATCAGTAAATATATGATGGTTATGACTGCAACTTTGTATGTACTCCTCTAATCATTTAGTAATATTCAAATGATCAACAACAACCATGTCCTGTACATATCCATGATCTGTCTGTTAAAAAATTACTCTAATTAGTAGTTGCATCCCATTGGGTGTGTATGTTCTCAATAGTTTACGTGTTTGAATATACATTATCTTCAAGACAGTCAGAATCAATATCACTAACCTATTCATTTTCTAAAAAGCGTATCGTGGTTATGTACCTTTTAACTTGAGAATTGACTTGGGTAATTTGGAAAGTATCAAAAAAGCATGCAATAGCACTGAAAACAATGCGTAAGAGCAATATGCAATGTGAATTCGTGGACAACCTAGAAACCTCTATTCATAGAGCATTATTAACTGATAGCTCAGAGAGATGGATCTCTCGATGTAAATTTGTCTTTCTGTATAGGAAATAATATATTATATATGTTTATTTAACACAGATAAATATAAAATAAATTCCTAAATCTAACAAGGAATTATAGAACAATTATTAGGCAGGTATATGTCAAAATACCTTGTCCAGAAGTGTTTTAATAGAGATATTGAAATAATAAGGTTTATATGTAAGATGGTATGCTCAGATTAAGAATGTATTCAAGAAAGTACTGAATGTGTTCATGTCCTTTTTATGATTTTTGTATATCCTTATATTGAAATACAGTGTAAAAGAAAGATATCTAAAACAAGAGCAAATCTTACAAAATTAATTATTGATTCCTGAATTATCAAAACTAAATCGAATTGTCTAACATATCCAAAAATATTCCTATATCAAAGCAACAAAATCACTGTTGACCAGTGTTATTGTAATTTGTTCATAATAATTTAATCTCTAATTATAATTAAATATTTAGTTTTACTTAGCATGAGATCTGACATTCGGCCTATTAATTTTTTAACAAAATAGTAGCTATGTGTCTTACTTTTGCATGTTGAAAAACAAACCAAACCAAATATTGTAAAAAGAATGTCATCTTCTAATAACCCACATTTAAGCATTGCTTAAGCAATTGACATGCAAGCATTTGCATGTCATAAAACAGTAATATGCTGGAACCAAATATTGTAAAAATATTGACATCTAATGACCCACACTTAAGCAATAAATGAATTTCAATCTATTTTCATGCTGAAAAACAGTAATGTGCTGAAACCAAATATTGTATATTTGGTATATCTTATAATAAGCTACAGTTAAGCAATAAATGAATTTAAATCTATATAATATAACACCTTAGACACATTCCATGTGCGTTAAATGCTTAGTTTGACTTGGTCTGTATTTAAAGAATCCTCTAAATAATTTATAATGGTACTATGTGTACCTATCAATAGGAGAACACAACTGTAATAACAAGGCTGACCTGGCAGAGATCAAATGACAAACCTTTATAATACTTCTCTGCAAGTTAATTCATTATTTATGAATATTAACCATAAGTGTACTTATTTCATTTGTATGGCAGTATGTTATCTCGCAGTTCGAGGTAGAGAAAAGAATTGTCTACCGCATCTTTACTTAACTATGTTGTCATAAAAACTATGCCGGAGAAAAGTACATTCATTAATGTTAGGTTCCCATAGTAGTGGTTGAACAATTTTATCAATGCATTTTGAAGTCATTGAAAAAAGTGGAAATAACATAGAAATAAAAGATTGACCAGTCATTTGTAGAAGTATCAAATAATACTTGTTAATTATTTGATTAACATATTAGTTGCTAAGTTCCCATTCTGCTTGACCTAAAACTAGCAACATTATTTCTGTGTAGGATGAATAAATCCATTTGTTTTGTGTTTCACTCACCTGCCATATTGACTTTGAAAACATTATTAAAAATGTTGATATTGAATTCCAGCTAACCAATTTATATAAAAAATGCCAGTGGATCACAACTTACAACAACTTGACAACAGTCAATTTCCATATTATGTCACAATCATACAGATTATAACCATATTTAATATTAATAGCTGGACAGACTTCTATAACTTGAGCTAAAAAAGTAATTGAAAAACTTGATTTAAGTTTTGATAGTAGCTCTAAGCACCTTAATATCTTGTCCTGGTCAAATTAAATGTACATAAATGTACATTTGATGACCATATGGTGAGTATTAAAAGGAGAACCCAAGAGTTTGTACTATTTGTGCTGTACAATTTTAGTGTAACCAAATCTATGATATAATTAACTTGATTTCAAAATTCTGAACAAGAAAATTTGTTATTATACATATTATACATGTATTGTCATTATTGTCAAGGTACTGCACCACCTTTATACCTCTTTTTCTAATTGCTGACAGAAAAAGTGTACTTACACCTTCAGTACAAGTAAACAGTAAATTGGTATAATTTATCCTCAAGAAAAGAGCCAAGGCAATATCTTGATCTTTTTGAATACTGATCCTGTCATAAGCAACGGCAAAGCTTAATAGCCAGAATTCTTATTAATAATAACAATTTTCTCTAAAAATTGTTGTAAGCAGAATATTCCCCGGGATGGGGTTTTGCAAAATTCTTATATACACAGATACCCGAGTCAAGTTACTGGGTCATCTGTTCATGATTTCCATTTAACTATGAAAATTTTTAATTTGCCCACCTAATGTTTCACTTCCACCTGTGGTAGTGTTGTTGTATGGTGGGCAGGTGGTGATAGCGTTTTCTTGTATTGGGTAGCTATATTTATCACCTTCTCTCTCCTGGCATGACACTGATTTTTGTTCCTGGAACTGCAGTTGGTGTGTTTGTACTACTGAGTAGGGGCCCACTAGTTTAAAGACTTAAGTGGTATAGTTTAGGTGTGACATTATTAATTTTTCAAGTCTACTGCTGACTTATGCAATGCTTTTGATTATTTTATTCTATGTATACCTACACTCTTCCCAAAATAAATTCATCTAGATCTCCTTTTAAGGAGTCTTTCATTTGCTTATTTACAACCTGTTAAATAAGAGGTCTGCTACTTTAAGTTTCATTTACAATAATGTCAAATAATACTTTACCAACATCATTAAAATTTCATGTCATCAACCCAAAAAGGTTGGATTAAGAATAGAAAAACATTGTAAGCATGTGGTTCGGCCACTGTTAATGTTGCAGCCATACTTTTGTTGGCTTTTTATAACACTATCTCAGCATTTAACTGGTTCGGTTATGGCCTTTTAAATTCTGGTTTTATTTTGGTGGTATCAATGTTGGGATATTGATAAATGGGGTGTATAGCATTAGAAGAAGTATCTTTTCTACTTTCTTAGCAACCTTGGTCAATATAGGTGTCCAGCGCTAAGATATTTCTACATAAGCTGGGAGCCCACTCTATTTCTTCTTCTATGGTCCCAATCTTTCAAGATTTCTGTATCTATTTCTATTATATTAATAATTTCTACTGCCTGTATCTTCAGATGTAAAGGTAGCACTGATTCCACACTAATAGGAGTCTCAGTCTCTGTCTCTCTGATGTTATTTCTGAAGAATTCTGGTATCTGAACACTTGGTGAACAAATACCAATATAATGATGACTAGGTTCACAAAATATATGTGTGACTCTTATATTGTCAACAATTCTGACCTGTAGTTATTCGATACTCGTAACAGTATAGCAATAACGTGTCACTACGATTTGTTTGACATTTCCATTCTAAATTTATTTTACCATCATTGTCCGATACTCAATTAGCATAGCGACAACCAACAAATTTTACTATTACGTATAAGTATTGTCCGATACTCAATAAGCATAGCGACAACCAAGAAACATCTGAGGAGGTAAGTCAATTACCTATTGGCACAAATATGTATTTGTTATTCGATACTCATATTATACGATAATATAGTATAGCAACAACATTAGCCAATTTATATGCTATGAAATAGTTTTTCAAAATGGCCTCAGTCCGGATCAAGCCGGTTTGATTTTAGAATGTAAATAAAGTTACCCGGTACTCGTAACAGCACAGCGATAACTATTACAATCATTAAATATGTTTGAAAATCCATATAATTCTTCATTTTTGATATTCTTAGTACTTTAAAACTGAAAAGAAAGGAAAAAATGGGCGTGCGCAGGCACGCAACTAACCTGGAGATTTATCTTTAAATCGATCGATTTTCCATTGGAATCTTCGGAGTTTTCTTTGTAACTCTTCTTTTCCTTTAAGTTTTTCCATAATATAGTAGATTTACTGTAAAGAATCACTAAAAATCTGAAAAAGAAATTCGGGAGCGTGTGACGCCTCAAGTGACATAAGAAACGAATGAAGACCATAGATAATGTAGCGGTAAGCTGTCATAGGGAGCGTTCTAGTACCATTTTTTTTATTTAAACTTATGTGGCGCCCTCAGGTAACCGGGAACATACTACATTGTTAATTCTTCATCATCGAGGACGAGACTACAACTGGTATAATTGAGTTCTATTAAACTAAGTTCGAAACGGGAGACATCTGGGTCAGGGTTGATGGCTGACCTTTGAAGAATCGTGAAAATATTTCAGTTTGAAATCTATCCATCTTGAATATTGAGTTGATTAATAAATTTTATAACGTTGTGGGAATACTAATCGACTGAACAATAATAGGTAGAATATATTTATATAATTTAAATGCAAAGTTTGTGAGAATGGATGGTTGTTTGGATGTGTGTTTAATACTCTTTCACGCCAGAACGGCTGAAAAGATGCAATGAAATTTGGCACAGAGCTAGAATATGTTCTGCAATAACACATAGGCTACTATTTGTCCTGGGAAAATTGAAGATCCCCAGGAACGCGAGTAAAACCGCGAAGAGCCACAGTTTAATAATGGGTAACACACAACTATGAATATATATAATTTAAAGTAGGTTATTGGTTATGGGAATTGGAAGGGGTACGTACGAGGACTAATGGAAGGTTGTGAGTATACAAAGCCAGTAAGGAAATTGGTCATCAAGTGCAGTTTCCTGAACAAACTTGATTTTCAGATAGGATGTGGTAAATTGACTAGCGGATACTATGAGGTACCTACTAGGTACTTTAATTATTTAAACAAAGTTGTGATTCATATTGAACAAAGAACTTAAAAAAAAGAACAATTTGCCATTATGTTTCATCTCAAAAATAGTATGACTTTTGACTACCTATGTACTTTAAATCCACAAATCATGCACAACTGTATTGCAGCCAGTACCGCGAGTACCTACCAAACATTAAATTGCATCAGAACTAACACATGAAACTATTCAAACCACAAACGACTATCTGCTAGTAGTTTAATCCAACTGCTCAAATGCAGGTACCGTAAACTTTCAAGAAACACGAATATGCGATGCTTAATCCAGCCAGAGCAACTTCCTATCTCAAGATAGTTGGTCCTAGAACTCATAATATGTTCCGTTTAAATTCATCGGTTGTAAATTATGGTTAGCGAATTCACAAGCGATGAGTTTTAATTGGACCATTTAGTTATTGGCCCGAACTTGTTAATTGATGTTTTCGATCTGATGTTGCGAAAGTTCTAAACTTTTGCGGAATATGAACAACAATAATTACTTTTGGGTACCTAATTTAATGTTGATTATCTAGTTTAGATTGAAGAACGGTGGGCAAAACATAGGTATGGTCACTAGATGATTACAGTAAGAAGTCGAAGTGGCAATGTATAAAATCACCGAACATAGTAGAACGTACGTATATAGTTATGTTATACATCAAGAACTTTAGGAGTTACTTACTAATTTGAATCCATACCGATTGCATATTCTCTACACATACACAGTTCGACGTCGTCATTCCAATTCCAAGAAGTATCTTCGTACCTGAATCACTAATATATATCGTAACTGTGCAGTGACGTGAAACGCTTGATGCAGCTCTAATAGATCTGCCAGGTTTAATATATTAAATTCCGAGAAAACGGCAAATGTGTCTTGTAAGGTGAAACTTAATCTGTAACTAGATTTAGTTCGAATTCAAAACATTCAAATTATCATATAGCCGAGTATCTTAAACTAGTTTTTAGTCGACGTTTTATGTTAGCGCATGTTTCACGAAAATAAAGACTCGCAAAATGACAACGATGTCGATTCTGTTAATAGTATGTCTTAGAAACGTTTATGGTCGTCGTTGCTCTGTAAAAGCATAATAAAAGTTTTACCATGTGTGTTAGCTACAGATACTTCGACCTCAACTCTTCTCTAGTGTGTCGTTTGAGGCAACTGAAGAGTATGCCTGCCAATTACTATGCTGGATATTGAGCAAGTGAACCAAATTGATTTATTTATAACACCATAAGGTCACGGTCAACATCAAAGTTTAACTTTAGGTGAAATTAGCGATATAGAAACATTACTCGAGAATAGTGTACCTACCTACCTATCCTTCTATCAGTGGATTTATTGAAATGCGTTTTTATAAATTATCTCTGTAAATAATAGAAGAATATGGTGTCTTTTGGCATAAATGTGTCAGTAAGATATTATCAGTTAACCTTTAAAATAAACAGGAAGTCAAACGTAAACATGACATCTAAAAACTATATACTATAGGGATATTTTACGTCACGTATACGTTGTCAGTGATCCTTAAACCGAGACATCCCGCGGGACTGAACTCATGGCAGTACTAATATCGGAACACGCGTTACTAACGTCAATTCCATTGCACGGAGATATTGTATTCAGTTTAAGGAATATAGTAATACTGTTTTTACTATGGATACCGAGAGCTTTGGTATTGTTTCTAATATGATTTTGCCTTGTGATTTATGAGACAGTGATGTTCGACAGACGAGTATAAACTTTAACTAGAACGCGAAGTTTGTTAGCCAATATTCGTTTCAGTTTGTTTCTTTATTTAGAAATGGTAACCTGTATTCCTAGATCGGTAATGTCCCTGAAAGACGGCGACGACGTTCAGTACCACATGTCACGTAGAGACTTAAAATTTGCGGCTCAGTACGTGACCCACTTAATATTATAAATGCGAAAGGGAGTTTGTTTGTTTATCCTTTTTTCACGTCTTAATGGTGCAACCGATCCACAGGATGTTTTGTAAGTAAACAGCTGAATATGCTGAAATATATAGGGTATTTATTGTCTTGAGTACGTATGTATGCTGATGCTAATAGTGAAACAATGTATAGAAATTGGTATACAAATAAATTATAAAACAAAATAAACTGTCATGTTTGAGTGTATCAAAAGATATGCAATAATGAAATTGGACACGACGCACTCAAAAATGATAAACGGACTTTGAGCATTGAACGGCCGTGACAGGAAAAAGGCATTCATACCATCCCTTTGTTGTTTTGATTTGTTGTCAACATAAACATAGCTGGAAATAAAACAAAAAAAGCAACTACCCTACTGCACGTTGTTCACGCACGCTTGGAACCCCTGGGATTGGCGTTGATATTTATTTCAAATGTACAGCTACGGCTGTTTTACGAGCAAAACGATAGCACTATGAGTGTGGAATGAAAATTATTAAGCTATTGCATAGCTTTTATCGCGGGCTCTGAGCGCGGCGACCGAATCAAGAAATTCCGTAACGAAAAAAACCTAACACATCGTCTAACATCGTTTCAGTTCGGCAGACTTCGGCACGGTGTTTGTTTGCTATCTTCTTAACTCTTTGACGTTTTGAAAAAATGGCGTTTGACATTTAAAAAAAACAAAACTCAATTTCCGTATTCGCGCGTAATTATTTTGTTTCTATTTCGTGGCAAGGGTACCACGTCATAAAGCCTAAGTATTCAAATACGTATGCACATCAGAATGCATATTATTAAAAAAAATATATGCTCAAGTATTTTTACAATGTACAAGGCGTCCTTTCTAACCTAACCTTTGTTTAAATCCAAATGTATCATTTATTTAGTACATGTAGCGGCCATTTGCATTTCTAAGCACGCGATGTTGGCGTATTGGTACAAATGTTTGTGCGTTGGGCCAACATGCCAATGAAATTAGACCTTTTCTCTAAGATTTATATGAGCTAGTACTTATATATTTTTAAGCTATTGCATAGCTTTTATCGCGGGCTCTGAGCGCGGCGACCGAATCAAGAAATTCCGTAACGAAAAAAACCTAACACCCCCCACTCCGACGGGCAAGGAGGTGTGGCTTGAAGGCCGTGCATCGTCTAACGTCGTTTCAGTTCGGCAGTCTTCGACGGCGTTGTGTGCGATTAGACGTATTGTACGACTCTACGAAACTCGCACGAATCGAGACGAGCTGCTCCGAAATCGGACGAATACATAAGCTGCTTATGAGAAAGTATATAGGTGTAAATGTATTTATGTACAACAGTGAATAGCTGTACTTGTAAAATTTGTGTATGAAGTGTTTTGAATATGAATGAACAAAGTGCATTTATTATTAAAATAAATAAATAAAATTATAATTGCATAAGTTGATACAAAATGCTATGCAATGCAATAGCTTTACCGCGGCAGTCCCCGAGTGCCTCGCGTAATTTTTTTTTGTACTACTTTGAATGTCTCCTAAATATATTTATTTGTAACTTGTTTAGTGCACTTTACTCAAATTTTGACCAGCATTTATTAATCTGATAAAACCCTCCTAAGCTAAATAGGATGTTATTATCTGCAAGAACAGAACTATCAGTGTTTCAAAGCAGTTGGAATATAAATAGGTCATAATTTCTAATATAACATTATTGTTACCCACTTATATTATCAAAATGCCTGTCATTTCACGTAACAAATCTCAAAGCATTTCCAATATCATATTCACAAGGGGATACTAATGTTATATCGTCTAATTCACAATGTTGTTTGATATATTATTACTCGGCTACCTTTGACGATCACCAATCCCTGGCGATCAATTAGCACGAACAATCAAGGGTCAGCTGGCTTTCAATTATGTATATTGGTTAGGCCTCTTAGGAAACGTCCTTTCCGTAAGAGTTCCAGTTACAAATCACTAATTTTATCCTTGTGTCATTAATTATTTACATACATCGAAGCAATGTTCCAATTCAGTCTGAACTATGTTATACATGTTGTTTTTTTTATTAATCGAATGTAATAAGTGTATATTTATAAATCTAATCAGCACGGCTGAGCATAGACCTCCTTTCCTTTTTTCGCAATTTTTCACTCTCCTGTGTATAACTCATCCGAGTTGATTTATTTATTTATTAGTAGGTAGTATAATATGTCACTCCACTGGATTTCGGTGAAAGCAACATCGTGAGGAACCTGCATGCCCGAGATGTCACACTTAAAGTCATGTGAAGTCCGCCAATCCGCACTACGCCCGCGTGGTGGACTATGGCCTAAATCTCTATGGCCATCGATGATAGGGGAGGCTCGAGCTCCTCGGTTGAGACGTATATGAGCTGATGATGATGAGGTAATTACCTTATAAATAGTTAAGTCGACTTGAACAGCTAAGATGGCATGAGTTTAATGGACTTCTATTATGTATACTATCAAGTTCGATCGATAGGTGTTGCAAGCTCATCACGAATTGGTATACAAGTGCTGCCACCATGTATTTACCGAAAGTTTCCTCGAGATTCCCTGAACTATTTAACCAAGGCATGGTGAACCCGATGGTAACTTAATAATTTAATTAGAAATGGTAGTCTATTGTAGTTAGGAATACTCGGCCGAGGCTTTATGGCTGAAGTATTTAATTATATAGGTACTATTGGTTAAAGGAAATTCTTTGTTTACAGGTCAGTTATATAAACGAGTGCATAAAGTGAGTTTTATTCGATTTGTTTAATCGAAGTATCATAGGGTTTTTTATAGGCTATTATTACCATTAACAAAATACTTCATATACCTACTTGTTAAATGTTTAAAGAAACTTAATTTATTTCAATTATCCTATAGTAACAATATATAGTTTAGATAACCAAGCATGTTTAAGAACATATTTTCAGTAGTTCAAATCATTTGAATAAGTCCAATTAATATTTTTGCTCTCGTAGATTTTACCTCCCTCTTGACTAACAATAGAATCAAGATCGTATGGGTAGGATTTAGATTGCCAGTTAATTAATTCAAGAGCATGCCAGATTGGTCCAATTGGCTCAATTATTCAAAAATTCGTTGATTTTGTTATATATTATGTAGGCTTGAATTTATTTTTAATTAGTTTGATTTGATACCGATACTTAAAACATTCAGCTTCAAAACATAAAGGTCTTATTTAAATACCTCCTTAATACTTTGAAAACAGATTATCTGTATTCCATGTATGTAAATCTACATTTGCGGAGAGTTCTAGTTCAACGAAGGCGGACAAGAAATCAGTCCAGACTTGCGACAGACTTATTGTCTTTTCTTCGTGCTTCGATGGAAACGGAACTTCTACGCTGAAGTTTTGTCGTAGATTGTAATGTCCAGTCCAACTCGCTGTTCCATTTTTATTATGTGGCTACATGGTAGTATTTCACTTAGAATTGTAGTGGGAAATAGATGTGATATCATCTGATAAAACTGAAATTATATTTTTAATAACGTAGCTTTGTTTTGTTCCAGGTATTGTTGGTTTCAGTCTCTACTGTATCAAAGCTAAGTACCTAAGCTTTAAAATCGATAATTCAAAAAGTTTAAAATTATTTTTTTCAGTTAAGGCCCTAAAAAGGAAAAAACATACAAAACATATGTTATTTTAGCAATTATATTTTAGTTTGCAATGTAATTGAAATAGGCTTGAAACCAGAAACATTGGTTAATAACCTGTAATACAATGAAAATATCAATAATGAATCTGTTAATCAAATTCTCAGTATTACTATAATGCTGCATTCGACAGTGCTTATAATGAACTAGTTCCTATATTCGGTAACATTTAAGCTTCCATTGGAAATGACATAATGCATATCCGTGTCGATTTTATCACTGCCGTAACGTTTTACCGTGTTGAATGTTTTGTACATTTCATGCATAATAATGAGGTTACAAGTTTGCTAACTAGCTTCATATGAAATGTATGATTAGATATTAAACAAACAATTACACGATGTATACAGTATTATTATTAGATACTAATTGGTAATATTATTATCAAATAATGTAACAATACACAATTAGAATTACATTTTCTCATGAAATAATTTCATTCTCTCACGACTTTGACGACTGCAAATGCGTACGAAGTAGTCACTGCTAGTTTAAAATACAAAATACTTAATATCTCAAATACTGTTCCTAATGAACGACGGAAAACAATTCTTATTCATTCGAAATTTACAATACTGAAATAGTAAAACCAATATTTCATTCTGTATTAAACAATAAATCAATTGTTGTTAGGATTAACAAATCAGACTTGGTTAATTGTGCCGGAGAAATCGTTTCATTTTCATCACAATTTAATAAAATCTATAGGATGGTAGTTGATATCATTAGACTTTCGTCATCCTATTTAGTTATCTGGTTATGAAGCAATTTAATGTGCCTTTGATGTTTAGTGGTTTCAATAATAGACTCTGCGGTCTTGGAATTAAGTTTTAGAATTTGGAAGATATTAATTTAGTATTCATATCTACGCAAGGAGATTTAAATTATTGTATATATTTTACCTTATTAACTTAATAATGTTAATTAAAACATGTTTATCTTATCACTAATTATATAGTCTATGTACCAACTAAAATTACTTAAAATATGTTATAAAAATTCACTTGACCTTCCAAAATGTTGAAAGTTTTATTAAAAAATTAACGTAATATATACATAAAATTATTTACGCATACCTACACTAATCATTTGATATTTATTTACATCTTCAATAGACATACCACTAAAAACCGTAACGGTTACGTAACATGCTTAGAAAATCGATAAAATCAAGGTTATCCAAGTAAATGTGAAAACTCGTACAGGTCCTATTGTGTTGAAATAATAATTATATTATTATAAAAATGCGTTGGCTATTGTATGCCTCCTATAATATAAAATAATATTGACTTCTTGAAAATAAACGAATTCGATTCGGTAATGAATAGCAATATAAAGCCACATAATTACATAGGCACTCACGTACCTCTCTTGGTTAAGTTGTGAGAACTGCACGCACCACCACTTAACTTGTTAGGTTAGTACCGTCCTATAAATTTCAGTGTACGTAACTTAATTTAGTGGTACAGGGGCGATGTTTAACGGTGCAAAGTTTTCAGTGAATGCTTTAAGACGCCCTTATTTAAGTCGGGAAACAATTTGGTCAGAAATAAATTTAACGATTGTAGCTGCGCCTTCAAATATTTAGGGCCTTTCTTGAATTTTCTATTGTTTCAAATTGAACGAGTTTTAATGTTCGAATTTATTCAACTTCTTATATTTAGAATCGAGACTTAGTACTTACGTTATAATGGTATGTAGGTAGGTACCTACTAGTAAATAGTTTAGTATATATAATAGTAGGTATTTGTCCTCAGACGAAGAAAACTTTATATATACCTACCTATAGCTAATAATAAAATCGTTACTATGCTACAACATAACATCAATCCTTCAATTTGTCGCAACCCGGATTTATATCCTTTCCAACTTACAAATTCTCGTATTGACTTTCTAAAAACTTCGTTTTATCTACAACGGTTTTCGAGTGTGGGTTGCCGTTCGGTTTTTCAACGAGAAAATATTTATCACTAGCTCCCTTCCGAAGAGCAGGAAAATATCGTCTGTGAAATGGTAGATGGAATTTAACCAGTAAAAAACGTCTAGTCTAGACATGTATTCTGTCACGTCTAAATTTTAGATGTGTTATAAATGTATTTCGGGATTTTATCGATGTATCCCGCGGCTTTACTATACCTGCTTCGGAGACGTAACCACTTTACTTTTGTAACATCTAACGTTTATTTATTTATAGTATTGAACTTTATGTCTGCGGTAAAATCATATTTGGTCTAAATTTTTTCAGTTCCAGACATGATAATTTTAATGTCTAAATTCTTAGTCTCTTGACTTAACAAATTTTAAATTTTTTATTTGGGGATAGAGATGGAGGAAGAGAAGGAGAAATATTACATATTTCTATTATGGGAACGCAGAGGAAACCGCGGGGCGGTAACAAGTGTCTTATATACTTTCTTGTATGTTTTCAAGAAAACATATTTGCCCTCCATGTTCGAGTTTTAATATTGTAAGGTAAGAATTGGTAAGCACTTTCGCAAAGTTGAGTTACGGGAAAAAATATGTTAGCGCAAAATAAACATGGGGGCGGATTGTGTCAATATTATGTAATCTCAACTGAACCGGGGGAAGTATGGAAATATATTGTTGCTGTTACTGTACAGCAAGGGTTGAACTAAATCTTGTTTTTCTTATTATCGATCAATTTTCAAGGGTTCATAATGACATAAAATAATAATTCAATTAAAAGTGATAAATACGTTAACAATATCTTCATGAATATAATGGAATAAGTGTTAATTGTTTGCAGTAAAACAGATATGATAAAAGACCTTAAGGGACGTTAATAATCACAGATAATTGATTGAAACCAATATCACAATAAGTACAATAGTTATTATAGTACAGTAGTGAAACAATTTGTGTAGAAACTATTCATAATTAGAATTCTATAGTGCGGTAGGCACCGCGAAAAATTCCGTGTTTCCAATCTGGTAGAACCAAGAGGTCAGGTCGGACGAAATTCCTGGCATTGTTCGACGTGATCCCTGCCTTCAGCATGGTTCATACGAACATCGGAATTTGTAAGTGGGCTTGTCGACTTATTTGTGTGTTTATTTAATTTGGATATACTGCAATATCGGCTATTACATAAATAAAGAATGCTTGGATATAGTGGTTGAGATAAATAAAATGTTTCCGTAATAAATATTTAGATATTTGTACAATATTTTTTTATAATAACTATATCATCCAAATTTTCATTCTAAAAATTATCAAATAAATTATATTACTAATAGCTTCGAGAAATCATAACCGTTTCTAAAACTAAATAAAATAAATTTATTACACACACATTTATAAAATCTATAAGTAATGTAAATTGTTGGAAATTGCTGCCAAAAGGCAACGTGCCCAGAATTCGGGCAGTATTGCCACGGGAGGCTATGCTTATCGTGTGTCCGAAGTAAGCCACCCAGACACGTGAATCTATGACAAAATATCACAACGATATATCTCTTATATTATATTATCTATCTTACTGTGAATTAAAGAGTATAGCTAATCCTCTCTCTTCATACGAGAAGGCTCTGTTCTTCTCTTCTTTTCGCCGTCTGTACGCTCCAATCTTTTTAAACACGAAACGAATTTAATGTGGTTTCCATCAATAAATAATAAATGATTCAAGGATAAGGTTTATACTTATAATTCCATATTATTATGCGCTGACAACACTGTATATACAATGGCACACATGCAAACCGGGGTGCGGCCTTACTTAAACTTTATAGTCGAATTCTGTACATTAAAATCCGATTTATTAAATAAATATCGGGAAGACGATGCCTAGGATCACATCGCTATTGACCTGCATTCTACCTGAATTATTTAATAAGCGTTTTGAGCAGATTACTTAAATAATGTATTTGCTTGATAATGGAACCTATATATGCTGTGTTCTGAGTGGTTTCATAAGATAGGTACATATAAGATTGAATTGTGTATACCTAACTCATAGAAGAAAAGTTATGTAATAAACCATAGATATCTATAATAATATTGATATGGCAACATAAAAGGGGTCGTTACAACTGACTGACCATAAAATTAATATTATGTCCGAGTGAAAACGTAGGTAAATTGCAGACCCTTCAAGTTTTTATACTCTCAATTTTATAGCTCCACACATAATAGTTTCCCAATCCAGTTTTATTACTTATGACATGGACAAGTTTTGTGAGTGTTCTGATTCACTTTCCACTGATATCACTTGGCCTATTTGCACACTGAGTTGGCACATAAAATATTTAGCACACCGATGTTACACTTGTAACAAAAGAAGCGAAGTCTGTAATATGTATTTTGGGTGTTAACATCCGTTTAGTTGTGGGAAAATGCTTGATAAATATAAACCTGAGTAATATATCTTATTTGAAGTTAGTACCTATCTATATAAAACCTCAAAGAAAATGTTATTTCAAAGATTTTAAATATTTATTTTCCGTTGTTTCGATAGAGTATATTTTTATTGTAACTTTTTGCCATTCTGAATATAAATTCTATTTTATTCGCAGCAGTAACGATCCCAGGGAATAGATATTCATATTCTAGTTCGATGAATAGCTATATAGTCTCGTTTATATGCCATAAAAAATTAGAACGTTGTGTGTCGATGTTACACAAGCAGAAAGCGTGCTTAGTTTAGATTTCACATCGATGGAGTCCTGAAATTTTGCCCAAAATACGCTTTGAAATATATATACACTCTATTTTTACTTGCTACCTTTATTATAAAGGCATTGAAAAGTTTAGTTTTTGTAAAATACTTTAACCTTTTGTATAGTTCATAGCAGTGTTGACGATTTTTGTTATGTGTCGGTAATATATTAATTTGTCTATTCCTTTATTAATCAGCTATTCAGAGTTTCATGTGATTCTAAATTAAACGCCTTAGGTAAATATATTGTTGCTCAAGTTTAAAGCTTTCACTAACCCACCTCTACCAGATTTGCGGATATTCATATTTGCGGTGTATAAACCGATAAGTGCAGGTTTTCTAGTTGAATATTTTATTTTCTTTACCGAGTGGCTCCTTTTTTACGACTTTGTTCTTTACATTGCTATTACCTTTATTGAGGATACACATATAATATTTACTTAGTTCCACCTTGTGGTTCCTTCCGTGTAAAACTACATTATTAAATAAATCATCATTATTATTTCACCTTTAGGGTTAGGTATCTTGAAATTGCATATGTAGTTGAACTATAAAATATAAATTAAAGAACAGACTGTCTGCTAAAGTATACTACTAGTTATAATTCGAACAAATTTAGTGTTTAGGTACTTATTGATTTTTTTTGGTAATTGCAAGTAATTTGGCAGGGTTGCCTCTATGTCCATATTTAATTTTGTGTTCGCAGCTATGTAAGTAGGTAGTTATTTCTTGTAAATGTTTGGCAATTAATTATTATTAGCTATCTATTAAAAAAGAAAACAGTAAGAATAAAAAGGTGAATTTATAATTAGTCCTTTATATAAATATGGATCTAGCTTAGCGTATTTCAGTCGTACTAATTGCGAATAACGAAACCTAAACTTAGATACACATTGTAAAATGCGCCAAGAGAATCTGAAATTGAAATAATCCACATCAGAATTAACATGAGTTGTACAAAATCCCGTTCAACCCTATAATAAATCGATGCTATTATTGGAAGTACTTTTTATCGACATTCTTCCAGTTACAGTGAAGTTATTAATATCATAAATCATATTGTCTTATTACTTCTTTTTGTTCGTCTTCGCAGACTGAGTCTATAGAATATAAGAGTTTGAGTATGAATGTCAGACTATACAGGATATGTGAATAACTTTTAAAGGAGTATTTCAAACACAACACAATTTAATAGATTATATGCGCTTTAAATATTTTGGGGTGCTTTTCACACATGGCCATTCTGATTCTGAACTAAGCAGAATTCTTTGGTTGCTAAATAGATGAAATACTACACATAAAATAAACTTACACATTTTTTTTTTCAGCCAAAGCACATGAACACAAATGTTTGTTTTGAGTGGGATTCGAACCCACGAACGGATGCTTTAAAATCACTAACTACAAAGTTAAACGGCCAGTCAGTCAAGCTATATTGTAGTCTTGCTATTCTGGATTTAGAGTACTAAATATAGGATTCTTTTCTTGTCTGTTTCCTTTTAAAATTTATCTACAGGGGTATTTATGTTGAACTGGAACCGAATTTAGGTTCCAAAAAAGAAGTATGATGTTTTATGATCAATGTCAGTGATAAAGTTTTCAGTGAGCTGTAAAAGTCAAGGTTTGGGAAATAAATCTAAGTGGGTTGAACTTTTCTTATTATTACATGTACGTGTTTATATCAACTTGAGCATACGGATTTAAACTTTGATGGGAAACGGATATAAATGAAACAAGAGGTATAAAAGGAACTAGAACTTGTTTGCGAATTCGTGTTGCCGAGCCGTTGTTCTTTATTCCGAATGTACTTAAATCCTTATAAAATGGTATTACTAAGTATTATGTTTAATTTAGACTAACATGAAAGTATCTAAGGACTAGATTGTTTAACCATAATTAAAAAAGTAACTACTGAAACAACAGATTTTTCAAAACCAGATCAATTGTTATGGGTATAAACGAACTGCAGGCAAGCAAATTAATAAGCACAATCACTTCCTAATTGAGGGTCAGAAATCGTATCGGATATAAATGCCTGCTTGTTCCGTTGACCCACATTGAGGTCAAGTGCTTGATTTTGTTGGAATTTCCTTAAGGTCCCTAATAATAGGATCCATTGGACGAAGGAAGAATACTAAGTGATACTAATCTTATCGAACCTATTGGGAGTTACAACTAATCTCGACACGGTATAATTAGAAACGTTTATTAGAGCTTGGTGTTTTAATTATGAGTATAGTGTGGGGTTTTCACGCACTTAATGGGCGCTTTACTACTCTTTTACTACTGCAGGTAGATTTTTTTAAGAATTTTCCTTACTGCTGGATGTTCTGTATTAAGCGTAAATTGTAACAATTTACGCTTAATACGGTATCATATCTAGTTCTGTTTTTCAATGCGATTAAATGTTATGTAATTTATGGAAAATTTCAATGAATAATCGTTTGGCTTATTGTGAGTTGAATTACCTGACTATCAAGTCCCTGGTCGTGGGTTCGATTCCGTGTCTCTATGTTATATATTTATGAATTCTATTCACTAACGGTCAATATTACTGTTTCATAATATGCTTTACTCTGCCTGTGTCTTCCCAAATTGAGGGCAAAGGATCCCCTTCTTATTTCCACTCGTCTATGTCCTGAGCTTTGACAATGATGGTGAAGCGAAAAAAGTGAAACAAATGAAAAGCGTCCCCCTCACTTCTCAAGTTTGCAGATGCGATAAAGCAAAACCACACTAAGCGTTCCGTCGGCGCACTTCCCAGAGTAGTTTCTACGTATAGCGGCAGCAGCGGCGGCAACGATCCAGAACCAATTAAAAAACGTTGCGCGACTTGCACTTCGTTCTCGGTTCTTAGAAGCGGGAGGACGTTTTAAAACGGTTTCAGACTAATTTTATTGAAACTGTGAACGTAAACGCATGCGTTTCATTCTATATTGAACAATATGAAACGTTCTGATGATAAGTTCTTACTGCTACGATGTCGACGTTGTTTTGATTTAGGTAAGATGTGAATGGAGATTGTTTCAATATATTTAGAATATAATTTTGGATGAGCAAAGACACGAATGATAAATGATTTTGATGTAATCAAAGGTCGTACAAGATTTTATTTGGAAAGCACTTCATTATATTTTAACATCAGAAACGAAAATGAAATTTCGTTGGCCACAATTCACATGATCTCGTTACACGTGCCCAAATAATATTAGGTTTCCCTAACAACAGAACTTTCTACGGGTCCATTATACCTTACCTGAAATCATTCAACATTTATTTTCTTTAATCTCTTTTACGGTCGGTAAGTCAAGCGTTTGCTCTAATGTGTTGTATGACCTTGTTACTCAGGTAGAGAAATTCTCTTAAGGCCTAGAAATAAATCTTCGTTAGGTACATCCTTTGGGACTCGCCCAATTATAACACAACATTTATGATAAAACATCCCTAAATATAGTCAAGCTTGTTTTCAGTATGTATTTATTAGGAGGAACCAACTTGTCGAAATATTTTAACATTAAGAAGCTAGGTATTGTGGGATAACCATTCCGTTATCCCACAATTAAGGTTAGTCCATAATCCACTCATTGAATCTTTTCAATGGACATTTTTAGTGGTAGCGTAATCCTTCGTGACTCATTTTATTTACGTGTGTTATGTAGGTACCTAAGTATAACTTATAATATTTTTTCATAAATTCTAAATAGATTTAAACATTTAATCTACGTCAAGGTCACAACCCTTTTATACTCAAATAGATCGGTATTGAACTTGAACCACCAAAGGGTTAACAAACAATCAATTGATTTTGTTCACGAAATGGAAAAGTATTTTGTTTTCCCTTTTGCTTATTTGTTGGCTCGTTACTACAGAATTCTATTTAATTTTGGTAATAACCATATTGAAAACAAGTTGTAGGTACTACCCGCTATTGAAATTCATTCAGAAAAGGTTTATTTTATTTAAAAATGATATTTGATATTTTTCAGCATAATAAAACTGATGCTACCTTCAAGATTTTCCGCCGCAGCAGTTCCAACGAGTAACTCGAAATAACCATAACTTCGTTCCATGATTTATTAAAAAAAAGTTGATTTAAGCGCATTTCGCGCCAACTCTCGCTTCCGTATAATTAAAAAATACCGACGCCCACTAACGAGCCCTCACCTTACTCTATTTGATAGTGAACTTTGGAGGGAAAAAAGGATTTTGAAATAAACTTTTTAATTTTTTGTACCAGCCTAAGGATTCGTTTATGAGTGCCTCAAGGCTGCGTTGGTTGGCTGGAGAAGGCGAATTATGAATGAAACTTAAAGTGATTGAGGAACTCTCATTTCGAAATTTATCCAATTAAAAGGATGATGATGATAGCTTTATAGTAGCATACTTGAATGATGTGTAGGTATAAATACTTATGAATATTTCATACAAGTCATTATGTTGCTATAGTAAGCATAAATTAGGTATGATCAATTAGAGTAGGTAAGTACCGTAATAATATCTGAAATTTGTATATTAACGTAATACAATACTAATAATCTTCGCAGAACAGTCAAGCGTGACGTAGGTAATATATTATGATTTGGTTTCATCGTGGAATGACGAAAATTACCTCGTATATAAGTAAGGGCGTCCTTAAAAAATAATGAAATTACATCACATTCTCGGCTCTTTCATATAATATGACAGTGAGCCTACCCGGCGTTACTTATTATTTTAAACACACTGAGGTTTGGGTAACACGTGGAATGGCTTTGAGTGCGAGCCCTAATCTCGTCCTACTTCGTACGTTGTTATTAAGTAGGTAGTATTTAAGGCGCGTTTTTGGCGTATAACGCAATTATTTTAACTGATTTAGAAATGAGAGGTTCACTGTCTGCCTGTTCTGTTCCAGATCTTAAGTTGTTGATTATTCCATTTGTTATAAAATACATTACATGGAAAATGGCAATGTGTTACCTGTCTACTAATATTTTGCCAATTGCTAAAGAAATACTTTGAGTTTTGTTATATGTTATGAGAATATATTAAGAAATCTTTTGTATATATAAGCGAAAATATATGGTCCAACACATTCCGTTAACTAATCAATCATATTCTAATTAAAGCGTTTAGATAGCTCATAATACATCCACGAGTTAAAAAGAGACAAATATACCGCGACAAAAAGAGACACTCTCTTGTTAAAAAGAGCCTATTGGACTGTGGAGCCTATAAGACTTCAGCGTGCTATACTTTAGGCCTTGCTTCATCCATAGTATGTACCTACTTAGGTAAATTGTTGATATTATTGGGATGTTTCCAACTATTGGTATGTATGTAGAATATTGATCTAATAAGGTAGCTTTTAGGCGAATTAATAATGTTACTGAATTGTGGTTGTCCCTGCCATATTTACTATCAACATATCCGTTTGTGGGTTTCATCCCAAATCCAGTCTGGATTAAATCAAAACTATATTTATTCCAAATATGATTCACATAAACACGGTAACAAACCTCAAATGCTCGTTAATTTGAAGCCTCAAAAGACAATGCTGAAAAACTGTAGTTAAATAAAAAGCTCGTGATATTGTTCAGATTTTTTTACATAGTCTACAATTACGTTTAAGGTTTGTTTTGTAGATACTACGCTTTTAAACCGCTATTATTTTTTATGTATTAAAATTACCTCGTTCAAGAAACGTGACCTTAACGAAATTTCATTTCAATGTAAAAACTCGTTGGGTCCTAATTTCGGAATCATGTCGTCAACAGATTATCTTGGATTTTCCACTCCTTTGGGGCGTCGGTGCTACCAAGTATTTATAAGAGGCTTACAATGGTGATCTCTGCTCAGAGCGCTAGCTTTCAAACGTACAGCTGAGAAATTTAAACAATTTTTAACTTGTTGTATAATCTAAGTAATTTAATCTCGCTTTAGATCCGGCACAGTTGTTTATTTACGATACTAAAGTAGCACTCACTAGGTTATTCTGTGACTTATCTATGAAGTTTGTACACAAATCTGTTGGCAGTCCCTATATTATAATTAAAACGGTCAAAAGGACTGGCAAAAAGCATTCTGACGCTAACTGATTACGATTAAAATAATAATCAATATAAAAACTCTGTCGTTGAAAAGCCGTTGAAAAAAAAACACTACTGTTACAACGTTCGAAATACGAATTCAACACGAATTTATGAAAAATAAAATCAATGTAAGTTGGTGGCAAAGCGAACGCTACCGCACCTCATGCAAACATTCGAGCCAGCGGTCTGGGGACCCTTCGGGATTGCATTTACGGTTGCCACTTTACGCTTCTCGAATATTGGTTATGGCTCATAGAAAATACCTGGATTTGTATTCAGTCTCTCGAAGATTGTAAATAGGATTATTACAGAACTTTCTATAAGAAATTGTTTATTTATTATCAAGTCGATTATTATAAATTTATCTAAAGGGTACGAATATCACTAGGTAGTGTAAGTAGGTATAATATAATTTCTATAAAAATACGAATTAAAAATCGCCTACTCTTATGAAAATATTATATAAATAAAAATAAGTAATTATAACTTTGTAAAAGTTAAAATAAATTTTGCACTGCCGTAGATACAAACTTTTTCGATTAACTGCGATTTCTTGTACTCCACAAAAAATATGAAATAAAGTATATAATTTAACGTTGAATGTGCTCCGGAACTCGAATGCGGTGCTAGTAATAATAATTCACTAGATATTAGATTAATGGATTTCTCCTAAAAAAATATCTTAAACGATAAGTGGGATATTGTTTTTTATATCACTGTAACTATTCTGTATAGGAAAATATACTTTATTGTTTACGCTACAAAACTCAGGTTTCATTCATAAAATTGTGTCTAAAATTATTTCCAAAACTGTGAGCGAATTAGAAAATAGAGTTGTTCCATGAAAGTTGAAATCGAGCGAGAAATAACAAACTTGTTTATAGACCGTTGGAATTTGAATTTAGAATCTCTTGTCAGGTGGTTGGCGGTGTGGCGCGATGGTCGTTCACGTGTTCTGTAATGTCACGGATTGTAAACTTGTTTGATTACGTTGCCAGTATTTGTAGTTTACTTCCCTAACGTTAGATAATTAGTTTCATTTTATTAAAAACTCCTAAGTAATATACTTGGTAATATACTTATATCAAACATTCAACTTATGATAATACGCAAACGTTTTCATTTATATCATAAAATAAATGTAGTCTGTGTTAGCCCAGAACATATTTTTACTCTGTGCCTAATTTCATTGCAACCCCATCAGCTGTTCTGGCATTAAAAAGCAATGACATTATCAAAAACTTTCGGATTTATTTATAGGTAATACATATTAGAAGGATGAATATTTTTTGTCAGAAATGTTCCTAAACTCGCGTAGGTACTATCCACAAGACACACTTACCAAATTATAGGTTCCATATAGCCATCAGCAATAAGACTTAGAAGTTCGACGCTTTAATATAATTTATTTCAGTCGATCACCATACAGAGTAGAGTGTCAGCTATTTTACAAATAGAATTTCTTTTACTTTTCGAATCCGTAAGATACATTGCAGCGGTCTCGTTGAATTTTCTAGTTTCCTTCGGCCATTTCGTCCACTACATCTATTTGTTTATTTATATTGTAACAAGATTTGCGTTTTCCGTTCCGTTTGGTGGAGCAGCGATTACCATAGACACTCGATGGCATTTCACTAATACTCTACTAGCTGTTTCTTAGTTTGAAAAGTGTTTAGGAATAAGGGCATTCATAGAATACATTTCGCTGATTTTATTTATTTCAAATGAGTCGAACCAATTCTTGTTATGACATTTTTGTTGGTAGAATAAAAAGTGTTTTTCTGGATTATATATTCGATTTTAGGTTGATCAGAATTATCAAAACCATTCGTTCGTTCCCTTTAGAAGAGCTCGTTATATAAATTCGGTAACGAATGGGGTTCGTAAATAAATAATTGCAGAGCCACGACAAGAATAAAAATGGCAGTCGACAAAATAAACTGTGATTTTAATTTAAATTTGTATCTGTAGTATTTTCACAGTAAATGAGCGTTGTCTGAACTCGGGAGCAATACAAAATGCAACGAAGTGCCAGCGGTGACACATTTAGATTGAATAAACCAAGTTTATTTTTCATGTTCAAAATGAGTAGACACCAAATAGAAATACAAGTAATGGCACTACTAATTTACTCAATAAATTTGTCCCAGCAGCCCTGCTACGGACGGTAAGTTTTATTTTGCTGAAGTGCATCTTCATTCAACAAAAGTATTTCCGTCGAAACTTAAAATGTAAAAGCTATGGAAAGAGTTTAAAAAAAATGCAATCGTATTGTCTTTGTTAATGGAGGTTCCGAAGTCACTACGTCATAAGTGCCTTCATACACTGTTTTGTGTCTGATTTTGCCAAAATAAATGACAACCGTTTATTTTTTAGGAATATGGCTGCTATGTTTTGTATAAAACTAGCCGTTATTTATTATTGACTTGTTAAAGGTTTTGCTTTATTTGGCTTTTATTATTCTTTATGTCATAATGCGTTATTAACGTCTGTGGCGGAACATTAAGAGTTCCGTTGTAATTAATTGCTTATAAGGATGCCTACTATTGTTAGGAGGCCGTGGTTTTATGACATATATAAATTATAATGAAATTGCGCCGATCTATCTATTTATTTATACAGGTTTTATTTAAAGACTTTTTACATACTTACATTTCAACAGCACTTACATAATATTCCTTAGAAATATATTTACGAGGGTACACCACAAATATAGTTGTTACCGCTCCGACAGCCGACGACGGACTGAGCGTTTCTCTGTGACGGAGCAGTATTTATACCCTCAGAAAGCAACATCAAGCGATGTTGCTAACCTCAAAATTAAATTAATAGTCAATGAGTTATTAATAAATTAAGTTAAATGTAAACTGAAGCTGACATTCGGCCATCCTATATAAAGCATGACCTCATGTTTTTATACCATAACAATACCTATTCAAACATAAATCAATTAATTTAAATCATAAATCACAAGATGTTTTAATTTAAGAGATCACCCTTAAAAAGTTGAACTAATGTTTATGTATTATTATGATTACGCAAGCTTATATCATTGTAAAAGCAAATCCATACATTTGATTTAATCATAAGTCAAGTTTAATCATTTAGCAAGTATTAATAAAAATAGGACCCTTCCGTCCAAGTAATAAATAAATATAGGACCCTTCCGTCCATAACTTTATTCTGTAAAAAAAACTCTATTAGTAACTGAAAATAAAAAGAAAAATTATTCAACCCTAATATGTGGTCTATTGAAAATCAGCCATGGCTTATTTTTATCTACAGCAATAACTGTATTAGAGAGCGAAATGGTCCAGTATAATATTTAATATTTGTAAAGAGTCACTTGTTTTCGTATTAACTATATGGGATTGTTCGGTAAAAATATATGGCCAATTATTGAACAATAAAACTAGCTTACCTGTAAGCGACGTTCGATTGAGATTATCGTCATAAGATGAGGTAATTATGAGACGAATAGGAAAAAAATAAAAATCACTTAAATAATTGAAATACCAAGCGATAAATTCATCCCACTTCTGAAATGTTAGGAGGCCGTGGTTTTATGACATATATAAATTATAATGAAATTGCGCCGATCTATCTATTTATTTATACAGGTTTTATTTAAAGACTTTTTACATACTTACATTTCAACAGCACTTACATAATATTCCTTAGAAATATATTTACGAGGGTACACCACAAATATAGTTGTTACCGCTCCGACAGCCGACGACGGACTGAGCGTTTCTCTGTGACGGAGCAGTATTTATACCCTCAGAAAGCAACATCAAGCGATGTTGCTAACCTCAAAATTAAATTAATAGTCAATGAGTTATTAATAAATTAAGTTAAATGTAAACTGAAGCTGACACTATATATGAATAATAACAAACAAAGTTTCAATTGGGAACTATATTCTAGAACTAATATTGTAGGTATCTGTAGGTCATAATTTTAATTGGCAAATAAATTACATATTCTATGTACGCTTAATTTACATTTATATTATGCTGTTGCAATACGAAACACAATATCTGTTCAAAACGAGCATAGGAATAGAACTCGAGAGTCAGCGGTTGCAAATGATTCGAAATCCAATAGGACAGAGGAAAACCGCAAAACACCCATTATGAGATAGGGTTTCGTTTCAGTCGGCTATCTGAAAGCCTTGGTCACATTTGGAGCGTCACTACGCCCTTAATTTTCATTCAGGTCACAAAAGGGTCCTTTATTTAGCACATAACGTGTACTACGCAGGATTATTCGTAGGTATAAAGATTAATGTCGTAAATACGTTCCTGTGAAAAGGATACGAGCTTGGCGATACAAAAAAGCGTTTCCAAATGTATGTTATCATTCAAGTTGTTTGTTTCCTAAACCTTTATACTATTGAGTAGGTAGGTTCCTACTATGTAGAAACTCCCCGTCTATTTTCGTTATTTAGGACGAAGGATTTTTGTCCTAAAGAATAGAGATAAACAACATCTACTATTAGGTGCTATTTACTTTCTAATAATGAATGTAGTTTTCAGTTTTAGGATTTAATATAAAAAAAATTATTGATGGTAATAATTCATTATTTATCTTCAAATGTATGTGAGCGAGCATATAAATATTTTGCGTGAAATCTGCCATATTTTATTGTTCAACCTAAGATTGTTGCCTGATGTCATCCATTTATTACGTTCAACCACTTAGAGAATTGATGGCTTGTGTCCTTCTGTTAGAGTGCTTTTTTGTACATCATTTTTTTTATAAATTATGAATGGTTGCGAGCCTTTGTTGACAAGTGATATCGCGATCTTTTTCTTGACAAAAATGTCGAAGTTCTATTTTTATTTCTGAAACTGAACTTACGTTATCGAAATTTTAGAGATATTTAAACTTAAGAGCAAATTTACGAGTTTCTAATTTATTGATGTTATTCTTAATAACTGAGTAGATACAACTGAATAAAGTAAACTTCAATTTATTATTATTACCTCAATAAGCTTCTGACTCGTTCTTCTTTGACGCTGTCTCGACTTAATAAAGCACCTACGGTTGAACGTAGGGGATTCCTTTAAGCTATTGAATTGGTCTCGCCTCCAGAGCTATTCAATTAAGTATAGTTAAGAACTGCCGCTTAGGAGCGTATATAACTGTCGCATGCCTCGATACAAGCAGCAATGATGGCTTATAATGTCTTTATTATAAATCAATTGTGTAACTATAAAGCTGCGAATAGCACAATATGTCTTGGCACCATTACAATTCTAGTTGATTAAGTAGGTACGTTAATTTCCAAGATCGTCTTATATAGGGCCTAGATAATATGAGATGTGTATGAGATAAATAATATATCCAAGGTTAATAGGTATATTTAATGTTGATTAAAGTAGGGACAAGATAATAGGTCACTTTTAACAGATGTCAGTTTTATATTCATAGTGAGGTGACCTGCTTAAAAACATCGATTAAATGAATGAATCGAATGAATCGATACAGACTTGAAACATATGTGAATTTTAAAAATGATCATGCGAATCCCTGTCCCATTATTATTTTTTCTTTCATAAATTAAAGGAGCAAAATAAGACAAGTACCTACGTAATTTAGCAAAAGATTGCTTGAACTATCGGAACTGCTATCTTCATCACTGCTGTCAGCACTCAGAGATATTATTAATTCATTTTCAATAATATTGTCTATTCTCACATCTCGTTCAAAATCTTGTAAAATTATTTTCTTTTAAATTAATTTGTATTTTTATAGTTAGTTAAAAGAAAAATAAATATGTATAATTAGGTTTTATTATAATCACAACGTGGTTATAAATTTATGGTGATTTTTCTTCACAAGTAATCATTGCATTCGATTCAACTTACAATCCTATCAGTTTTCGATTTTTAGAGTAACATCCCTAGTGTTTAAAAAGAAAAAGGGTTGACTGACGCAACATTGTAACGACGTTCAGTTCTTTAGATCAGAAATTGTTTATTATGTTTAGAATGGTTTATTAGTGAAAGCAAATTGTAAAATTACTCGTATCGGTCATTATTACAATAAATATGTAAACGTAATTGAAAAAAGTTAAGCAATTGTGCAGTTCTTATTTTATGCCCGCCGTTACAAGGTTACGTTGTTGAATTTTGATGAAATGTCAAAAGTGACCTATTATCTTGTCCCTACTATAGTTATATGTCTACGTCTGGGATATTAGATTGACAGTGACGTTAAAATATTAGTTTAAATTAATCTACAGAGTAGATAAGAGTACATTTTTATTGTATTGTAAGTATTCTAGAAACAGGTTTTGGAAATGGTTTTCCAAAAATCAGTAATCCCAAAATCCGATTTCCGGGCCAAGAAAGAAAATGGCGAAACACTTAAAAAAAACCCTAGCGCTTTGCGGCTTTTGGTTGCATTTGCTGTCGGAAGTAAAGTCTGAAGGATAATCTATTGTCTATTCCAAGTAGGGTTGCCATCTCAAAAATTTGGAAAACAGGACAAGATGCGTGAAAACCCCGGATTTTAGAGTCCGAAAGCCGGACATGTAATAAAAAACAATTGAAAATGTCATAAATCACCTTTTTAGGGTTCCGTAGTCAACTACGAACCCTTATACACTAGACACAAAAAGTTAGGGATATAAATAAAATTCGAAATTTTTGGGTGATTTTCAACGAGCTGTTACTTTGCGGAAAATAATCGCACAGAACAAATATGAAGACCGAATTATAGCTTTAAGTGTCTAGTTTTTGGATATGGAATTATTTGTATCATGTTTTGATCTGGAGAAATTCTATGGAAACTACCAAGAAAAAAATATGCAAATTTTTTGTCATCTAAAAAATGGTCTATGGGCTTCAAAAATGATTTTTTTTATAGTTTTTGTCGAATCCTCTTTTAGGATATTTAATGCCCTTTAATTTGTTGTAATTAAGACGCCTGTTGACGCAATGGTTAGCCACGGAGTTATTGTCAGTCAAACCAAAAAAGGACCTTTTAACTTTGACAATCAATAACTCTGAGAATAGTGATCGTATAGGAAATCGAAGATAGGTTTTAAAGACTACACTCTATCTTCTATAAGAAATCGTGTACGGCTTTTGTCAAAAACATTTTTATTGAATTAAAAACTTTGACTGAAAAAAGGCGAAAATTTGCATAATTAAGGATATTTAGGTATCTTGGTATAACTTAGGATAAAATGGATGAATAAAGGATATCGTCGGTAATTTTTTCACTTAAAAGTGTCCCGAAAAATCCCTGAAAAATTTAAAGCGCTGCAAGTCTTCTTTCTTAGTGTCCCGAGGCTTTAAATTTATTGTTTTCGCTAAAGACACCAATATAAACGATGGTTCGATGTTAATCATTTATTCGAAGAAATCATTTTTTATTTCTTAATAATCTTTATTGCTTTGATGTAAAAGATCGGTTTAATTAAAAAATTTCGGTAAGCAAAAAAAAACATACGATGATTTGTCAATATGCGAGAACGCTTACGAGAAGTGATCCAAAACAGAGGCAATACGTGGTACTGAATTGTGACCTGTTTACGTGCAGACCCGCACGAACAGCTACAGATGGACACACAAACAGACTGTCAGACAAACATACACACACACACAAAGTCAAGAAAAAAAAAGGGAATTTAAAAAAAAAACTATTATTTTTCCGAAAATTTTGAAATAAACCGATCTTATTGTAGCTTTAAGTATCATATCCAAACACTGGTTTTCTATTTTTGGCTGTACGATTATTTTCCTCGGAGTTACAGCTCGTTGAAAATCGCCCAAAAATCTCGAATTTTATTAAAATCCCTAACTTTTTGTGTCTAGTGTAGTTTCGCCATATCCGTCCGTCCGTCCGTCCGTCCATCCGGCCGCGGGTAATCTCAGAGATGGTTGATACTACAGAGCTGTAATTTGGTATGGTAGTAAATATTAACTCATAAGTGCTTTATTGAGGCCTATTTGAATAAAAAAAAAAAAGATTTTGATAAACAGCGTCGACTAAATTGAAACATAAAATCTTAAAAATCTTTTTTTTGATGGTCCCATACCGATACCCCATACACGTAAATTGGAAAGATTATTTTTTCTTCATTCTTATAATTTGGCATATCGTTGGATAGCTATTAAAAATAGGCAATAGGCAAATAAAATATAGCAAGCATATTTTTTAATAAGCTATCCAAACGCTTTCCGATTCAGGGTTTCGTTTACGGAATATTACCTAAGATTTTAAACTGAAACTTTAGTTACAGTCACGTGACACCCCCCCCCCCCCCCCCCCCCCTAAAAACTAAACCATTGTTTGTAGAGTTGTAAAAACATTCACGCTAGTAGCATATATTATGGTGTATTTAAAAGGAAAACTATCACGGGTGAGTTGGCTTTACCTACAGGTTAATGAGTTATAGTCGGCCAAGTAAAAAAGGTCAGAAAATCAACCGAATACGACTTTTAACCATTTTGTTGCCACCTCAATATTAAAAAAAATGTTTAAGTAAATCGTATGTACCTATCTATACGTAAAGTATTGAATTTTGTTAATCTAGCTACGGAACCCTACACTGCGCGTATCCTAACATGCTCTTAGCCGGTTTTTTTATTCATTCATTATTTTAACAAAACAGAATAATACAATTTGTCACAAATTTTAGTTATTTTTTAAAGCCCGGTCTACAAATGAAACCTTCCCCGGACGCTCCCCGGATGCCTTCTAAACTAGGACAAATCCGGGGAAACCCGGACGGATGGCAACCCTAATTCCAAGTAATGCGATTATGGTGATAGGGATGCTATTTTGTTTTGACAAACTCCAATAGCATTGCTCAGCTTTATTTATATTAGGTGAACGTATGTTGTTACGAAATTTACATTAGGTACCTATCGATTGAAAGATAATCTTGGTTGGAACGAAGTGCCGAAACAAATGATTTGTTAATTAAATCCATACTAATATAAAGCTAAAGATTTTTTTGTTTGTTTGCTTGAACGCCCTATCTTGGGAACCATCTACCAAAAATGATGAAATAACGGGCAAGTGACGCTAACGAAGTTACGCAGGTCAACATATTAAAGATAAATGGATCTTTGAAATTAGTTTTACCAATTATTTTTTTTCATTTGTATTCGTGAAACCGCATACTTCATTAGTTTCCTTTTCCAGCATGAGAAAGAGGAAGGCCTCTTGAAAGATCTGAGGAAATAATCGGTTTTACCGTTTCAAAAGATTTCAAAACGTTACCTTAACCGAGATTTGCCGATAAAGATGTCCTTTTTTCGTTCGTAGCTTAAAGCGGTGTGTAATCAACGTAAGTGGGATCCGAAGGGATCATACCTATCCCCGGCACGTTAATTTGGGTTCCGTAGGTTATTTCACGTGCCTACACGTAATTCCCTTTTAGTACAATTTTATTGAAAGATTTATTGCACGGACTGACAGAGCGTGCTTCATTTTAATTTGGATAATTTTCAATTAATAAGTGGAATGTGTGAATACGTTGAAATAATTAAAAGTGTCATTTTTATTCAGAAAAGTGTTGGCTATTTAATTTATCGTGTTTCACTGCTAGTAGAGCTGAGCGTCGGTCGCTCGATTTAATAATAATCTGTTATTTCTGGTATCGGTGATAACCAATGACAGAGAATCGTTGCCTTTATTATATAACTAGTGGCTCCCCGCTATTCACCCGCGTTCCCGGGGTATTTTCAATTTTCCCTGGACAAAAAGTAGCCTATGTGTTAATCAAGGCTATAAAAAATCTGTGTTCCAAATTTCATCCCAATCCGTTTTGTAGATTTTGCGTGAAAGAGTAACAAACCTTCATCCATCCAAACTCACAAACTTATACTATTAGAAGGATTTTGCTTTCAAAGATTTAGATTGGTTCTAACATTTGTACTTGAGAGCCAGCCTAGCCACACTCATTTACCACAATCGACCATTATCATCATTTACCATGGAAAGATTGATTCAAGATAAAACAGGGTACAAACTAGGTTAACCACATTGTCAAAAATAAATGTTTCAGAAACGATGTCTCATAGTCTCATGTCCGCTATAAAAGATTAGGATGCAGATGGCCACGTCAATATTCCGACAAAGGTTTGACACATCGTTGATTGTGGCCGGTTACCCGATCACGAATATCGGATATCCTTTTTTAGGGATTTGCATAAACAGGGGTTCGTGACCCCCAATTTAACCTTTGTTTAACTATCTGTTTTACGGCAGAATTATAAAAAAAAATGGTTTTATTGATAAAGGAAATTTAACTTAATATCCATACCTACTGGGTATAAATAAATAAAAAAACATTAATTAATATTATATATGTTGTGTGTTGTGTGAATGAAATTCATTAGTAGGTATTTTTTAATATAATAATAATGAACACAATAATGAATTAGGAACTTTAAAAACATTCATGAGAATGAATCAACCAAATTAAAAAAACTTTTCCCGATAGTACATTGTATAGGTACTACCTATTACAACAGAATTCAATAAATACTTTTTGATTTAAAAATCGAACCGTATTACGCAACAAACAGCACAAGTTATATAACCATGCCCGTTCAACTACACCACAAAAGTCACGCGAGCATTTCCAACTTTAAATAACTCACGATATGGTTGAAAATGTTTTCCTGTGTATGCATTTTAATCACCCTTAGTACTGGCACACGCAATTCATTAATATTTGCAATCACAATTCACGCGACGAATTGTTCTCATGGGCCTCATCATGCCTGGACATAATATTGTCCCATGATACTATAAGTAGTACAATGCTGTATATATGGTGTAAAAACATGACACCTGTAATTAAGATTAAACTATAGTATTCACTTTGGATGTTTCGTAATTGGTATCGTATATGGAACATGGTTTGATATTGTACCCGTGAGACTGATAGGCTCGACATTATGGCGGTACTTAAATTTTATTCACGCTGAAAAGTAAACGTGAACTCAGTATATATTAATTATTGTTATATTTAATAGTTTCAGTTGTGTATAGTTAAAGAACTACACATTTAATTAAATAAATAAAAATCGGGTCTATTATTAATACGAAAGTTTGGATGTTTTTTTACTCATCCACGTCAGAACGGCTAAAGGGATATACTTATAGAATAACATTAGGCAACTTTTTACTTGAGAAAATTGTAAGTCCGTTGGGAACCCAGGTGAAACCGCAGAAAGGAGGCAAGCTATATTGGTAATGATGAGTATATTTATAAGTTGTAGTTCAGCAAATAGTACTATTTATTTAGTACCTTCATGCACGTGTTAGATTCATGTTTATTTATTACTTAAAAATAACAGAAATTATTAAGTCCTTATATATTTACTATATACCATATATAAATAAGGACCCATGTACTACCGGTATATGCCATTAGGTATTACTTTTACATATTATTTATTATTTATTTAAATAATGGAACAGAAACTAAAATAGAACAATATTAAACTTACATAACAATTCATTAAAATTTATACATATTTTACTTAACTCTGTTCTGTCGTCCGACAGATTTAATTCAATTATTATACTCACCGACCGATGTCCGCACAGCTCGACAGCCAACCAAGAAGTGCCGTCTGGCCGACCGCACGTCCTTTTATAAGCGGCGGTACGCGGCGCTTTCACTAAACGTTCTTACAAATACCCACATAAAATACATTTTAAGTTTATAATCTAAACAGGTTTATAAAACAACTATTTAACTAATAACCGTTTTGAATACATTTACTATCTTCAAATAATAGATAACACTAAATTTTAACCTATTTCAAAGTGTCAAAGAACAAACAACTTATCCAATATATCATTATTCTATATATCTTAATTATAATTCACAATATTCAATCTAACAGTATTAGACTTCCAGGATGTTATATTTTACTAATGAACGTTTTCCTAATGGATCTACCAAACGGAAACACGTCAAAACCCACAAAAACGGCAATTAATTTAAAAGCAATCTATCACACGCGTTTAAATAAACGAGGTTATAATAGTAACCTTAAGGCAGAATAATAGAAAATATCTAGGGAAAATTATATGGTAACATAATATTGTATTCACAGAAAATTGCGGTTACTGTAAATAACCATCGTAAAAGTTTATTGAATTTTATTTAGTCACCTTTTTGTGCGTGTTGGTGACTGTTATTCAATAAACGAGTAGGTATGTAATAAGAAACTCATTAAAACCCATCTCACTTTATGTGTCAGGCTTTATTGAAATATCGAATTCAAAAAGCGATACGAGGTGCCTTATCAATTTTATAAATTATTATCGAAATATAATGTCGAAATGTTCAAACGGTATCAGTCTTTTAACACTACGTATACATTTCACATAAAATTCAGACATTGAAAACGTGACATGAATCTTATTACGACACAGTAGAGATTAACCTTTAACTGGTGACAAGCGGTCTCACAGGCCGAGTGGTGTCAGTGAAACGTCATTTCACCCCCTTCCCCGCGCTTCCTTTGTTTCAACGTCTGAGTAGCTTCAAGTTGAGTTGCGTCCACGCCGCAGATAGTGACATTTGCGTCGTATTGCCCTATATTGGTAAATTACAGCAACATAAAATTCGACAGCGGTCTCTCAGACCGTACGTCACCACTGATGTGACTTTTTAACGTAATTTTGCTATATTGTTATTTCGTGTTTTTACGGTAATAATTAAAAATGAGTAATTCTGCATCTCCAATAAAGAAGCGTAGGGAGTCGAGAGTTGGAAATGTACTGTCAAATACTCAAATTGAAGAGTGTCTGGCACACGAAGCTTCAAGTGGGTCGGAAGCAGAAAATGTTCCTGAAAATTTCATCCCGGTGCAAAGTGATCACGACTCGAATAGCGAAGAAAGTGCTTCTGAAGATGAAGAACCAATTCAAGAAAATCAGCAATCAGAAAGCGACAGTGATGATCAACCTTTATCAAGGTTAGTTAGATGTTTCGTTGGCAAAAATAAGTTCAAGTGGGCAAAAGATCCGCCGAACAGAGCTGTGTGAACCATCATAATGTTATAGCTCGAATGCCAGAGACAAGGTTAGATGTACATGACGTAAGAAATCCTTTTTCTCTATTGCAGAAAATAATGAGTCTGGATATCTTAGAAGAAATATTGAAGTGGACAAATGAGAAAATTCGTGAACTCAAATTGAAGTACAGCAGAGAAAATCGTCCTGAATTACCTGAACCACAAAACTTAGAGGATAGGCCGAAAACACGGAAAACCTGTGCCAGTTGTCCTCCTATATTAAATCGCAAATCAAATTACCAATGTAATACATTTAAAAAACATGTGTGCTTGCAATGTGCCAAACAATTATGCCCCGACTGTCAATAAAAATAACCAAAGTTTGACCAATGCCAGTTTTTTTAAATGATACATGTGATTAAAAGAATATTTTTTTTTGTTGATTAGAGTAACTTAACTTTAAGGAAAAAAAGTATTTTTGTTATAATTATGTTGATTTAATTTTTTTTTGTGTGATTATTGATCTCATCTTTAGATTTTTGATTTTTGTTCCTACTTACATTATAATAGCATTTTAATCATTAAAAATTATATTCAGAGTCTATTGGGTGGTTTTATTTTATCCTTTCATACATTAATCATCTGTTTTTAAAAACTGAGGTAAGCTAGCATAAATACTTTCTATGCTATAGACCATTTAACAGCAGCGGCTTCTCAGGCCGCGCGTCACCAGTTACGTTACACAAAAACCATGTCACCAGTCAAAGGTTAAAATTGATTTTCTCACGAAGCTTATTAAATACACCGTACTTAGCGAACAAAGAGCTGATAGGTATATGTATTTAGTGTATGTGCCTATATCGAATATATAAATCCATTTGACATATGAATAGATTTGGAGATAATTAGGGTTGCCTCCATACGAAATATTACCTCAGTTAAAGCGGCTAAATTAAAATATTCAAAAGGCTTTAAGCCGGTGCCAAGCGAACCGAGTAAGGTTGCAATATTGTGGAGTATATAGCGGGTTGAATACAAATAAATACCAAAATATAATGATAACCGTTATTATATTCCGCTTATGTGTATGGCTACATTCTCTTGTTTTAATATAGTATAATATTTATGATTTATTTATTATATAACAAAATATTTTTGAGTTCATGAGCATATGTAGACATTGTTTTCCAAAATGACTTTAACTACGCTATCAAATATACTAACAATATCTGCAGGATAACAGAGAACTTAACGCAAACAGCGCTAACTGAACGAATCCCGGCACCCTAAATATCATTATCTCGCTCATACTTATAGGAATACTTTGCGTGTGAGCAAGATACATATACCCACCAACTCGCTCGCTTCTTTAATGAATGTGCGTCCCAAAGTCGTTCCCACTTCCCCGTCTCTCGACGCCCGAGATTAAAATACAAATTTACTCATTGAAAACGTTTTACAGGCAGATTACCGTCCTATTTATTTCTACCTGTGCATTTGTATCATAAAATTCTAAGCAATTTAACTAATATTTGTTTATTGTACAAAATAATATTAATAAATCTACCATGAAACCTCAAGGGTTTTTTAAGGCAAATAATATGCACCATGTTTCAATAATATCCTATCAACATAAATCAATAAGCAACAGAAACAACTGTTCTAACAGATCCAATAAGAAAAAAAAAGCCTATGTGGTAGTTTAAAACAATATTATGGCATTCGATAAATTATTCTCTTATCAAATAAAAGGTACCTACTTTATTTACGTAAAATTATTAAATGTTATGAATCATTAAAAACGCACAAACAGAACCCATTTTCCACTCCTGACAACAAACAATATGCTCATGGTACCTACTCAAATACATAAGTTATGTAGGCCCTTACACCTTAACAATAAAGTCGGATTCCGACACCTACAAGTGTTAATAGTCAAGTTAAATTAAACTCTAACACAATGGCGTTGTTTTCATTCCATTCATACACGCCGTACACGCTGCCTACAGCATTTGTTCTTTATATAGGTGCCGGCGGAAGTCACAGCATAAGCTATATTAGTAATGTAATTCGGGTTATCTTTTTATCATTGTTAATGATTTGTAACGTGCCTTCATGATTTGTCACAGATTTTTGTGTGGTTCTACGTGATTCTGTAAACACGTTTGATTCCGTTGTTATATTTTTATTTGTAGTATTTAGCCATACATCTGTACCTAAATTGGTTTGCAGGTTAAATATGGATACCTCTATATCATATTAGTGTATGTTTTTTCTTTATATTAACCTTTTAAAATACTTTGTAATGGGAAGCTATCTTAACAATCAGCAAGATATTTTTTTTAGATCTAGCCATATAAGCTTTCAACGTTCGTTTAAACTTGGTCTTCTACATCAGATGTTTGTTTTACTGCACACAAAAATACAACATTTGCATTATCCAGCATGTTGCCAAAAAGCATTTAATTTTAATGAGCTTTAAAAGGGTCCACCCTCAACTTAATTAGTTAGGGCTTATCTAACGGGCAAGTTTCGTCCTGTGCATGTTAATTCAACAGTTACCTCAACACGGAACCATTTACCTGGTGTTACGGCACGAGCAGTTGTTTCAGGGGATCTGGTGCACACGACGTGACTTTTTAATTATATCAACCTGTGAAAATGTATATAATGAGATTATCCCCTAAACTACTTAGTGTCATTCTGCTTTTATGGAATATAATGAGATTACAGATTATTGTTAAGGTCAGACGTTTATTTTTTAGATTGCGGTCAACAGTTTTAATTTTCGGCCAGGCTTATATTTTTAATATCGCTTTATGACCTTTATTTTTATTATGATACAGTTTTCCTTGAAAAATATAGTAGCCTAGACATATTACGTTCTAATTTAAATATATGCACCTATGATATATTTATCGACAGTACCCAATTGTTTATATTGGTTAAATTCCCTTTCAGTAATATGAAACCACATTTACCCCAAACATATGTCCCCAATAACAAACCTTCACTTGATTGCTTTCATTCAAAGTGTAATAAGCCCCATAAATTCCTGACTAACACAAGTGACAGCTCGAATCACCTTTGTATCTCAAAAGACGTGTGTGTAGTGTCACAGTGTACGTCAAGGCATTTGAAACATGAAATTACACTATAACCACTAATCACAGTGCAACACACATTGTACAGTCAGACAGTAATTTATCTCCCCCCGATTTAATTAAAGGTACCTAGTAAAAGGTGGTATAATTAAAAGCAATGGTTACGAAGCTGGCGCTCCGTGAAAATTAAACCTTTGGTGCATGCTAAGCTGGGATGTGTATGCGATGACACATGACCATAATGTCGCTTCTGTGTTGCTCCTATACTGTGTCGCACCTTTACTGTGTGTCTGCTGCTTTATTGTTGAAATATCTCTTTATTAAAAGGCTTGCGATAGCAGTAGTTGATCTATGTGTAATCGATACGCAATACGATTGTTTTAACTGTGGAAAAATAACAATATTTATAAATAACTGAATACTGATTCTTTAGTTTCTATGATTATAAAAAAGTATAAAATACCGTACTACTCGTACCTTTACAATTGAAAAATAATTATGAAACAGTAAAGGAAAACAGCGTTAGTAATCCTGAAAGACGAAATCCTGAAGAATTACAACCGTAATGAAATGTGTACCTAGGTGTTTTCTTGCCACGCAAGGGCTATGCCAGATTCCCAGTTCCCTCCCACAAAGACGAGGAAGGAGTGTCGCTGGGTTGTTTAGTGGGTAGACCGGTTGGCTAGCAACCGGGGAGTCCCACATAACCCTTCCTGTCCCCCGACAGGGAGGGTATGCGTAACGCATTTTTCCCAGCGTAAAAAAAAAAGAAAAAAAAAGGTGTTTTCTTGCCGCCCTTTAAGTACCCTCTTGTTAAAGATCTACGCCAAATTAAATAAATACCTATGCGTGATCCAAAAGCACTTGTTAGCCAGTTTATAGGTTGTGTGTACATAGTTAAAAAAATATTGACTGTCTAATAAGGCAATAGTAAATAACTTCCAATCAAAAATATTGACTCACTAAGATAGCATTTTATTATATTTCAACCAAATTATCAGCAATGTTTTCTGGGAAATTGTATTTTCCCAATTAAATTGGTTTACCTCAATTAGTATTCTATGCGTAATTGCTATGTAAATAGGCGATTAGAAATTTTAATTTGTACTACTCTACATAGCTTTGAAGGCACTTAGAATAAGGTGATTTATTGAATAATTAATTCTAAAGATTTTCGTCAAGTCATCATTTTGAAAAAAGCTTTTAAAGGAAGGAATTTCTGCCCCTCCATTAAGAGCTTTTACTCAGGGCCTGATAAACAAATTATTGGTTGAATAACCTGTTTAATTTTTGTTTTAATAATTTATTATATGCAGTAAGGTAAACTTCTAGTTTAACCACCACTGTTCAAAAGATATATCTTGTGGTTACTTGATAAAGTGTATAATCTAGACGCGTGAAATAGGATGGAGATCTTGTTATGTAAGCAACAATTTACTTGGAATTTAATTTACCTGGGTTCTCTTGTACTAAAGTTACAGTTCAAAGTGTTATAAGATTTACTTGATAGCATTATGTTTGTGCTAAGGTGTGCAGTTATTAAGGAAGGTATATTAGGGGCTGTGGCTAGAATTACAACTGAAGTATCAAATAAAGAGAAAATATGATAGGGTTACTCACTTTATTGCGTTGAAGTATTTTCAGGCTTCCAAGAGTTTCGGAAATCTTAAAAGTGAAATAGGCTTTTTCAACTATTTTCAGTCTGTAAGCTTTTGCTAAAAACATTCGCAGCCAAGGAACTACAGAAATAAAAATATGTAAACCTCCAACACCAAGTAATGATTTTATTTTAAAAAAACACCTTAGTATGATTAATAAATTTAATTTTGCTGCTTCCTCGTAGCGCTGTATCGTAGCGCCTACACCACGGTACTAAGTTGTCTATCGATTTTTCACAACATTTGTGATAACTTTTTTACTGTAGAAAGTTTGTCAATCATCCATAGTTTATTATTAAAAAACTTTTCTTTCCTACTAAAACATAAGGTTTCTAACTTCCTACTAATATTAATAAACACTGAAGGCATGATGTTTGGATATTTGTTAAACTTTTGAAGATAAGTGAATTAAAAAAAAATTGGATTGCATACTGAAATAGTTTTTTTACTCAAATGTTTTGGACAAATAGGTACCTACAATATTTTTATTCCAGGAAAATTTTTGGTCTAGTATAAACCTATGAAATACTACATCATACGTGATAAAATACTTTGTAACAGTCAATTTTTTTAGACATGTAACAACATTACATATTATGTTAAAATATGACCTCACATAACAATATTAATTGGTTAAAGGACATTAAAGACATTTTGATAAATAAACAAACCTTCAGTAATTTATAGTTACTGCGAACAATGCGGATCCTAAAAAAAGCAGATAGGATTTCGTTTAATGGAGCATAAAAGCAAAATGTATAACGACATCTCGTAAAGGCGTAGGTAATCAAACAGAGTCTCCGTCATTATTCCTCATTTATATGTTTCAATTGTTAGGGTTATTGATATTTCTATAAAATATTAGAGATCATTCGAATGAATTTATATTTATCTGTTGAATCAGTTAATTTTTGAGCTGGCAATTATGCTATCGCGCGTGAGTGGGTGTCTCAAGTGATTGGTGGACTTCTGTTGGCCAATCACTTGACGACATTCTCGCGGCATTTTATTTCTCCTAAACGGTGTTTAGGAGGGTGGTTGGATCATTCTCCCTCAGCGTCAGTGTGAGGCTAATACTTTGTACCTATTTGAAATAAGCGATTGATTAAAAAAAGGGCACTGTTAAACGTTTTAGTAAAATATTTTAATTCAACTTGGTGTTTTAATTAATACAACGTTCATCTCAAAGCTGGTGAGTTTGGATTGTCTGGAGTGCAATTTGATCTTACATATCAGAAGCGGGACATCGAGACTCTTTGTCACGTAAGTACACGCCCAAATTATTAGCTTGTACCTAAGTACCGATCATATAACTTTAAAGGTTTATTTTCGTTTGTATTTTATTACTACATATATAATATGGTAATGTGATACCGAGTTGTGTTTTGAATCTACCCGAAAACGCATAGATTAGTACATTATATAATTTTTTATTAGTGCCTACATTATATTATTGCTGTGTTTTATTAATAAGTTTTAGTAAATCAAACGATAAATGAATCCTTGTAATGTTTCATTAGGAATAATTCATAGACGATCACTTTTTATTTGATATCGAAAAATTTTTTTTTGTTCCCTACCCTCAAAATATAATTTTTCTTAAATGCAGTTCTAAATGTCTTTTTTTTGTGATTGCTCGGCAACGCAATCCTTTCAGACAATGGATGGATCAGGGCGCCGAAGTCGAGACGTAGACCAGTCAAGTCAGAGACACGAAGTATCCACACGGAGAAGTCTTCGCACAACTTCCCGAAGTCGTAGTCGAAGCCGCATCCGTACTCGGAGCCCAAGTCACCAAGAACATCGGCAGATTCGGGAACGTGTGAAGCTACTGGAGCAGGAGCTGCAACGCGAACGAGAGCGACTTCCTGCTGCAGACCACCGTATATTATCACGGTTGGTCATCATCGAAGACGAAGTCGGGACTCCTACAGCAACGTGTTGCAGAGGGAAGAAGGACATCGCGCAGAGCAGCATGCAGAGAGGCAAGCCGAGCCACGTGTCGACGAGGGACAGTTTACAAGGTCACGTAGCCCTTCTTTATCGAAAAGAGATATAATTGATATTATTAAGTATATGAGAGATGGTCTGGCGTCGCAGCCATCTACCCAGGCAACCCAAGCTTCTCAGAAAATTGACTTTAAAAATATACTTCCTAATTTTGATCCATCCTCTAAGATCTATACGTTGAGGTATAGATGTCTGGTTGAGGAAAGTTAATGAGTGTGCCTCGGTGTATGGCTGGGACGATAGAACTACTACTCATTTTGCAATGCAAAGGCTTCAAGGTTTGGCCAAGACCTGGTACGAGATCCGGCTCTATAAACGGTTGTTATAACTGTAAAGAGCCGGGTCATAGTTACTTATACTGTTCCAAGCCTATCATAAGATGCTCAAAATGTAGTAAGGTTGGTCATACATCTGATAGTTGTTTTGTAAAACTAGATGACAAAACTGCCAATTCCGCCAACGTGTCAAAAACAATGTGTATAGATTCTATAGCTAAGCAAACTTATTTTAGTCCGGAATCCAAGTATACCAAAGATATTACAGTAAACGGTTTTCCATTAAAGGCATTCGTAGATTTTGGTAGTGAAGTGACACTAATTAAAGAAACTGTAGTTAAAGATATAGGAATGGCACACAATAATATCCAAACTGCTATTAAAGGGTTCGGAAATGGTGTAGTGTTGTCATTAGGGGAATTAGCTGTTGATATTGCTGTAGATAATGTTAATGCCAATGTTATCTGCAAGGTCGTTAGTGATGAATTGTTACATAAACCTGTTCTTATAGGTCAATCGTTTACAGAACAGTCTCATAAGCAATAAGCTCACAAAAATGTAAACATATTACAGTTCTTTGATATCGGAAATGAATTACCCCATTTCAATTCGGATGATTGCGTTGAACGTAGTTTTAAAGTTAAATCGGCTCATGACTTAGAGTTCTATGGTCCCATCACAGTGCGAGCTCAAATCGATTCGGATAGTAGTGGCAGTGTTTTGGTCAAAAATAATATCGCGGGAGGTCCTAATAGGCAATATGTTGTTTATGGGGGGTTATACTACGCTAAAAATGGTTCCATCAATATAACAATAGCCCCGTGTTCAAACTCCTGTTTGATTCCAAAAGGAACCGTAGTTTGCCGTGCAGATCGAGTTAAGTTCGTTAATAGAGTGGTAGAGGATTCCCAATTTGAAACGTTATCCTCAAATCAGGGAGTAGGAGAATTAGATGTGAGTCAGGTTCGTGTCGGTGAACAAGTGTCGGAAGGTGATAGACAGCTTCTTGTAAACTTGTTACAAAGGTACAGCCACTGTTTTGCTACTTCTCTTAAGAATTTAGGTTGCAGCAACATGGCAGAAATGCATATAGAGTTGAATAGTAGTCGTCCCATTGTTTATCGTCCTTATAGGCTTTCTCATCACGAACGAGATAAAGTGCGTTCAATGGTAGGAGAGATGCTAGATGCTGGAATAATCAAAGAGTCTATCTCGGATTACGCTAGTCCAATTTTGCTTGTACGAAAGAAGGATGGTTCGCTCAGAATGTGCATAATGTCCGTCAATTCCTAGGCTTGGCAAGTTATTTTCGCAAATTTACAAAAGATTTCGCACGTCTATCGTTTCCGCTAAGTAAATTGCTTAAAAAGGGGGTAGATTGGTTATGGGGTGATAGCCAAGAGCAAGCTTTTCAATCTCTTAAGTCCAAGTTGATAGATAGACCGATTCTCGCCATTTACAATCCTCTTTCTGAAACTGAGTTACACACTGATGCGAGTAAATTAGGTATTGGTGGGATACTCTTTCAACGTTCTGACCCAGGAGAATCCTTTCGTCCGGTTGCTTATTATAGTAGGCAGACTTCACCCGAAGAAAAGAATTTTCACTCTTATGAGTTAGAAACACTAGCGGTAGTGTTCTCCTTGCGTAAGTTTAGGGTATATTTGCTAGGTAAAGAATTTAAAGTTGTCACCGATTGTAGTGCACTGCGTTCAACATTTTCGAAGCGTGATTTAATTCCTAGAATTGCTCGTTGGTGGCTGACTTTGCAAGAATTTGACTGTACCATCGAATATAGGGCTGGTGCAAAAATGAGTCATGTTGACGCATTGTCTCGGAATCCTTTTGATAGTCCGGAAACTCAATCAGATCAATTTCCAGTGGTGATGTCGATTAGCAATGAAGACTGGTTGCATACATTGCAGTTAGGGGACTCTGAGTTATGCAGAATTCGCAATATTTTAACTTCTGGTCTCGATGAAAAAGGGTTGAAATACATTTATGATAACTATATTATTAGAGATAATAAATTATATCGATGTTTAGGCGGAGATAAAGTCAATATTCGATGGGTCGTTCCGAAAGGTGCAAGGTGGCAATTATGTCGCATGAACCATGACGACATTGGACATTTTGGTTACGAAAAAAACATTAGATAGAATTAGGAAAAGTTATTGGTTTCCCAAGATGTCCAAGTTCGTAAAAAAAAATATGTGACCGCCTGTATCGAATGTACCTACGTGAAAAATAATTCTAGTGCTCGCGAAGGTTTGCTCCACCCAATAACGAAAATTGAGATACCTTTTCATACTCTGCACGTAGACCACCTCGGACCTTTTATAAAGTCCGTTAGGGGTTTCACTCATTTGCTAATAGTAGTAGATGCCTTTACTAAGTTTTGTTTCATTAGACCCGTCAGAAATACTAACACTCAAAATGTTGTCAGAGTTTTAGAAGACATTTTCTATACATTTAGAGTCCCTGAGCGTATTGTAAGCGATCGTGGTAGTTGTTTTACCTCTCATGCTTTTAAGAGATTTGCTCTAGACAAAGGTTTTAAGCATATCCTGAACGCTGTCGCTAGCCCTAGGTCTAACGGCCAAGTAGAAAGGTACAATCGAACCATTCTTGACTCTCTGAAAGCATTTAATTTAAAACATGGGGAAAAATACTGGGATGACCATCTTGGTACTATTCAGTGGGGTCTCAATAATACCATTCAGAAAACTATTGGCAGGGCTCCCTCGGAGGTATTATTTGGCACTTCTATGAATTCGGAATTCAATCCTATGTTAAGTGAAATCACTGAGGAAGTTCGAGTAAATAGTGAAATTTCTATTATACGCGGTGAAGTTAAAGATAGAATAGATAGGGAACAGATTAAGCAAAAACAAAATTATGATAAAGACAGGAAGCCGGCACGACTTTATAATGAGGATGAGTTGGTAAAAATAACCAAGACGTGCTTTAATAATGACGGGCAGAGCAAGAAGCTTATGCCCACATATATAGGCCCCTATCGTGTTACTAAGATTTTAGGAAGAGACCGTTACAAAGTAGCCCCAGTTCCGGGTTCATACCCGGTACTCAAAATAAGCGTCCTACTATCGTTGCAGCTGATAGAATGAGGCCATGGATCCATATTGCTGCCTTAGATATAGATGACAATGAGTCTGACACTAACGCTAGCGATGAGAATGATTAGAAATTTGATTAAATAGAATAATAGATTAATAGAATTATAAATATAGAGATTTTAATATCATTTTGGTTAATATTTGAATCAATAAGATTCAATTATCTACACTAAGTGTTTGTATTGTTTCAGATCAAGCACAGCAATCGATCGGTTTGTGTCTTGATACAGTCATGCTAGAGTATATACCTCAGTAAGTACGCTGTCACAAGTAATCGATCGTCTTGTGCGCGTCAGCTGAAATCTCGATGCCTTAGTAGTAAAGAGTAAACTCTTGTTTGGAACTGAATCGATCGGTCCTTACCTGAGATTAATGTCTATAGATTATATTGAGCTGCAACGTCATAGGTAATCGATCGTCCTATGTACGTTAGCTAGCTACGATAGTTTGAAAGTTGAATGGTCATGCATTGAACTAAATGGTTCCGTGTCTTGATACATTCAATACCAGATCAAGAAACTCACTTCACGAGTAATCGATCGTCTCGTGTAAGTGATGTTTTCGTTTAGTAAGTACGCTGTCACAAGTAATCGATCGTCTTGTGCGCGTCAGCTGAAATCTCGATGCCTTAGTAGTAAAGAGTAAACTCTTGTTTGGAACTGAATCGATCGGTCCTTACCTGAGATTAATGTCTATTGATTATATTGAGCTGCAACGTCATAGGTAATCGATCGTCCTATGTACGTTAGCTAGCTACGATTGTTTGAAAGTTGAATGGTCATGCATTGAACTAAATGGTTCAGTGTCTTGATACATTCAATACCAGATCAAGAAACTCACTTCACGAGTAATCGATCGTCTCGTGTAAGTGATGTTTTCGTTTCAGCATTCATTTTGACAGTTATTAGAAATAAAGCAGTAGCAGCCAAATATATTTGGATTATTCGATTAATATGTGTAATTAAAATTTGAGATTTATTCCTTATATGTTAATGATTAATATGTTATCATTGTATAGATGTCGTGTAAATAGATGTCTAGTTTAGATAAGTATCAAATTGTTAGACGCCAGAGAGAGAGTATTGACCACTGCGATTGTTAGGGTTCCACCTGGGACCGTGTGCGGGGACGCGCACGTTGTCAGGACGGTCGATTGTTAGGGTTATTGATATTTCTATAAAATATTAGAGATCATTCGAATGAATTTATATTTATCTGTTGAATCAGTTAATTTTTGAGCTGGCAATTATGCTATCGCGCGTGAGTGGGTGTCTCAAGTGATTGGTGGACTTCTGTTGGCCAATCACTTGACGACATTCTCGCGGCATTTTATTTCTCCTAAACGGTGTTTAGGAGGGTGGTTGGATCATTCTCCCTCAGCGTCAGTGTGAGGCTAATACTTTGTACCTATTTGAAATAAGCGATTGATTAAAAAAAGGGCACTGTTAAACGTTTTAGTAAAATATTTTAATTCAACTTGGTGTTTTAATTAATACAACGTTCATCTCAAAGCTGGTGAGTTTGGATTGTCTGGAGTGCAATTTGATCTTACATATATTGTTAGGGTTATTGATATTTCTATAAAATATTAGAGATCATTCGAATGAATTTATATTTATCTGTTGAATCAGTTAATTTTTGAGCTGGCAATTATGCTATCGCGCGTGAGTGGGTGTCTCAAGTGATTGGTGGACTTCTGTTGGCCAATCACTTGACGACATTCTCGCGGCATTTTATTTCTCCTAAACGGTGTTTAGGAGGGTGGTTGGATCATTCTCCCTCAGCGTCAGTGTGAGGCTAATACTTTGTACCTATTTGAAATAAGCGATTGATTAAAAAAAGGGCACTGTTAAACGTTTTAGTAAAATATTTTAATTCAACTTGGTGTTTTAATTAATACAACGTTCATCTCAAAGCTGGTGAGTTTGGATTGTCTGGAGTGCAATTTGATCTTACATATCAGAAGCGGGACATCGAGACTCTTTGTCACGTAAGTACACGCCCAAATTATTAGCTTGTACCTAAGTACCGATCATATAACTTTAAAGGTTTATTTTCGTTTGTATTTTATTACTACATATATAATATGGTAATGTGATACCGAGTTGTGTTTTGAATCTACCCGAAAACGCATAGATTAGTACATTATATAATTTTTTATTAGTGCCTACATTATATTATTGCTGTGTTTTATTAATAAGTTTTAGTAAATCAAACGATAAATGAATCCTTGTAATGTTTCATTAGGAATAATTCATAGACGATCACTTTTTATTTGATATCGAAAAATTTTTTTTTGTTCCCTACCCTCAAAATATAATTTTTCTTAAATGCAGTTCTAAATGTCTTTTTTTTGTGATTGCTCGGCAACGCAATCCTTTCAGACAATGGATGGATCAGGGCGCCGAAGTCGAGACGTAGACCAGTCAAGTCAGAGACACGAAGTATCCACACGGAGAAGTCTTCGCACAACTTCCCGAAGTCGTAGTCGAAGCCGCATCCGTACTCGGAGCCCAAGTCACCAAGAACATCGGCAGATTCGGGAACGTGTGAAGCTACTGGAGCAGGAGCTGCAACGCGAACGAGAGCGACTTCCTGCTGCAGACCACCGTATATTATCACGGTTGGTCATCATCGAAGACGAAGTCGGGACTCCTACAGCAACGTGTTGCAGAGGGAAGAAGGACATCGCGCAGAGCAGCATGCAGAGAGGCAAGCCGAGCCACGTGTCGACGAGGGACAGTTTACAAGGTCACGTAGCCCTTCTTTATCGAAAAGAGATATAATTGATATTATTAAGTATATGAGAGATGGTCTGGCGTCGCAGCCATCTACCCAGGCAACCCAAGCTTCTCAGAAAATTGACTTTAAAAATATACTTCCTAATTTTGATCCATCCTCTAAGATCTATACGTTGAGGTATAGATGTCTGGTTGAGGAAAGTTAATGAGTGTGCCTCGGTGTATGGCTGGGACGATAGAACTACTACTCATTTTGCAATGCAAAGGCTTCAAGGTTTGGCCAAGACCTGGTACGAGATCCGGCTCTATAAACGGTTGTTATAACTGTAAAGAGCCGGGTCATAGTTACTTATACTGTTCCAAGCCTATCATAAGATGCTCAAAATGTAGTAAGGTTGGTCATACATCTGATAGTTGTTTTGTAAAACTAGATGACAAAACTGCCAATTCCGCCAACGTGTCAAAAACAATGTGTATAGATTCTATAGCTAAGCAAACTTATTTTAGTCCGGAATCCAAGTATACCAAAGATATTACAGTAAACGGTTTTCCATTAAAGGCATTCGTAGATTTTGGTAGTGAAGTGACACTAATTAAAGAAACTGTAGTTAAAGATATAGGAATGGCACACAATAATATCCAAACTGCTATTAAAGGGTTCGGAAATGGTGTAGTGTTGTCATTAGGGGAATTAGCTGTTGATATTGCTGTAGATAATGTTAATGCCAATGTTATCTGCAAGGTCGTTAGTGATGAATTGTTACATAAACCTGTTCTTATAGGTCAATCGTTTACAGAACAGTCTCATAAGCAATAAGCTCACAAAAATGTAAACATATTACAGTTCTTTGATATCGGAAATGAATTACCCCATTTCAATTCGGATGATTGCGTTGAACGTAGTTTTAAAGTTAAATCGGCTCATGACTTAGAGTTCTATGGTCCCATCACAGTGCGAGCTCAAATCGATTCGGATAGTAGTGGCAGTGTTTTGGTCAAAAATAATATCGCGGGAGGTCCTAATAGGCAATATGTTGTTTATGGGGGGTTATACTACGCTAAAAATGGTTCCATCAATATAACAATAGCCCCGTGTTCAAACTCCTGTTTGATTCCAAAAGGAACCGTAGTTTGCCGTGCAGATCGAGTTAAGTTCGTTAATAGAGTGGTAGAGGATTCCCAATTTGAAACGTTATCCTCAAATCAGGGAGTAGGAGAATTAGATGTGAGTCAGGTTCGTGTCGGTGAACAAGTGTCGGAAGGTGATAGACAGCTTCTTGTAAACTTGTTACAAAGGTACAGCCACTGTTTTGCTACTTCTCTTAAGAATTTAGGTTGCAGCAACATGGCAGAAATGCATATAGAGTTGAATAGTAGTCGTCCCATTGTTTATCGTCCTTATAGGCTTTCTCATCACGAACGAGATAAAGTGCGTTCAATGGTAGGAGAGATGCTAGATGCTGGAATAATCAAAGAGTCTATCTCGGATTACGCTAGTCCAATTTTGCTTGTACGAAAGAAGGATGGTTCGCTCAGAATGTGCATAATGTCCGTCAATTCCTAGGCTTGGCAAGTTATTTTCGCAAATTTACAAAAGATTTCGCACGTCTATCGTTTCCGCTAAGTAAATTGCTTAAAAAGGGGGTAGATTGGTTATGGGGTGATAGCCAAGAGCAAGCTTTTCAATCTCTTAAGTCCAAGTTGATAGATAGACCGATTCTCGCCATTTACAATCCTCTTTCTGAAACTGAGTTACACACTGATGCGAGTAAATTAGGTATTGGTGGGATACTCTTTCAACGTTCTGACCCAGGAGAATCCTTTCGTCCGGTTGCTTATTATAGTAGGCAGACTTCACCCGAAGAAAAGAATTTTCACTCTTATGAGTTAGAAACACTAGCGGTAGTGTTCTCCTTGCGTAAGTTTAGGGTATATTTGCTAGGTAAAGAATTTAAAGTTGTCACCGATTGTAGTGCACTGCGTTCAACATTTTCGAAGCGTGATTTAATTCCTAGAATTGCTCGTTGGTGGCTGACTTTGCAAGAATTTGACTGTACCATCGAATATAGGGCTGGTGCAAAAATGAGTCATGTTGACGCATTGTCTCGGAATCCTTTTGATAGTCCGGAAACTCAATCAGATCAATTTCCAGTGGTGATGTCGATTAGCAATGAAGACTGGTTGCATACATTGCAGTTAGGGGACTCTGAGTTATGCAGAATTCGCAATATTTTAACTTCTGGTCTCGATGAAAAAGGGTTGAAATACATTTATGATAACTATATTATTAGAGATAATAAATTATATCGATGTTTAGGCGGAGATAAAGTCAATATTCGATGGGTCGTTCCGAAAGGTGCAAGGTGGCAATTATGTCGCATGAACCATGACGACATTGGACATTTTGGTTACGAAAAAAACATTAGATAGAATTAGGAAAAGTTATTGGTTTCCCAAGATGTCCAAGTTCGTAAAAAAAAATATGTGACCGCCTGTATCGAATGTACCTACGTGAAAAATAATTCTAGTGCTCGCGAAGGTTTGCTCCACCCAATAACGAAAATTGAGATACCTTTTCATACTCTGCACGTAGACCACCTCGGACCTTTTATAAAGTCCGTTAGGGGTTTCACTCATTTGCTAATAGTAGTAGATGCCTTTACTAAGTTTTGTTTCATTAGACCCGTCAGAAATACTAACACTCAAAATGTTGTCAGAGTTTTAGAAGACATTTTCTATACATTTAGAGTCCCTGAGCGTATTGTAAGCGATCGTGGTAGTTGTTTTACCTCTCATGCTTTTAAGAGATTTGCTCTAGACAAAGGTTTTAAGCATATCCTGAACGCTGTCGCTAGCCCTAGGTCTAACGGCCAAGTAGAAAGGTACAATCGAACCATTCTTGACTCTCTGAAAGCATTTAATTTAAAACATGGGGAAAAATACTGGGATGACCATCTTGGTACTATTCAGTGGGGTCTCAATAATACCATTCAGAAAACTATTGGCAGGGCTCCCTCGGAGGTATTATTTGGCACTTCTATGAATTCGGAATTCAATCCTATGTTAAGTGAAATCACTGAGGAAGTTCGAGTAAATAGTGAAATTTCTATTATACGCGGTGAAGTTAAAGATAGAATAGATAGGGAACAGATTAAGCAAAAACAAAATTATGATAAAGACAGGAAGCCGGCACGACTTTATAATGAGGATGAGTTGGTAAAAATAACCAAGACGTGCTTTAATAATGACGGGCAGAGCAAGAAGCTTATGCCCACATATATAGGCCCCTATCGTGTTACTAAGATTTTAGGAAGAGACCGTTACAAAGTAGCCCCAGTTCCGGGTTCATACCCGGTACTCAAAATAAGCGTCCTACTATCGTTGCAGCTGATAGAATGAGGCCATGGATCCATATTGCTGCCTTAGATATAGATGACAATGAGTCTGACACTAACGCTAGCGATGAGAATGATTAGAAATTTGATTAAATAGAATAATAGATTAATAGAATTATAAATATAGAGATTTTAATATCATTTTGGTTAATATTTGAATCAATAAGATTCAATTATCTACACTAAGTGTTTGTATTGTTTCAGATCAAGCACAGCAATCGATCGGTTTGTGTCTTGATACAGTCATGCTAGAGTATATACCTCAGTAAGTACGCTGTCACACACAAGTAATCGATCGTCTTGTGCGCGTCAGCTGAAATCTCGATGCCTTAGTAGTAAAGAGTAAACTCTTGTTTGGAACTGAATCGATCGGTCCTTACCTGAGATTAATGTTGATCAGGGTGATGTGAGTTCAGGTTTATAGTTACTGCGAACAATGCGGATCCTAAAAAAAGCAGATAGGATTTCGTTTAATGGAGCATAAAAGCAAAATGTATAACGACATCTCGTAAAGGCGTAGGTAATCAAACAGAGTCTCCGTCATTATTCCTCATTTATATGTTTCAATGAACGCGAAATTGTAATATTTTTTGCGGAAAAAATCAAATTCAGACGCTACATTTAGGTACCTACCTACCTACATTAGAATTTGATTTTGTGGTAACGTAGACTCAATACGAGCCTGTCGCGGTAAATAAATGAAAGATTTTTCCTTACGGTTATTTTTTATGAAGGTTATAGGTACCTACATTATAAAGCTTCAGTTTGTGATTTAATTCTCTGTCACCTACACATATTCTAGATGTTTTTGAAGTCTCAGAACCATTTTTATTTCTAGTTAAATTTCAGAACCGAATAACTTTTTATATAAATACTTTTAGAATGACAAGAACAATACATTTACAACTCAAAAGAACGATAACGTATCTATACATATGAACGAAAACTTTCTATAGGTATTAGGTCTGGATTAAACACAGGCGCGGTTTTCCCACATTTGTTTGCTAACCGTGATGGATCTGGCCATCGGTAACTATCGTCTTATGTAATCAATTTGACCACCACTCTGTCGTCGACAACCAACCATTCTAAGCTGAGCTCTTAGAGCCAGACAACCGTCCCCTCTTACCAGATGTTCAAATGCGTCCTGAAAGGGGGAGGTAGCTCATAAAATAAAGGTTAATTCGAAGGTTATTCGAGAATGCGACTGTTTTTGGTGATTTTCATTTGGTAATGTTTGCTTACAGTTAAGCTTTCTTTTGGAAGGACTTTCACATTTATCTCTAAAAAATATTTATAACATTATCTAATATTAAAATTGTGCTTCAACTTAATCGACTATCTGCCGTTTATATAAATCGATGGGCCACAATATTCTCCACAAATTTTAACTACTTTAGTTCAATTCTTCGCCAATAAAACCAAGGGGCTTATGGGTTATTATTTGTTAGTACTATAATAAAATAGGGCATATATTCTCGAAAAATAGCTATTTATCGGGATATTAACATTAGTAGTTTTTAATTTAGGTAAAATTACTAGAACTATTTATCCATGTATCGAGATTTGGTAACTATCTACCGATAAATCTGATGTGGAATGCTTTCGATATAGACCAGCTCGTTAGCGAAGGGACAACTTCCGACTCGCTAATAGTCCGTCAGAACAGTTCGGGGGAAGCGTAGTCTCGATATTTATGTAAGTTTCGACCGTTGGAAGCTCCAACGACTTTGGAAATTGATACTTAAGTTTAAATACCTATTTGTATAAATGGGATATTTGCATAAACACAGCGATGTTTCTGCAATATTAATGAGGTTGCTCTTGCCTAAAGGTTCGGCTGCTATTTAAAGCGTGGGAAGACTAGATGGATTTATTTTCTGTAATGCCTACTTTATCTGAAAGCTACGTACATTTTGTCAATTTCAAGAAGACGTTAGTGGTTAATATTGTTGGTAAATCTTAGGTACTTCACCGAATTAGTTTTTATGCCTACTAAAATAGACACTTTAAAGTAAAGTCAATATCTTTCTGTAGACTTAAGAGAACATTTTTTAAACAAGAGAAAATTTTTTTAGGTAAATCAGAAGCTTTTTATAGGTTTTAAGAAATTACTTAAGGAATATTCGTGTAAAAGTCCTAGATAGGTAGGTACCTAACCTCGTTAATCTTATCCTCCTTTAAAACAAATCGGATTACAAGATAATTAAACACTTAATAAACGTCTAATCTCAAAAGTTAAAACGCCACAATATGATTGGGATTATTACATCATTTATAAGACAATTTAACTCATTAAGGCCCACGGGAAACAAGATATCGCCCAATAAAATAGTAGAGCAATATTCCTTAATTAGCGTCGTCAATCTGGCTATCTATGATCCCAATTTAAAGACCATTATCTTAATGGGTAGCTATCTGGGGGTGCTTCTTCATCGGAATTTTAATTGAGTTTGGTTTCGCGTCGAACTAATCCAGAGGTTTTAAACTTATGGATCTCATTCAGGTTCAGGCACTGCAATTTAATTTAAAACGTGTATTATTTACTATTTTTCAACATGTTTATTTACCAAAATTTTGCTGGTATATGTGTTTTAATATGTTTCTTATAAAATTATGTTATTTTAAGCCTTTTTATATTAGTTATTATCCAGGCATCTAAGTTCACACAATCAAACCTCGACACGCGTCAAATATAAATAAAAAATACAACAGAGATACAAAAATCACACAAGCAGACATTCAAAAAATATTGTATAACAAAATCAATTTGTTCACGGGCCTAAATATCCTGAAATGTTTACCTTACCTGGCCTTGCTTGTTTAACAAGGTAATGTTTATGATCCATGGCCTCGTGACAGCTCCCCGAAGAGTTATTAGGTTTCATAAATCACAGTATTGATTGATTGTTTTATTCATAGGCTATTATTTATTGATACACTTTAAGCTTTTGTGGCAATATAAGCTCTAGAGATATCCGTGTACCTAAGGTAAAAATATCTAAGTACCTATTCATTTTTCACCATTTCTTAATTAACCACTAATCAAAAGGTCACCCTTGATACTGTAATACGAACGATAGTTATCACATATCTGTTGAGCCCTTTAAACGATAATTATTAAGGCATTTAATAGTCGTTACCATACGCAAATAGATCCTTTCGAATAATTAAAATAATAATTGAGTTTTAGTCATTATATTACTGTAGAAAGCATCTTCAATATACCTATAGTATAATATTTGTTAGGAACTTAATGTACCGTGCCCACAGACGTAATTCAATTTTCATACTATAATGTCTTTGAAGTAGATTCCCCACTCTCCACGTAAAAGCAGTGTTGCTAAAAATCGATGATTATTTTTCCGATATCGATACTTCGTGTTTCAGTTCTTTTTGTATTATAAATTGCTATTATTAAATCTATATTCTTTCCAGATTACCGTATTTATTTTAAAATTATACTTAAGTTTTAACTAAAATCTGTTAAAGTATATAATAAATTCAGATTTAAGAAATATAACTATACGTAGTGTATGTCGATGATGAAATTCAAATATTTATACACTCTAAATATCATAATTACATCGACAAAAGCACAGCACTATTCGATGCAGTGAAACTACTATATTATTAGAAGCGATCAAATAGCCGGAGCGCATAATGTAACATGTTAACAATATACAGAATGTTCATGCTTACAAGTTATCTAAACAAAATGGTTTTGTTGGTGATGTTACTTTAGAGTTTGTTAAACAGTTTTGTATAATGCCATCCATGTAGGTACCTACTTATATTGAAACTGCATTATGGATGTCAGAGTTTTCAAACAAATTTGCCTATAACGATGTAAAGTTTAGAAGGTATCATAAATGATCAAATACTAAACAGATGAATAAACTATTCATAAATACACGTAGTTCGATACTTTAGGTAGGCAAAAAATGGACGCCTGATTTTTATGTACCCATTATAATTAAAGAAGATAATTTGATCTACTACTTGGTGATGACACAAGTAGCAATTTAATAAAGCTCTATGACATTTCTGTTTTTGATATTTCATAAAGTGAAACCTGATTTGACTTGGGAGTAATTTACTAAAAATATCACAATTGTTCTATGAAATCAAAAAACCTTTGTCATTTTAAAGAATGTTTAAAAGTCTCTGCCGACAAACTAAAATTAATACAAAATGATTGCATAGAGAAACGCATAGTTACAAACGTAATACCTACATAGGTTTTCATAATAATTAAAATAGTAAATTATTCTGTCATTAACCTTTATAGGTATGTATCAGTTACATGTTAAACTCCATTTATCCTATCAAAAACTTTGCTCACAGAATATCTTATTTTGCCTTTTACCGGACATTGTCTTTGTTTCAGAACGAACACTAAAGTATATTACACGATATAGGAATGAAACATTCACAGCAACGTCAGTTAACGAGTACGCTCCGAGTACACGAACATAAAACAGGTATCAATCAACTTTTTTGCAAAGGAAATGTATTGGCATCCATCATTCCGGTGTCATGTGAGATCGTTATTTTACGGCGTAAGTGATGAGAAGAGAGCGGTCGTTTCTCTTATAATTATTAATTACTCTGTGGTAGTTTAACATAGATCATCATCTGAATATATAAAAAAAGTTGATACAACAGTTATAACTCAAGGCTGTTGGACCGATTTTCGTGGTCATTGATATGTTGGATTCGTCTCCGTCTCGAAAAAGCGCATTGAAAATTGATTAAAAAAAGCCAGTAAAATGTCCCAGGGTTTCATACCTGTCAAATATTTACTGTCTGTTCGGCGACGACCGAAGTTCGCCGGGTCAGCTGGTAATACTGGTATATTACGACAATGTTGAACCTGAATACTTGTTCTATTGCCTTAAATATACTAATATAATATATGTGATCAACTATGGAAAGGTTGAAACAAGTATTTATTGATGAATTCTAATCAAACGCTCGATATCTATAAATTGTACCAATATGTTCAAGCCCTCATTTTACTCACTGAAAGCTTCTGTTTTATACATGTAATAAATTTTGATAAAAATGCTCTAGGTAGGGTAAGGATTCGTTCAATAGCCTGAAGGTAAAATAGGTGCTTTCCCATTGACTTAATGTAGGTACTTATGAATAGATGATGAAATATTTCATATTATGAGATAAATAATGTATTAAGCACGGAATAAATCGTAAAAAAAACCTACGTGCTAACTCCCTACCATTTAGAATGCTTGAAACAACAATATGACTAAAATCTAAGCATTGCTTGTTATAGTATACATAGATAGCTAATATATAATTATTTTCATTTTAAATAGATATATTATTTGACCAATATGTGCCTTTCATTTCAGTTCATTTGAGTTTGCTAGCGCTAACGGGCTAGCGCCAAGTGGCACGAATCGATTGATTAGTTTGCATGTACAGAGTCAGGGAATAAGCTGGCTTTACTCTCTGGCAACAAAAAAAAGGAAGTTTTAATACTGATCTTCTCACTTTTCTCACGATCTTGTCCTATAAAATCGTAGTTATGCAGTAGCTAGAAATGAGGAACTTTGTTTAATTTGCGGCCATATTATAATTAAACAGCAGCTTGAAGTAAATAACTTCAAGTAAAAAAGCAATTGTTTTGTAAATATATAAGTATATGTTTTATTTAAAATTCGAATAAGCTGTATCAATTCTAAATTACAACTGACCAAAACACTTTACTTTTGGTGTCATCTACTACAGATAGATCCAAATAAAAGTGAACCTTATTTTATTTTTCGCTTGAATTCCCCCTATTTCCGTTATTCCCCGTTACGCTCCCGGCGATGACGTAGGCGTCCGGGGTTAATTATAGGGCAAGTGGGATTTTACCACCGCCTTTAGTAGTATTTCTTTAGTCATTTTTCTCACAATTTTTATTCACATTATTGGTTTTAATCGAGAATTTTTTTAACAGTTAAATATTTTAATAACTAATGAGGTAGGTACCTACTATCCCAAAAATATCTTAAACACAAAATTTTGTAAGAGTGCATGTTTGTCAAAATTTACGGAACAACAACAGAAGGGATTTAGAAAAGATCCATGTATAGATTCTTGATTTTGGTACGGAATATTTAAGATCTACGCGTAATGCACAGGTATAAAAGACAGCCATTATAAACGTTCCATTTATTTTAAAAGGCTACCACATAATAATATCATAAAACATTATTCACAGCAGAAAATCTGAACTGCACACATTGAATACATAATTTCCCCTATCAAGATCGTGCTTGATCACCAATGTTCGCCTGCCATCCGGGATAAGCTTAATTTGACACATAGATGTCACGGAAGGAAGGGTGCCTTTTCTGACGGCGCACATCAATCAAAACATGACAAAGTAGGTCGCACATCTATCAGAGATTGTCACAGGCGGGACTTAATGACCTTTGTGATTTGCCGTCTCTATTACACATCGCATTTAAACGCTTGGAGTGATAAGGATAGAAGATACGCGATACGCACTAGTTCATGTCAAGGCCAGGTTTTTATAATTGAAAGAGTTTTTGTTTGGGTTCAGCGGGGTGATGGCCGGTACGTTTATTTAGTTATCTATCCAGCGGTTTTCGGTATTCTTCTAATATGAGGATGAACTGCTTTTTGATGAGGCTCTGGGGACTTTTTTAGGAACTAACAGTTCCTAAAAATTCAGTTACGTTATCAAAAAAGTACAAAAAAGTATATTTTAGTAATAATGGATCCATCTAAGCTTTTTTTAATTACAAAATTATTACATTGTCAAAGGATGCCCTCCTTTGATAAAATATAAAGTTCTTTCAAGCCTGTAAAATATTTATTAAATAAAAAGCGTGTTAGAATGTTATGCTCTTAAAAACCGTATAATAATTATGTTAACCATTTATTTGTATAGGGTTTTTATGAGTTAGACAGTGATCCATATTATTTTCAAAGGTATACATATATAGTATGAAGGACTTTAAAGTCGATACTATTCTCTTTAAATGATATCTATATGCTATGCATACATTGCTCTTAACTACTAAAGTTCATTTCGAATCTTGGCTGAAACACAGACTCGAAAATTTGGCACGTGACAACGTCTGTGGAATCTCTAGTAATGACATGCAAAACTAAGTAGGTATATTTCTTCTAGTTTTTTACTCATCACGTCATATTATGTAGTAGGTACCTATAGGTACCTACAATAAGATAAATTGTCTGTTCCATAACATAAAGATAAACTAACTGACATAAGCATTTGTAATGTCGTACTTATGTATATGGTAGGATACCTAATAAAATATAAATTATATTTTTTTTCAACTGTAGAGACAACTAGGTATATTGTAATTTCTATTTTATAGCAAAATACCTTACTGTTTCCAAGATATATAAATTCATGAAAGACACGAATTCTTAAACCATAGTTCAACATTAAATTAAATTAATTAACCAAGTTACCGGACAAATATTTTCTTCTGTTACAGGTAAAAAGAAGTTTTGGCATTCCGCCAACCAGCAGTCACAAATTCGGACACCTTTAATAAGTAACTGACTTTATTATTGTGACGAGGTGAATTTTACCTTTTGTAACATTCTTTACAAAAGAAAAAGTTCTTGTTTATTTCATCTGAAAATACGGGTGGATAAATTGGAGTTTCCACTAGCATTTGTATTCAAGGGATTCCTTGAATGTCATTGTTGATTGTCGTGATGTTTGGTTTGAATTTAGAATCATATTTCTTCATTACATCACGCGTATACTTTGTTTTTTTTTTGCCATAGACTCATTAAGGTAAGTGTTGCCATAAACTTAAAAAAAACTGGTAGCTGAGTATTTCGAAGGCTTGAAACTTGAGTCACCGAGTAAATGGCAGTGAGAAATGTTGATAAGAATATTGTACATATTCTTCAAGGCTAATAGAAATAGACAATAGTACAAATAGTGGTATATGTTCACATTAGTTGGTACCACTTAGACTATATGAAGCACATAAATTAAACCAAGTGTGTAGGAGCATGCAGGCTAATTGCATGACGGTACATCCTAAGTGCATTGCCAAGGCTATATAGCATCCTGTAAATATCTTGTTCTAACTAACAGTTAATTAATGTATAGTTTACTGAGCAAACATTGACTGTTTCTAGCAAAGTAAAGTCATAGATACTTAAGTAGATACTACTTAGTCTATATCAATTAAGTACAGTAAAATCAATAAGATTTGCTTTAATAGATACTAATATGTTTAGAAAAGAGCAAAGTAAAGTAAGTTATTGTCTTTTTTATCTTTAAAAAATATAAAAGAATCTTATAAAATTAAAATAAGTTATATAATCATTTGTCGCATGAGTTTACACTTTGTCCAAACAAGGACTAGATACTAAAAATATTTTCCAACAAATGAAGGCGTTTCATGAACTCAATTAAAAAGCTCAACAAACAAACTGAACAACACATTTACAAGAATAAGGGTAAACATAATACCAAACAAAATTTTCATTACAATGCGAGCTATGCAATTTGCATGCAAGTTACCGCACAATGGAGACCGAGCTTAAGTATAACAACGCTGTAAATAACCCTTGAATGTTGGACAAGTCTCTTGGTCGACCTCTCGGTTACATTTCTGACAGTCCCCACCGAAAAAACACCAAGACACTAAATAGAAAGAGGTAGGAGCAAAGAATAACTCATACATACTTGATAAACGTTGCGCAAATGTTGCATATGATGCGAGATAGGTAAGTATTTGCTCGGTGTTTTTGATTGACTTTATAGACTATAAACTCTTGCTAGAACGCACAATTACTGTGAGTTTTAAATATATATTAGATTTTTATATCAACTGCATTCATCGGTAATATTAGAATACTAGATAACGAATACAATGTAGGTATTGATAAATATAAGTACATACTCATTGGTCTATTTTTCCACGTTTGGATTTCAACTGAACTTTTTCATTACTTATAAATAGACATATCCTTAAAATATACAGTTCGCACGCTATCTTGTTTACAATCGGAACTTTTATTAGAAACGGATCTTCTGTGTCTATCTTATTGGTGGTGGGCGTGACTAAGAAAAACCTCACAAGTAAGGGAATATAAAAGTTTGATGACCGCAGAGCTATGAAGGCGAAGAATTGTATCCCTTTTGGAATGTTCGTGTGAGAGAAGGAAAACAAAATTGATTTTGGTGAAGGTTGACCCAGAATAAGAAATGGCACCCGTGTAAATACACTGGTAATTTGACTGATAAATTTGCTGCCTTGAAAGATTTTGACCAAAACTAGATCTAAACTAAAACTCTCATTTTTAGACCCGGCTTAAATGTATCTTCATATATCATAAAATACAAATACGCATACCTACACATTAGTAGACGAACAATCAAAATATTTTTGCTGAAACTACCAGTATAAACATTATAAATCTTTTGTAATAAAATGTTAACATGTGCGCAAATTATTTAAAGGCAAGCTTTAATGAGAAAGAAATACACGATTCACGAATATAACTCACACTTTGTCAACCACATTACGTCGTCAAACAAATATTTTTTTATTTAATTATGACCTAATTCATATACGTTTTATTTATAAAGAGAAACCTACCAACTTAATTAATGACTTTTATTTGAAAGCCTTTAATAAATACTAGATACATTAGAAACTAATGAAAAACCTTAATCATAATATACGTGTACCAAACTCCATTAATAATAACATAAGGCAGTATAAAAGAAGTAATCAGGCAACCGCTAAGCCATTTAAAATATCAGGAAAATTATTATTTACATCACCTGAATGGAAGGGCCTTCGTCGTACGCGCGCCAACTCCCCTCGATACAGGGTGCTTCATCAAATTTTATTTAACATTTCCCTGTGTAATAGATTCCACCTCCCTGGCCGGGGATGATACATTTTTGCACGTCCCATTTTATTTTTTCCCCTGAAATAAAGAGCTGCCGTGAATATAGAGCGCAGCTTTAATCATTGTCATTCTTCTAAGGCTTGCCTGACACGATACGAAAATGTGAACTTAGTGTTTGTAATGACACCTGGATGGGGCTTACGATTTCGGAAAAAGGGTTTAACCCTATTTTGGAGAATGAAATGGTATATATTGTCAATGAATCTACTAAGTGTTAAAATAATTCTGGTAGGTCCTTCTTCACCATATATATATACACCAGAGAAAAAAACGGATCACAATGTAAATATCTATAAATGGAAAGGATCTGTAATAATGTTATCATGTTATGATTGTTCTAGAGATTAAATACACTACACCTAGTATCAATTTACCTATCATCTAATATGTTTCATTAATTTATATACGTTAAAGGCATTACTACTAAAATAATATATTTTGCATCAGTAACAATGATTTAAACTGATATTTAGTAGAAAGTCCACTGCTAAATTTACCACTGTAAGTGACTCCAGTAAATAAGGATTCACAGCGACCACAAGTGGGAATTTAGCAATAAAGCCAGGAATTTATTATGTACTGTAATACCAGAAACTATGCTTTTGATATTATGCGACTGAATTTAAAATTTAGCTCTTTTGGCGCACCATTTTGTGCACCGTAAATTGTGCATATTAAACTAAGTAGAGGGGTCCGTCGGTTTTACAGGTAACAATGTATATACTAGCACTAGCGGGCCCCGCGGTTTCACCCGCGTTCCCGGGGGATCTTCATCTTTGCTGGATAAAAAGTACCTTTATGTGGTATTCCAGAACCTATACAAACTCTGAGCCAAATTTCGTCGTGATCCCTTCACCCGTTCTGGCGTGAAAGAGTAACATATACTACCTACATACAGACATTCTGATAAACTTGCGCATTTATAATAGTAGTAGATTGTAAGGGCTGAATTTTCTGTGAATATCTATTAATAAACCAAACAAATAAATATATGGATATGATAAAATCCATATAATCTTATTATAGGTAATTTCGTTGAATTTCTTTTGTGAAAAATATGTTATATCTGTATATTATAGCCATATTTCATGGAAAGTTTCCTGGCATTATGAGTGGTTTTCGGGGAATATTTAAATTACTTCACATTGAGTCTGAATTATAGGTATTTTTGTCACGTCAATATTTAATCTATAATGAGCTTAGTGTTAGTGACGTTAAATGTCGAGACAAGGTCGGAGAGTCAGGTCACTTCTGCTATAATTTAAGGCTATTTATTTATCACAGTGATAGACATTTTAAACTACTATGTCAGTTATAAGTTTATATCTTGTAGTATTTTATTTATAAGAGTCTGGCCCTTTTTAGATGTTTGTTACTCATTTGTTTGGTTACTTACCATGTAACACATATCTTCATACTACCTAAGTCTAAGTTAATTACATTACTTTTCAATCGGTATTCTTTCCTTTTAATTTATTTTGTCATTTAATGCGTTTAACCTATTTTCACATAAATTATACCCATTTTAATTATAGGTTACAAATAAATGCTCGTTCTGGCGAGAATAGCTGTAGAGGTACAGACGTATTCACATGATAGTATCAATGAACTAACGTCCTATAATATCATTGAATCCAATTATACTGAGTTGCGTCTCTAAGAATATTTACGTAGCGATTCCAAATGGGATTAACCGATAAATGAAATTACAAGCATCTTAGATGAACATATAAAAAAACTTGAGGCTTTCTAAATTAATGGGTATTATTGGATTGCAGCATCAGTTTTATTGCATTCGCGTAACTAATGTTATAAGTAATAATGAGATATTAAGTAAATTTGGCTTATACGAATAGAATATATTTTCTATTTATGTAAACGAATGTGATCGAGCCAACCTGAATTTTACGAGTATTTTGACAAATACCACGAAAAAACCTTCCCGAAGAGTAGAAGGGAAGGAAAACCTTTTAAAACTCTATTCATGATGGCGGATTCTTAAAAGACACTCAAGTTAATCTCGGAACATAAAAAAGAAAATTAAAAATCCGATCCGCTGCTAGGTATCCAATAAACGTTTTAACGATTTTAATTATCGACACGTCCCGTCATCGTCACGAACTTAAATCCAAAGGTATGTATAAGCCCCATTCGTAAATTACAAAAGTTCAGACTTATTTCAGGTACCTACTTCAAGTTTGCGGAATGAAAAGTATGACAAACTTTATGAATTAAATGGATGAATAAATCGGAAGATATAAGTTTAAAATGGGAATTTTATATTTTGGTGTATACTTCTTTATGTCATAAGAATTATTTTGGTTAAGAACCATTAAATCTGCTGGAACTCAATTGATCTACCTTTTGCCCACAAATGTCTATAATATTTTTTGTTAAAGAGGTTGCGGTACTATGGAATGCCAGTAGCAGTAGTTATGTATGTAATTCACGCTAGTGTCGGTTCGGATGTTAATCGGTATTGTGGTTCACAAAATACCTAATATTGGCCTTCGCACAAATCACAATGAAATTCCAATTAATACCATCGTGTTCACCAATTGAGAATTGTGGCTGTGTTAAGTATATATTATTACTACTCTACCTATTATTGTTGGAAACTAAATTTGTACTAAGGTATTTCGATATTGTCGTTTTTTTGTTTTATATTGTGTTCATTTTCTATAGACCTTTAAGTATCAAAATTTGCGATATGTACTTGTGAACGGTTCTAAGTTATAGGACCTAAGTTTTGACCTAAAACTTGATTCTGAATACTAATATGAGAGAGAATATACTAATATTTATTGTGCTACTTTTGACTGCACGAATAAAATTCTTAAAGTTAACATTTGGTGTTTCATATAGTCTCATAAAAATCCAATTATAAATGAATAAAAGCCATACGCGATGACACTCATATATCTAGAAGCGGGTAAACAGGAAAAGCGCTAAGAATATACGTATAAGGTTATATCGTAGCTACCTGCATGTTTTTAAAATTAAATCGTTTCACGAACATAAAATTCTCCTTTCATATATTTTTAAGCGTGCCATAACTTTCAGTTAATCTTGCAGGCAAGTGAATTTCGTTATTAGATTTTCAGCCCAAATTCTAGGCAGTTATTTATGTGAGTTTTAATCTTGATTTAATTAAAGTAATGTCACGAGACAAATTCACGAAGGGAAGGCAATTAAGAAGCCGTAAAAAAACTTATTTTTTTAATTATTTTCTAAATAATTAAAGCATTTTTAAATGAATAATTCAAAGGCATAGCTTGCATTTCTTATCCTAAAATACCTACATACTAATAACAATATATTATTATGTTCTTTGATGATCGTTATCCTACAGTGTTGCCATCATCCAAAAAAAATATACATTTTCTAAAACTATTGATTTTAATGCTAGCAGCTCTGTAGTAATTTATCGATAAACTAACACAAGCAGAAAATAGTCCACAATTTATTTGAAAAATTGATATCTATTTGTGGTATCTATCATAGTGAATAAATTCGTCAAACTTATATATACATCGCTGAAACTATAAATGAGAAAAATTGTGCAAGAAATTTTCTATCAATACATTTATTTGTTTGTCAAAGAAATAAAATTCGAAACGTTGTCAAGATCTATTTCCAATCGCAAAGTAAATGAGATTTTATTTCTCGAATAAGTTATATTATAAAGTGTCAACTTGCAAAACTAACTTGATAAGTTTTACAAATATGATATTTTATTTGGTAATGTTACTTTTATTATAACATGGTTTTTGTACCTAACACAATCAGGTAAAATAATATTACGATGCGATTTTCAGACGCTGTCATTGTTTTGTGGTAGACTAACATGACATAGCCTAATTATTTATTTAAAAGTTGATTTATATTCTTAGGAGTTTAAAAACTTTTAAGCAGCATTTAAATTAGTAATATAAGAATTGTATGTTATACTTTGTGTCTTTACCATTAATTGGGAAATCCAAGAAAATGTTAAAGACCTCAGTAGGTAACGTCATTGTGTTGGCGAGACAGTATTTTAACAAAACATCTAGATCTATTTGAATAAAGTATATACTTTTTATTTACTTAAGATGTCGTGTTTTACATCAAGTACAACCCGTACACACCGTGCTCATGTACTCTAGACCGCCAAGTTTTAACGTCGCATGAAAATTTAACGTCAGAAAACTCCCATTTCAGTTATGAAAAATACAACAAAATTACTATGTTATGCATGATAATGTCATTTATTTATGAACAGTAACTAAGACCGGCACGTTAACTACTACTGCTGCCAAGTTTTTTATGGGATTAATTTGAAACTTGGCCGTCTTTTTGATTGTATTCCACACTCAAACCTTTCCAAGATTAAAAATATGAATTTACTGCTGATGTTTAATACCGTTTACCTTTATATTTTTTTTTATTTGTATTGTAGATATTATTTATAACAATTAATGCTTATTTTATTAATGTTAAAATTAAACATCGTCTTAATGAAAAGTTGCAGTACCTACCGTAATGTGTACAGTCAATATTGCTTGATTTAATGAAGCTTTGATATTAAAATTTCCATAATCTAAATATTCTAAATTATGTTTCTAATATGAGCCTCACAAAAAATAAACGAATATAATTTTACTTTTACAAACAATGCTTTAAATGTGCTTATAATAAATAATAGGTCTTTTGTAGATCACGGTAGGTTAAAGTGAAAAGTTGCACTGCAGTGGCCAGCCTTTTTACGTAGATTACTGCTACGTTAGGTACAGGGTAGACACAAAAAGCAGCGAGGTCTGGTGTATTGTCAAAGTTAGCAAGATGCAGTATTATTACTCTTTTGTAAATGTAACAACATATTAGTGTTCTAAATATTCGCGAATTAAATTCATGATTTATATATAGAGGTTAGTCTAAATAATTTATATCTTATAATAGTCTACGCGCGAATCTATAAAAATATATAATAGTTATATATGTATTTATAATAAATCAAAGCAACATGCTATAATGGTCTCAAATTCAAGGTATTTAGAAATTATCGTGTTTTTGGTTCTGGAAAAAACAATTTACCTATGGTTTAAAAACTCGTTTCAAAAAACGGTTTGCGGCCTCTGTGGGCATTCTCCGATATACAATAACTTTGTCAAAGGATTATTCTTCTACGGGTTTCCTAGTTTGTAGATTGTTTAAAATTCGCCTTTAAAACCTACTCGCTTTGAGAATTATTTTGTTTGACTCTCAGTCTTATTTGCAAGATGCTAGATTTATTAAGGGTAATATACCTATATGTTAGCATATTGCATATTATTTACAAGCTGTCTCCGCGCGGTTTGACCCGCGTAGTTTCCGTGTGAATCCAGGAATAAAATATAGCCTATGTCGCTCACAATTAACGTTGCTTTCTACTGGTGAATGAGTTACAGATTGGACCCTACTGGTCCAATTCAGAGCATATTCAAAACAAACAAACAAAAAATCTTTATAATTTTATTATTATAGATAAGGGACTACTCACCCCAACTTTAAGATAAACAAGTAAAACCAGCATCAACCTGCAGTTATGAATCTTAAAACATTAGTTATATGAGTAAATAATTTTCAGCCTGGATAACTACAATTCAAAGTCATGCAATGTAAATATGTGATAATACAAGACAAAAAAAATCAGCAAAAATGGCACGTACGCCGTACACTGTGAATATTATCTTTTTTTGTTTTTCACCGGGAATGATAAAGTACATGATATTAACAAAGAGGAAAAAGGGTGGATGGATGTACGAGCATTACAGTTCACGTGTCCCAGTCGTAAAAAGATCCACGTGTAATTTGTCTGCGCTTTCATGAATACGTTAGTTTTGTATTGTTAAAATCGAGAAGTTGTAGGTATATCTGTAGCAATGTGCTTAAGCTTATGATGTATGTATAATTAGTTCACCTTATACACTGGTTTATTTTTAGTACAGAAGATAATGTTACTATTTCTATTGGTATTCTAATTGATTCAAACTAAATGAAAAGCATCAAAGTAAAAACTAATTCTGTTTGATATAAATGCCACTATTTCAACACTCATAGTGCACTAATATAAAACGCCACAAAGCACCACAGCAAAGAACATTTTAATTTAATAATTAAAATTGCGGGCAGCGAATTACTCGCACTTGTTTGTGACACCAGTCTGAAGCAAAAAACAGTAGCGATGGCAAAAACATTTTTTTATTCGAACCAGATACTTTGCAGTTCAGACCTAGTTATGATTTTATGTGATGGATTTTAAAATAAAAGCAATTGAGTCTGTGAGCAAACAAGAGATTTTTGTTTGTACGCTACAGCTTCAGTAACTTTAATCATGGAAAGCATTCAATTTCGTAGGATCGTGAGCGATATTATACCTACTATTTTAGTTCTACCTCATAAATTAAACGGTTGTAAAATGAAATGCTTTCTACTAAATGAGGTACATACTAAGATTCTAGACATTATTTAAGGATGAACTAGATTTGGTATATTTTTTTCCCTTACCGTTCTACCTTGCACTTACTAAATAAACCAATAAATGTAGTTTACACGACCATAATATAATTTTCTTAAACTTTATGCTTAGGATCACAAGATACGTGATAAATAGGTTACTTACAGCGTAAACACAGTAAGTATCAGAATTTCATAGCGCAGAAATATTTTTATGGATGACTGACGGTTTGCTATAATCAGCTTAGTACCCATTTTATCATTTCATTTGTAATAAATTTGACATTAATCTGAAATCTACATTAATTTTCATCTGTTGTTTTCATCTTTATTCACTCTACATATATTTTTATATGAAAATAGAAGGCCTTCACTAATCGGAGCAGCCCTTTTCTCCCTTTGACTTTTATTCCCGTACACTCAAAATTAACGAACAATTCATCAATTGCTTGGCTCGAATTTATCTCGTAAAATGCTTGATCATTTGGAAATTGATGAGGCGCCTAATTCCAATACTTGATTCTATTTGAACTCCCCTTTGATGGCCTAAAATTGTTTTACGTTTCAAAATTTATTTAATTGGGTAGGTATCAGGAAGTTTCAGACAGGTACCTAAGTACTCATTAATATTGAATAAGTTAGAGCTTAAATAATACATAGTTTATATACTTTTCGTAAATCAAATGTAACTAACTTTTAGATTTAGGTGTAGAATGATATGGATTTTCTAAACTTTTCAAATTATGGCGGTAACTAGACAGGATGGCTAAACAAAGCCTTGTGCGTCATAGCTTTGTCAGATTATTCTGGAGGGATATAAAGGGAAAGTAGCCACATGTTCACCACAATACTAGGTAATCGTAATATTCTCAGAGTACCCGTAACTTTTAATTTGAGCCTGAATTAGGTACGTATTTAATCCCGGCAAATGGTTCAATGTATATCATAATGATGATTAACATGGAGAGACATTCTACGTCTATTATTTCATTAACGCTTTCATACATTATTGTTATTAAAGGTTTTTCTTAACACAATCCATCGATAATTTATTAATTATTAGGTTTGCCAACGTATATTAAGATATAATTAATCGAAATACCGATTTAACCACAATCGATTTACCATTCACCCATACAAATAAAACAAACAGGGAACAAATGTAAGCAAGGTGTACAAATTAACGTGATTACAAGCACAATATTTCAATATCGGTACGATTGCTCTAATAAAGAAACGAGTTAAGCCGAACCGAGCAAAATCGCCACTGAGCTTATACAGCAGGTTGTTTTTTTTTCATCCGACATTGCGGTCGACATCCGACTTGTTGAGGATTCGATATCAATTTCGAATACCCTGAAAGCTCGAAGAATATCAGGTAGTATTGTGCTGAGCTGACCTCGATTTGGGACATAGAATGTTACGACTGAATCTTCACTTTGGATCTTTCCGTAAATTGTGAAGGTTACTGTGTATTGCATCGATGCAACGTATTCTCACCGAACGACAATCGTCCTTTGGCTGAGTTTTAAGATTTTATATATTTTCACCACTTGGTTATAAGAAAAACTAAACTATACTATACATACTTACTAAATAATACTAAATTATTATATACTATACTATATGATACTAAACTAAAAGAAAAACTTGATACCTATTGCGCAAGAGTTAGTGTAAGTATTTCTTTTACTACGGATAAAATAAAATAATTACCTCTTAATATAAATAAGATGACTTAAATAACGAATACAGGTTAAAATTTAAACACGATACATAAATATAACAATATCATTTAAGTATCATGTTAATTTGTCAAAAAATCGCTATATTGCCTCTATAGCTTAATATACAAAAGTAAAAAAAAAGCGGTCTGTTTTCAATTTACTCACAAACGAGGCGAAATAAAACCGAGCGGAGAGTTAATGGAAAGTCCGTGTCATCTCTGACCGACACAGAGGATGAAATCAGAACAACCAATTAACTAGTTACCACAATCTTAATTCCCAACGAGACTATTGCTGAGTGGAAACAATTCGGAATCCCCCTGTATCAATTACGCCCGATGCCGGCCCTGGCGGACTTGTTGACGAGTACTCAAACGTACAGGAACGAATTGGGTTGGAAAATAAATGTGGGGTGCTTTCTGCATTCAAAACAGGAACCAGAATCCGACATGGATTATTGTTTGGTTCTATCATGGGCTTCTATTTTTTATGTTTTTCTTTATTATAGCGTTGGTTGTATCTTATTAAAATTCGGTGAAACTCGTGGAAGAATATCAGAATTAGTTATTAGCAGTAGTATGTTTGTAAATATCATTGTAAATTATCACATATACATTGACTGTTACAGAATATACCTACAAGCTGACCCCGCAAATGTTGTTTTCTAATATAAATATTCCGTGTTATAAAATTGATCAGATATCGAGCGGGGTTGATCGTAGAAGGGTGAAAATTTAGGGTAATATGTATTTTTGAATGCAAATAAATAACAAGAAGGTTAAATATTTAAGTTAATGATTTTATTCAAATATTTATTTTACGTAAATTATCTGTTGCACAAAAAACATTGGTTACGTACGTGCCGTCGAAATGAGGTAGTATTTTCATGTAATGAATACGGCTGATTGAAAATGTCAACATGCGGTCAAACATGATCCGATGTATGACAAACGGAAAGTACCTACACGTTTTAATGAACGGTAATCATTTACCTATACGAAAACGTCAATATTTTTTTCTAAAGGCTTATTTATATGTACTAGTAGACCCGGCAGAATTTAGCTCACCAGTGCCACCTACCGCGTCCAATTGTGAATCTAGACCATTCTCGAATCCCCTTGAACACACACAAAAAAATCATCAATAGCAAGCGGTTCAGGAGGAGTTCAGTGACATACTCACGTCAGGTACGTACCTACACAAGAAGTATATATGTATATTAAGATACTTTATCATAATGTATTTGAAACTACCAGACCCGCGCAACGTCGTCTGGGTCACGATATCCCCGTTTTTGGTGCAAATTTTAATGATGACTCGCTTGTTTATTTGTTGTAGTGTGATGTTATATAGCCTTCCTTGTTATACGGGCTATTATGCAAAACAAAAAAATCGTCTAACGCCCGATGTCAATAATAATCAATCCTGATCCATTTTTTGCTATCTATGATTGATATATCAATCCATTTTCTGGGTGAAGCTTTAAAATCAATCTATCTTCGATCTACGATCGATCGAATCTGTTCGAAAATGATAGTTTTTGCTTGCCAATAAGCTATCCGTCCATTTTGACAACTCGTTGGTTTTAATTACGGATTGGAGATAGATTATTAACATCGGGCGTAAATCAATATGTAACGTTATTAATAAAAAGGCTACTTTTACTTTTCAATATATATGTGGTTAAAATGAGTTATATTAAATAAAAACCTTATTTAATTACGTAGGTACGAAGTAGGTATTAGGCTTTAATAATTTATTTTCAAGCACTTTCTTATCATTTGTACAATCTTATAAGAGTCAGTGTCTCAAGTTACACTAATTTATTTTGTTAATCACGTTTTAGTACCTTTTAGCGAATCGGATTTCGGAAAGGGGTAAACAAGGGTAAAATCTAATTTCGTAGATAAGTTAAGTTTTTTTTAATAACGTTAGTACCTACCTACATTAATTTACAGATCTTAGTAGTTCATTGTATTACAAGATACAAAATATTTATTTTAAAATACTTAGCGGTCCGTATCTAGTAGGTAGGTACATGTTAGATTATAGTGGGAATGATTAGGCTTGATATGATAAATTATATTCTGAACACAAATTTTTAATCCTATAAATATTAAGTGACCAAAAGGTATGAAATCCTAATAAGTAGCATTTAGTTCAGTTACTCAATGAAATATTCCAATTTAATGAAATAAACTTATCCCACAACCCTACTATAACCACGCTTAGCGGAACGTTGTTTATATAAACAATAAACTGAAGTTATTTAAGCCAAACATAATTAAAGGATCTTAAATTACCTACTATTATCGCGAACACTCGAGGAACGAGACTTAGTTCTAATCCTATTTCCAACAAACTAACAAACTCCACCCGCCTCGTTGTCATAAACGCATGAAATCGGCTTCAATATTGCGACAGTAGAGAAACCGTTTACTTTTTGTCGATAGAACTTTTAGATATTTCAATAAAATGATAAATAAAGTGTATCAATATCATAGTTAATATTTTGGAGGTTTAAAAAAAGTTGTTGGGAAAAAATTATTTTGTCATGTTTTTTTTTCTGATGGGAAGCGGTTTCCATAGCCTATAGACGCTTGCAGTGACGTAACTCACGAGTTGCTGACCCTGTAAAATCTCCTCATTCCCTTCTTGAAGAACCCCATGCTCCATTGGGAATATCAAGGCGGGGAGCTCATTCTACAATATATTCTCAAAATAAACTAATACAATATATTATAATATTATAGCTGCCTCCCCGCGGTTTTACCCGCGTAGTTCCCGTTCCCGTGGGAATACAGGGATAAAATATAGCCTATGTTACTCGGGGATAATGTAGCTTTCCAAAGGTGAAATAATTTTTGAAATCGGTCCAGTAGTTTCGGAGCCTATTCATTACAAACAAACAAACAAACAAACAAATCTTTCCTCTTTATAATATTAGTATAGATAAACCATTATGTAGTTACTTTCATTTAAATTAATACGTTTCCAACCAATTGCCACTAGCAATTACTCAAACGAATAAATCAAATCGTTGGCGACTTCTCCGGCGCAATTCTACCTGCCCAGATTAAAGTCAAAGTAAAGTGAGTATTAATTGTAGTTTAAGATTTCTTAAGCTTATAGTTTTGAACTAAAACGATTAACAAGTACCAACGTTTACTTAAAACGTATTAAACTTCTGAGTGATTGGTATAATTTTTTTTTGACTCTTAGGCACACAACAATATTAGATTTTGCCACCTAAATCAGATTTTTTAGAACCGTTGCCATAATTTAGATTTTTTACATTCCACATTTCGATAGGTGCTGCGCAGTAGAAATATCTAGGTACATGAGGGGGGTAATAAGTGGAGCAACTACTACAAATGTTATGGCTTCATCATGTTATTTTCCTTCAACAATAGCTCAAATTAAAGCCTAAATGTAATGTTGGAAGCTATGACTTCGAACATGACTACATCTGAGTTATCATCCCTTATTCATCCATTTGCACGACAGTAGGTACCTATATAAAAAAATATATATTTGGCTATTTTTCAGAGACATGTTCAATATCATCAAAGAGCCACCTTTAGGTTAAAACAAGGGACCAAAGAAGTCATTAGCGTCCAACAATCTTTGAGTCGACAGTACGTGCCGCGCCGTGAGTGGTAACGAATCCAAAACGCCGTGTGTACGTGACCACCCGACCACAAGTCAGCCTAAGAAAATAAAATTATAATAACATTCCGTCCAATGCGTGACTTTGGTTGGCTAAAATTGGTTGCGAAGAGATGTGATGATTTGTTCTAGGGAATATAGAAGATATTTTTTACACACGACCATTCTGATTCCAAACAAACCAGAGCTTGTGATGATCTGATTATCATATATTTCTGATATACTATATATACCTACTACTTTTAAAAAAATACATTTTATATAGATATTTGATTATTTCATAGCTTGTCCTGGGTGGTATCCGAACCCACAACTCGTGGCTCAAAGTCAGTGTCACTAACCACAAATCCAACTGGACTGTAAATAATGAAAAACATTGCACGTATGGATATTATATGTACCTATTATTCAGGCATTTATTTCGGCTTTTGATAAGGTTTGATGATAAAGTTTCGCGGTGTATTTAATCATTTGGTACCTACTCCAAATGTATAAAATGATATGAACCACTGGGTTAGGTAGGTATCCTTACTGATTAATATTAGAGCGAATGACATTAATATTAAGATATTACTAGAATCTAAGCTACGAACCTAATATTTATGTTGTCAAGGATTCGTAACCAACTTGTCAAACTTGGCTTCTGAATCGGTAACTACCTTCACAAACTTTATGTAGACTTCTAGTGTTGAGCACATACCTATATGGTATATTAATTAGGTACCAGAGTAGTATCGATGTTGTTACTAGCTTTTACCTTGGAATTACCTTCATAGGAGATTATAGAAACGAGTGTCGGTTCAGGCATCATGCCAAATATCATGATAATCTTCAACCCATGTTGGACACATATAACCTAATAGTAGATGGGAAAATATTATTAGTAACAGGTATATCTTAGTTTTAGAAGCTTCTTGCGTTGCATATACTCATGTTGGTATAAAGTTTTAAGGTTACATTATACAGGACTATTACAACGGGGGGCATAGTTAGCATGCGTTTTAAATCCGAATTCGATTCGAATTTTGAATGTTAGCTTGTGTCAAATAATGAGGTGCTAGTCAAAATATTTCCAGTATTTTTAAATTTTGCTTCATCTAATCATTATTAAGTCTTCATAAAAATATAATTAGGAATAATACTTATATTTTACGTTAAAATATGTAGTTTTATCGCTTCTGAAAGTATTTAGGACGTATGATGCAATAGTCCACATCTAAAAGAATCCGATAAAGTTTGTTGCATTTCATTGCACTCGCAGTAGGTACACTTTATATGTTAATACGATTGAATGTGCCAGCAAACTATGTGAAATAATGTGAAAATGTCGCGTAAAGTATAAAATAAGGAGTAAAAAATTTATGATCGTGGAAAAGGGGACACTATATAAGATGAACTAGATATAGGGACACTTTAGAATTACATTTTATAACTAATCATATAAGCTAACGGATAAAATGCAATTGTTGATTATTTTTCAAACTAATATGATTTTGCTTTTAAAATATTTTATGTAAAATATTATGGGACGCTAGGAACAATTTTGAACAGTAATTAATGACAACATAATCCTTTCTGGGCAGTCGCGGAAAAATAAACCTAAAATAAATGCTACGTACCTATATGTGTATCTAAAATAAACGTATGATTTTAGATTTCTCTAAAATATAGCATAAAATTGCATATAAGTTGGACTATGCAATCAAAATCTGTTTCGAAAATATTAATCAAATTTTGTCTAGGTATATGCTATGGTTATAACCCAATTAATTTCGTAGTCATTCACGAAAACAAGTACAATGTTTGACTATAGTAAGCAGTTAAAAGAATTGTAGATATATAAATCAAATCTACAAAATTTACGACGATACTTTAACATTGAAACGATTACCTGAAGAATCTAATTACCTACCTCTCGAATAAATTATACGCGGCTCCGATTACTCAGGATCTATCAATAAATTAAAGACCCGTTACAAAAGTTGTCAAGCTAGACTTAAGGCTTAAGATCCATTAAACAAAATTCATAGACGATTGGCAACTTCGAGTTTAGAATTCCCCCTGTCGACTTCCTAGCGCGTCTACGTAATAACCCCCTTGAGTGAGCAACTTTGAGCGAAATTAACAAAGTTGGGGGCCCTCTCCGCTCACCGGGATCTCGGGCAACATAAATTGTGATGAAATTTGAAAATAAAAATAGGGCCGAGAAAATTTAAGGCTTAACCACCCGTCTGGATTGTTTGGACGAGGTTTAGGGCGATCGGTAATATTGTCTGATATACTAATTTCCGATTTACTAAGGGATTTTTGTATCGTGATTTTTGTCTAATTTATTAATGTTCCTGTTGTATAGAATAAATAATATTGCATATATTTTTTTTTCAAATAATACATACCTACCTAAGATAAGTATGTGTTTGGAGTTACGCAACCGTAGCACATTATAAGGTAAGCTACACTGTACTACAGGTACCTAATACCACTTCTAGTTAGCTAAAGTGATTAGGCGCAGATAAATTCAAGTGATCTTTTATTAAAATGGCCAACTTTTGCTGCTACGTTATTAACTTAAATGTTAATTTATTTACAAACTCAATCAAATTCTATCTCAAATTAGGTTACTCTGATTTCACAGTTCAAAGGAATAAAATCAAAGTCTTAAGATTGACTATCCCTGAGTTCTAGTTAGGGAGCTGTCTCATCTAAGTTTGGTCTTAATTAATTTACAGCGATACCAATTAATGAGCTTCCACCCTTTAGCTACATAGTTTAAGATCTTTGTCCTTAAGCCGCTTCTTGGTACGCCTATACCTACAGTATTGAGCTTATAAAGATAAGAAATAATTACAAATTAATCAAAGTATTTTGAGGCATTATTCACACTCGGTCTAATCTGAGTAAACAGACCTCTTACTATGGAGGGATAGCTTATAAATCTGCTACATTTAAGAAAATACTTATTTACATAGACATTAATATCTACCCAGCCACGGAACAAAGAATTATGTTGTTATGTTGGTGCACACAAATGTGTTCTGAGAATTTAACCCCTCATCAGAAGCTTGAAAGCCAGCTTAGCTAACCACTAAGCCAACTGGCAAAATATAGTAAACATATACAACAAAAGTTTTATGGTTTTGGGTCCTTTACTATCACACTAATATTTGTGAGTGTGTATGTTTGTTACTTCTTCACGTCATAAGTTTATTTCTATCCCGGGAAAATTGAAGATCCCCCGGGAACGCCGTTGAAACCACGGGGCAGAAGCTAGTGAAATATCAGTCTATTGACATAGGTTTTTTAATGCACCAAAGTTCAAATCGTCCTGCGCCAAAACTTATCGAAGATTTTTTTGCTTTAGTTAATAAACAGGCTAGGCAGAACGAAAATAAGGAAAATCAAAGCATTCACAAAATGGGAGTACTAAAATCTAGATTAAAACAACAAGGAACGAAAACAGTCGTAAAATTTTATCGTCAAGGAAGTTACTGGAATGTAAAATTTTTGGTTTACTTTTTATTCTTTGCGCGTTTAGGTATGTACATTATACAAATAAAATATTCGACTACATCTGGAATTAAACATTGAAAGCATAATTATTGCTTTCCACCAAAGCAAACACTGATATAAAAATATTTTTGTTGATTTAAAATAATCGTTTTTAGAGTCGCCTAATCATAAACATCTTTACGCAGGAATATTAGTTAGCCACAGGAAATAGATGTAAGACCGCAATTTATTCGTCATTATAATTATTTGAAAAAGCATACTAAAAGTATTTATCTCTCTGCGTATAATATATTCCTCAGAAAAAAGGCGGTGCACAAAGCTAAAATTCGCTGCAGCTCCCAGTTACGTAATGGCTAAGTACTTAGGCTCTACATTCGCATCTGTTTGTGACATAAAAGACAACCTATTTGCCGTCTCTCGCTTTGCTAATGAAGTTAGAAGCCCGATGCATAAAGAATGGTTGAGATCTTACAAAAGAGTAATAGCCTAATAGGGCTAACGTGGTTCCGTAGAGCGATGAAAATGGTGATGCGGTACAATTTTCATATGAAAATTTGTTGTAACAAAAATAATATAATTTGTTGACTATATCGTAATGTTTCAAAATACAGTTCTATAAAATAGTTCTCTTACATTGAAAAAAACCTAGGTACTTATAGGGTGTAAGATATAACATTTCGTATCGTAAAAGACTCAAAAAGTCTGAAAGTCCTACGAAAAATGATGACCTAAAATAATGTCCGCCATTTATTTAAATTAGTCCATTAATTTACATATAAAAAGTAAATCTTGGCCGTGCCCAATTTCGCAAAAACTATTTTGGTAGGTTTCATAATTTAATAATTGACTACATAACTTTTGGATGTAACATTTTTATTCAACATTGCTCATTAATTATGAAACAAGCCCAGTTTATATTTTGTTCAGCTTGTAAAGTTACAAAAACCTTTACATAGCAAAATATACCAAAGCATGAAATGTTGTCTTTGTTTTAACTAGATTATTTAGTATCATTCTACCTTATAAAAGCTTGTATGCAAATACTTGAAAGGAGGGCGCCACTTGAAGAACATATGACTGTTCCTAATGAAGTGCTTGTTATAAATTAGTTCGTAATTATGCCGCAACATGGCGACGTTCTTTATTATATTGGTCAGGATATATAATATTCATCATATTCTTCATATTCATATATAAGTTTCATCTGACTTATTTAAAGTTTTAAATTCAGAATGTAGTGTGCGTTTGCGCTCACCGAAACAGTCCGTGTAAGGGTGTAAAAGCCATCTGAGGCTTACCCTCTGGTCCATCATAAAAGAAATATTTATATTAAGAGCTAAGTCTAGAAATCATCGTTCATTCAAACAGTATGATGGCTTATTCATAAGTCTTGACTTGATAAATATTGCATTAGAAAAAGGTGATAAACCCTACTGTTTCAAAATACATTATGCATGTTAGCCGATCTTAAACCATCACCTTTGTTACTTTAGGTAAGTTTCTAAAAAAGGTTTCTTACAGAATATTTGCGGCTGAAGAACATATTTTATTTATATTCTAGCAGATGTTAATGATTGTGTTCAAAGGATAAATAACAGTAGGTACTTGTATACTTGTATATAGATTATTAACATTAAAAGTAGTATGTTTTCAGATTCAATAGTTCTTTTCACTTTCTTGTATTGTTAAATTAGTACCTTTTATTAATTTGTAAATTTATGATTTAATTAATGAAATAATTTTATAATTAGATTCTTTTAAACAATTATTGATGATGTGCCTCCTGAAGACACATAATTGAATTATAACTTCCATTTGATAACTCAATTTGAAACCCATTGGGTACCTAACGAAAAAAGCTTGGAGTATTTCTGAAGTAAACAAATCTGTTACATTTTGTCACGGAAACTTAGGAAGTAAAAACTTATAATGATGAAAGGACTCAAGTAATTAGTAACACAAAGTTGTTGGAAGTTTCTTAGGGGTTTGAGTATGAGAAATATACAAGGGTCAAATATTTATATTAAATCACTGGTATCATCATCAACAGCTCATATACGTCTCCACCGAGGAGCTCGTGCCTCCCCTAACATCGAGGAGGTTTTTAGGCCATAGTCCACCACGCGGGCCTAGTGCGGATTGGCGAACTTCACATGCCTTTAATTGTGACATCTCAGGCATGCAGGTTTCCTCAAGATGTTTTCCTTCACCGAAAGCCAGTGGTGTGAATCCGTACGTAAGTTTTTATAAACTCAGAGGTACGGGCCAGGGATTTGAACCGGCACCCTCATGATCGTGAGTCGGTGCGTTCCCAACTGAGCCACCACGGCATCAATCACTGGTAGTGAGTTCGATTCGCACCCAAAACTTGGGTACATTACAATATTTTTATGTTATATAACTATAGAACTTACGAATATCTTAGAATTTTTAGGCGATAAATGGCTAAAATAATTTTGGAAGCAGTTGTATGTTTCTTTTCAATAATGCATCACTCACTGCAAACTAACTTAAAGAGTAAGTAACTTAAACTGAACTATAAACTGAGCAGGTTTGCTTTACATCGATCTAACATAAAAGCGAACTTTACTAGCATAGTATGTAGGTACAAATTCAGCCGTCACTTGCTGATTGATTGATGAGACTAGTTTGCGGTTGCCGCCCCTTTGTGCCCAAAGTTTTTGTTTACAGGACAGTTAGTTAAAGGAATTTTCAAAGTTTGCGGTAAAAAATGTTCGCCACTTAATAGAAACTGTCAGCAGTCTCATTTGGGTAACTATCTTCTTATTTAAAAGCATCACCATGACAAGACGTATTCGTGAAAATATTTTGCTAAATATAATATACCTACAGTTTAAACTGGAGCTTAATTTAAATATCAAATTTTCCAAAACTCTCGCTGTCTAAGTACTCCGTAAGTCGTGAGCTTATTTATTTTCTAACCTCATTACACTCGTATGTATAAGATATGTAATACAACACCGTGGAACTTTTAAAGGAATTGCAACTGAGCAACTTGAGCTCAAAATACTTTTTATTCCATAATTCATGAACATTAGTCCTCATGAAGGTAACATAAGAAGCTCAAATAAATAACGCCCCATAATATCTCTAGAGAGCCAAGATGGCTGCCAGCCGTGCTAGTAATAAAATTATAGGGAGCTTGTATCCGATATCAAGTTATTGAGATTGGCGTTCAAGAGTAACCTCGGGTTAAAATTAGCTTCTTATTATGTTCCTTTGTTATTCTAGAATACAATAAATTACCTTTTAAATTAACCCCTTTAGATCTTATCGTAAATTGAAAGTTTATTATACTTAGCGTAACTCAATCGGAAACGTCTATCTGAAATACTATAACCTCGCCAATTTATGAATATACTATTGATTATTACATTTTTGTAAACATGAAAAAGGTTTGTTACATAGATTTAGAGATACAGATGAAACAAAAAATAAGTAAGATTATTATAATGCGTTTAACGGATGGCAAAAGTTAAAATGAATAACCCCCACTTTTCAATACCTCGCGGGGTCGTTGAACCTCGATTGAAAAATATAGTTGTTGGAAGATGGCGCCCTACATAAGAAAAATGCTATGTAAGACATACAAACAGATAAGTCATAATGTTCTAATAAATATATTCAAGATTGTGTTGCAACAGAATTTCATCACAGTACCGATGATGTGGTGAAGGTTGGTATCAACCAAACTAACTTGCTTAAATCTTATCATCAACTCCATAAATTCAATAACAATAAATTAATTTGTGTCTATTAGTTTATAAGCCTGTTGCCGTTAATTAACAACTTCTTACTTCATAATGGTTTTACATAAATTTGAATGTAATTGAGTCATGGTACCTACCAATTCGTAATCATATTTCGGTCGATACAAAATTTCAGCTCAACAAATTGTAATCAAGGACGGTTACAATTTTAACAAAATATATTTTTCAATGGAAATTAATATTATTTTACTCGTCAGTGTAATTATTTCATTTGTAAGTATAATGATGAAAAAATATAAATGTTTTGCATCACATTCGAATACCAACTTCATATTATTATGAAAAACAAGCAAATACATAATACCCTCATAGAAATAATTTCAGCACAAAACCTGAAACACTGATAGGTAAGTATTATGTCATAGCCTTGTACCTAACCGTCAACTCCTTGTCATAGTGTCTCTGATAATATAATAATCACTTGGGAGCGTGTAAAATATTTTCCAAGAAAATTTATTTATGATAACACTGTTCAGAATTCAGAGCACCTATCAGCGAGAACAAATAAATATAAAAATTATATCCCACTCTAATAACTTCTGCCGTATAAATCCCTAAAAGCAACCCTAACACATCGTTTACGCAAAACTATATGTGAAAAAAAAACCGTAAGTTTCCGCAACGCTGGCGTCTACCGCATTAGTAGTGATTTACTGATAGCATTAATCAAAAAGGCATCCTTCCCCCAAGCTCCTACCTTCACCGTCCGTCCGTTCATGAATGATGCAAAGCCTTTATTAAAGAGTTGATTTCTTAATATCATTAATCATTTGCAAGAGATTTTATTGCTTTCAGATAGTAATTTTTGTTTTATTTTGTCGTATTTGGTGATACTCCATGATTTAAGATGTTAGTAATGTTTTAAAACAGTATGGTTTAGTGTATGGCTATCTGACTATATGAAGTGGCCTTTGTATTTTTACTCCACAAAAATATAATTTTATATCATTTCTCTTCGAAGGCTAAGGTACCATGCATTCTGATAAGTGTTCTGCAGAGAAATCATCGCAGCTTCAGGTTTCAGGTTAAATAGAATTTGAAAATACCTCCGGTTGAAATATTCCCAAAGTATTTTCATTATGTAGGCAACGCGTGAACTCAAACATTTCCGAAGATCTTTCATTTGGATTTGACCCAGTTATTTCAATAGCAGTTTACATGAAATATTCCTTTTATTGAACCAACTGGATTGGAATCTCTAGAATCGATTAATTTGGGCATATTAATATGGATTTGCGGTTTCATTTCCATTATCATTTCTAAATTAGCACATTTCATATGGAGTAATAAATAGGTATAATATTTAATATACAAACAGTCTCGTACGTCACTATCATTCAATAAATTATGACAGACACGCGGACAGTAAGTCTCACCAAAAGAATATGTTTTTTTATCACTATGTTACCGTACCCTAATAAATTAGAAAGCAAGTTCACTTATGATTTTTTTAATAATAAAATACCTTGAGAATATATACAATCTTCCCTAAAACCGAGTTTTAATAAATAACCTGCAGTGTTATCTATATAAGCAATTCATTTCAATCTCTCGCAAAGCCGTGAAACGGTAAAAAGAGGTGAGTTCCGCCAAGCGAACGGCTGGAAATTCATTATTTTTTTTTCATTTCACTTGTTTGCCATTCATCTGATTTTATCAACATTAAAGTCTCTATATTGATCTTTAACTAGCTTTAACAAGCTTAGTTTTGGCTGTGCGTCAGTCGAAGATGCTTTAAAGCTCAGTTATCTAGACAATTTTATCTTCAGTATATCAGAGTCGATGGGGTCAAGAATTGATGTTCCCCCATCTAGTTAATAGCCTGCAATGGCCCGCAGATGAATTCGATCAGTGCAGTCACTTTATCACTTACCTACATTTGGTCACTGATGTAATGGGAACAGACAAAAATGGCACCCATGAATTCAATTATTGTATATTCCAAGCATTTGCAGGTATCCTTTTCATTTTCAGAAGAATTATGAGTATGTACCTATTTAAAAGTAGCATTATAGCATATTTATAGTGCAAGCTCTCGATAGTTTGGAATCAGATTGGGCGTGTGTGATATATAATTAATGTTTTTTTTTATTATAGAGTTTTCCTTAGTAATTATCTGGGTAGCACGGCACCTTGGGTCATACTCTATGAACGAGGTATTATAGTTCTGCACACTGTAAAAAAATGGATTAACTATACAAACCCGGTAAGAGGTAAATGGAAGGTAAATTTGTATATAACGTTGTTGCCTCATTGAATGAGTATAGTTCCCGTAACTTCTTGAATGGGCTGAATTATAGTTTCTCATTAAACTTATGCTCAGATGGTGGTACCTAGTAAATATACTTCAGTGTTAAAATAATTTTAAATGTAGTCTTATGTAAGTTCCTAATGTAATGTAGAGATTCAATTGGTTCTTTCATTACTCAAGCAGTCAGTGCCTACAGGAATAGGATTACTACTCACCCTAATAAACTGGCATCAAACTTAATGAAAGCCAAGACATTCAGGAGGCTTAAAAGACAAACCCCACAAGACCTGTTGCTATGACAACTGACACACCATAAAACGGATTGATGACGATGTGGATGCACCACTGGGAGCATACCAAGCACGACTAAATCAGAAGCTTAATACAAACGATGCTGAATGTCAGTAAATGGACAGATTGCATCAAATAAAAAAAAAAAAAAAAAAAATTGGTTCTTAAATTACATTCAAATATCATTAATAACACTCAAATAAAGTAACAGAAACAAATATTAGTGTCTTAAGCAAGTAGGCAAAGCTATCTGATTAATAAATCATAAAAAAATATATAAAAGCCGTATCCATACCAGCGTTTTTCTCTTTCACGAACCGTTCTTATCTAGCGAAGCGAAAAACTAAGACTCATTCATTGATATAATGACGTTGCAGCCCTTTGGACTTAAGGGATAACTACGGATGGATTATATAAAAGGTTGAATCGGGGAAAATAATTATTATAATTTATGGCCTCGCCTTTAGTAATTATTTGAATCAGTGAACACTGAACAATGGAGAAATGATAAATAGAATATAAAGACAGGTAGGTAGGTTCTTTGGATAAAAATCTAACGTCATAGGTATTTTCAGGAGGTACTAGAACTAACTATAAATCAATGGATAGTTATTTATCTAAGTAGAATATTAATCCAGCCTTATACGCACGTTAAAAGTATCCATCTTTATATATATATAATATATAATATTTTGCATTTAACACCAACTCGATTTTGACGTTTGTAGTTCAGAATAACCGAGCAATCTTTATTGAGTACCGTAGAAAGCTTTCACGCAAAAAAGAGAGAAATACATAGAGGAATGATTCAGTTAGAATATAGGATACCTAAAGAAAGAAAGCTGAGCCGTTCGACTGTCGACTCAACTAAAACCTAGACAGGTTTAGTGCGACCATAATAAAAATGAAAAACTAGTGGAGTTATACCCGTTTCGACACAAGCCTTTGATACGCAAATCACAATGGGCAGTGTCACTAGTACTAAATGTATTTTATGACTGCATACTCAACGATATGGATCATAAGGCGTATCTCTATCCTTATCTAATACCATAATAATGCCAAAGGACAGCATCTAGAATACTGGCGATATAGAATCATGCGCGAATGGGCCGGTGAACCTAAAGCCAAGGAACCATATTTTTGGAACATAAATAGGCTGCATTTTTTTAAATGGTTATTTTTTTGTTAAAATATGAATAGGTACTAATATCATAAATACGAAAGTTTGTGAATATAGACAGATTTTTCTTACTCTTTCACGCAAAAACTTCTGAATTGATTTTGATGAAATTCAGGACACAAATAGTTTACAACCTGAATTAACACGTAGGTACATTGTACCTGGACTTTTTTGTCCCGGAAAAATTGTAGATCCCCCGGTAACGGGGGTGAAACAGCGAGAAGCTACCAGTATATACATATATTTTGTGAAGTTTATTCTTGTTATATCTCTAATCTATTCGCGTGTGGGACTTATATGTACGTACGTACATGTATGTATTTTATAAAATGGGTATGCCTTTGAACGTGTTGTTAGCTAAACTGCCAATGTTGGGCGGAATTAAGTATTCTTGTTGAATACTTTAACTTGTTGTGGGTGATTATGATACCACATTACTGAAGCTGTTAATGAAAGATGTTGATTAGATATTTTCACTGTTCTCTTCGTTTATTTTAGTTCATTTCTTGAGTTATTACTAAACCACTTTAACAAAAAGTATATAGCTAGCTTTTTCATCTTATAAAATGAATTTTAATAGTTAATGTCTATTTTAAGATACATCTTGAACTGAAGCTTGTTAATTATGTAAAATTGTTTCGGACTTGCCCTTACCCTTCAAATAGATTACATTAAGTAAGACATCTAAGTTATTAGTTGTAGATAACTACTTCTTTATAGAAATTACTAAGTTGATGTTAATTGAAAGAGATATTAGTGTTTCGAGGCTAATTTGATCTTGTAGATAGAATAGACACTAATCTATACTAATATATAAAGCTGAAGAGTTTGTTTGGTTGAATGTGCTAATTTCAGGAAATATTAGTCCGATTTGAACAATTATTTAAGTGTTATATAGCCCATTTATCGAGGAAGGCTAAAGGCAATATTATATCATTACCTTATGACGAATAACAGCGGAACACCAATCAAACATGTTGCAAAAACGGGCAAGTGACGCTCACGAACTGGTCAATTATAATCTTTATTATTATATAGTAATGAAAATGATATTAATAAATCAATTATTAATAAGTCTCTGATGACTTACCATTACCGAAGTTCAATATTAGTCTAACTCTATCCATATTTTTATTCCCGTCGGTCCATCGGGAAAAATATATTCATAAAAGAATTGATATGTCGAGTTAAATCGTATTATTTTTAAAAATACTCCGTATATTTAAGCGAGCTCTGTGCTCGTTGGATAAGGGGCCTTTCGGCTTGTGAATGCATTATTTTAATACTGCCTAAAATGTAGAAAAACTAAATTAAAACCACACAAGCCAGCGCTGATTTGTAGGTGTGAAGTAACATTTAATATTTATAGGAGAGAGAAACATAGTCTAATATTTCTAACTGGTAAATATCGTACCGCATTGAATTATCTATACCAATATTATAAAGAGGTAACGTTTGTGAGTTTGTGACGTTGTAAGCGATAATCTCTTGATCTACTGAACCGAATTCCAAAATTATTTCACCAATAGCAAGCTACGTTATTGTGGAGTTTTATAGGCTATATTTTATCCTCGTATTCCCACGGGAACGGGAACTACGCGGGTGGAACCGCGCGGAGGCAGTTAGTCGTGTTATATAGTAACACTTGATGAATACACTTTTATGTACCAGATAGTTATATTCTTGGGATGCGTTGTACACAATTTAATGGAATTTTCCGTCGGTTGCACTTTCCAATTAATTGAAAATCCAATTAAGGTTTTAATACGTCCAATGACGGTTTATCTGGCCTCATCTCGTCAGGTTTTATGCCAAATATTTCGTTTGTGTTCCGTATGGATTTATTCTTCGTATATCTGGATTTATTCGCATTCATAGCGGTACGATTACCTTCATATACCCACCTATGTGCTACCTACCAATAGCTTATTCTAAAAATTTGTAATTATTATGCGTTCTGGCCATTACTTAAGAGATACTTAGAATAATTAGATTATGGTCAAACTTATTCAAACAATATAAGTTTAATATAATAAAAAATATACTTACCAACATTAACCAAAGGGTTATTCCACATCATACCAATAGGTATTATAAATGCGAAAGTTGGTGAGTACGGATGTTTGGATGGATGGATGTGTGTTACTCTTTCACGCAAAAACTACAAAACGGATTAGAATGAAATTTGGAACACACATAACCTGAATAGGCTACTTTTTACTCCCGGGAAAATTTAAGATCCCTGACGAGGGTAAAACCGCGGGGATCCACTAGTAAATAATAAACACTTTAAAATCTAAGTTTTTCTTATTCAATGTAACAGTACCTACGTCTGAATTCTGGTAACACATCGTCCAACACCGCACAATTGCAATATTATAGCACATCATACAACATTGCCGCTGCGAAATTGAAGAATAAACGAACAATAGCAAGGAATAACGTAACAAATGTCTGATATCCTACAATCGAAAATGAGTCTGTAATATTACTCCTTATATTTCGTGAAGACGCGTGTCTAGGGATGAGTCGGGAGGATGGTGTATTTGGAAACATTTGTCTTGATGTGATTTTTTCTTGGTTATGTTAAGGAAAACAGTAGATACGTTTCTGAATGAATGGATACACCTCGTATCTTATTTTGGTACTATCAAAACAGAAATGCATTATGGACGCAAGGCATTTGAGAGAACTAGTTAATTAATATTTGGTTTAGTCAATAAAATAACAAAAAAAAAATAAGACGATATATTTAGATACCTTAAAGTAAGATTAATAGCGTATTTTATTATATTATTTCTTCCCTGTCATGTTACAAATTCATTTGTACAGCACATATGGTAATGAAACTATAGTCGGATTAATCATTCGAGTCAGAACAATGACAAGTGCAACTATCACTGATACAAAAAAGGGTGACCCGCTACAATAGTGATGTTCGGCAGTTTTGTTCTTTCAGTATCCGATACATAAATCTAGTCGAAAATCCCAAAATTTCATTTTTTCACAACTAAATTTGAATTTAATTGAAACCCAAAATTAAATAAATAAAATTAAATAAATGTTATTAATTTAATTAACCTAACATAGGCTAATCATCCAATTCATGTTTAGTTAAAAAAAATGAATAAATGTACGAATAAATATAATTTATTTGTCCAGTACCCGTACAAATAGTCGCTTCCAAAACAAAATGGGGTCCATAGCGTGACAAGTGATGACTATAGTTCTTCCAATAGCCAAAAATAAATATTATACATGACAGTATTTTATGTAATATTTAATTACCTACCGTGTATGTCTTCTGTTTTATTACCATAAATTACATATTTTTATTTATATAAAGGCAATCTGACGTTGAATAAAAAAAAAGGAAACTCTAGTCGAGTTTCCTTTGTCCTTAGCCGACTTTTAGTTGTAAAAATTCGAATCTACCACAACACTATTTATTTGGGACTAAAAACCTGCAACACTGGAAATGTCATTTCTCTGCCTACAATGAATAATCTGAGTATAACATAACCATAATTAATTAAATATTTCAATGGAATACAATATAAACAAGCAACTTATTTCACACCATACAATTGGTAGTAGTTGGAAGAATCGCATATAAATCATGTTATTACCATATCATTTATGCACGGGTGTTAATGTTATATAATAAACGTGACATGTGTAAATCCCCGCCTGCGGCTGTCGCCACAATTCGTTTGTAATTATAACCTATTACCACTACCCTGATATCATAATGTATTATTGTTTCACTAATTGCCACCACATTTATTTATTATACGTACCTGCCTACAAACTTAAGCCCCGGGCTTCGGTTCTGTGGAATAGACAATTATGGGGGAAATAGTGGCCTATGTTTACCGTCTTTACTCTCAAACACCACACTAGGTACAGGTTACTGAAAAATATTCAATTTGGTTAATAAATGACAATTCTATATTACCAACGTAAATAAATCAGTTGAATTGAAAAACTTCTCCATATTTTTAAATAGGTAAAACAATTCAATATTACGACGCATCACAGATGGACATTTGGTATGTGACCGGCCATAGTATAATTTTACCTACAGCCTTTCTTCAAGTCAAACGCAACTTCACTGAGCTATCATCGCCTTCATTATTTTCGCCATAAAATATACTTATCTAGTTAAAATAAAAATTATTTGCTGTAGTAAGTAGAACAACGTATCGGTTCACTATAATGGACCCTTCTGTCAACTAGTTAACGTCATAACGCGAACTTCCATTGACAACGCCGACAATGATTATAATTGGAACAAAAATATAGTTTTGCCGTCGTTTTGGTCTTTTTAACAAGGTCTCAGACATTCAATTATAAAATGATATATTTATTCTAACAATAACTTCTTCAAACTATATCAATGTATAACATTCTTAACTTGTAATACAAACTACTATACAAATTTCAAAAAATATTATGCATCTACACATTTGTGACATATACATAACTAATCGTAATGGAAAACGTACATCGATAAGTCTAATCATAATCATGCCCATAGATTATATTATGATTATTATTTTCAAATCGTTTCATAACAAAAACAGGATTTCATAAGCTGCTTATTGACGCGTAAAAACATTCTACCTAACGCTGACCGATCTCCTAATTTACCTGTGAAATACACGACTTAATTAAACAGATTTACAAGCTGATTAATTAACGATGGAGCGTTAATTAGCACGTTGCTAATAACAAGGATAATGTTATTGATTGTGATCCTGGCAGCTCATGAATAAGATAACTGAATTGTTTATTATTCAAGATTCAACATAGAGACAGGCTTATTAATCAAAGGGCTAGGTTACTAAGGCAAGATTCATGTCTCTAAAATTTAGGAGGTACTGAATAAAGTGTCGTGTTGCTGTAAAGTCACTATACGTAAAAAAATATTACTTCAATACCTATGATTCTAATGTGGTTAATTTTGTTTGTCTGTTTGTCCAACTTCGATCGTAATTGATCATCAATTCTATATGATTTTCTACACGGATAGCTAGACTAAAACTATTTAGTTAACTCTAGTATGAACAAAAACAATGCTACTGTTATCCCGAAAATTGTGTGTTCCATACAAGCGAAGCAGTCAGAAGCTGGTTTATATATCGTGATATTTTACACAATATTTATACATTTGTCGTTCAAACGAGACAAAGTAAAATGCAAAATGCAATGTATATTATAAATATGAAAGAAACTCGGTACCAATATAGGTAAGGATAGTTTGGTAGCGAACAGCATGGCACATGCTTAGTTTAATTCCTTAATTAATTAGGTACGCTCTCGTGTAGAATCTCATTTGCTCATTTCATGCATGTTTGATGATAATTATTATGCAACAAGCGTGTTGTACCGATCTTGTAAGGGGTTTAACCTTTATTATCATTTGCACCTATACTATAAACAAAAAAATGCATTTTTCAGATCTATTCTAATATTATAAATGCGAAAGTAACTCTAACGCTTTCACGCTAAAACTACTAAACCAATTTAATTTAAATTTGGTACACAGATAGTCCAGAGCCTGAGAAAGGATATAGGTATGTTATTTTTTTTCCCGGGAAAATGGAAGATCTCCCGGGTACGCCGGTGAATGCACGGAGAGCCACTAGTAGCTATATAAAAGTACTATAATTCAGATATATTTTAAATACACTAACTTATTACATTCGAAACTGGCGTGAAAGTCTAACCTAATTATATGTAGAAGGCAATTTTATTCAAATAAGTTTACCAGTACTTGTGAATAGTCATAATAGACTCTAACTTGGTTATTGGAAAGGTTGCTTTTACTAAGAAGTGCTGACAATAAACTTAGTGCTAGCGGAGTCTTACATAAAGTTAAACGAATAAAAATATTTAATTATAACTCTTAGAATAAGCTACATTTTACCGCAAGACATATATAAAGAAAAGTTCATGCTTCCCGGAAGACCAGGTTTCCTAACATAACACCGCACAACAGCATTTCTGATGATTGGGTTATGGCACATGATCTTAGCCTAACTTTTTATGGCCATTTCAAATCCGTGATCAAAATTTCTGTATCAGCTCTAGTTTGAAAAATATGACCCATGGGTCATTTTACACTAATAAAACAACATATCGAAAGTGAATCATATTTAATCGCATTTTTGAGGTGAAAAAAACTTTCTTTTGTAAAATTTTCTAGCAGATGAGTTAGCCAGTGAGCTGTTCTGGATGCTCCAACAATAGTCAGCCATCATGTGGGCGTTCCAGTGGCCTTGATAGCGTTCCTCCATAGTACGAAGGTCCTGGTGGAAACGTTCGCCTTGTTCTTCACTTAGATCCCCAAGATTAGCAGGAAAATGGTCTAGGTGGTTGTGAAGAAAGTGTACCTTAATGCTCATGTTACATCCAAGCGTTTGAAAGTGTCTCATCAGATTGTCAACGTGTTGAGAATAGTCGGAACTTTTCTTATTTCCCAAAAATATTGAACAAGCCAAACAAATTCATTCCATGCATTTTTCTCAATATCTGTCATAGTTTCTATAAAATTTGGGTCTTTTATTGAAGATCTTATCTGTGGCCCATCAAAAATGCCTGCTTTTATTTTTTCTGTACTCAGTTTTCGAAACTTTTGGGACAGAAACAGGAACAATTTCCATTTTTGTTCAGTGCTTTGACAAATTGTTTTATAAGTCCTAATTTTATATGTAATGGAGGTAAAAGAAGACGTCTATGTGCCGATCGTATAGAAGGGTATACCCATTTGGCCCGATTTTTGCGGTTAATGCCAGTTATGTTCACCAAACAAAAATAGCAGTCATCGTGGTGGTTAAGGGGTTCATTCCAGATCATAGCTGTTTTGTATCGGAAAGTTTTTCTTTTTTTATTTGTCCATAAACCTAAGAACTCCACACAAGTTTTACATACCTTTTGAGGAACCCAAGGCCTGTTAGTAATTTCCAGCGGGTGCCCAAAGTAATTTTTTTAAGCTTCATTTACACAGTCGGTCACATTCAAACGGTATTCTTTAAATATATGCTCTCCGCAAATGACGCAATAATGATTCGGATTATTCACACACACTCTGCTTGACGATGCCATATCAAATAATTTTAAGATTAATCAAAAACTTTTTAATTAACAGCGAATAAACACGGTAAAGAAGCGATTTTTCGATGAAAGCTATAACTCGTAAACAAGAACTGTCAGAAAAAAAGTGAGGGTATATTTAGAATCAGCGGCGTCAAATTAGTAAACATCATGTGAGATAACTCATTCATCAGACCAAAAGTTAAATTTTGTTGACCAGTGTAATCAATATTCAAATCTCCAAAGCTCTTTCAAGATTCCATTCACGTTCCAACAACCAAATCAAACTAGCTCACATAACCTCTTCACACAGTGTCTTTAGGTTCAAACGACCGCGGCTGAGAATTTAATTGTCCAACTTTCAAGCTTTATGCAGTTCAGTGTTTAATGGCAGCCGTCGGGTTAACTCCTGGTCGTTACGGCCAGGGTTATAATGAGAGTACAGAATACAGTATTTTTATTAAAAATGTATGAACTTTACAATATTAAAATAGGGTAGATAAAGGGACAATTCGCGCATGGACTATTAAAATATACAATATTTTGACTTACCTCGACGTCTATCGTGGTCACGAGAAGTCTGCGCGAGAACCTTTACGTTATATACGAGTAAATCAATCATGAATTGAAAAATTTTGTTCGCGAAAGTGTAAAAAGGCGTATTATGAAACTTGTGTTTATTTATGATCGCTTTTATTACTTGTGAAATAAATTCAATAGCGATTTACCATGTCAATTAAAACCTTGTTATTAATGGAAAATTTTAAATAGAAATATGAATTTTGTTCTAACCTCGACAACTTCAATAGAACAAGTGTAAATAGATACTTCCATGTTTAAAATTTAATCTTGTATCAAAATACCTAAAATACAACATAGTTTCATAATTCAATAAGATGTTTCAAAGCATTGTTTGCATAGATCTGTTCAGGTTTCTCCTCCCAAGGGATCCCAGATATTAATATATTAAACATTTACTTTGACTTTAATAAGACAAAGTCACCTTTCAATGCTTCGGTTGGTTGTTCTCAAAATTTATACCTCATCCCTATTTTAAGGCAAAATCTTGTATTTGGAATATTATCCCTTTTCACAAGAAATGAGAATTAGAACAATGTTTAAGACGTTCTTAGCGATAATATAACTACAATAATTTTAAATAATAATAACAGATAATGAGCTATACAAAATAATCTCATTGGCTTTTGAATAGTAGGTATATCATGTTATTTTATGTTTACCACATAAAAATGTTATATCCAAATAATATAAAAGTTATTTACAACGAACACATTCACAAGTGATTATGTATAATGTGTGTGTATCTTCAGCCTTAAGCCATGTTCAGATGGACTGAAATAAGGAAAGACATTAAGCCGGGTGAAACTTGGCATTTTATTGCTGCATTATTTTAATGAACTGCGACAATTACACACACTAAAAGTGATTTAAGTGTTTCTACAACTAACACAAAGATGAATGTACGAATATAAAACTGGATTCCAGTTTTATTGTGATATAAATGGTCATTTTAAATATTATTTTGAATTATTTCTCTTTAAAAAACTAATTTCAATGTTTTAAGTTTATACTGCTCTTTTTTAATCAACAAAAAATATATACCTACTACTAAAACTACACCATTTACCTACGACGCAGGTTTTTGATAATCCTGTAGTTATTTAGTCTTAAACTAGATAATATAATAATAATACTTTATTTCAGACAAATGTATTTGAAACCAAAATCGAATCTCACAATCACTGCCAACAAACTTAAAACCTTTGAACTAAAAATAAAGCACCCATTAATTTTGCGACAATCTTATTGGACAATCAAATAAAAATTCCATACAAGCACCTACCTTAAAATAAGGGATGATATTAACCTCTATGCGCCCTTGAGTTAGGATTCGCGATAAAGTCGTTGTTTATGCCATACTTATACGATCGCTGGCTGTGTAATGTAACTTACGCCTACCTTACATCTCCCCTCGTGCCGAGATATGCTAGGTTTAATGACATTTTACGAGAGGATGATGATGGAATTTCCAAACGAAACCTGGAAATTATTACTCGTACTTATTTGACGTGGTACCTACTATGTTATTTGTCAGAGGTTCTTTCCGTTTTTGTCGAAATTCTAAGATAATCCGATTATTGACTATTCAAGCTCACTTCAATGCCATATCAGCAATCTGGTCACCATAATACAAGCGCTGCTTAATTTGGAATCAGATTGTGAGAAATGTCTCGCGATATTTAAATAAAAGTATTTGTACGTTAAGCCTAAAATTAAGTGTCAATTTGTACTTAAATAATGGTAGATAGCAATCTTCTTTAACCAAAACTCGTATATGAATTTGTTTTCACCGTGGAATACGCTATAATATTTTTGGCCAAGTCTTAAGCCTTCAAGCACTGTGCTCGAGACACAAAATTATGATCCCTAGCGCGGTTTCGGCGACACCACCCTTAATCCCCTACTTTACGATCTACTGCAACATCCTGTATTGTATAAGGTACGTCGGTTTACAAGGGAACCCTTTACAAACACAATTTGTATTGTATCTAGATGGAAATATTTCTTTTAAGTTATCGAGTGCAATTGTTTTTTTTTTTCACTGAAATATATGGCTTTGCTTTAAGGTCGCATCCGGTACTGTTTCATAAACTAATGTATCCTTTTTTTTTTTTTTTTTTTTTTTTTGGGAAATCCTCATGGATACCCTGCCCCGCCTCGGGGGAGGGCGGGCGGGTTATGCCGGACTCGATCGGCTAAAACCCCACGGTGGTCGCCATCAGCGCTGTAGAGGGGTCAGGGTTCTCCGTACGGAACACATACCGTGGACCCCTCCATGCGCGACGCTAAAAGCCCGTCTCGGGGGAAGCTATTGACAGCTTCCCCAGCAAACTAATATATCCTAGGATATTCTTATATCCTATTTGATTCCTAACTAAGACGACTTTTAGATTAAACAAAATAAAAACATTTGGGGCATGAGTAAAATAATTAGGTTTTGATCATTTACGTGACTGGTTCTGTAGAAAAATATATTTTTTTTTCCATACAAAATATTACGATTAGTGTAAATGGTCTACAAGAAACCGCCTTCAGTTAGAATGCGCCATAAACTTCCACCTTATATCGTCGCTGGCGTTATTTTTAACTTTAGTAGTTTTATTAAACTTAAGTGTAAATAAAATAAAAATTGTTAATGTTATGGTTTTGTTGTTGTCGGCTTCAGAATTTTGTTACAAACAGAGAGTTTAATAAAACAGGTTATGGTTGAGCAATAAATGCATAACTTTTTAACAGTAAAATGTGTAGGCTGCATGTGTTATTTTATCTCAATGTGTACGTTGAAATAACTAAGTTAAATTCTTAATTAATTTTAAAACTATATACAATCTCTTGCGCATCAGTACTTCATTTCAATAAATGTTTTTTTTTTTTTCAGGAACTTGAAAGAGTCTGGCAGCAATTTTTTAACAAGGTATGTATGAAGCTTCTAATTATTTAATTTAAACATACCTAACAATACATATTTAATAGTTGATGTTTTTAAAAATATTTTTCTTACCCCGAAAAGTTTCATTATTACGAGGCCAAGAAAATAACTATATGTTTGAACTAAATACTTATGTATGAACATTATTACATGGCGATTAACATTAAGTTTACTTATCGCATTTAGTTACAAGTTTTCCCACAGGCTCGCAGGAATCGAACATCTAATAAAACTAATGAAACAGAATAACCAATGATTTAATTAGCAAATGCAGCGCAAATACAAATACTAATACAAATACAATATTTCCAATAATTTCTCCAACATTTTTTTCCTGTCGACCGCGTCTGCTACACTGTGGTTACCCGCGTTTAGGCGTTCGTCTCACCATCTGCGAGTAAACGTACAGACAATGAAATAAAATAAATACCTATAATATTGTTAACTGTTCCTAATACAGTAATTAGGAAAGCATATAAGTTCAAAATGACAATTTTAAATTATGAAAAGCATGTCTTAGAGAGTTGCATGCTATTTCAAATCCTTTGTATCCTGTGGGATCGAGTCTCGCTAATGGATACTCGCCGCTGGTCGGACGCTCACCTTAGTTTTATATAAATTTCATGGAATAATTTTATTACAACCCACGGGATTGGTTTATTCTGTATCTGTGTGTAGTGTACGCGTGTAATGAAATGAATAATGGAACGCCCTTAGCTTCATATTGGATTTTGTGAGGTTTCTTGGGGTATTGAATTCGTAGAAGGAAAATAGGCGCAGTTTTATCTTACGATATCATTTAGATTTTATAAGGCTGCGGATGAAGTGAGATGGCAGTCACTGAGTATTTTTGTTTGTTTACTTTTGAGATATTGGTAAGCTGGATTATATTTATGATTTATTTCTTCTAGGGCCGTGATTCTAAATAAATATGCCGAATGTTATGTTACTTTGAATACAACGAAATAATGACCACATTGCATGTATAATTTTCATTTAATCGGATTGCAAAGAAACACATAACAACAAACATAACTTTCATATATTCGGATAAAAAAGCATTCCCCGTCAATCGAATTTGCAATAGTAGATGTAAAATATTACATAATATTTCCATTAGTCAAAGATTCCACGCAAACATTTGCTACGATAATCATCGACCGCCTTTTAAACTATCCTTCTTAGATGGCCTAATAATGTTATGTATATGAATACTGCTATATACTTAGAAGAGTAAAAAGATGACAGGTGTCATAAATGTCATTGAATAAAAATATTTGCTATAAGAAGACTATTATTTTAGAATTCAATATTGGCGACGAGGATGGGATGAATTAAAAGCCCTAAAACGGGCTAGGAGTACAATAAAAGGACAAATTACAAAAATTTTCAATTATTTACAAACTGTGAGTAACATTTCTGATATCGAATACACTACAAGACTTACGTCAATTGAAAAATACGAACAGAAATTTGATACAATTCAGGAACAAATTGAGAAATTATGTAATGATACAGAACAAGAGACGGATTTACATTTTGAAATGAAGGAAGAAATGACACAACTTAAATTATTATTATTTAATCGATCATCTCAAACAATTACAATAGCACCTACATCTCAAGCCTGTACTACGACAATTCTGACTGAAAAGACACAGAATCAATCTCCAAAAATTAATTTTCAACCTTTCCAACAAACAGAAAGTTTCAAAAATTTTGTAAGGCGACTAGAAACATACTTACATGTTACAAATTGCAAAGATGTAAAAATGAAAAACTACATATTGCTTAGTTCCGTAAGTCCAGAACTTCATGAAAAAGCTTACGATTTGTGCACACCTGATGATCCGACCCAAATAGAGTTTAAGGATTTGATAAATATATTAGAAGATTATATAGACCCGAAACCTACCGTGTGGGCACGCCGACATAAATTCATAACGCGCATTCAAAACGTTAATGAATCGATACCTATTTTCAGCACAGAACTGAAACATTTAGCACATGATTGCGAATTTAACTGCAACAACTGTCAAAAACCCATAACGGATAACTTCTTATCATTACAATTCATCCGTGGAATTCGAGACAGTGAAATTAGAATGAAGATACTGCAAGATTCCCACAACAAGAAATTTAACGAATTAGTACAGTTAGCGACAACTACGGAAATCGCTAAAATTGACAACGAATTAATGATAACAAAATCACAAACAAATATAGAAGCACCATTACATTCAGTTCAAAACAGAAGTAACTTTCGGACACAACATACGCAACGTAATATAACATCAATAAAAGATTTACAAGGGAAGTGTTATCGTTGCGGAGATGCTGACCACAGAGCGAACAAATGCAGACATACAAATACTATATGTATAAAATGTAAGAAGACAGGTCATTTGGCACGCATTTGTCTACAATCCATTAAACAAAATACAAATAATCAGGTGGATGAAAACTATTTAAGCAACACTGAGGAGGTAGACTGCGATATTAATAATATCAAGTATAATCATTCTGATAAATTTATGATTGACGTAACAATTGAAAGCAAGAAGGTTCAGATGGAGCTTGATACTGGAGCTGCACTTTCTTCTATGTCACTAAGTGATTTTCATAAATTACAATTAAGTAATAAAATTTTTAAAACAAATGTACGGATGCGAACATATACAGGGGAACTTATTATACCCATTGGAGTTATCTATACAAAGTGTAACTACAGAGGTCAACATTTCTTTGGAAAATTGTTTATAATCAAACAAGATGTAGACGCCATATTCGGTAGATCATGGATGAGAGAAATTGAACTAAATATTGCAGACATGAAGAAAGTTGTCATTGACAACAATCATTCCAAATTAGATGAAATTCTATTAAAATTTGCTCCCGTTTTTGATGGAAAATTAGGATGTATTCCAAATTACAAAGGCCATTTAACGTTACAGGAAAACACAACACCCATCTTTATAAGACCTAGACGTATTCCATATGCACTAAAAGAAAGAGTTGATAAAGAAATTGAACGTCTATGTCAAGAAAACGTCATTACAAAAATTGAAAATTCCGAATGGGGAACGCCGATAGTTCCAATCGTTAAACCTAATGGCTCCATTCGTTTGTGTGCTGATTACAAAGTGACACTGAATAAGGTAATTAAAGATGAACAGTATCCGATACCTATTATAGAAGATATATTTGCAGAAATGAACGGTGGAGAGTATTACTGTACTTTGGATATATGTCAAGCTTATCTAAATATGCAAATGGATGAAGAGAGTGCCACATTACAAACACTTAGCACACATAGAGGAACATTTAAAGTAAATCGTCTAATGTTCGGAGTAAAAGTAGCTCCAAATCTATGGCAAAAATTTATGGACAGGATCTTACAAAATATTCAGGGAGTTAAATGTTTTTTTTGATGATATAATAATTCAAGGATCAACAGAAGAAGAACTGCAGGAGAGATTAGAACAAGTTTTAGAAAAACTACAACAAAATAACCTCAAATTAAATAAGGACAAATGTAATTTCTTCAAGAAAAGTATAAACTATTTAGGTCATACTATAGATAAACAAGGTTTACACAAGAACAAGGAAAAAATTCGAGCAATAATAGAAGCAGAAAGACCAAAGAACATTAATGAATTAAGAACATTTTTGGGTATGAGTAATTACTACAACAAATTCATTCCTAATTTAGCTTCTATTACTCATCCACTTAACAGACTATTACAGAAGAATATAAAATTTATTTGGTCAGATGTCTGTGAACGGAGTTTCAATAGAATCAAACAAGAAATTGTAAGTGATAACATTTTAGTACATTTTGATCAAAATAAACCATTGGTTCTTGCAACAGACGCTTCACCAACCGGTCTAGGGGCAGTTCTCTCGCATCGGATGCCTGATGGCGGTGACAGACCTATTGCATTTGCTTCAAGATCTCTGACATCTAGCGAAAAGAAATATAGTCAAATAGACAAGGAGGCTACAGCTATATATTGGGGGATTAAAAAATTTTTTCACTATTGTTATGGAAGAAAATTTACACTGATCACGGATCATAAGCCGCTTACCACAATATTTCACCCAAATAAAATGTTGCCAGCGATGAGTACGATGCGATTATTTCACTATGCACATTTTCTGTCCGGATTTGATTACAAGATTGAGTACAGAAATTCAGTGAGTAATAGTAATGCAGATTATCTCTCAAGATTTCCAGTTGAGCAGACACCGGAACACATAACTGATCAACACAGTTTATTTCAACAAAATCAAATAAACACACTTTCTTTCAATCGTAACATAATAGCTAAAGAAACAATGAATGATCCTGAATACAAAAAAATAGTTCATGCTTTAAAAAGGGGTCAAACTTTAAGAACATTCGGATATTACGACAACGAAATTACATTAGAAGATGATTGTCTCATTAAAGGAGTTAGAGTCATGATTCCGCAGAACCTACGAAGTAAAATATTGGAAGAGCTACATTTGAGCCACTTAGGCATTTTAAAGATGAAATTGTTAGCTCGTAGTTACGTCTACTGGAAAAATATTGATAAAGATATAGAACAAATGGTTACAAATTGTCGTGAATGTCGTCTTAAACAGAATGAACCAGTTAAAGTCCAATTACATCATTGGGAGGTACCGACAGAGCCATGGCAACGTATACACATCGATTTTGCCGGGCCAATACATGGTTATTACCTTTTTATAATAGTAGACGCTTTATCGAAATGGGTGGAGATAATGCCGACAAAAACAATTACAAGCTCCTGGTGTATTTCTAAACTCAAGAATTTATTCGTAGATTTCGGTATACCATACATTTTAGTCTCTGATAATGGCAGACAGTTCACGTCAAGAGAATTTACAACATTTTTGGAAGAATTCGGAGTAGTACATAAAACTTCAGCGCCATATCACCCAGCGACTAACGGTCAAGCAGAAAGAGTCGTACAGACCGTAAAGAAAGCTTTACACAGTATGGATAACGAAACTGGATTGATACAGGACAAAATTTTAAAAGTTAAATTACAGTTGCGTAGAACGCCTAATACAGCTACTGGGAAAAGTCCTTATGAGCAAATTTTCAGCGATCGACCTGTGAGGACACTACTGCATGCTATGTTGAATAAAGGGTGTGTAGCGTTTCGCTCACCTACAGAGCATACTGCCAATGTAAGGACTTTCAAAGTAGGGCAGAGAGTCCAAGTAAGAAACTATAGTGACAACAAGAAATGGGAATTCGGAACTATAACTAAACGTTTTGGACGTCTACATTATGAAATTTTAACGGACTCCGGTTTAACATGGAGAAGGCACATCGACCAGATGCTGGGCACGTCGGTCAGGAGGGGATAATTAAGGGGGGAGTTCTGCTATATACTTAGAAGAGTAAAAAGATGACAGGTGTCATAAATGTCATTGAATAAAAATATTTGCTATAAGAAGACTATTATTTTAGAATTCAATAAATACTATTCATTAAGTTCAAATACTACGGCTTTATTATAAAAAAAATTAAATTATTAATCTTATATAAGTATTTGACAAAACGAATAGATCTAATAATTTCGATAAGAAGCATTTTGAATGGTTTCTTTAATTCCAATTCCCTCTTAATATTTGCATGACAATGTTCACAGATCTAGTCCAAATTTAGATACACAATATCTGATGTCAGTAAATTTATTCAACAAACTGTCCTAGTGACGGAGGCTGACGCAAAAACCTTTGGATCCCTTCGTTTAGTCAAGGGACCCGTTGAAAGGAATGACATGGAAATTCGGCCAACGGAGAACTAAAGTTCTGCTTTAAGTGACGCGTCGTTATTTCTGTGGTCCATTGTAACTTGTTTACTGAGCCTATTTACATTGTGCTCAGTATAAATTATGATATCCTAATGTGTTTTACTTCTGTTTTCCTGTTGTGAAACTTTTTCTGAACAAGTGACGGTAATGTAAAAATAAAACTTTGCTTGTTGTCCTGTTTCGAGAGACGTCGTAAATAAAGAAAAATATGTAATTCATGGTATCTAAACTCCACAGCGTTTTTCGGTTACTTGTAAAATAAAAACATTGCTTTAATTTCCATTTTCTTTAATATTATAAACAGTTACTTAATTGACTATGATACATTTAAATTAATTGCTAAAGAGTTGTTTACAGATGGGAGAAATATAATTGAATGGTCAATTTTAATTCATATGTAAAGGTCCATTTGAATTGATAAATATATTTCATTTAATTAGAATAGAAACTCAATAATTAATATACTATTGACTGTTAAATTAGTTATTAGGAATGCAATGATTATAAAATGCATTTTCTATTTCCACACACAAGTTAATTACCAATAACACGTTAATATTGTAACTAATATAATTCTAACTTAGATAAATTAAGTACTATCGCACTTATAAATGTGGGACCAATATTTTCTTTCAAAAATTATAATAGAATAATTATTAATCAAACACCGAGTTGAGTAATATCAAATGACACTGATCTTAAAATTTAAATTCTTAGCTAATTATTTTATAAAAATAATGTTTTATTCCTGCAAAATGTCACAGGAATGAAATATAAGGCTCTTATCTAGTATCACTACATCTATGTAAAATGTAATCTAGCTGGGAATCTGTGATCTATCCCAAAGGCATGGCACGAAACCGCTGATGTTATGCCTTTAATCCTTGGTGGGCCTATTCTTGGTGACCTATACCTACTTGTTTCATGACGTCGAGGTCAAAGGTTTTGTTTTGATGGAAATCTTCTACTTATAACTTTTTACTACTGCATTATCTTAGTCAAAAAGCATTGTAATTTACTAAGCAGATATGTGTGTTAACTAGAATTGGAAATATACCTAGTCATATATTATACTTGAAGTATCGTGTAGTGAAATAAGATCTTATAGCTTATATTGATACTCAAAAACTACCACTTCAGCCGGTAATACAGTGGCAAAAGTCAAGAAGCTAAGAAATATATATATTTTTAATAAATATCGTCGGTACCAGAGAAGCATGAATAAGAACTATATGCTTATAACGCATAAAACTACTCTAAAGATAATATGAGGCATTTCCAAGCGTTAGGAGGCAAGGGTCAGTGATTGATCGCAGACCCTGGGTATCGGTAACCTCAGCATGATTTATGGAAACCTGGTGGGAAATAATTACACGGTTGACCTGCCTCGGATTTATTGTTGAACTGTGATGGAGACGGATAGTTTGTTTAACATTGACGTTAATGGGTCAGATTTGTTTTTTGTCTAGTGACGTTTTTGGTGCTTAGCAATAATCTGTTGGTTCATCAATTGATGAATCGAACTGGATTTGTAGATTGATTGAAGATTGATGTAAGACTGCATAGATTTTATGTATATTTGTGTGTGTGGCAAATCTTTTGTAGCGCTGAGATATTCAACCAGCGAGAGTTAAAAGAAAAAAACGTGTTTAAGCTATATTGTGGAAAGGAATACAAATAAACCCAATTTTACCCTTTACGTAAGATCTCCTGTGACGTTTTAGGCACTTATTTGCCTATTATTTGGACTTGACTGCGGCCTAATGGGACCATATGCAAAGTTTTAGGGTTCCCGAGACACGGGCACGTTCCGGCTAAAGCTTTCCCTGAAAGCTTACCTCTCCCTTTATTATAGGACCTTAGAGAACGCTAATTTATAAAAATAAATAAATGGAGGAGGCATAGATTTATTGTTAGAAACTGTCTCTTATCTATACTTATATAATATTATAAAGAGGAAAGATTTGTTTGTTTGTTTGTTTGTAATGAATAGGCTCCGAAACTACTGGACCGATTTCAAAAATTATTTCACCTTTGGAAAGCTACATTATCCCCGAGTAACATAGGCTATATTTTATCCCTGTATTCCCACGGGAACGGGAACTACGCGGGTAAAACCGCGGGGAGGCAGCTAGTCTACAATATACGTACTGACATAAATAAAAACTAGTAATGAACTTAAGATAGTTCCTTAAGGAAGTCAATAGTTAATGACTCCAGCACATATTCTTTACTATCTATCTACTCTATAACTAGAAATTTTGCATATAATTAGGGATGATTTCCTTTTAATTCATATTATTTTTATTTCGTACCTACAAAGATGCAACATTGCGTTCTAAGTCTTGCAATAGAATTAAATTTAACATAACTTTTTTTATTAAACGTATCGAATCCACTAAAACATTTGATTCGTTACTGAACGGTCGCCAACAAAATCCTATTATGCAAATATGTCAAAGCTTGTATTGATCGCAGTTCGATATTGGCTTTTGATTTGCAAACAAATGCTGCCTTCTGTTTTTAAATGAGGATTCAATGAACGCCTGTGGGTGTCTCCACAGCAGCTTTAAGGTTGCTAACAGAAGCACAAAAATAAGAGATATTATTAGAACAATAAAGTGACTTGTAATTGTTCTGACGTAGATAAGATAGCCATGGGACCTCAGAGTGAGGTCGATTCGTAGGCAATGATAGAGACCCACTTCAAAGCTTACCCAAATAATATTGCCAGCAAAGATATTATGTTAAAGGCATAAATCTACCAGCATAAATGTTCATTCCACGCCATTGACATCCAAAAGAGCGAAAAAGTGTTAAGATGTTACATTTCAAAGGCTAACAAGAAGGAAAACTCACAGAGTAATAAATCTAACGAATAACGAATAGGAGAGATTTTATTTGGGTTTATTATCCGAATGTTGGTTTTAATGTCTTTGTTATTTCATGTCTGCGCATATGTTTGTAGAAATGTTTTTAATCTTACGCCTATTAAGTATTAAACTTAAAATAATGTATCAGCTGATTTTACCTACAAGTAAAGGTGACATAACAAAATATTGATCATTTCTATTATGTTATTGTCATGAGACATTCTTGAAACGTGTTGTAACTAACTTAGGTTATGGTTACTTTAAACATTATATTACTATAGTAACTAAATTCATATGATTATTACTTAAAAAACTAACAGGATCCGTCTAATGATTTCACTCAGAAAATGTTTTTTTGCCTTATGTGTCTGTCGACAGCCGACAAACTTTCGCGCTTAAAGTATTAATACCTATCATAAATACTAAGACACTTTATAAAATGATTGATTGCAATCTCAATGGTATAGCTCTGATGTTGTAGTTTGTACTACAATCATCTAGTTCACTCGATACATGCCCAAATCGCTCCAATTACAGAGCAAGCTGTTGTTGGATCGATGTCAAGAATTCCTTCAAATACTGAAGGGTATTTCTAATTCTGAGTAAACGTTCAACTACTATTATGCGCCCAAATAGATCGAATTCATCATAATCATCAGCCCATATAGGTCTCCACTGAGGAACTCCTCCCCTAGCATAGGTGGGGTTAAGGCTAGTCCACCACCCCCCCGACGTTGTCGCCACCTTGTCGTGGTGGGGGGGCTTGCGTGTCCCAATGATCCACTGAGGCTATACCGGATAGGTCCAACCATACCGGGCAGGCTCGTGGTGAGGGGCATTACCAAGAGCGGCACATCCTACCCTTTCCCATTCCTTCCCTCTATCCCTCCCCTCCAAACACCCCTTCCCATCAGGCCAGGCCGCTCGGTACCGCTCTTTAAGTAGAGTGGACTGGATGGGGCTTGTCCTGAATCCTTTCCCAATTCCTTCCCTTCCCACCCTTCATTTCCCTTCCCCCGAATCCCAAGTTTGGCCGCCCGGCGATGGGATGCATGGCCGGGGGGAACCCGGTCCCAAGGGCGGCACCCACGAGGGACCTCACCCTCCAAAAAAGGAACAAAAAAAAAATGGACATCACAACACGGCAAATATCTACCCAGGAGGGTCCCGGCCAATCGGCCGGGGAATCCCTCAATGCATCTGATGCATTCAGCCCCGTCGTATCTGGGAGGGGCACCTGTTGTGCGGAGCTCGGGGAGCGAGCGGAGTTATCGGGCGTGGGCACAGGCGTGCCACGTCCAACGGTGGAGGAAGGTGCGCTCAGCGCACAGGAGTCTGGCACAGGTGTGCCACTCCGTAGGTCGTCGCGTCTGGCCACACGCGTGCCAAACGCGACAGTGGGAGTGGGAGCGGGAGTCGGCGCAGGCGCGCCATTCCCCCAACAGAGGTTGCTGGACGTGGGCACAGGCGTGTCACGTCTTTCGTCGGAGGGGGAGGCATCAGACGTGGGCACAGGCGTGCCATGTCTAATGCGGGAGTTGCGGATGAAGGTCACCCGGCTGTCGGAGTCGGACTCCGACTGCAGCAGCCTGGTGTCGGTGACACCACCAGCAACTCCAATGGAGGAGGACGTTCTCGGTCGATTGTGGCGTAAGCGATCGGCCGAGGAAGAGGAGGATGGTGTGTTTTGTGGGCTATCCAAAGGGGTAGCCCACAAAACGAAGCGCGGGCGAAGCCGCCCTGCTTCAGCCGCCGAATGTGCGGGCCTGTTGGAGGCCAGGGCGCAGCTGTCCGCCGCCAAGGCGGAGCAGCTGCTCCTTGATGCCGAGGAGAGCGTGGCGGTGAGGTCGAGAGCCCTGAAGGAGTCTCGACACAATTGCCGCCGCGCTCTGAACCCGCCGGCGAAGGGGGAAGACACAGCGCAGTCTCTGGCTGCGCTGTTCAACCTGATGGTGGACGCCGCGGCCACGGTGGAGCACGTGGCCGCGACGTCCAAAAACCTGAAGGGGACCTCGGTGCGGACCCTCAGGGATGCGGCCGGCCTCGTCAAGGAGGCCGCGGCCAGCATGAGGGTCCGTACAATAACGGAGGAGGTCGCACATTTGGAGGCCGCCAACCGGCAGTTGTCCGCCAAATTGGCGGACCTGAGTCGGGAAGTGGCGGAGCTCAGGCAGCAGCAGCCGGCACCGGCTGCCACCCCTGATGCCTCCATCAAGGCTCTCCTGGAGGAGACCTCGCGGGCGAGCGTCGCGCAGTTCAGCGCGATGCTGAACGCGAGGTTCGACGGCATCAGGGATCGCCTGCTGCCGGAGCCGATCCTTCGGCCGCCACTAGCGGCCGATAAAAGGAGGGCAGAGGCTGCGGCAATGACATCGCCGCAGCCGTCGGGTTCGGGGACCCAAAAGGTCCCCCCAAAGCCCACTGTGGTTGCCGGGCCAGCGCCGAAGTCCAAGCCAGCCCCAGCCCCCCCCACTGCCCAGCCCCAACCCACCACGGGTAAGGGCAAAGGCAAGGGGAAAGGCAAGGGCAAGAGCAAGGCGATGGCCTCGGAGCCGGCACCCCTGCGGGAGCCGAGCCCGATCCGGCCCGCCCCTCCACCACCTCCGCTTACGGAGGGGTGGAACGTGGTGGCCGCAAGGGGTGCCCGAAGCGCAGCCCAGGGGAGGCCAACGGCGCCGGCAACGGCTCCAAAGGAGAAGAAGAAGGCGGCGGCCAGACTGCGGGCCCCAAGAGCGGCGGCGGTGACCATCACCCTGCTTCCAGGGGCGGCGGAAAAGGGCGCCACCTATTTTTCCGTGATGACCGAGGCCAGGGACAGGCTCAAGGACAAGTTCCCAGGCCTTGGCATCACGAACATGCGCTGTAGGACAACTGTCACAGGCGCCCGCATGTTCGAAATTTTCGACGAAGCGGGCGCCGAAAAGGCAGACTCCCTAGCTGCTGAGCTACGGGAGGTCCTCAGCGCAGAGGTGGCGCGCGTCTCCCGCCCCGAAAAGCGGGCGGAGATCAGGGTGACGGAGCTAGATGACTCCGTCACCCCCGCCGAGGTGGTCACAGCCGTGGCCAAACAGGGAGGCTGCCGGGCCGAATCCATTCGGCCCGGCCTGATGGGCCCGAGGGGCTCGCTTTGGCTCAGCTGCCCGATGGCCGCAGCCAAAGTGGTCGTCGACGCGGGCCGACTAAGGGTGGGCTGGGTGTCCGCAAAGGTGACACTCCTGGACGCCCGCCCGCTCAGGTGCTTCAAGTGCCTTGAGGTCGGTCACGTCGGCGCCATTTGTAAGGCGGGGGTGGACCGCAGCGGTTTGTGTTACCGCTGCGGGAAACCCGACCATCGGGCGCGAGAGTGCCGGGCCGAGCCGAACTGCGCAGTCTGCGCAGCAACGGCCGGCCGACCGGCAGACCACCCCCTCGGGGGAGCGGGCTGCCCCGCGGGGAGCAAGAAGGGCTCCCCGAAGCCGGGGCGGTCCAAGAAAAGAAAGGGGAGGAAGAGGAAGAAGGCTCGGGGCGTCAGTGCCGCCGAGCCGGAAGCCTCCCCGCGACCAGGGGTCGCGATGGAGACGGAGCCCGTCGAGACCGCCCAGTAAATGGCTGGGAGAGTCTCGCTGCTGCAGGCCAACATCAACCACTGTGCCAGGGCACAGGATTTGCTAGTCCAGACCCTGGTACAGTGGGGGATACAGGTGGCCGTGGTTGCCGAGCCGTATTTTGTTCCTGCCCGGACTGACTGGGTCGGGGACCACGACGGCTTGGTGGCCATAGCCGCCCCGACCGCCACCGGCGCCCCGCCCTTCGAACGAATCGTGAAGGGCAGAGGGTGCGTTTTGGCGGTCACGGGCGGCATTGCAGTAGTAGGGGTGTATTTCTCGCCCAACCGGAGCCTCGCCGACTTCGAGCAATTGCTCGTCGAGGTCGGCGCGCTGGTTGGGCAGGTATACCCCTGCCCCGTGCTAGTCGCTGGAGACTTCAACGCCAAATCCACGGCGTGGGGGTCTCGAGCGACGGATGCACGGGGTGTGACGTTGGAGGATTGGGCGGTCTCTGCGGGACTGTCCCTCCTCAACACGGGGTCGGTGGACACGTGCGTGCGGCAACAGGGTGGCTCCATAGTCGACGTATCTTTCGCGTCGCCCGCCCTGGCGCGCCGTGTCCAAAGCTGGAGGGTGGTGGAGAACGTGGAGACGCTATCGGATCATCGCTATATTCGATTCGATGTCTCCGCGCACTCCACCACGACGGTCCCTCTCACGTCGAGGGGGACTGTCCGGCCCCGTGTCGGGGACGGACCGAGGTTCTGCAGAAGGACGGTCGCCCGGCCGGACAGGCGTCGTCGTATCGCCCGGTGGTGGTAATCGACGAGGTGCCCAAGTTGTTCGAGCGTGTGCTCGCTGGGCGCCTCGTCGAGTCCATGGATCCGGGACTGGACGACGCGCAGTTCGGCTTCCGCCGGGGTCGGTCGACCGTGGATGCCGTGGCGCGGGTCAGGGACCTCGCCGAGGGGGCCGTCTCCCAGGGCGGCGTGTTGTTTGCGGTGTCATTAGACATCCGCAACGCATTTAACACGCTACCCTGGGAGACGATCAAAGAGGGACTGCGGTACCACGGTGTACCGCAGTACCTCCAGGAGGTCATCGCCGACTACTTCGTCGGTCGGGATGTTGTGTTCCCGAGAGGGGAGGGCAACAGCGGCCCTGGGAGGAGGGAGATGACGTGCGGTGTTCCGCAGGGGTCGGTCCTCGGACCGCACCTGTGGTACATCGGCTACGATTGGGTGCTGCGCGGAGCAATGTTGCGAGGGGTCAGTCTGGTGTGTTATGCAGACGACACCCTCGTGACGGCCCGCGGCAGCACCTATCGTGAAGCCTCCCTCCTCGCCACGGCTGCTGTGGCGCAGGTGGTGGGGAGGATCCGTGCCCTGGGGCTCGAGGTGGCCCTCAATAAGTCGGAGGCCCTGGTTTTCCATGGGCCCCGACGCGGGCCACCGCCGGGAGCCGCCATAGTGGTGGGCGGAACCTCCATCGCCGTCGGGTCCTCGATGAAATATCTTGGACTCGTTCTCGACGGCCGATGGAGGTTCGAGGAGCATTTCCGGCGGTTGGCACCGCGACTGATGGCCACCGCCGGGGCTCTGGGACGGATCCTCCCCAACGTGGGGGGCCCAGGGAGGGCCTGCCGGCGCCTATACACCGGTGTGATACGCTCCATGGCGCTCTACGGAGCGCCGATATGGGCCGGGGCCCTGAGCGCCCGAAACCAGGCTGCGCTGCGACGTCCGCAGCGCGCCATGGCGCTCAGGGTGGTCCGAGCGTATCGCACCGTGTCGTGTGCCGGCGCGTGTGTGCTCGCCGGTACGCCGCCGTGGGACCTCGAAGCCGAGGTGCTCGCCACGGTGTACTGGCGAGCGAAGGAGGCCGGGGGCCGTCCACATCCGCGGGAGATCGCGAGCTGGAGGGAGGACGCTCGCGGCGTTCTCCTCCGGAAGTGGACGGTCCGGCTCGAGAACCCGGCTACGAGCCGGGATGTGGTGGACGCCGTTCGACCACTCCTGAAGGAGTGGCTCGAACGGGAGCACGGGGCTCTCACCTTCCACCTGACACAGGTGATCACCGGGCACGGTTGCTTCGGGCGATACCTGTGCCGGGTGGCGGGCAGAGAGCCCACGGAGACGTGCCACCACTGCGGGGCCGGCGTCTCGGACACGGCGGTACATACGCGCGAGGAGTGCCCCGCTTGGGCGACTCCTCGCACCGCCTTGTCCGCGACGGTCGGCGCAGACCTCTCGCTGCCGGCCCTCATCAGGGCCATGGTGGGCAGCGAGGAGGCCTGGGAGGCGGCCGCAACCTTCTGTGGCCAAGTCATGTCGCAGAAGGAGGCGGCGGAGCGGGTGAGAGAGGACGACGTCAACTCTCTCCCGCTTCGCCGCCGCAGGCGCGGTAGGCGGCGACAGGCCTTCGCGGGCCGGTTGCCGCCGTAACGCCGGGGACCGGGGCGGTGGATCGGGGGATCCGCCGCCCACGCCAACGGTCCCATGCCGGAGATGCCCATTTATTCCATGGGCATCTCCAGTGAAGTTGAGAGGGGGGCGGGACTCGCATGCGTTTTCGCATCGTGAGTCCCGCCCCCCCGAGACGGGCTCGGCCTCCAGCAGTGTTTTTGGGAGGCCGAGCAGCGCCGGCGGGGCATGCGGTTGTAAGGCTTACGCGTGTCCCGCAGCCCCGCCACACGGCGCCGAGGCGTCAATGGAAAAAAAAAAAAAAAAAAAAAAAAAAATAGTCCACCACGCGAGTCTAGTGCGGATTGGCGGACTTGACATGCCTTTAATTGTGACATCTCGGGCATGCACGATGTTCTCCTTCACCGAATGCCAGTGTTCTGACTATATTGTATTAAATATAAAGTTAAATTAATGTAAAAAAAATTATGCAATAAGATGTATATGCTCGTCGGAGCAGCGTGCTCGCACAACGACGCCTTGGAGAGCGAACCTTTCAACTGATTGCGTCTTTAACGATAGGGACAGAAGACCCTGATTTATCTTGAGCTCCTAGGATTTCCCTCTTAGAATCAACCCCCGAGGTACGTAATAAATAATTGCTCCTTACGTAAACTGAGTTATGCAAGATGTATCAAGCTGTGCAAATAATAGAGTAGAGAATTAAAAATATTATTTGTAGCCAAACTTGAAAACAATATTTTTTTATAAATAACACGTTTTTTTCATAATCTAAAATCAAATGCTCCATATTTATTCCAATACCAGTATCAATGCAATTCTAATTGAGTATTGAGTACCTACCTACGTAAATAATTCGCATTACGAACTTAAATTTATTATCATACAACTAACACAGTGTGTTGCTAAAACGTGAGAACGCAAATGATCACACGTTAGCCACATTTAGGTATAGGTGTCGAAAATTTTACTGAAAGCAAAACTTCTCTCGTAGCCGAGACGCGATAATTAGGCGCGAAAATCAACAAACGCCCCGGGCCCAAACCACACGTGCAATGTTGCTTTACTGTAAATGGAATTAAAATTTTAACCTCAAGTCCCACTGTCGGTGAGTGAGCGAACGTCAAGCGATGTACAAATATTATTCGCTTTGACACTATTGCAGCATAAAAATGAATATAAAACTTGACTTACCGGTTGATGCGGTTTGTTGGCTCTGACTGATATGCAGGTCGTGGATTCGAACCCCACTCAGAACAAATATTTAGATGCATGAATAATTTTGTTTGCTTAATGGGTGAGTGAAAATATCAATAAATAGATATGGTAGTTGCTCCTCTCGGTTTCAAGTGCGATATCTTAAATTTTGCCAAAAAGTTGCCTATGTATGATTATATTTTAACGCTGTAACTTTTATTCATATTCCTTCAGCCATTTTGGTGTGAACTATAACAAATATCTTAACAAACTTTCATATGTATACCACCTATTATGTAGGATATAACACAAATATAACAAATTTGTATTTATTGATATATTGATTGAGCTAAGTAGGAATAACAAAATTGCCACTCTCAATACTCATTCAGTTTAACACCATTCTTCCTCTCTCAGACACCGAGAAATAATCCCACACACTCAACTCTAGAAACTTACTAGGTAGTCGCCTGTGGTCGGACATTTACCTAAACACGTGGACAAACCTTTGTAAAGAGAAAGTTTTAAAACAGTTTCGTTTTCTGTTTATATTTTTATTCAGGCTATTAGCAAGGGAGCTTTTCGCATAATTTAGTAAATTATGTTTCATATAAGCTTGAAAAAAGTCGATTTGAATAGCTTTTACGGGATGGTGACAGGATTAAACCATAGATTTATGACATTATTCATTAAGTTTAATATATGTAGATAATGGTCATTAACGTAGGTTGTTTTATTCGATTAAATCGATACTTATAAAATCGGTTTTGGTGGATATTGATACTTTAGATTAGGCCACCCACGCTCACTGAGATAAATCTATTGGGAAATACCCACGCGTGCATAATTAGGGAAATGCTTATCGTCTTAATTTTATCTGAGGAATTATTTTCGAAACTTACACTTTACAAGAAACTTTACATGGCATCATAAAACCGTCCAATTACAGCTCTGTATTTATATGTCTGCAAAAATAAATAAATATTATGGTATGACACAAAGTAATAAATGTATGAAATCAGTTCAAATAGCCTTATAAAATGTACTCTATTTCCAAGATCCATTCAGTCAGTTACTAGGCAGTGTTTCATTAGCTCTATTTACTGTTTATAGCACGACAATAGATTGAAGTGTCATTATTCACTATCGTTGTGAATGACATACTTTTATTAGTCTATTTCTCCTCATTTGCAACCATTCTCTAGTCTTCAGATACTGCATTTATTTTAAAATTAGAGCAAGTTACAAATAAGACGAGAAATTATGTAAATTATCCAGAAAAAATCTAGGGAACGATAAAATCAGTAGACCGTTAATAATCTCAGTAAGTTGCGCTTGCCTAGCACCCATTTATTACTCTTATTATTATCTATATTCAGCATTTATATGCATGCACTTAATATATTATAAAATAGTATATTAAGTGTTAAAGTGATTTTTTTGGTTTAAATTAGTTTTAATCATTATGTTCCCTTCTTCTCATATCGATATCTAAATACAAAATGGCCGAAACCTAACCGAGCAATAAAAACGATGCGGCTTTAATTCCCTGGCAAATTACATCGAAATACCACTTAAAATGTTATTTACTCACAGTCGGGGGAAACAAGAACACAATTATTAACTACCACCGGGCACTGAGAGGGTTATACCTAAATTTTATTGGCCGTAAAACGTATTTTGATTCGGGTATTTAACATTTAATATTAGTGTTATAAGTTATTTTAGAAACCACGTTCATGCTTAATGTACCTAGTTAGATACAATTCGTTACTTTACAATTTATGTTTATTACATTTACATTCCATTTAATTAAATACACTGCCACAAAGTAAATATTTGAGATAATTATGCCTTATGTAAAGGGACAAAATGTTCTGCAAAAGTTTGATTACTGAAAAATATTTGGTAAATAATATAGGGGTACTACTTTTAAGGTTTCTGTTACGCTAAAACAACAATACTATATATATATCAATCCAAATAATGTTGGAAAATAGTTGGTCTTCTAAGTTTTTAATTTATTTCGGTTTACGTGGGATACTGCTGTAATATACCAAGCAGTCTTGTGTGGCTAAATGGCTAAAACTAATCAGCAATTCAATGTACATAATCAAATTGGAATTGTATCAAACGTTACTTAATCAGGACACCTGGTTGTACCGGGTGCGAGGGAGACAACGGATCTGTCTCACGTATTGATTGTATAAATTGATTTCAACACAATCCAAGCCGGTAAGATGGTAACTTGATTAAACAGGTACCCTTTGTTAGTTTGTTCGTTACGTGGAGCCTTAATTTAGTTTGTAGTCGTATCACTGGCGGAATTACCGCGATGTCGGTTCACATACATACAGTTGGCATGTTTGGTAAGCTATCGAGCTTAAATATTCACAAAAATTGCAAAATTAATCGTTTTATGATCGTGCTAAGGTACTATTTTATTTATCTTCTTAGTTACAGCTACCCTTTTGTGTAAAATTGCCTCTTTGGTAAATTACATGATGATGTCGAAAAAATACTTTTTTATCATCACTATTGAATAGTTAGGAAGACGGTCTAATTTATTATTGAAAAAGAATATTCGTGAAAGGCAATTCAAAAGAATCGCCTTAATTTCTGGTTCAAAGCGTTTCAATTAAGCTACTATTTTTAGTCGGTGCTGAGTTTTCGAATCCTGTGGTTTCCAAACGTGACTCGCTAAAAATCCGAAGCGGTTTTTTTTCATGCTACTACAGAGTTGTAAGCTGAATTTTTCAGGGTAAAAATACAACGAAAACTACGATGGTTTTTTATAGTAGGTAAACTAATATTCCTTCGACCAAAAAGGATATTGGATGGATATTCGGTTTTTTAAATAAAAGTTATCTAAAAAAATCTAGTTAATCTAAAAGAATGTACAAATTATATATATTATACAGTTATTCGCCTTAAACGAATGTACAAGGTGTCGACTAACGAAATTCATCTTGTCTAACCCTCCTAACAACTCAGGGTTAATTTTGGTTAAGAGCCTCTGCATTATAACTCGCACTGAGATATTTCAGTCCTAATGGATTTAAATTGCCTCATATGTGGTGATACTATAAATAGAATTTTATATGTTCCTAGTAAAATTAATCATCTATTTTTTAAGCAAGTGTAAACTATCAGATATGAGAGAGGAAGATTTTGTTATTTTTCCAGCTAATTCATTCTAGACAAATACCTAGATACGGATCAAATTGCAGGAGAAGTAGTAGCAGGTATACCAAAACCAGAACAGGTACTATAATACTTGGTCTCGAATACCTCTGTAATTTACGAAAGTCACACCCCTAATCGGTAGAGTGCTCTATGATTTGGGTTAACGAGTAAATCAAGTGATACCTTTTTACCCGACCACCCCGAGTTGATTAAAACACGACGAAATTGAGATGTTTGTCGGGCGCGATGATTGTAATTTTACCCGGCTAAAGGTCAAATGAAAATGTATGAGGTTGTTGACTTTAATTCTTGGCCGGATTACGTTGTTCTATGCAAAATTCTGGTGATTTAATTTCACCTTGTCTTCTTGTTATGCCGAGATCGGCAACCGTGTATTTGGTTTTTAGCCTTTGTAATTTTAGTAGGAAACTCTGATGTCTGAATCCAAAATCACGAGGGCTACCCATTTATAATTTATGCTTATTTCATTATTTTGTACAAAGGTATTGTATAACAAAACAACATACTTTTAGACGTTCAAAATTATACCTAATTTTAAACTTGTAACTTTATCTATTTACAATTTGTACTTTGCACTTATATGTATAATCAATATATAGAGAACTAATGTACCTAACTAAATAAATAGGTATTTTAAAGTATACTCAGAACTTTATAACCCCAAACGCCCTTTTCTTCAGTCAAAAGCCTTCAATAGTAGCTTCGCCATTTCCGGCGATTCCTTCGCGAAGATGGATCGTTAAACTAGCCACATTGTGTTGCCACAAGACATTCTCGGTTATTGTGTACAAATTGTTCTGAAGTTCGCAATAAGATGTATTTGTCTACATATGACATATTCCATTATGTATATTATTGTATTTGTAACAAGGGTTTTAGTTTGAGTGTAAATGTTTGCAAGCTTACGTCTAGTTAGGTTAAATAACGGAGCTTTATTTTTAAAAAGCATTCTAAAATGTTAGTGGTAGCTTTTACTGAAATTATTATTGAAACTTGAGGATTAGTTTATTTTGGTGTTAATAGTCTAAAAGCTTTTTTAAAGCTGATAAAAATCGAATGTTTCAAAGTCCACTAAAATTGTCGGTACATAACGTCGATTGTAATATGAATTGCTGTAACCGCCAAATGACGATTTTACAGGAGAAGCGAAAAACTGTTTTACAAATCAGAAAAAGTGTTATAACTTTTTATTTATTAGTCCAATTTCGGTGTGTTTTTCACCATTATCCTATTTTTGTGAGATCTTTTAGATGAACTGGTTCAAAATAAGATAACTATTATAGTTTCGAAAATAGCCTGGCGGTTACATCAATTTTTTTGCAAAAATATGTAGTTACGCTAATTGATTTACGGATATAATTTGAAAAACAGTTGGCAGTTTAATGTATGTCACAAAATATCTAAGAAATATTAAAGTAAGGCGCACAGTTTTAGAAAAGTGGACTTACGTTTTAAACAATTTGCTAATGCATTTTCACACTTATTCACTTTTATTAAGGTTAAATATTAAATTAACCCATTGATTTAAGATAAACAGCGGCAAGGTAGTAAAGTAATTAAAAAAAAAGATTAATAGGTACAACATGTTTTAATTATAATCAAAAACACGTTTAATTATAAAAAAGGTTTGTTCTTTTTAGAAAAACACTAAATTTACTCAAAAATTTAAACATAATTACTTTAATTACCTATTAGATAACACTTATCATCGAATAACCAAGTGTAATAATAAATCACAATTATTTAATAAACAATAATGAACTGCTTATTTTATATTACTCCTGTTTCTTACTTTTAAACACAAAGTATAGTTTAATTACTAAAACAATCACTTTTTGATTAAGTTGAAACATAAAATTATAATATTTTACGAAATTAAAATAAGAAAACACGTAGTTTATTCTACTTTTTCGTATTTTTCTTCACTCTTTTTCCTAATTTTTCTTCTTCTTGTCTCTTTTTAGCCCTTTCTTCTGTCTTTTCTACAGCTTTTCCTGTCTTTCTGCTGGCTTTCACTGCTTTTTCGTGTTTCTTTTCATCCTTTTGTATCGTCATCTTTATTACACTTTTTTTGTTTTTCTTGATGTTATTCTTTGAATTTTCTACCGCTGCAGTTTTTCTTTTTTCGTCATGTGTTTGTTCCTTTTGTTTAGTTTCCGGCATATTTTCTTTAATTCCGTCAACTTGCTCACTTGAATCTTTGATTGCATTGCCATTATTCGAAGTCTCGTCCTGTATAATATCGTCTAAGTAGTCGACTTTGTCGATGTAAGGGAGCTGTATGTAGTCTTGTACGTAATAAATGAGACTTACATCAATGATATTTTTTCAACGTTGCTCAGTACATTAATGCGCAATTACAATTTGATCTTTACGTTAACCTAATAACATGAGATTTTACAAATACGGCCCATAACTTAAAAAAAGTCATGTGAATTGAAAAATACGGTTAAGTTGCGGTTAACGTACTCGAAATTTTTTTTAAGATATCAACATTTTAACAACACCAATCGATCCGGAATGAAATTTGCAGTCGAACTACATATATAACTCATTTTCGACATTTTGGCGGTTACATTAATTCATATTACAACCGACGATAATCATTATCTAAGCAATAAATACAAAAATCTTACTTGAAGTTTAACAATAAAGATAAATCAGAGCTGCGAACTTCACTTCGGATCACCTAAATTTTATTGGGTCTGTATCAAACACCGGCCATTAAAAATACCTAAACAACTTTCATAACACTCAACCAACTTATAGTAGAAGCAGCATCATAAGAAACAACGGCTTAAGTTTTAATAGGCGACCCCTAAGCTATATAATATTACACCACTAGTAAGGTCTTATAGCTTAAGAATAACGATCGTGGTCTCACATTACATTATCGATATGAATATTCATTTAAAAAATAATATTATTTTAAGCTGCCTAAAGGCATAAACAAAGTCTTTAAATGTTTATTATTTAACTTCAATTGATATTCTGGTACCATATATACTAAATAATGACACCACAAAATAGATTCTATAAGGTTTAATTCCTTCATTCGCCGCTGTATAGGAAAGTATTTTCTTATTGATTGAGTATTGCAGTTTACCATCTTACTTATATATAAAATTCTCGTGTCACAATGTTAGTTACCATACTCCTCTGAAACGGCTTGACCGATTTTTATGAAAATTTATATGCATATGCAGTAGGCCTGAGAATCGGCTACTATATCTTTTTGATACCCCTCAGTGATCACGGGAACGGGAACTACGCGGATGAAACCGCAGGGCGGCAGCTAGTTTCTATATAATATCAGTTTAAGTGTACATACTTCTGTGATACCATTATTCTAAGAAAAGTCATAGTCTACAATACAAACTTCTTCGGACAACGAGCGCAACCTAACCTCGTTGTGGCGTATTTCTGTCAAAGCGTAGCTAACGAAAGATACACCGTCTCTGAAACATCGTTAGGGTGCGTTTCCACCAGAGATGTGCGAGGATGCGTTGCGAGGAATGTGTTTTTAAGAACCAATAGAATCGCTTCATTGAGCTATACTAAGCGAGGCTAGGTCAATGAAGCGATTCTATTGGTTCTTAAAAAACACATTCCTCGCAACGCATCCTCGCACATCTCTGGTGGAAACGCACCCTTAAGCTTAGGTGTGTCATTCTACCATTTTATATTGAACACCAGATATCCCGAGTGCATGATATGGTGTTTTTATGTGTTACTTTGACGCGTACCTATATCTATATTTACAAGGAAACTTACTTACATAATATGTTTTTCTTCTCTCGTAATTAAGTTTTTGGATTATTTTAATTTATTTTGATTTATATCTCACACAGAATGATTTGGAATCTAAATGTATTGGAAGAAAGAAAGAGATAAATAAACAAACTCCCATATCTGTAACACATTAGGATCATAAAAAAATATTGGTAATAAAATATGTGATATACAAGATTGTGGGTGTAAAAATCACTTAAGTATTCGCCAACGACCGTACACACTTCATTTTCTTAACTTTTCCTCAAAATCAACTTTAACTTGAACGTAATACGGGAAAAGTTTGGTTGGAATTTATAATATTTGGAAGTTCACCGTTAACCGCGAGACGCTTGCAGACTAAACATTTTACCTGCTCGGTCCCTCAGAACATTAGACCCTTTAGAATTTGCATTAATTACGCATTAGACTTTAGAATGACATTATTAAATTGTTGTTTGTAAACTTGCGTTTTGTATATGAATAGTAGCTAGGTATGTTGTTATAAATGATTAATGACTAATATTTTTGTACCTATACAGGTAAATTATATTGGTAGTTCGGAATATTTTGTTTTCGTGTCATTAATTTATAGTTTTGAGCTTACAAATTTGACTATATTAAGGTATTCAAATAAATACTAGAATATTGTTTAATTACTTATAGGTATTTATTGTATCTTAATGTATACAAAACATAATAACAATTTAGGTAGGTACTTATACTTAGGTACGTAGCAGAAAACGCTGCGAATAAACAGCAAGTCTGCATTGGAGTTAATTCGAAGGGAATTGGCCATCACATCATTCCTGGACCTTAATCCCACCTGGGCAGAAATTATGAGAATAATTTTCACCATGTGTTGACGGGGTCAACCAAAGCAATTTTGAAAATATTTTGTTATCGATGAAAACAAAATAGATTTACTTATGACTTATTGAATAAACCAGTTGGTGTTGCTGAAGATACTAGAATTCTAACGTAAACAGGTAGGTACTTAGTAAGCTAGTAAAGGTACCCAGACGTTTGTATTTTCAATAAAACATAGATAGATATTACATAGGTAGGTACTTAGGACATAGGTAAGATCAGAACCGGGTTTAATTTATCGACGAGAATTTCTTAAAAAAAAATACGTCCAGATCACACCATGCATTTATAGTTTAGATCATGTTACTTTAAGAACCTATTTTCTTACTTGGTAAGTACCTATATTCTTAAGTTTAACTTTTCAATAGGTATATCCTACATTATGGTATACGTAGAACCAACGCTACATCAAAAATTATCTCAGCTAAGAAAATGGGAAGACATATTATGACGTAAGCATTATGTAATCTCGTTTATAAGGTGTAGGTATGTACCTACAGAACACATTCGCCCTTAAAAGGGCCATTTGTCACGTTGAGCAAAAAGCTTAGGGTCGTTAGTACCCCATAGAGGGATCGATATGGGTAGCATAAACCCTGATGCTGACCTACAAAAAGACGTGTACACCAGTTATGTGGTAAACATGAATATGTCAAGGCTTCTAATAAGAGGTAAATTAGGTACTTAGAGGGTTTAGTTCAATTCATCGTGAGATATTTTATTAATTACTTAGCTATAGTATTACTAAGTAAATTAGCCAAAGAAATTAGACATTAAGAAAATGTTAAGCGATAGATTAATTAATATTTTTACTACGTGGTCATTGATAAAAGTTCGAATGAAATAGGTAAACAGCACAGAGGCAAACGTCCATGAGAGGTAAATTGGTGTAATTTTCTTTAAACATACTGAAACAAGATAATATTTGTTCTAACTATATAAATAAAATATTTATGTGCGTTCGTTTTTGTGACCGAATATCTCTGTTCACTGTACAATTTATTACCGAACGTAAAAAAGATTTATTTGGTACGATATTCATTCATAAATATTGGTTGAAATCATAAATGTGAACATGATTTTGACAACTAAAATGTGAAGTTAATATTTTTTTATAATAATAATATTTTTGTTTGATATGTAGATTCTAGGAATCAGTTATTGTATATTTATTTTATTACTGTTACTTTGAGGTATGAATACCAAAAGGCTGATATTTTATTTTATGGTCAAAGTCAAAGAGATAAACCGTACAATTAAACAGTAAAATTATTTAGCTATTATAAAATAACTAGCTTCTGCCTCGCGTCTTCCTCCGCGTTCCCGGAGATCTCCAATTTTACCGTGATAAAAAGTGGCCAATGTGTTAATTAGGTGTCAGCTAACTCCATACCAAATTTTATTAAAAATCGCTCCAGCCATTTAGACGTGAAGAAGCAACGACATACATACTCAAAAACGTTCACCATTATAATATTACTTTGATATAAAATCCTCATCTATAAATATTTTATTAATATAACGTTAAAAGTTATAAGTTTGACGTTGGTAACATGTTCAATATGTGATGTAAAGTCGTTTCTATGAGAGGAAGTGCTATAGAGTAACAGATATCTATACCTACTAAGTCCCCGCCGCCTCTATCTATCTGTCTGAACGCGGTGAACACACAAACTACTGAACAGATTTTCATGCGGTTTTCACCAAATTACGGAGTATTTCATGGGGAAGGTATATATATACATTAATTTGGTAGTGGCGCTGGTGGGCAGAACGAAGCCTGTCGGGTCCACTAGTATAGATATATACTGAATGCGACGGTTAAAAAGCGTGCTATTGGTACAGAAAATGTTCAATGATAAATTCAGGTCGTAAACTCAATAAATTGTAGGCTCCAATTGGGTTGACATCCGGTATGGGACTCTTGGGTCCAATGGCAACATGTGTTTATCAAAGTTTGTTCTGATGATTTATTAACAACTAACTTCTGCCTGTGTCTTCATGTATGATCTATCTTCATGTTATTGTTAGACTAAACTAGATTAAGGCGGTTTTTCACCAGAGAGCTAAACGGAGATCGAGGCTCAAGCTCTTATATATTATTCCACCAGAGCTGACCTATGAAATCAATCAATCGTATGAGCTAATAAAAGCAGACTGTTTTCTATTATTATTATCCATGAAATTCCTCTTTAACTTAATGCCTTTTTTTTTTTATACTACTAGGGTGGCAAACAGGCATACGGTCCCACCTGATGGGAAGCGGTTACCGTTAGCCTATGGACGCTTGCAACACCAGAGGCGTCACTCACGCGTTGCCGACCCTATAAAAAAGGGAGCAACTGTATAGGCAGTGAAAGGGACAAAGCGCAATGCACTTCTCGTCGAAGGGCCAAACAGGCATCACTCCTGCACACCCCTACGACGCTACTCCATCCCTGGTTCCCTCACTGCCGCTACGGGGTCTCCTCATGGAGCTCTGGCTACCTTACTCACCGCTGGAACACAACACTACATGTAGTGTTATTTGGCTGCGGTCTTCTGTAAGGTGGAGGTACTACCCCAGTCGGGCTGCTCCAATTTTGAACGGACGAATCCGTTGCGCCCTACCTCCTTAAAAAATTCCTATATTACTTATATAGTCTATGAAAAGAATAGGATATTATGAATGGAATGTTTCCACCTACATTTGCTAACAATCACGCTAATGCCTTTTGCATTCTATACCTACATTGTAGTTGACAATGCGTCCAAAGTCAATTCAAATCAAACGATTCACGGAAAAAGCAAAAGTAATCAAATAAGCTTTTACGGTGAAATCAAATAAAAAGGTGAATGTCACACAGAAATGATGCGGCAGAATCGCTTTAAGGTTCTACCACATTAAAGCATATATGATACATAGCCCTTCTTGTCACTTTTGTCGAAGTCATGACTGTTAAATGCTGCTAATATTTATTTAGGTGTTACCTACCATGGAGGTTATGCTTTTATTGTAAAAAGTAACGTAAAATGATATAGCGGTTTCATTCATTATATGAAAATATACCTTAGTTCTTCATATACCTATACTATACCTATACCTTATGCTTCATGCAGTACGTCAATAGATATCCGAAGTACTTTACCTGCACACACATATTAAATCTATTCCGAAATCTCACAAAGTCTGTCAGCACCCTTATCACAGCACGAAACCAGATTGGATTTCACGTCGATTTGTGACATGACACAGCTGATGCATTCACAAAATCTGCATGAAAAATGGAAATGAATCCTTTGGCGATGGGAAAAAAGACCGATATTTGCGACACAAATACGATTAAATCCGTTGAAACTGGGACGGAATAGAGAACAAACGTCGAGTCTGTGACGTCACGGTTTTTTTTTTCACCATTTCCTATCGAGTTGTAGTTTGCAATCGGCTTAATGGAAGACTTCTACATGACAACATCGCAAGCTATTTAAGTTGTGTTGATCTTTAATATAAAGTAGGTATATAATGTTGTAACACAGTTTTCTAATACCTATTAGCTACTAAACCAGAATCAAATAGCAAAGATTCAAGTGATTTTATTAAATATATCGGCTTTTTTCGCTATCGTTCGTCGTATCTTTGCTTAAAAATATATACTATAGATATCTGGTAGTGGGCTGAGCTCATTTTGAATGAACTATTCATGAAGTAATCCTTTAACTGGGCTTCCGAAATGTACAGATTGTCTGTGGCATCATACGTTATGGCGTATACCTAGAATTCTCTTATCTATCTATCTACTCGTAAAATAAATTACTTGTTGTTATTATTATATTCTTTTAACACAACCTGTGGCGAAAATAATTTAGACCAAGCGAAACCGTGAAGTTAATAAGTTAATTTAGTTTTAGACAAAAACCGTTACCAAAGAGAATTTATTGCCAAACTTTTGTGATATTTCATAAGATCGTCGGAAGAATAGATTAATCTTGAGGCAAGTTGTCACGTTTTTGTTGCTAAACTTAGGCTCAGAATACCTAATGCCTGCCTAGGGTTGGGCTGGATATGAAATTACATGTTCCAAGTGCGTACGTCTGCTGAATGGCATAAAATATTTCTCGTGAAAAGTCAAGGGTTCACACTCGGCATGATTTTTGTTCATCGTAATAATTTATATGATATATTTCAACGAGACAGAAAATATCAAAACTTAGGTAGTTGAATAGTAGTGGCAATTTAATTCAGGTATATATGAAACGTTGTCTTCTGTTTTTTTACGCACATATATTTAATAAAGGTTAATTTATGGCATTTCGTTTTGGCGTAAAAAGATTAAAATTAAAATAGGAACAACTTCTAATTGGTATTTTAAGAACAAAATATCTAGCGTCCAATCTTTATTTATTTATTTATTTATTTATTTATTATTATGGACAACCAACAAAGAATACACTTTACATTAAATAATAATTACATACACTGACACATACCTAGTGCTTCTTCAATTATAGGACATCACAGAAAGCACAGACAAGTAACACAAAAATATAAATAGTGAAAATTAGCAAGAATAATTAAAAATTAGGTATAAATTATTAATAGTTAACACAAATAAACAAACTTATATTAATAAAATTATAAATATTAACATTTAATAGTAATATAAAGAAACAATTTAAAGAAAAAAAAAATATTATAATTAGGCTGGGTACATCAACACTCATGTACCATTTAGTTGTGTACGAATCAAATATTTAAATTTCTCCATTGAATTGGAGAATATATCTACTTCTTCCGAGGAGGTCGAGATCTTATTATATTGGCTAGTCATACAGGAGAATGTTTGCCTAAATTTGATCGGTATCGCGGGGCATTGAATAATGGGCGGGGATGGCGCGGGATTCTAGAAGGAACGTTAATACAGATTCCACCAAGAAGATCAGGACAATCAAAACCATTATTTAGTAGTTTATATAAAAATATTAAATCAGATCAGATAAATAAAGATAAATTTCTATAACCGTTATTAGAAGCGCAAGATAGTTATCAACCTATCAGTATCTAATACAAAAGTTTTAGCTGCAAACTCGAGATTTCTTGGCAAAGTTGTGTTGTTACACGGCTTATGAAATAATGTACGTATAAGCAAGAGTATCTACAGTTAGTACCGTAATCATTTTGCAGCTGTAGTGGCGTATCTTCTGTGTTTTAAACTAAATCACTGAGGCTTTTGCTGATGAATGTACATTCCTAAGATGTTACATTCAAAGGCATGACACTGGTCATTTCTTGTGCTAAAATGAGACCTTTGCCTTATATAGTTCACAGAGATACCTATAAGAGGAACAAACATAAATAAATAAATAAGCCATTTATTTCTTACTATTACAAAAATTTTTTACCCGGATTGGGTAAAGGCCTCCTCCAAAGATGCCCATGCGTCTCTGTCCTGTGCTACGTCTATCCAGTTTCGGCCAGCCGTCCGTCTGAGGTCGTCTTCCCATCTGGTTAGTGGTCTGCCTCGGCTTCTCTTGCCCGTTGGGCCGCACCACAATGTTACTCTCGCAGTCCATCTCTGGTCTCTATATCTCGCGACATGGCCAGCCCATTCCCACAGGAACAAACATACATGCATTAATTAAAGCACTTAACATTGGTAATAGTAATTTATTCCGTGCAAATGAAAAAAAAATCACTTAAATGCCAATAAGTAACACCCTGTTAACATAATGGTACGATAAGGCGATACAATTTAGGTGTTATTTGTTACGATTGGTAGGTATAACCAACCCTTTTCCATGCCATTTGTTAAAGGGAACCTATTTCGATCGCAACGATACATTAAACCGAAGATTAAGAGCCCTATTTGTTTACGACCTTCGACGAGGTTGCACTATTGAATGTGATTTATGTACAACGGTTACTGTTCTCATTGTTGCGTTTATTGTTACTAACAATGTTGGAACTCTCAACGTTTTTATTGTTGAGAAGTAATGTTTGCTACTTACTGGGTAAAAAGTTACATGTGGTATGTAGATGTTAGGTCCAGAAATAGGATAGTTTTTAACCTAAGAGCAAAACGGAACGGTGTTGTCTTTTCCTACCAAACGGAGATGCTGATTTTGATTAAATTTGTGGTTATGGTTAAAAAGATTAATTTGTGGGTGCTTAAAGTACACGAAAAATATAATCAAAAATAATAAAATAATGCATTTATACCTCCATACTTAGTTGAACACGTATATAGTGAAGAAACAATATTAAATATTATATCTTATTTATGTTTTTGAAATAGACTGACCACATATGTGAAAACCAACGTCTCTGTTACCCGCAATAAACGTGGTGAATGTAGTAAAACTAGAAATGTAATTGCTTTCGGGTCCGAGCTGTGGGCCACGACGAATAAAACAATTGTTTTCCGTCGGTTAATATACAATATTACTGTAGCAAACTCACCTAGATGCGTAATGTTGATAAAAGGGTAACTTAGATATAAAAGCTTTTTACAGTGTTTCTTACATCACTTTAGTTTCTATACTTTATTATTAACATTGTAAAACAGAGGAAAACAAGTTTACTATTCAATGTATTATTCATTTAATCTATGCTTGTCCTGCGTAGGTACCTAAGCTTTATAGTTTGTCCCTGATCACTCAAACTTTGACCATACATAGGTATGCATTCACAATATTGAATCAAAGCCTGCAAAGCCGTCAACAAGATTTCCTTCCTCTTCCAAAGTAAAATCTATCCTACAGTCCAAGAGCATTGCCAAAGAGTATTACGGTATTTGAGAAATAGCAGTGGAATCAAAATGTAAATTTTGCAGCCGTAACCGGCCGGCAGGTGACCAAAATCTCTAATTTAGTTTAGTCAAACGTCCAAGCATTTATTTAAGCTGGCCCAGTTAAGATAAACGTTCACTGAATTAACATAAATAGTCGTTCCTTTGAATAAAGCAATTTTTCAGTAGTCTTCACGTAATAATTCTCTTTTAACTGAACAACTAAGCCTTACCCCTAAGGCTTGCTTATGGCTGAGTGACTATTTAATTTAGTAATCGAGATCTATAGGAATTTCGATATATTTTTATCTACCTACGTAACATTGGATACAGATAATTAGCGAATTAGGTACCAAAATGATTGTGTAGGAGCCGGTGTTTATTTACATCTTGCATTGTGGCTTATTTACTTAATTCTTCAGTTAGGTATTCGAATATCGATACTTTGAAAATATTTACTACCGCTATGAATATATTTTTGTAAGTTTTGAAAATGATATATTGTGTGTATTTATATATTGTACCGAAAGTAGGTGCCTACTCTCAAAGTAGAGTATTAGTATTTATACTACCTAATTATTTTTGAAATTACATCAACATTACGGTGCATCCATTTATGAGCCAAAAAACTGGACAATAAATTACAAATATTCAGAACTATCATATGGGATGCTTTTGACTTAGGGTCCTTCAGGAAGGCGGTTACAACCGCGGGCAGTAGCCTTTTAAGATAGATCCATTCGAGGTTTTGGTTATAATGACTTCTTTTTCGGCAGTAGGTAGATACCTAACCACGGTATGCGTATACCAATGGATTTCCACAAAAGAAGGGAAAATATCCTATTCACCTGAAAAAGGCGTTTGTTAAGCATAAAGTAAACCAGAGCAATGTATTGTTGTGCCAAGACAATGGTTCGTTTTGGAGAAAAAAAATCTTCATCCTCCCTTTCTTAGCGGATTCTAAGATAGGTTTTTGGGAGATGAGCAACAGGCTTATTAAACAAAGGCTCTGAGATGCGTAATAGAAAAATATTATTGGATTTTCCTATCTACATTTTAGGTAGTCTATTTTCAGATTTCTGTATGAGACTTCTCAGTATATCTAGATTAGTTATAAATTACAGAAATTATGATTAGAATGTTTGCCGATACACGGCTCCCTTAAGGCATACAAGCAGGCTTAGACTTGCGATATACTGCCTTAAGGCAGACTTAAAGGCTTGTATGATTTACGTATTTCATTCTATCTCATTTAGGTATTCAAAACAGTAAAACTTGAACTCTTAATAACAAAACTATGAGTAACACTTCGCTACTATTTATGCAAAACTGGAAACTTTAGTCACAGCAAAACAGTAAGGTTTATTTTAAGCGCTTCAATTTATTTATATACTTATAGTCAGACCTGAAAGAGATTTATTTGCATTTCGCGTGGAAACGGGGAATAGTAAAGCATAAAGTAGAATATAGTATTGTTTTAGATATTTATAGTAAGAAAAGACGTTTGATTTTTTTTACAATGTTAATAAATGTTATTTTCCTCTATGTAAATATCCGGATGTAAATATCTATATAAGTATGTATTTAAAAGTATTATATGAAGATAGTATATCAGAAAGGATATCAAACGCTCAGCGCACAAGACGAACTGTAGAAACGCAAACTAAGAACTTGGCACTATTATCTCGCTGGGATATTATTTATGATATTCGGTCATACTGCGAAAATTTTAAACTTAACGAAATATCACTGTGGCAGTAATGGGCATTGGAGATGGGCCAAATCGACTCGCGTGGGGTTCTCACAGTACTGGCTCAGTCTTTGTTTCTTTTTTTTTTTCGTACAATACTTTAGTATCTCTTCGATATTATATGGCCAATATTGCATTATGGATCTGCTCGATGTTTTTTAATATCTGCAAGTTTTATGCGGGAGTTTGGATTTTATTATTAAATATTAATCTATAAATATGTTCGCCAGCTTATGATAAAAATAATATTACTTATTTAGTATAGTAATTATTTATTGTGTATCGGTTCAGAATGTTTGTCTCAGTCTTAACCTACATGTGGAAGTTAACACAATCTATATTATAACCAAAATATATTCTAACTTAGTGCCAAATTTCATTTAGATGCCTTCAACCGTTATGGCGTGAAAGATTTACAAAAACCAAACTATGTATTACATTTATAACATAAGTAAGATAAATTTTACAAAAATACATTACAAAACCAAAGTTATATACCTAAAGTAAAAAATATACGTCAGCAAAAGTTTTTCATGAAAACCCACAGTACCAGTGTCATCGCACCATTAACTGAGAAATGTTAAAAATTCTTCAACCGAAACGTTTTAAAGCACCTCACAGCTCGCAAAAAGCACAAAAACTGGATTCGTAATTAGTCCAAAGTTCACTTAAGAAGTACTCGTGACTCTCTTAATTTTCGTTTCGAAATTTAAAACTCTTTTTAGTTCGTATGACTAACGATTTTAACGGTCGAGTTGTGGAATGGCATATAATTAATCATTTTATTAAAATTTATCGTTCGCCAATTGTTCGTCGCCAGTGTCTTTCGACGCTGACAAATAGGTTGTCGATTGTTTAAAGGTTTTTACGCTGAATTTTTGGTGTAAAATAAAATTGGAACTTTAGTTATGAATATAATAGACTTGATGGATCAGCATAACGCCATGACTACAATAACAACTATATTAGTATAAAGACTATGATAAGCTTGAAGCTATTATGTTACATTGACCTACAATTTGACGGGCCGGATGGCTTTTTAGTTATAAGTTGTGTCTTTTGAGCCGCTTCTTAGCTTCAATATCCCAGGACAAACATTTCTATGCATAAACCATCCGTTTTTTTTTATTTCTTGGTGAACCTAAATATCTGTATAAATATGTATGCTCTGATTAGACTGGAATCAGATTGGCTGTATGTAAAAATGTGTTCTAGGATATTTGTTTATGTAGATACCTATATGTAGTCTTAGTTCTTACGCTTATACTATAAAAATCCACTTCCATAACAACATAAGATATAACTGCAGCTAATTACTAGCGGTACTCGAAATACGTCGTAATACCCACTTATCTGTAAGGTGGTAATAGAAGTGTCTTCAGAGCTCAGAGCAGCGTTGCCAGAACTATAAAAGGCAGCGTTTATAGCCCTATTAGACTGCTCTGGTATTTTATATTTGCCTGGTCCCTTGGCTAAGGGCATATAGTGTAATGTTTATGTGTGTGATATTTTGTTAAGTTTCGTGGAGAGGTTATCAGGCCTGGTCGCTTAGGACAGCTTTATACTGAAGCTTGTTTACGACTGTTGTTGCTTGTGACTTACTTTTGATTTTTTCTTAGTGAAGTAAGTATGTGAAAGATATAAAATAGAATTTGATTCAGGACTAGAAGTAAATGAGAAATTCCATTCTTTGGTATAGGTACATAAATATGTAGATACATATAAATGATTTAATATGTCTCTAAGGGAAAAAAATTTAGTAATATTTTTGGTCTTAAAATGTTTATGATAATCCAAATAACCCCATTTACAAAAGCACGAAAAGGAAATAAAATGTAAGCTAATTTTGTGTATTTTTTAAAATAAAATACATATTTTAAGAACCACTGAGAATATTCAACAACTGCATCTGGAAGCTCTTGATTGCATACAAAACTCAAGAGAGAAAGTTAGTGAAGCCTTTGAAAAGGAATTCATTTTCATTTCCCATCTATTGGCTTCAAGAAAGGATAAGATGAAGTAGGAAAACTGAAAAGTTTTATTAAAGGAATGTTACATTTTTAATGATGTAATGGTGTTTTTAGCGGGCTTTTATTACTTTACTAGCTTCCATCCCGTGGTCTCACCCGAATTCTCCGGGATTTCCAATTTTCCCCAAATAAATGTCACTCATGTCAGAGTGTGTCTGAAGCCAAACGTAAGCCCATTTGATTAAAAAAAATTGTTCCCAGACATTCGCATTTATAATAGCAGTAAAATTCACGGTCAGTAAAATATCTTCATAATTACATACATGTAAATAAACGATATATGTCGTTAGATTTCCTTATCATGTATTCCATCGTTCGCAGGTGATTAGTAATTATACATTCGTTGTAGATGAGGGTCGAGCTGGTTTTGTGGAATCTATTCGACACCGTGATTAGATTATAGAATAGGGGATCCAAATTGCCATTGGTTTTTGTTATCCCAAGGGTTTCTATACTAAGTTAAGCAAACACACTTGTATGAAGATTCATATCAGATTATTATTAGTTTAGGTAAAGTAGTGTGAATATCGATTATATAGATGTGTGCGTACGTATAACGATTGTTTTGACAGGTTTAGTAGTATAACAGTTATACTACTAAACCTGTCAACAATATAGTCTATATTGTTTTGTCTATATGATGTAGATGATGTTTGAAATTGAATTTCAAGACCTAACTACCCGTTGCTTTGATGGTTAGTTACCAAGGTATCTATTTCAGGCTTGGTCTATCTATAGGTCAGGCTGATATATAAACAAATCTATACATTGTATTTAAAGTAAAGGATCAGGTAAAAGACACCAAGACTACTAGTAGTATATGTAGTATATTATATCAGCTATCTGGTTACCATAACACAAGCTCATTTTGATGCTTAATTTGGAATCAGATTCGCCATGTGTGAAAATGTCCCAGGATATTTATTTATTTAAGCAAGCATGCCAAATACATACCTACTTACTGCTACATGTAGCACTTTAGTGTAAAAATATTATAATATACTAAATATACTTATGTCATATAGGTACATGAATTCAGTGTGCAAATAGAAAATAGACCTTATTTTCCATACAATAAGATACAAATTGAAAATTAGATTTAAAGTAACGTGAGGTCTTAACCACCAAGCGCGAGATGTAGACCTCGTAATGAGAGATCTTTTGTACACCTCCGTGCAAAGTAAAGTGCATTGCAAATATCTAGGGTATACCTACTCGTATTAAAATGTAATTAAACTAGGTGACACATTCATTTACGGTCTATAAATTACTTACATTTACCTGTCGTAGACACGAGGTTTTTAAATATTTACTATATAATTAATTCTACGACACCTAAAGATTTTAATGATTTATTATAAGCTATTTGTATACGAGACGTTTAACTTTGTACTGACATTATTAATAAAACAAAAACCATTATTCTACTTAAAAATAACTCATTCCAAAGATTTATTTAGTGAAAACAATTTTCTCATCCAAGGCAAAAATATGTGTCCTACAGTTACAAGAAGCGGATAAAGTTAGACAAACATTCAGTTTTATGACATCTCACGAACGTTTATCATTTCCACTATTCCAGCCGTAGTTAAGCGAGATTTATTTTAGTGTATAGTTTATTTTGGCTTGAAGCATATTGCTCGACACATCTGCCCCTTGCGCTGTCTCCACGGCCTTTTGTGACTCTCTCGGTGATAAGAAACAATGTTTTGCTCTGTATTACCGTGACTCTCATAGTTTGTGAGGATTTGGGTCGGGATCATTTTTGTGAAATTACTTTTGGTGTTCGCAATATGACACTTTATTTAGTGATAAGAATAACATGTAAAGTTTATGAAGATTTCAGCACAGGCTCCGCTGCTCCGCAACACACTTACTAACCATATGTTATTAAAGTGTTATTTAAGAAGATTAGAAGCATTGTCCTGTTCAAAGCTGAGAGTGACTATTTTTTACCACAATCTCGTAAGTTTTAAATAAAAATTACCAAGTTTTTTAAATCCATTTCACTCCCGCTTCACTTCACCGCTTAGTTCCGCTAAGCCGTTTAGTTTGCAAATCGCCTTTAAAGACACCGAGCCAGCAATATTTGAGGAGATGGATCTCCTGAGTTGCAGAGTATTTAGGTCACGACATAATCTCAAAGCCCTCAATAAGAGCACAGCTATATGCTGACATCTGTTATACTTATGACAACACTATAGAAAATATAAACATTGCAGTGATGCATCTTGATTTTCTTTTAAATTTCTTGTTTAAAAAATATACTAAGTACCTATTCCAAATATTTATTATACATAGCTCTATTTTGTATTTCCAAGAACCGCTATGTACCGACCTGCTAAACGAAATAATGTTGACAAATACCAAGAAAAAAACACTGAACAGCATCATCTTTTGAGGCAAAATTAGTTTGTTTTAGCTCGTTTCTAAGAAAAAGGAAAATTTTCAATTATGAAAAGCTGAAGGGATCTAAAAAATATAATTGAAAAGGGAGGTAAACAAAATTGTGAGGTATGATTTCTTACCGCGAAGTAGATTTTAAGGAAATGCGCGAGGTGAATTTTTAAAAATGTTGATCTAGGATCTTTATTACTTATTTTAGAAGCAAATTGCAATTTTTTTTTAAATAGATTCTAATAAATAGACTGACAACACTTAATTTATAGTCATGATACCATTTATTTAATTGTATCATTTATATTTCATTTCATTTATTTTTAGATATTATGACATAGATACATTCTTGCTTCTTCCCATTCCACCTTCCAGACACGTCTGTATCCAAGTACCACCGCTGCTCGTCATAATGAACAGCAACACAGCACAGCAACTAAGTATGGCTAGTTTGAAGGGCTAACACGTTCAACTGGCACACATTGATATTGTAACCAAGCGAGGCAATGCTGTCAACCAGCGTCGCATGTTTCCACAGGGCAGCGACTTGGACCGGTTCTATTCACATAGTTCATTATTGAACGTTATCAAAATTATTGTTGTTATTTGAAAATTTGAAGTACATCTATCTATACTTATAATAAATCTGTAGAGAGGTCAATTCTGTACATGAAATATATTTTCAAAATAACTATCGGGGGGTGATTAGTGATCGATACTGATGCCAAAAATGCAATCAGTAAAATTTTTGTCTGTCTGTCTGTCTGTCTGTATGTTCCTAATAGAAACAAAAACTACTGGACGGATTTTAACGAAACTTGGTACAATTATTCTTCATACTCCTGGGCAGGTTATAGGATACTTTTCAGAGTAGTGAAGGGAAATTTTGGGAAAACGGGAGAAGTTACTCCATTTTTTAAGCTTCCGGCGCGTGTGCTGCCTTAATGGTTAAAGTTAATAGAAATCATGTATGACGGAAATATTTTACATAAAATTTTCTAAAAAATATTCCGCAACAGCATATGTCTATCTTTTATAGTTGACTCAGAATAACACGTGTAACTCCTGATAGCTTAGCAGTTCGGAGCATTCTGATTATATTTGTTTACTCTTACGTTTATAATACTCTTACTCATCCCTAATTTAAAGAAGTTTACATTATTACCTATTTAATAAAAAAATTATCATAGAAATCGGTATAGAAACATCAAAATTATAGATGAAATAAGCCATTGCGCCTCATAACTTTCGATTGGGCGAAGCGATTAAAATTATAATTTTTTTAATTGAATGCTGGTGCTTCCCGTTTGGTCCCATTTTATATATCATCACGCTACGACCAATAGGAGCGGAGCACCAACGATAAATGGGCTTTTTCATTCCTTTTGAGAGCTTCTGCTGCGTGCTCAGCGTAAACAGTTAAAGTTTCGTTTAAATTATGTATGACAGAATTGTTCCCCTTTAAAAGAGCTAAAAAAAAGTCCGCGGCAGCCTATGTCTCTCTGTTAAGGTTGGCTCAGTATAACCATTTTTATACTAACTAAATTTGTTTTAAAATAAAGCATTATTTGTGAAGGTGTTTTTATAAAGATGATATTAATCCTTATCCAAATAAATACGTTATTCATCACAAGTATTAAATTTTAAACAAAATTGCCATTTAATTCGATTTCAATGAATATCTAAGGAGATATCGCACATTTAAAATACCATTGCAGCAAATAATTATCGCGTACTGCACGCGGGCGAGGGTGCGAGGCCGGTGGCACCAGTTAGCTCTGCTAGATACTAACCTTCTACGTAAACCAAGTCGCGGGATAAAGTTAGAGTTAGCCCAAATAACTACTCCACGCGAACGAAGTCGCTGGCAGAAGCTAGTTTAATAAATATAATGTTAATAGGTTAAAAGCATAATTCGTTTTGAATTTTAATTATTTTTATTGACCGAAACTCTCGTTAAACTTTTTGGTTTTCATTAAAGTATTTGAATAGCTTTACCTTAATATAAAAATAAATTCATCGCTTGATCTCATCAATGCCTCTTAAAGACTATTGCTCCCTTGGGGGTCGTAATTAAGTGTAATTTATTTCTATCTATAAAACAGAATGCTGTCGGATACCGTATTAAGCTTTTCCTTTATTACGTATTTTATTATACTTTTGTAAGGTTTCATTTGTTTCTAATACAAATAACGTTATATTATATTTCTCTGTGGCAGCACTTTTAGTTACGATTCTTGGAAAGTACCTAGGTATCATAGATAAAGCAATACTATAATAAAGAAATACAAGAGCAATGTACTGTTAGGGAATCAAAATCAAATTATTCACACCCTGTTTTTCTTATTCGTCAATTTGCTGGATAAAGAGACGTAACAAGTGCCTTTGCCACTGAAATAGCAATTTACATGCGAGAGTAAATTAAAAGGTATTACATTTTTGTGAAAAATACTTATGTAGATTTGTTAGTTTATCCTTAAGGCAAGAGCAGACTCCGACAGGAGCCTGATCAAATCAATATTGTTGCAATAGCATTATAGGCAAATGAGGATGGACAACTTTCATGTAGACTTTAAAAACACCCTGTAAAAGCTTTTGGAATTGACAAAGTAAATAACTAGCGATTAAAATGAATTAGGTACTTATCAATTTAGTAGCATTTACATTTGCGAGCCGAAAATATTGTACCTTAGTAAAATAATGCTTGGGTACCAATATTTTTTTATAGACAATTTATTTATGTAATTGTTCATCCGGTCTACCCTTTCAGAAGTAAAAAAGTCAAGCCATCTATGAATAAATAACTATTAAAGAAGCCACACGCTCTCCGCTTGTTGTTTGAATACACAAAATTCATCCGGAGATTTTCCGGGGCACAAAATCCGGGGCAGACAAGACGGCTTGTCAACACGCTTCTCCGGTCCGGACGCGGAATTTTTAAATTATACCAAAATAAATGTTAGATTTCTGAAATTGTTTCCTTTTAGCTACCATGTTTTTTGTGTAAATTCACTTAGCCGGATTTTAATTAAGTTGTGCAAATTGCGACGTGAGGTTCGAGCCTGTTTATTTGGAACGCGAATAAGAACCTAATTAAGCTTTTCGGATCATAAATGATGTAAAAAATATCTTCTGGCATATATTCTAAATAAGAAAGTATATTTATTTAATTCATAATTCAGTATGAATGTTTTTATACCCTTTTATAAGTTTTAAAACATGTTATTAATTGGGGAACTGGATTACCAATAATAATGAACACGTTTTAAGTTCCCTTTAAAATTGTCATACTTCAGGGTCAAATGAGAAACTCTAATTTTAAAATATTTAATCACAAAGGATAATCTAGTGTTAAAAAATAATCAATAGCTACATATGACATATACTACTCATTACATGATCATTATTGTATTCAACAATAGTATTTCCCCTAACTCGGAAATCAAACTCTTGGTTTAAACCGCTTGACCACCGACGTGAATTATATTGTAAAGCGAGAATTATTGCAATGTAAATAGGTATTAATTTGGAACATTATATCGGTACTTGTGTTCCATCATGGCTTGTAGCAAACACGGGGTAATCCCGGTCAACATGCTGCCGAGTCTCTGTAAATATTTGTGAGGTACCCTCGTTTCGGAGCTGGCCTTGTCATAGGCTAAGAGCAGCTATGTCAGTTTGGTTAGTGGCTTATATAGTGCTTAGAATCTAAACTGTAAATTATGACAAATATATTTATTTGTAAATAGTAAATAAATCTCTAAAAATATAGTTTTATAATCAGTACCTATTGATATACTTGGTATTATAATTTTTAATATTTATATTCAGTTAAGTATTTGCTTAATTGTCTCGAAACTAAATTAAATATAATTTTTTTACGTGAAAAGTGTTTAATGTTATATTAAACTAGTTTGAACAAGTACTTTACGTTTACGCTGTTAATTTTCTCTAAACTATCATAGCAATATTCAAAGATACTTCTTTATGGCTTGTTTCCCTAGAACGAGTTTTGATATAACTAATATTAATTCTTCTTATTGTACACCGGTAAACTTAATAAATGAATAAGAAATACTTATTAAATGGTACATATAAATCTATAATGTCTATAAAATGGTGTCATAATACATAAGGGGGAAGTAAATATTGAAAAAAAAAAGCTGTACTTATAAAGAAAAAGTTTTAAATTTGTGGGTGCAAAAGCCGAGATATCTCCGTGCCCACTTTCAACGAGAGTTTGTCACTCATTTGAATAACAAGAGAAACCTTTTTTCTTTAGCCCCCAACGCCCTTCTAGCCCCCATGCCCCTTCCTCTTCCCTCCCTGCTGTTTAGTCTCGTATCATAAAATATGGTGAAATTTGTTAGAATACCTCCTACATTTTGTTTGCCGGCTGTGTTTGCATGATTCTGGGCAACGTTTGAGTCATTCTTAGATCTCTTTTGATCCCACATTCTGAGCTCTACTAATAAAAGGGATTATGTTTAATACCTAATGATATGTAAGCATTTAAAGGATAAAATGTCTTGTTTTGTCTTACTCGAACATTAACTGCTATATGGGATTTGAGTAGAGGTATAAATTGGGTGTCGTTGATTCATAAGACGGGCTACCAAAATCTAGTTATAAGACGTAGGTGTAAATGGGTATTTTTTCTTATATATGTAGATAGTATCGATTTCTACTATAAGTATAGGTAACTATAGAAGAAAATATCGTAAAGCAATCACGGCAGATATGTATCTATTTACTGCGTAGGTAGTGGCTATTAAATATATCGCTAAGCTTATTTAAGGATTTCAGCAAAAATACTACCTATATTTCAATCAAGTTCTGGCCCCTTATTATGTAACTCTCCCTCTCTTTCTCGCAGTTGTCCACCAAACTGATTTCATAATCCATCGATGGTTTGGTGCGCGCATAGAGGGAGACAGCGGTAGTGGGGCCGGCAATGTAATAAGAAATCGCCTTGGTGGACAACTGCGAGAAAGAGAGAGAGAGTTACACAATAAGGGGGCTGGTGATTTAGCATTTTAGCAGTTTTCAATGTCCCAAAATGTAAAACGGCGGCATATTACCTACCAACAGTCTGGAACAAATCCTCTTCAAAGTTTAACTTTTGATTAATTTTAAACTCTTCCCCACCACTGAACCTGTTAAGCAACACGTACGCAAAGTGGCAAACGGCGGTGAATATATCATCAAACATCGATATATATGTACTACGTACTAGATAGGGCGTTCCGAACACTCGCTTTTATCAACTCAACTGAACTGCAGTCCCCACACCCGACTTTAGTGTGGCTTCGACATTCATTCAGTGCGGGTGCGCACGGAGCAGCGTTAATAACAACGATAATCCGAATCAAAGTAGACCCTGGACGAAAATAACTAGTCAGTAGTCAACTAAGTAAAATTACTACCTGTTTAAGTGAATTAATAGGTGATAATTCCGTAATTCCAGAGTAGAAAAACAATTTATCTATTTAAATACCACGCCATTCTACAATCATATACTAAAACGTGCAGATGTTCCCTTAAAACTGGTTGTAGGTAAAAATATGTAACTGAACACAGACTTGATATGTTTTTTTAGAAAGGTTTTAATTTGATTAATTGTTAATGAGTTTTTAATTAGTAGTGATAGTTTGATATTTTGAATAATTGTTTTATGTTAATTCAAGCCCTGGCCCGTACCTCTGAGTACTCATTTAAGCCATGTGAAGTCCGCCAATCCGCACTAGGCCCCCCTAATATTAATATAATACATTTTGAAATCGAGTTTTATTCTAATGAAGTTTAGAAGGTAAAAAAGATGTGTCACATCTGCGGTGTGAACTCTATAGGGACGACATCTTAGTGTAGTTAACTGAACGAAACGCGTAAGCGCCATGAAATTTGCGGCGCTTACGACGTTTTGGTCGCGAGAAAACTATACTCTAAGCAATCTAGCGCTGTATCTTTTAAAATAGTTTGGTTAGTTGACACAGCTTTATACAGCGCTGCAGCGAACTTTAGTTCTAACTCTTACCAGTTTTTAAACAAATGTTTTACATGAACGTTCTTGTCTATCGCTATACGTCGATGTCATCAAACGAATCTAATCCGCGTTTAATCTGGAAGTTGGGGGTCGCAATTTACTTGTCAAAGGGTGTCCGTAGTGCCGGCCGCTTGCAAATTGCTACCCCGATAGCTGGCCATAGAGCTGACATGAGTCCAGAAACGCCCTCAGCGACCCAGATAAAATGATACTTACGAAAATTGACAGGATTTTCTAGCCGAATAATTCCTAATGTTTTTGAGGAATTTCTGTTTTCAGTCACAGTTTTTAGTCTTTTAATGTTTTCGTTTTCATGTTCCATACCATTTGTATATAACATGTAACATTTATTAATACAAAATAAATAAATGAAGTATGAGATTTTTTTTATTTCTTCCAGCCACCGTCAACATTATGAATGTCATAATGTCCACCAGCTTGGTCCACGGTTCTGTATCAATTTTTAATGCTATGCACATTCTGAAAATAGCCAGCGGCACCTTAATATGAACATATTATATGTATGGTTAAATGATATTAAAGTCGTGGTATAATATTGTATGTTCGTGGTATAAATACCCTATAGGTATTAAGTTGTCTGCTGACATTTAATGAAGTACAGGAGAGTGATGATTTTGTTCTGATATTACATTCTGTTATTGTATGTTACAATTTGTAACTATTTTATTAAACAGTGTTCTTCATTAAGGCCAAAATTGAATCTCGCTTTATTATCTAGTGGTACAAAAAGTTTGATAACGTAAGACATGGTTTGCGAGAATATAGTTATTCTATAGAATACCCTATTCAAATATTACAGTTAAAATAAGCTCTTGAGCAAAGTAACAATTTAATATTTCACATCATTTAATTATATCATATCAGCAAAACGTCACCCAAATTCCAAACATAGGTATTGTTTCAACACGTCTTAATTGTAACACCTTTTCAAGTTTTCCAATTACGCTATAACAAACTTGTGCACATGTTTTGGGTCCAAACATTTTGTAAGGTTACAAGATAAAGTCGAAGTTATGTGTGACCCAGACATGCCTGACAATGCCCAAGTTTCGTAAATGTGAAGACAACAATATTATTATCAAGAGAACTCGCGAAATTTTGAGGAGAGTTATCTTGTATCTGTGCAAAGTTTCTAAGAATATTATTTAAATCTTAGGCAAGCTTCAATATTAGTTGAAAATTTATCAGTTACTTTCGATTTAATGTACCTCAATGTCATTTATGTATTTGGAATTTGGCTTACTAAATTGTGCAGAATTGGTACACGGTTTAAATTCGTCACATGAAATAATTTTGTATGTTATGTAATTATGAAAAATAAAACTAACAAACAATCATTTTATTTATCTATCAATCGTACAATAAACCAAACAAACATAATCCATTGTATAAACAACTAACTTCATTGATCACTTTTATAAATAACACTTTCACTTAAACTCTTATTTTTATTCTTCTTAAAATATTAATCGTCATCATCTATAATACTTTCCTCCACACAGTTCCCACCAATAAAAATCTGTCCAGTGGGGCAAGAGTGGCCAGTTTTAATAAAATAACTTGGCAACATTTGATTGTCATAATCACTTGTCGTATCTTCATTTATATAAATAAGATTCACATTTTCATAGTCCACGGGACTATAACATATCACTACTGATATTGATAGTATCACAATTATTACGAATGATGAAGACATTTTTGGACAAATATAGTAGGTATTAACTTAATGAACTAGCGTGTTAACTTATAGTCCGTACGCTTTATAATTAAGCATTGGGAATTTATATTTTTTATCCTCATTTGATACAAACGTATGTATATAATAAGTAATAAGTTATTGTGTTTGTTCATCGCCTTATATTATGGTAATGATGTACAAATTGTCCATCTTTTTCTGATAACTTTAATATAGTTACTGCCAGTGGTCGCTTAGTGGTTAACGCATGAGATTTTTTTTATAATATAACTGTGTAACATATAACATCTTACCTAAAACTTTAGGAATTCAAACCATGACACTCTCGAGATACTTTGAGGCAGAATAATTTATTATGAAGGTAAAGTCACAGTAACACACATATAGGTATTTCTATAATAAGAACATTAGGTACTATTAATAATATTATTGTCTATGTCATATACATACGTCATAGATTGTATATTATTTTAGTATAAACAAATAATGTTTGGATATACCCATTCCGTTGAATGATAATAAAATGGTGCGTTTTTTTTTTCAAAATAACTTGCATGTTTTTAGATCATTGTTTTTAGATGACATCCTTTTATATAAGTAGTTATCTCATTTATAATTTTTGTATAAATTCTGCTATTATTATAACACTTTGGAGGATTTTCCTGCCGAATGGATCAATAAATTATTAGGTCGCTGCTTCTGTATGAACCATTGTGGCACGTGAACCAAAATTTTGAATACAACATTATGTTCCTATATCGCTTAGTAGTTTGCTGATTACTCGGGGTCATAAGATAAAACAAAAATACTTTTAATATACAAGTTTATTTATCACATAACACACTTATCACACAATTAATTTCCACTTCGTTAAGTTCACTTTTACACATGCTCATTTAGAATATAAATTAATAGTAATCATATTGGTACGTAGGTGCACATGTATTACCAACGAGTTCGTAACCTTCTGGACACGTAAAGCCTGGAATGATAAAATTTGTCGGTTTTTCATCTTTAACTGGATAGTTGTAATCTCCTGTTCCTATTTATATTTGGATCAATGTATGCCCCATGATTGTATATATCGTAGTTCACGTAACATTTAACTGATGATAATAAAAATAAAACAGCTATAATGACAAGCGACTGCATTGCTGAATATTAATGCTCACTATTGAATTTGTATTTAAAGATACAAGGAAATAATGTTTATTATACGAACACTAGCTTCCATTTCGCGGGTGCACTTGTGTATCCGAGTTATCTAATTCGGTCGAAACTTTGTAGGTACCTAATTTTAATATAGCATGGTTTTCGGTCAGTGAACGAATTTCGTAATTAAATTATGATTTAATACTTTTACAAACATATTTAGTATAACATGTTTTGATCGAAAAGTGATATATTTTTTTGTATAAATTTTAGTAGGTTCCTATAGCAAACTCGTGTTATACATAGAGTTCATACCAAATCCTGCCATTACAAAATAAGTAGATAGGTACATTCATTGCGATATAATTTTATATTGAATTCAAAATATCCTAAATAAACGCATAATAATCCATTGTGTGATATCACCCTCCTATTAGATATATATACTTATTTAGACTATTCATTATCAAGTACAGGTAAAACGCTTCAAAACATGTCACTGGTCTCCATACGTAAAACACACTGCATATTTATTTAACTATGTAAATTTTATAAATAACAAGAATTAATATGAAAATAAAATTAGAAGAAATATATTTGAGAAGGAGAAAATATATGTATCTACATAAAATGTTTTCCGAACACATTTCAATCCAATAGATTGGATGGTTCTTCCCGAATTTAAAGTAATTAAATGCAAAACATTTTAAGTACCTATTCTCAAAAGTGTCTTTCTCACACATCTATGGCTTTCCAGAAAGTCAAAGATTTTAGCGGAGGTAGAACCTAATATAGTAGGTAGTACACTTTATTAAGAAGTCATGAATTATGTCAAAAAAGTAGGTACCTATTCCATTTGCTTTTTCATTTAGAAAACAAATACTAGAAATATGGGGCGGAGATTTAATATTTTGTTCGCTCGTTTGAATGCTCCAAAGCAAACATTTTCAATGAAAACTATTGCACCGATTATATTCTTAGGTAAATACAGAAGATAAATAGAATGATAACATAGATGACACCATTTTTTTATTAAATGTTTTTTGGTGCTTTACCCGCATTTATGTGTGTAAATCCATAATAAAATGACGAATAAACAAAATTATTCTAATTTATTACGAAATAACCTATTGCAAGTTAAATTCATATCTTGCAATCCAATTCTAAAACCTATTTACAATAAATTTTATCGGATTGCATCGAAAACACACAAATATCGTCAAATCCACGAACAAGTTTAATAGCAGCCATTTGTTATATTTTATATCACTTGGAAAATAACCTCCTTCCGCATTGGAAGCTTAATTTTATCGCTTCTCTATGCGTTCATTTTACTTTCATATAAACTTTAAAACAGCTGAATCTCTGTGCTAGTCATAACTAACTACCTAGGTAATTTTACGTAGACGTTAAGTACACAAGAGATCGTTATTAATAACTCCGTCAATTCTTCACCCGTTTTACCAACATAAATAAAAATTAAATCAATATTACAATGAAAAAATAATACGAGTCAATAACCATGCTGCTATTAAAAGAGAAAATATTTCTTCCTTTACAACTATGTAGTTAATAAAGCGCCACTCATTCATATTTCAACGGAGCGATTGAATTTAATCCCCCGAGAGCTTGTTAGCAGTTCAAATAAATTCCAATGTACTCGTAGAATGGCCGGGAACTTCATACACTGATTTATTGCATAGCCCCACGTACTTACACTGACCTTATTTTTTTTATGTTTTTACTGTCTGAGTCGACAGTTCACACTTGGAGACATTGAAGGTGATTGTAAAGTATCGAACATTTTTATTGTACCTCCTTACTTTGACTAATGTATTAACTATTTGATACCTTCAATGTTTAATTTAAATACCAATTTGATTACTGCTAAAATTATAAATTAAGGTAGGTACATATGTATTTAATAACATAATTACTAAAAATTTATAAAAGACTACATGGAAGAATATTATTGGTACCTTTTTAGTTCTCTTTTAAAAGCTCCTACCTATACTTCCGATTTATTTATCGCAGTTACTCCATTTATAAGTTCACGGGAACTTGGTAGCTGTCTTGTAGGTCGTTTTATAAATTATCGTTACCTAACTGTTCTTGTTTCCAACTAAGTTTATTATGATATATACTAGCCATTTTTTGTTTACAATTTTTTCCAAAGGTAACTTTTCCACACACTTTGCGAAGAAATTTTTTCAAAATCTTGTTAAAGAAAGTTTTTATCAGACTGTTAAAGTTTTCTAACACGTAAGTACTTATTCTGTTCATGAAGTTTCTACACAACTTCGATTTCAGACCTCGTCAATAGGTATTTATTTATAGAGGTGTATAGGTAAGTAATCAGCGCAGGTGAAGATTCCACCCCAATGGCTAACGTTTTACGATGAAAAGTCTAAACAAAATTTCATTTGAAACTATATTAAAGTTAATCTTCATTTAGTGCTCTTCAGTTTTTAATGGATTAATTAATAAAATATTTAACAACTAGGTACCTACGCACTTAATTTTTATTGCCCCTTTGATATAAAAAGCACTATTAACAAAAACTTACGATTACAATTTTAGCTGAAATTGAAGGACATAATCACGAAAATTATTTTATCCTCTTTTATGTAATGATAGTAACATAAATCAGACTGTAAGCATAAGCTCAAAAGGCCGCACTGTGTATTCCACGATTAAATTCAATGATACAGCCTTAAACGAGAAGAAAAAAATAATAAATCCAATACGAAGCGGATGATTAATATCTGAGAGAGAATTCCCGGGTGTTCTTATCAGGCAAGGCGAGGGCGGATAAGGAATACGCCTGTTATTTACTATAGCCTAGGATATATAGATACTGGATGTGATTACGGTAATTAGCTCAGTTTTTTAATAATACCTATACAATATATAGAAAAACGATAAAGTTACAGTAACTAATGTAAATAAGTTACACGTTAGTTTTAGGTTACACCGAACGAACATAGAGTGTAGGTACCTACTACCATGATAAAGGACCTACAAATTAAATTATACACAGAAAATATATACTTCCTCTATAACTAGAAATTATCTTTAACGGTATAGTGAATTTATGTTTTATTTATTAGTATATTTATTTATTTAACGTTGGATAAATCGTGTGCTATCCCGGTTTACATTTTAATTCATAGACAAATCTAGTAGTCAGCTATACACCAACGTTATGGCAACAGTTTTTGGAGATTTTATTTATAATTTAAACCGGGATAGCACACGATTTATCCAACGTTACTGGGAAAATAAAAGAGTATTTTCTTTGAGAAACACCAACTCTGGGCCAATTTTACTATGGATTTATTTGTATTTAATGCGTTAATGTTATGAAAAATGTAGTGGATTCTTTTTGTACTGTAAAAATTGTCACGGAAGGTGTTTTATGAACACAAAAGCGTAATCATAGATATTATATAAATGCGTTAATATAATTATATAATACCTAAGTATACCTTAGGTATTTGGATAGAGAACCCACGACTTATGTCCATATGTAATAAGGAACGGTTTTGTAGTTTTAAGTCAGTCGATCTCTTATCTAATTCGTACCTACCAAGTAGTTTTACCGCATTGAATATGACAAAAATAAATATAATTTAATAAGAGATATGGTGCTTTAAGCAGACCAAAAAACAAAGTAATTATTTCAAACGGGACACCAAACTTTGTCCCGTTACAATCGAATTGGGGACGTCGTAGAAAATTACCATAATTAACAATCTACCGAAGACAAACTTGTAGGAAACAATCCATCAATTCCCCGGGGAATTTCCAAAACCAATTATGCGAGAACGGCGAAGAAAGTAGGGGTCCGAAACGCTTTTGTATAACAGTTGGAATTGTTCTGAACATCTTAATGGCGGCAAACGAGTGGGACTTAAAATACAAACCGTGAATTTCACTTGTTGGCCTACTGAAAAGTTTTTATTGAATCGGAGTTAAGAGACAGGTGAGCAGCAAGGAGTTGCCGCTAATGGGTTTTAGAAACTTTATTGAAGACATGCTTCGAACTAGTTTCTAAGTATTCTAAAGTAGGAAGTTATATTTTAACAAAAGTACCTATCTCATTATTACAAAAAGCTTTAGATATTTTTAGTACTTACATAGTTACATAAAAACTTTGTGTTGCCAGTTCGATAAGGATGAGATTCCAAGTTGTTTTTGTTTTCATGTTTTTTTCTGGAACGTTACATCGGACAAGATAAGATGGATTTGTGAGGTCAATGTTCACATTAAAGTTTATAAGTTGGATTTTTTTGCTGAATTCCAAATGACATATTTTTGTATAAAATTATATGGAATAGATACAATTATGAGAACACCTATACCAGAAAGAATAAATTTGTTGTATCGAATGCAATTTCGTATGCAAATTCTTTATTTGATCTTATTTGAAACCCGGATATTGCAAAACCGCATTCAGACAGCTGGTTTCAGGATTTAGCAAAAAGTGGTATTTTATATGTGCAAATATTAAATGAAATTGGAAATTATGCGATTGAGTTTTTATAAATCAACAGTTTTAAAAAATGGAACGCAAAACATTCATCGAACTTTAAATCAAACCGCACGTAACGTAGACCCCAAACTGCCGATACATTTCGTAACATAAATCTAAATATTCAAGATGTGTCGACCCAAAAAAAAAGAAAGTAAAATATTCATGAAACTGCGGCCCTCCAATAGCGATGTGAATGTACATATGGGATATTCTAATAGAACTAGCGTTAGATGTCTTGTAAGGTTTATTTCCTTAGTACGTCACACAGCCCGGGCGTCAACAATAACTTATTGTCGCTTCGTTCTACGTCCCACACGATAAAATGTGTATAGAAACGAAACATGCAGTACAACGACGAGAAATATGACGAGTTCTATATCTAGAATATCGTCTCTGATTTGAAATGCTCGGTCATTTTTATTATGAAATAAATACGTCTAATAAATTATATATAGGTACCTACTTTATTTAAGTTCTACAATTTTGTTTTCCTGTTGATTACATTAGCCATGGTTATCAGGGTATATTAAATTAATACAAAATTAACAAATGCGTCATTTTTTCTATGTGGCATGTTAGGTCGACCTCCATTTCATTTCATGGGGAATATTTGTATATAATTCCAACCCTACCCTCCGTTTGGTGTATACAAACTGATTTGCAATTATCAGCAGTGGGTGCCTGGACCTATTTTATATAATAACCACGTAGCAAGTTAAGTTAGATTAAGTTCGACATGTATTCCAACTAAAACACAGCTGTACCCTCTAAAATAATCCTACCACATTTTTCACACGATGTTTAACTTTATATGCATGCCCTTTATCATTTATTTACTCCAAAAATATACATATACGAGTCACATGTTGATTTAGAGCCATTATTTTCTATTTCACAATAAACGGTTGCATGCAAAAACAGCCTTTGTTGCTGATAACAAAAGGTACAGAACACGTTATATATTCTCCAGCTAACTCTATTTCCTTGGTCATTATTCTTTTTCACTGCTGTATTACAAGGAAGGCGCTGGGTGTAAAAGGAACTACAAAAGGTACACCTGAATGATTGCCCTTGAATGCTCGTAGAATGTTTTGAAACTACACTGCATTTTCTATGTGTGTTGACATTATTTTACAATGTAGGAACTCAAGGTATCTTGCTGAGTGAATTCAGATACGTTTTAATGGATACAGGAAAGAAATGGGGTGTACCTATTTTTTTTTTTAGTTTATGATAATATACATCTAAGTTAGTTTTTTTGGGTTAATATATTTTTATGTTACTAAATATCACGAAAAAAAAACCTTGCTAAAATATTGGCTATAATTATTTACAGTATAATGCGCAAGCAGACTTATGATATTAATTGAATATCGTTTCATAAAATAATCTTCATTTATCTACTGTGTGTAAACAAAGCCATATTATAATTTATCATCGAAAATACCACAGGACTCTGGTCGTTCGTAATCGTATTTCAACCTTTCAAAAATTCAACATAATGTATAGCCTGCGTCCGATTCTATGTCCCAAGAGGTTTGAATGTTAAATTTCAGTAAGGCTTACGTTTCTAGACGTAAGAAAGTGTTTTTAATAAAATATTGTTTTTTGTACTCTTGTTTTGTAAGGGTTTTTGTTAAATATAAAATATATTTTTCCTAGTAGGTACTTTCCTGATCCTCAGTTTATTCAATTATTATAGGTATTAGGATTCTAAATTGGTACTTATTAGAACTGAAAAGGCAACAGGCATATGCGTAAACCATTTTGGGACAAACTATTCAAATTATTACGTTGACATCGGTCCTTGATAAAGTTTCAAATTAATCGGACATTTTAAAAAAGGTGATAATTACTGTCAAAGGTTCCGTTACGTAGATACTGGCGAAGCAAATAGAGTGTTAATAAATTAACAATGTACTTACCTAACTCAGATTTTAATAAAATATATATATCACAATGATCATGAAGATACACAAGTAAATAAACAACTCTTATTTTAGGTTCTTTCGTACTGCGATTCTGCCAACTCAAAAACAAATTTTTGCGATGTCGAGTATGTCCCTATCGAAGTCGCAGCCTAGACAAAGTTGTATCCTTACATTTTTAAACTTCACCACTTTTTGTTAGAGTTCAGTTCGCCTCGAGAATTTTTTGTTTGTTCAAGTCTCAAAGTAAAAGTTAAGACTTTAATGTGGCATCGATATTTGAACTTTCCATTTATTTTCGATGCTCTCGACGGCTCACGTCGCGACCAATCTTGATGGGATGTCTGCCGTTGAATCAAATCACCTACCAGTAATAAATTGGATTTTGCAAAGTGAATTTTCTTCACAAGTTACAGTTGTGGTAGGTATCTAAGCGAATCATGGATGCCATTTTTTATACCGATTATAGGTACATATTTTTATATAGGTACCTACTGAGAATTTTTGTTCGAACACGATTATGGTAATGACTATGAGTAGGCAGATAAATAATAAATGGAAGCGACATCTACACGTGATGTAAAAATAGTAACATTGCCGACAACTAAATGGCGCTCAAATATATAAATCAGACAAGAAATTGTTAAATATTCCAACTCAGAACGTTTCCTGTCCTTTCCGTTTCCCTTCCTTAGAACGTAGGATGGAGGATGTTTTACACTACTGCACTATCATAACATAACAATAAATTTGTATTTTTGGGTTCCTATGATGTAGGTGAGGATTTTTTAAACAATGATAAACCCGAGAGCATCAAACTAATACAAGAAAATACAATAAATAATACAAGAAAATTTTGATAGCTGAGTTCAATAATGAGTTACTTTATTAATAGGTTTTGCACGTTCCTATTTTACCCCAAAGGTGTAAAGGTTTTTTTTAAGTGCAAACATGTTTGAAAGCGCGCAGTCATAACATTTTTAATGCCAAGTCAAGCTTTATGGTTCTTTGGCCCCTGAGTAGAATGACAATAAGCAACGCTTTTAGCCTTTTTATAGCCTGATTCCTGGTTCATGTTAAATTTATATATTTCCACCATATAGACCTAACGAGATTTGGGCCGTCAACGAAAACAATAGATTGATGTAATAAGTGTATCTAATATCTATTTAAAAATATGTTTTGTGAATGGGTTTTTTTAATTGACACGTGTACCTACCACTCTGTCAGCACGTTTTTAGGATCGATACTTGTTAGACTTTCACGCCAGAACGGCTGAAGGCATCAGTTGATATTCAGCATAGAGGTAGCCAACAATTGTTCTGGAATACGCAACTCATTTTTATCCTGACAAATTTGAAGATTCCGGGAACGCGGGTGAAACAGGTCTTTCAATATGACTTTCAACGAATAAGTCATTTTAGTCAGTATATAAATTTAATGTTCGGGACTACCTACTTTATCAATATAAAAGGGGAAAAGAAAACAAATTTATATTGTCATAACATTGGGAGTTTTTATAGTAGATAAACTGTTTAAGAGACAAAAATGTTCCAAGTAATGTTGCCATTTTATGAGAGGCCTCTAAGCGAAGGTTATGGATGGATGAAGATGGTCGTTTCGTTTGTAACGACTTCATTATATCTATTTATAGATATCAGTGGTTGTTTGATTGGTAGTTTTCTTGAAGATGTTTCAAACTTAATTTATATGTTCTAGAGTTAAGATTGATTGTTATACAAATTTTATTGATGAGATGACAGATGAGATAAATTAAAAAAATATATTTTTAGAGTATTATTGCGAAAATTATTATAAGTTTCAACTGGCCTATATCAAAATTAAAAACCTACTTTGGTGCTACTGATACATAAATTCACAGCTGGCGGTTGTACACAGCCAAAGATTAATTACCCCTTTTGTTATTCTTTTTTATGATGGTCAGAAAAGTCTCTTTAAAATAAACATTGTCCTATTTATGACCTGTGTAAGGCCGCGTTGAAATTGTTTTCCTTTTTTTTTGCGTTCGCCTTTTTTATTATGTGTTGTCGGACCGTACAAATCTTTTATTTCCATGTTTATTTAATTACAGCAATTTTATGATTTTCATTCCGCACCCCGATTGCGAGGGTCACGCGGTTTTTCAGTATTTAGGCATCATGTAATTTCAATTAAGATATTTTTTGAAGTGTAAAATCGTGTTGATTTTTGACTTATGGAAGTGTTACGCACATTCCTTAACGTACTAGGTAGGTAAAGGTTTCCATTAAGATTATAGTATAACTAACTCACAGATCTAAAAATAAAACAACTCACGCAACAAAAAAGCCATCATTTTGCCAACCCTATGTTTTGTTTCGGCCACCGTTGTATGTGAAAACATTCGAAATTAGTATCTGTCCGCAGTCACAATAGTCCCTATTGTGTACATACAATGGGATATAATGTACGTAGCAACTATAATGCAATATCCAGGCGTTTTCGTTCGCGACAGAAGCGTTTACTCATAGCCGTGCGGCATTCTATTGTGAGGGAATTTCTTTTACAAATGAGCTGACATCAGCGCCCAAAGTTCTGCTGGTTTAATATGTTTAGCGACGCGGCTACTACTTTTTGCCCGTATTTTTACTTACGGCTCTGAAAATAATTTCTCGCAAAGTTAGTAGGGATTCAATTTATGAAATGATATGAAAAAACATCATTAATATTATATTAGGTAGGTACTTACAGAATGGATGAAAAATACATGTTGTTTTTACCCCGTTTAGGTGGAATGAGGGCAAAAAATTTAAGATACTGACAGGCTGAAATAAATATCAATCACTTTTTGATTTTGGATAACCGAGCTAAAGTGGAAGTAGACATATGCTCGTAGAGTGTATGAATTTTGGGGCAGAAGACTGCAGCCTACATCGAAGAGCTTCCTGCGACCTTCCAATCGTTCTATTTGGAAATCTTAGTGGGTAGATCCTACGGCCAATATGATGATGATGAACCTCCTATTAACTAAATAGCATCGCATTGCTACCTAACTAATCATTCATCGTACCATGAAACCGAAATATAAATTGTAAACCGCACCTTTGAGCATTCCCTTATCAGATGTATATAAACGTAACTAATATGTCAATAACTACAAAGTTTGTAAAGGGTTGCTTGAGAATGTTAGAATTGTGCGGTACAATATATCGAGCAACCAAGTTATTGAAGTTTGCGTTAACCGCTTTGTCATGGGATTTAAGTAAATGTTTACTGAAAATAATTTTAGCTTTAGTATTTTACACAACATTAGGTACCTAGTGGTATACAGACAGGTTGGCTTTCTGGTTTGTGACCCTGACTTTCAAACTGCCGGTTGTGAGCTCCAATTCCACCCAGGACAGACATGTTTGTTCTGTGTCTGAATGTAATTATTTATATAAGTATGTTTTAAAAGTAGTACCATATGAAGTATAAAAGCTATCTGTTACCCTAGCACGAGCTCTGGTTAGCTTGTCATCAGATTGACCACGTGTGAAATATGTCCCAGGATATTTTCTTATTTTTAAATCATTAATACCTATAAATGGGCTGAAACATAATCACGGATCACTCAGAGGTTTAAACTATTATTATTTCTGTCAAAACAGAGTTTACACGAAACCGCGATCGACGCAACTGAATCAGAATATTATGTGTAAGTGGTATAGTGAGAGATTAATCTATATCCCCAAATAATAATGTACCTAAAACGTCATATCACAAAGACTAAAATCCATTGTCTGTGTTCCTTGTTGATTATGATGACACTGAGTATTATTTCAAAGCACTCCATATAGTATTCTACAATACCAACGTTGCATACTCACTGTCTCCCGGATATTTGCAACGTCATGACGTTTGCAGATTATCGGTACTGCACTCAGAGATAAGAAGTAATCCCGGGATACGGGCCTTGATACTTGCAGTAGGTATCATCTTTATTATAATTGCATCCCATCTCAATTCAACTGTGGCAGTACGAGAATATTGTAGGAATTTCCTTATGCAACAATTTGATCGTGTAAAATACATAGGTATATTTCCTTCGTTCCCTACTCAATATCAAAACGTCGAAATTAGTTTTAAATTTTCTACAACATAGTATTTGATCTGTACCTAAGTTTATTTCTTTTTGAATACTATGTTGTTTTATATTAATTTACCTATTAGATATTATGTATGCATTAATTTTACTAATTGAAGTTGTATATGTAGGTATTATTAGGTATTTATTTCATTTTATTTGAAATTGAAGTAGGTTTTATAATTCACTTACAAATATGTTTTCACATGTCGATGAATATATGTATACTTATTCGTTATAGCGTCGAGGGCCTTTGTCTAATTTGTGTTTACGTAGTAATAAATTATTTAAAATAACGTATACCTATACCGAAAATATTTTAATTACCTACCTATCTATTAATTTATTTCATAGATTTAACACAAACAAATATTCATGCATAATATAAACTGTTATTTTAAATACTAAAGTACAATATTCATAACACTACACACTTATTTTTTAGATTATAAAGGTGAATGTGGCAAAATTGCATCAATAGACACTTCCTTCCGTCCATTAAAATCTCACAAATTATTACAGTAACCTAACATCAAAGTAACAAACACGTTTATCGCACGTAATATCACGTAAATTATGTCAGTGTAGTAAATCTATACGGGTGGCGGGAGCATGCATCTCGTTTACGGGCACTAAACTTTACCAGATACAGCGCTGCGATGAAAGATATTGCTACGACAAACTGTTGCAAGAAACGTTAGACAAGATATTGTTTGGACATTTTTTAATCCTATCCTATTCTATTCTGATATTATATAAACTAAAATATAAGATTTATGGTGTTTTTTTACTCTTTCACGCTGGGCTGGTGGGAAATTTGATACACCGATGTCTCTGGAAAATTATAAATTCTCCGGAAAACCGGATGACTGAAATTAGCAAACTCTCATATAATAGATTCCGGGTTATTGGAGTTTAATCCAACGCAGTGACGAAGTAACAGGAATGAAAAAGTACAATTTAACTGATAAAATGATTTATTTAATGATTACAGTTTTATACTCGAGCGAGGAATGACCGAACATCGGTCAGTTAAATCAATCGCCAGAATGACATTCGCGCCATTCGGTTCATTCCTTTCTCTCACAAATATACACCAATAGGAATTAAGCTTAGTAACATCCGTTTTATAATTAAATTAGAATATTCATTGTATTAAAGTCTTATCTACTGATACATTACTATAATTGATGAAAGTAATTAATCTGATTATAACAATATATAATTTTTAATCTAACAATCGGCCATACTGACTATATTAAGTTTGTCCTCAAACTTCTTGTCATCGTAAAAAAAATAACAACAACACAACAAACAATCTCACACCCATATATTCATTGTATGGATACTATTAGAATTTCGCCCCTCGTCACCTTCTAAATCATATGACCGTGCGAACCTTTCTAATGAGCAAATCAACATGAATTCAGTGAATTAGATTAGACCCTTCATCACTGAATCCTGAAGCAGACTTCAAGATTCCGTGACCATGTCCAACTTCCAAATTGTCAACTCTCAATCAGTTATTGCAGCGGACCCTTCATCAACGATTCAAGAGCTCATGCTACAGGAATCGGTGACCATGCCTCACCTTCCAATAACATTATCAACATCACAACAAAAAATAATTTAAATACAGGTAAATATTTTTTTTTTTTTTTTATAACTGAAATTATGTTATATGGCATACTTAATCAACTGCTATGATGACGTATCTTATATGTCGATATGAATTTATAATAATTCGAATGCTCATAATATAAGTTTTTAAGCATCATAATCAATCAAATAAATTAATTAGTCAAGGCTGGCTCATCATCTGAACTATCAATATCATTCTCAAGTACAGTAATCCAGGGTTGAATGCGGTCAGTAGACCAAACATTGGAATACTTTCCCCTAGTTATTGTGGATCCAGGAATACTGGAAACTTCGTATCTATCATTGTCAAGAACTTTACTAATTCTGAATGGACCCGTAAACTTAGGCAATAGTTTTCTACTTTTACCATCATTACTGGGTGTATTTTTTAAAATCTTTACTAAATCACCTATTGCGTATACTTTTGCAGCTTTCCTAGTCCGATCAAACCTCAATTGTTGTTTTGCCTGATCTAATTGAATATGCTCATTGATATCTTGTCTTATTTCTTCTACATTTTTGTCGTTTAACCTAGTTTCCATTACTGTAGTCCCCAATATTCCTTCACCCTTATTTAATGGTCGTTTACAAAATAGCGCTTCAGCTGGAGTTTTACCTATGCCTTTATTTAGAGTGTTATTAAGGCCCCACTGTACTTTACCGATATAAAGATCCCATTTGTTTTCACCAGAATGGTCAGAGTATGTTCGTAGACTATCTAAAACGGTACGATTGTATCGTTCTACTTGCCCGTTCGCGCGAGGGGCTGACACTGCATTCAATACATGTCTGATTTCAAATTCATCACAAAACTTTTTAAATTCGGCTGACGTAAAACAAGTGCCTCTGTCTGAAATAATTCTAGCAGGATGTCCAAATGTATAAAATGTGTCTTTTAAGATTTTAATTGTCGGAGCTGATTTCGTATTGCGTGTAGCTCTAATTATACAGAATTTAGTATACCCATCAACAATAAGTAATAAATATTGATTACCGTAACCGCTTTTAACAAATGGTCCTAAATGATCTATGTGAACCGTATGGAATGGAATATCAATTTTGGGTATACTATGTAAATACCCCTCTTTTGGACCAGATGGTTCTTTTCCAAATGCACAATGTAAACAAGATTTGACATACTTAGAAATAAATTTGTTCATTTTGGAAAACCAAAAATCCTTTTTAATCTTTTCAATGGTTTTTTCTGTAGAAAAATGTCCTATTTCATCGTGGTTCCGTTGACAAATTTGCCAGCGAGCAGTTTTAGGAACTACCCACTTTAACTCTTCACCTACTTTACGATATAGTCTGTTATTTTTAACAACAAAATTTTTCTTAATATCTACAATTTCTTTATATTGTGGGTCTTCGAGGGCTGATCGAATATGTTGAATTTTCGGATCAGATAACTGTAAGCTAAGCAGCCAGTCATATTGTGTGATTTGTAGTACCCGCGAAAAATGATCAAAAACATCTCTATCATCTGCGCAAGGAATGGGGTTTCTACTGAGAGCATCCACGTGACGCATGAATTGTCCTGGTTTGTATTCTATAGAGCAATCGTATTCCTGCAACGCTATCCACCAACGTGCTACTCTTGGAATGATATCTCTCTTTAAAAACGTGGAGCGGAGAGCGCTGCAGTCAGTGACGATTTTAAAGTGTTTGCCGATAAGATATACTCTAAATCTGTTAAGCGAAGCGACTACTGCAAGGGTCTCTAATTCATATGCATGTAATTTTTCTTCGTCTAATGTGGTTTTCCTACTGAAATATGCCACTGGTTTCAAAGGAGAATTTAGTGAATCTTTTTGAAACAAGATACCGCCTAGTCCTCCCTTAGAGGCGTCACAATGTAATTCTGTTATAAATTCTGTATTATAAATGGCTAAAATAGGTCGTTGAGTTAATTCTTTCTTTAAGCTTGTAAATGCATCTTGCTGACATTTTTCCCAACGCCAGGACATATTTTGTCTTGTGAGATCAGTTAAAGGCCTGGCTTTAAGTGCAAAGTTTTTGATGAATTTTCTAAAAAAACTAGCTAAACCTACGAACTGTCGGATTTCATGAGAATTTTTTGGTGTGGGAAAATCATCTACAGCCGCAATTTTTGTTTTTCCAGGTCTCACACCCTCGTGTGATATTTCAAATCCTAAATATTCTATAACGGTTTCAAAAAAACGACATTTTTTTACATTTAAAGTTAGGCCTGCCTCGCGTAATAAAACAAAAGTTTGTTCAAGTTTAGCTAAACATTCGGCAAAATCTTTCCCAGCAATAAGTAAGTCATCCATATAGGCAACAGCACAGTTATCGCGAGCTCTACCAAGCATTTTATTCACGGTTCTTTGAAAAATGGCAGGACAATTGACTAAACCGAAAGGGGCACGTTTAAATTGATAAAGACCGTCTGGTGTTATAAATGCTGTCAGGTGTTTACAATCATTTTTAATTGGTAGCTGATAATACCCGCTAGACATATCTAAACATATAAAGTAATGATTACCACTCAGTAGATCTATCTGGTCATCTATTCTAGGCAACGGAAAAACATCTTTGACAGTTTTTCTATTAAGTGCCCTATAATCTACACATAAACGATAACCACCAGTTTTTTTTGAAACTAATAAAATAGGACTGGCGTAAGATGAGTCCGACTCTTCAACAATATCACTATCCATTAGTTCCCTAACCATGTCTCGTACTACAACTTTTTCGGCATGACTTAATCGGTAGGGTCGGTAAACTACAGGACTGTCATCAGTTAATTTAATTTCTAATTCCGCAATATCTGTTCGACCTAGTTCATGCAAGTTCTGTGCAAAACAATCGCGAAACTTGTTTATTAAATTAAATGTTATTTCTTTCTGTTTGTTTGTTAATTCGGGGTTAATGTTAATTTCATCTTGGGACAGGGGAACTAGTGTGCTTTGTGACCTTAAGCAATGGTATACCGGTTCAGAATTGTCTATGTTTTTGTCTATACAAATTGGGTATGCCCGAATGAGAAGATAATCTTTGAGGAAATAAATAGGGTCTTCCAAACCATTTAAATTAAATACGAGTATATTACAGATTCCATTTTTGAGTGTATAGATGCCTTCCTGAACACAGTATTCTTTTCCATCTATATTGCGATAACTACCTTTTATATAAACATCTATATTTTTGGTATCATTACTATAGCAAGTTATTTTATTTATTTTCCCTTTAACCTCAGAGTCAGACAAAACGTATAATTCTAGTTTGTTATTTTTGAATTCATCTAGTTGGATATTCGATAATTCTGAATTTATTAGACGGGAAAATAAATTAAGAGATTTATCTGTCTTAGTAATTATAACTTCTGGTAATTCTGTCAAATTCTGTCCTACTAGAAGTTGTGTATGTAAATATTGATTATCTATAACAAAAGCGACTATGTCTGACTTAACTTCATCGATGCACAGGGAAAATGTTGTTTTTCCTAACAGAGGAACTTTAATATTGCCAATACCACGAATTGAAGGCAAATCCTCAACAGTAAAAGGTAAGTTGAATTTTTTAACAGTTTCTACCGTGATAAGTGTACAATCACTCCCCAAATCAACATAACACTCAATAGAATAACAATCATTAATCAAAGCCATTTTATGATATTTAAGATTATTTGAAGCTGTACTATCGACGAGTAAAACGCGTTTATCATAATTAGGTTTAGCATTATTCTTTTGATTACAATCACTAGTTGTATGTCCAAACTTTTTGCAATCGTCACATCTAATTATTGGTTTCGTACAATGTTGTAATCTATGTCCCTGTCCGTTGCAATTAAAACAGAGAAGATGTTTAAGTGACTGATTATTTTGCGGAGTAGTTGTTCGGCATTGAGCTGCCCGATGTCCTACCTCATTACACCTATTGCAAACTATGGAGTTAGAAATGATTGGCCTATTTTTTAGTGTATTTGTAGTTCTTATTATATCTTTATGTTCCTTACAAACATCTTTTAAAAATTTAAAAAGATCTTCCGGTTCGGTAAAACGTGCTGAAGATGCACCGGCACGTATAGTACGATCATCTATACCGTGTATTATGCAATCAACAGCTCTCTTGCTATTAATCTCACAAGCATTTAATAGCATAATTTTGTCATAATAATATTCGTCTAAGTTTTCCCCGAATTTTAACCGCCTATCAAGCATTTCTGCCAAAAGTACACCATAGTTTGTTTCGGATGGAAAGGCTTTACTCAAAAGATTTTGCCATTCCTGCCAGCTATGTAAAACGGACGTTTGACCTTGGTACCACTTTTTTGCGTTACCAATTAATTTAGGTAAAGCATAATGCATAATGTGAGCCTCGTCCCAATTATATATTTTCGCGCATTCATTTACCTTAGCTAACCATAGGTCTATTCGATGGTTTTTTATAGATGGGTCAAATTCGGGAATCATATTGTTTACGTTAGAATTGGTCGAGGAGGTAATACCGGGTCTGATAAGGGACTGAATCATGCGAGAGAAGTCATCGAAATTCATATTAACACTGGGAGATATCTCAGTAGGCTTATTAATTTCAAAAGGTACCTGTTTTCCGGAACTCAGCATAGTGACATCAACTGTTGGTATTGTTGCCGTTCCGGACACCGTCGCACTATGTTCGACAACCGGTGACGGGATTTGAGCAGCCAAGGAAACTCCTGGGTTGCCTGTGATTCCATCACCATTATTATCACGTCCGGTCGCAGAACTTCTTGATTGAATCCCGTCTCTTCCGCGGCTACTGGGCTTATCTCGTCCGGTCGCAGCATTTCTTGATGTTGACTTGGCTCGGCCACGTGGTGTTTTTTCCCGTCGATTTGGTGGTTTTCGAGAATAACGATATCGAGAATTTGAGGGTAGTCTCGATCGTTTTCTGCTGCGTCGATAATTTTCTCGTCGAAATTTGCGAGAGGTTCTTCTTGTAGAATCAGGACTGCCACCACTTGAATCTTCATTATGTCGTCTTCGTTTTTCGGAGTAACGTGATCGCGATGGGCGGTTATGGTCCATAACCACGGTGAGCTTGTTGATTTTCGTGTATATCCCGCTTCTGATAATAGATTCCGGGTTATTGGAGTTTAATCCAACGCAGTGACGAAGTAACAGGAATGAAAAAGTACAATTAAACTGATAAAATGATTTATTTAATGATTACAGTTTTATACTCGAGCGAGGAATGACCGAACATCGGTCAGTTAAATCAATCGCCAGAATGACATTCGCGCCATTCGGTTCATTCCTTTCTCTCACAAATATACACCAATAGGAATTAAGCTTAGTAACATCCGTTTTATAATTAAATTAGAATATTCATTGTATTAAAGTCTTATCTACTGATACATTACTATAATTGATGAAAGTAATTAATCTGATTATAACAATATATAATTTTTAATCTAACACATATATTATGAAGTTCAGTGTAATATAATATAGCATCACCTATTAGTTACCTACGTATAAAACATCTGTGTTTCCAATTAGTCCGTATTTTCTTGGTTCTACTACCATCTTTTATTTGAGGTACTTATCAATTCAATATTCCAGATAGCATCAATATTATTATACAATTACATTCTATATTCATCAATATTATTATACAATCACAAAAGCGTGATACTAAATGTATTACAGTCCAGAAATAGAAAACTCAAGTATTCATTGAGTGAAATGTAAACATTCATACTGAATGGGTATAAGCTTTTACGTAGTGTGGTGTTAGATTAATTACATTAAATGTGATGTGATGGAGGCACAGACGTATTTGACTCCACTTTGGTTAACAAGGCAACGGCAACGTCTATTCCCATTATTCTAATTCCTATATGTATGGTAAACGAGCCAGATATTATTGTTAGGAGGCCGTGGTTTTAAGACAAATATATATTATAATAAAATAACAAAATTGCCGGGGCGCCGATCTATCTATTTATTTATACAGGTTTTATTTAAATACTTTTTACATACTTACATTTCAACAGCACTTACATAATATTCCTTAGAAATATATTTACGAGGGTACACCACAAATATAGTTGTTACCGCTCCGACAGCCGACGACGGACTGAGCGTTTCTCTGTGACGGAGCAGTATTTATACCCTCAGAAAGCAACATCAAGCGATGTTGCTAACCTCAAAATTAAATTAATAGTCAATGAGTTATTAATAAATTAAGTTAAATGTAAACTGAAGCTGACATTCGGCCATCCTATATAAAGCATGACCTCATGTTTTTATACCATAACAATACCTATTCAAACATAAATCAATTAATTTAAATCATAAATCACAAGATGTTTTAATTTAAGAGATCACCCTTAAAAAGTTGAACTAATGTTTATGTATTATTATGATTACGCAAGCTTATATCATTTTATAAGCAAATCCATACATTTGATTTAATCATAAGTCAAGTTTAATCATTTAGCAAGTATTAATAAAAATAGGACCCTTCCGTCCAAGTAATAAATATAGGACCCTTCCGTCCATAACTTAATTCTGTAAGAAAAACTCGATTGATCGGACTACGTGATCGGTCCCGACCAGCTCGAGATGCTGAGGTCGCGACCGAATGTACCATTTCTTCGTGTTCCATCGTGTTGTTTCTATAAAATATTATTTCGCACAATACCTGGTCGAGATAATCGGATTAATGATGCTTATATACACATAGAAGGAACAATCATGTAGCTCGAGCTAGCTGTCCCGACATCAGATGATGCGTTTATGAGACGAAAAGAAAAATAAAGAAAAAAAATATAGAAATCACATATATAATTGAAATACCAAGCGATAAATTCATCCCACTTCTGAAATGTTAGGAAGCCGTGGTTTTAAGACAAATATATATTATAATAATTATAATTATATTATAATAAAATTGCCGGGGCGCCGATCTATCTATTTATTTATACAGGTTTTATTTAAATACTTTTTACATACTTACATTTCAACAGCACTTACATAATATTCCTTAGAAATATATTTACGAGGGTACACCACAAATATAGTTGTTACCGCTCCGACAGCCGACGACGGACTAAGCGTTTCTCTGTGACGGAGCAGTATTTATACCCTCAGAAAGCAACATCAAGCGATGTTGCTAACCTCAAAATTAAATTAATAGTCAATGAGTTATTAATAAATTAAGTTAAATGTAAACTGAAGCTGACATTATACAGCTTAATGTAGCCTAAATAAAAAAATATTAAAACGAAACTACCTAGATGGAACATTTAATTTTAACAGTTGCAATAATCCGCTTAAACTAGGTGTAAAATAAAAATAAATATTATGAGAATGCATAATACCTGGAAGTTTCAAAAACTAAAATAACTGAACCGACTGTGAAACATGGACAAACAGTTTACAAAAGCGCAAAACCCAACCGTCATGTCCCAAATAATTTTCATTCATAAAATTAGCTGGAACGCTAAAAATATTCCACAAAGTAACATTGTTGTTTACATTGTAAAGCAGGCAAATTCATTTTTCACCGACCGAGGCTATCGCGAACAAGTTTAGTGCTAATAAAACTGCAACATGCAGGTTCACCGGGTATATGCAATTTGAGGCACCTCGCCGCTTGTGTATTCGCCTTTATAAATCATGTTATGGTTATGGTTATGAAAATAGTGATACTGCTATAAAAGATGACAAAGAATTTAACTCTAAATAATAACTGGTTTGATTCCGGAACTTACATTGTGTCACTGTAAAATCATTAGTTTAAGTTATTAATTTCTGCCAAATAGGTATTAATTATGAGAATAAGGAAACGTTCGTGACGTAATATATAATATCACATATACACATACCATTTAGCACAATGTGCCATGAGATTGATAAAATACAAAATCAATTGCAGGTAGTTGGAGATAACGCTCGTTCATTCAGACAATGATTGATACCCACTATTTCAGTCTTTTGTCATGACCACGCCACGATCATTCGAAACGTCGAGCGTAATCGAACAAATATTTTGATAATTATCTTTTGTGCGTGAAAATACGAGATGAAATGAAATGAAGTTATGAAATATAGGTATTTATTCATTCAAATAGGCCTTCACTTATGAAACTTCAACTTGAATGCTCGGTTTGGTGAGGAAACTATGGTTATGATCCATTTATTCCTTAGTCCCACACAAGTCTCCGCCAACTTTTTGTATTGAAACAGCACAAAATTTATAACCTATAGGTAAATATGTAATGACATGTTTTATTTATTTCACATGAAAACAATGATTATTAAAATAAGTCTTGTCTAATGAAGCTTCATACAAAATCATACATTTTAAAGTCTACACTTTAAAAATACAAAGGTTAAAGTTGCGATACCAATGTATCTTTATATTCAGTTCGGCGCTTGCGCTCATGCTAGTCGCACGTCATCTAATCACCACCTCCCACTTTTTTTTCGCGCCGTCCATAGTAATGGGGCTTGTCGATAAAAAGTTGTCGATATGGATAGTTTTTTAAAGCGTTCCAATTCTCTCGGCAAACGCCCTCTCGAGGGCCCAGTCAACACCAGTGAATGGAAAATTCCCAAGAGAGCCGCTCGCCCAGCCGAACAACACCCATCACAACCAATCAAGACTACTAACAGTTTTAATCCACTGCCTGGCACCCAATCATCTGAGAACTCCAGCATTAAGCTTCGTGATGCTGTCACCAAAAAGGTCAGTCGTATTCCCCCCATTGTCTTGGAGTTACAACCTACATGGACGCATGAGTACATCAGAACCACCATCATGTCTCACTCTAAAAGCTTCCATCTCCAGTACAGAAGGAACAATCGAGTGGCCATAGTCTGCTACACGCCAGAAAGCCATCAAGCCATCAAAGAAGGTCTACGCTCCAAGGACATGGCGTTTCACACCTACTCCCGTAAGGATGAGAAAATGTACAAAGCAGTAATTTTTGGTTTTCCTGATTACATCGAGGAAGCATTACCATCCGAAATCGCCGCGCTTGGATTCGAAAATGCGATTGTTCGAAAAATGAAAGTACCTGCTGAAAAGTCCTCTTTCTGTCCCCCCTTTTTGATACAATTACCTCCTGGTGCTGATTTTGCTAAATTTCGACAAATCAAACTCCTATGTAATAGTGTAGTACAAATTCGCAAGTACCGGAGTAACAATCACTACGGAACTCAATGCTACAGATGTCAAGGATTTGGCCATTCGTCTAACAATTGCAACTTGCCTCCACGGTGCGTTAAATGTACTGAGTCCCATGCAACTGCAGAATGCCCCAAAAAGACCCGCTCCCAGCCAGCTAAGTGCTGCAACTGTGGCGGAAATCATCCTGCAAACTTTCGCCAATGCAACGAGCGTGAAAAATATTTGATGATGATGCGGGAACGACAGGAACAAATCAAAACCACCAGAAGCATCAAGCCCCCGCCGAAGATAAGCGTAGTAGACGACCGTCCTTGGAATGTGGTTGCTGCTGCTAATACACAAAATACCATTGTCAAGGAGAAACCTCAAGATCAGACGACCGCTGACATGCTAGCCATACTAATGACGATAAAAACCATCAAAAGTCAATTTCTAGGATGCGCCAGTATGATGGACAAAGTCATTCTCATTTTAACTCATCTTGGACAATATGTGTGACACTCAGAATTTACGTATTATTTACTGGAATGCTGATGGCATTCGTTCAAAAATCACGGAGCTGTTGGATCTGGTAAGCGAGCTATCTATTGATATTGTGGCCCTGTCGGAGACCAGGATTTCTCCCCACACCAAATTGCATACTCCTGGATTTGTCTGTTACCGGCAAGACAAAAAACCTGACGGACACGGTCAGGGAGTAGCTATTTTAGTCAAATCGAACATAGTGCACACCCCGTTAATCGCTCCCCAGACTCAAAATCTGGAATCTATTGGAATTAAAATAGGTCCACTAAAAAACGAAATTGCCCTAATCTCGGCCTACCAATCGCCTAACTTAGCTTTACTACCGACCGATCTGGATAAAATACTAAATGTACACTCGCAATCACTAGTTATGGGTGATCTTAACACAAAACATCCATACTGGCACTGCTCTGGTTCCAATGCTCATGGCGAAACCCTTTTCGACCACATGATCAACAATGAATACGACATTCATGCACCCTCTCGCCCCACTCTAGTCCACTATCACAGTACACATACACCATCTACTCCTGACATTATCCTAGCTAACTGCGCTCGAAGCCTTTCGGAACCCCAGGTAATAGGTTTAAAGAATATTTATTCTCAAAAGAACAATTACAGTTCACTGTTATGAGAAAAAAGTTTACAATTACTTACTGTATAAACAAACAATTGTCGTCTAGTGACGAAGCGTGCATGCATTATTAACAAAGTAATGTTTTTAATAGCTAGACTTAAAAGCAATATGTAGGTAAGAATATGTAATGTTTATAACAAAAATGGACGTACTGGCCTATTAAATTTAAATTGACCACAGTGCTAATTCATAATTTTTTATTTTTTATTTTTTTTTTTAAGCTAAAATAAAAATTACAAGCCTATCCTCCAACCACCTACCTGTTTTCTTTAGAGTCGATCTGGAAGTCAACAGAGAGGAGCAAATCATATTTAACTTTAGAAGCGCAAACTGGAAAGCCTATAGATCCTATTTAAATGAGTCCATAACTTTGAACCAAACCACTTTCAACTCATCAGAGGAAATAGACCTTGCCATAGAACACCTTACACACTCAATTATAAATGCACGTAACAAAGCAATCCCAACAGTAACTAGTGCTGGAAGTATTAAACTCCCCCGACGGATCAAAACACATATTAAAATTAAAAACGATCTTCGTAAATTAGCTTTGAATGATTCAAATCCTTATAGTAGACGTCAGCTTTTTTCACAAATCAACCACATGCAAAAAAAAATTGGTTGCCTGTAAAGTCGGTATACGGGCGAAAGTTTTACGTGACAACGACTTTGAGTGGTAAAATAATTTTAATGTGAATATTCATTCGTATAGTAGGAAGAAGGATGAAATAATAGTAACAATTTAAAACATAACGTCACGTTACGTGAGCGGAGCGTAACGCAGTTTCTTGAAGTGTCACCCGGCAAACCAATTTATAAGACGTTGTCACGTCAAAACTTATTAAAACTAAAATACAAATCCTAAATGACAATGTCTGGAACGACAAACTCTCTAAAATTACCAACCCTACATCCGACTTATGGAGAGTGGTAAAATCAATCAACCACCAGACCAACTCAATACCTCCTCTCATGATGTCGAACAACCTAACGACTTCCACTGAAATAGAACAATGTGAGACACTATCGAATTCCTTCGTAGAAAACATGAATTTAACTAAGGATTGGGATAGCGACGCTGAAACAGAAGAAACAGTTAGAGAATCTATTAGCCTGCTGGATTGCTGTCAGATCTATGATCACCCATCGCTTGTTAGGCCGAATGAGATCCTCAAACTAGTTAATAAACTTAAATCTCAAAAATCACCTGGTTTTGACGGCATAGGAAATGGCCTACTAAAAAAACCTCCCTCGGAAAGCCTTTGTGTTCTTAACCAAAGTCTTCAATGGCTGCTTGCGTATTGCATATTTCCCTAAAGCCCTAAAACATGCCAAAATCATAGCTATTAAGAAACCTGGGAAAGATCCGTCTATTCCATCTAGCTATCGACCCATCAGTTTATTACCGAGCATAGGAAAACTCTTAGAGTCTTTAATCCTCTCACGTCTTTCTAAAACAACCGCGCATAGATTGATACCCGAACAATTCGGATTTCGAAGTTCACACTCGACCACACAACAATTGGCCAGAGTTACAGAGAACATAGCACATGGCTTAAATTGCGGTTCGTCTACTGGTATGATATTACTGGACATTGAAAAAGCGTTTGATATTGTCTGGCACGAAGGCCTTATACACAAACTAATAACAAATGAAGTACCTCTATGTCTGGTTAAACTCATTCAAAATTACCTGCAAGAGCGCTCTTTCTCTGTCTTTATAGGCCAGAAACATTCAGCTCCAAAAACCATCCCAGCTGGTGTCCCCCAAGGATCTATACTAGGCCCCTACCTCTTCATTCTTTTCCTGAATGATATACCCAAACAGCCACGCACCCAGCTCGCTATCTACGCGGATGACACAGCTACCTATACGACAGACAAAGATATCGACATAGTTATTGGGCGGCTACAACTATCTTTGGACCTGCTCAGCCATTATTTTAAGACCTGGAAATTGAAAGTCAATTCTACAAAAACTGAAGGTATTATGTTTACCACAACCCGTAAGCTACCAGCTAGGTTACTAAACATTGATAAGACACAGATAACGTGGCGCGAGTCAGTAAAATATTTAGGCATAATCTTGGACAAGACTTTGAATTGGAGCAAAAATACTGAATTAATTACCAACAAAGGTACTAAAGCCTTAAACTCATTAAAACCTATTTTGAATCGTAAATCTATTCTCACTTGCTTATATATTCCACACTGGTGAGACCATGCTTAACTTACGCTGCACCTGTCTGGTCCAGTTTGGTCGAAACCAAATTCAACAAACTCCAAACTATCCAGAATAAAGCTCTAAAATTGTCCTATAACACACCATTTCGCACAACAACAAAAGATTACATATAAAAATAAAATATCCCCTATTAAAAGATTACATATTAAAAACATCACGAAAATTTTATTTGCATAAAAACCCTTCACATCGTAATCCTCTAATATCTACAATAGGTAAAAGTAGACTCCGCACGTTATCGTACGCCCGCACGTACAATCGATACAGACTGCCCCATCACTATTTCCTCCGTGAATCATGACGATAGCTCGCTCACTAGCCGATGCCGCTCGACCGGTTTGGTATTACTGCTGCCGCACCGAAATGTGAAACTACCCCGTTCTAATCACATTTTATAATAAAGTGTAAGTACTGTTTGTACGCAACGATTTGAATATATGTGGGTCGCACTAAGACTTGCACATAGTTATTATTATATATAATTAAATCACTTCAACTCAATTAACATAATATTTATCAACCGATGTAATTAATGTTTGTAAAGGCGATTAGCCTGTGTAACAATTTAAAACCAATTACTTGTAAGCAAATAGAATAAGATCATTTGTAAACAGCACTGTAAATCTATTTATAAATAAAGACCTTGAAAAATCAAAATCAATCAATGTATCTTTATAAAGGCTCTAAAGGCATTCGAGCGACATTCCTTGACAATCTTGTTAAACTTTTATGTGCCAGGTGGCACATGCAATGCACCGTTAGAATGTTTGCAGATCATCCCTACTTTGTATCGTCGAGAATGTCTGAATTTAAACAAGAATAAAATTTCGTGGGAACGTAATAGCTTAGCATCATACTATTATATGCATGCAGGTATAATTTATTTATCGTATATATGGAAAAGCCTGTGCAAGATTATTGTAATGTAGCAATTTTAAATAAATGATTAACTGGCGGAATTAACGATGCCATTAAAAAGTTATAAAAAATTGATCCCAAGTATAGTATGACCATTAGTGCTGTGCACTCCCTGAGGTATGCGCGCGGTGAGACGGGGGGGTTAGAATCGGCTGCTGCGCTGTCAGTGCGCCGTCAACGCTTGTGACGGCAGGTAGTGTTATTTGTATCGGACTGTCTATGTCAGACGCACACGAGATAAATATTCAAAGATGGGTCGTGCGTTATCTCGTGATATGAAGACTGTCATTTTTAAGGTGGCTGAATATTTTAAGAAAAGAATATATAATTGTTTGTAAATATAAAAAATGTTTAATAAAACAAGTCCTGTTGTGAATTATAACTTTCAATTCTTATTTATCACCTGCATATTTTTAATAAAATATGAGTATGTTTGGGTTACATTTTAATCAACAAAGTAAGTATATATTACAGATAGATAGCCTCCGACCAACGCAACGTCCCGCCACAAGTCTTGCCTTAGAAATGCAAACTGATATCGTAAGATCTGTCCGACATGTATCGACCTCATGTGAACTCATGCACTTTTTTCTTCGCCCCCCACCTCGCCGTGCATACCTCAGGGAGTGCACAGCACTAATGGCCACACTATACCAAGGAAGGCATACTTAAATAAAATCGAGAAGTTAGTAAGTAAAAAATTAGAAAACTAGAAACGCCTATTGTATAATATTTATGTCACTATGTAAATCATTATATAAAAATCCATATACCAATATAACTATACTACTAAAGTATCAAGTGTTGCCAGCCTAACGTACAACACTTAGCTAACATTTATGATAGTGTTACAGCACTAAACGTTGAGTTTACGAGTAACGAGCAACCCTTTATTATGTCATGATGCATTTCACTATGTTTGCGCCCCTTCATTTTGGTCTCGCGTAAATAACCTTCATGATCTATATCTATACGAATATTATAAAGAGGTAACGTTTGTGAGTTTGTGACTTAGTAAGGGGTAATCTCTGGATCTACTGAACCGATTTTCGAAATTATTTCACCAATAGAAAGATACGTTATTGTGGAGTGTCATGGGCCCATATTCTCACGGTAACGGAAACTACGCGGGTGAAACCACGCGGAGGCAGCTAGTATATAATATATCGGTCGTTGCTTTGTCGAACTTAAAACTTAATTTTGGAACTCCAATGTTAGGTTTGTAACGAAGTTTTCTTATTCATTGTCCGTTAAAATAACTATAACTTATAAAATTAAAGTACACGCAAATTATTAAGATTATTTGACTTGTGTATGAATGCAATGTCTTATTATTTTTTCTAAATTATTAATAAGAATCATTATCTCACTTGTTTTCGTATTGGCTTTGTGACTTGCCCTATGGTTCAACTCGGGATCAAAGGATAATTTTAATACTTGTAACTACCTTATCCTCCTCCTTTTTGTCTGTAGAAAGACGAACAAAATACCTACTCGTTGTAACATTTATTTCATTTGTAAGAAGTAACCTTACATACGAGTATAATATTATTATATGACTTAGCGTATAATTATTTGCTAATTGGGTACTTTTGATGTATAATTATACCATCTTTGTATTGTTTCAGATATTTACTTTTGCAAACGGGATTATAAATGGTTACAATTACAAGGTAAGAATCTATTTCAGTACCTACGTATATATGTATTTATATTTCTTATGTAGGTTAATCAAAAAACTGTAAGAGATTTAAATTTTAATAAGGTTTTAATATTTATTCTATAAATTTATCTACTTAAAAATAAACTCGTGCCTATTCACTTATAAATTAACATAATATGGGTGGTAACGATCAATGTTATCTCGTGATATTTTTCTGAATCAACTGAAATAATCGCTATAATGTAATCTATAACGTTGCTTAAATAAGCTTAATATAACACCAATCAGAGACACAATCTGCTATTAATGTTCACTCAACGCAACTCATTCGCTTACATGTAGTGTGCACTGTCATTACGCACTTGCGGTAAATCGACAAGTAAATTTATGGCTTGTGCCCAAATGCAGGAGTCGCTTGCGATGGCAATTTGGCGACATAATGAGATATATTACCCCATCTAGAGGAAATTGATGATAGAATAGTAAATTCATATATGAAGCTACATAAAACTGCAAAATCTTGAAAATCAAGACACTAATGTTAACGCCTGTCAACGAAAGCGAAGTATGAAAATAGGTCAACAATTTTCTATTAGTTGTTAGTAAAAAATATCAGCTAAACGACTAAAAATAAAACTAATAATAATTGCTGTCAAAGCAAAAGTAGATAGATTATGTTAAAATGTAAAAAGCTTTTGAACTAAACATATTTTATTGAAAACTTTTAGACTGAGAGCATGACTAAGCTGGAAAGCTTTTACTTTCCTTGAAGTTTTATATCCAGTGTCACTATTATATGTTGGACACAGTAAATATGCGATGTACCTAACTAGAAAAGCAAACTATGCTCGAACATAAAATAAGTATAGTGCACCCCGAGACCGGAGTTCGGTAAGCTGCTAAAAAGCGAGAATGTGTTTGACAACTTTTTCAGATTCCTGAAGCTCAGTAGAGTGGCCGAACAATTTCATCTATATTCCGCGTTTTATAAATTGATACTGGACTTTAATCTAAACTTTTTGTGACGTGAAAACTAGTAGTCGATCGAACGCGCCGAACGAAGTACACAAAAGCCAATTCCGTTTTCCAAAGCCCATATGTGCGGCTCATTAGTGACCAATGGCATTGTGTACGCGGCTTAACGACGCCGTTCGCACGTCATCGCGTCCTCGTGCGGGCGAAAATGTATGTTTTTGGTGGGTGATTTTAAGCTATAGTTAAATTGATGCTTAAAATTATACCAACTTTTAACTTGATGTTTATAGTAAATATTTGTCGAATAGAGACAAACTTTTCCGTGATTCTGTTGTTATGTCTAATATGTCTATCTCGTATTTAATAGATGTTGTTTGAAAACTTCACACATTTGTATAAAACAAAAGTTCAGTGGAAATTAAATTTGTAGTAATGTATTAAATGTTTTAATTTATTAAATTGGATTGTATCTCATTTCCTTGATGGTTCATCCACTGTTTCATTAAGGTTATGTTTTCCTTTTCATCCCCTGTCGAACACTTGAGTAGGGTCTACACTTATTACCTTATTTACTAGATATGGCTGTCACGAGTACTGACTAGAGAATGGTCACAACATGTCCTGTAAATAAAATATTTACGTTAACGTCTAATACAGTAATTTGTTTTTTATTTCACACTTGCACTTTTCAATACAAGATTTATGGTGAATTTACTGACACCTAGTTTTTAAAATAAACCTTCCTAAAAATATTTGATACGGAAATCAAACTGTCTGTGATGCACAAAAATGCCTTGAAAAATTTTAATATCCGGTCCCTCTTTTATGGGGTGTGAAAATGGGGTTCCTTAAAAGAAACATTCCTAAATATATTTTTATTCATCACACGTCACCCAACGATTTCCATCTTAGCAGGGAATCGAACCGATGATACGTGTCCAGAAAGCTAATTTATTATAAACATTTTTTTCCACAACTTTCATGGTGGACGCTGAAAGTAATATATTATGTTGATTTTTGAAATTTTTGAATGTTTAAGCCCGTTTGATTTTGAAAACCCTATAAAAGACTTGAGATTAAATAATCTATTATTTATATGCTTGCTGAAGGACCTAGTGTTTGAAAATTTTGCATATTTTAAATTGAAGATAAACCCTTTCTTGTATTATCTGCAAATAGTATGTATATCGCACTTAAAAAGCAACATTTAAATAATTTGATTCTATATGAATAGTAGATAGGTAAAGTATATATATTTCTTTACTGGTGGTATTCCTGGTAATTCTAGGTTATGGTTATCGGTTTCACGGGCTATCTTCATCAATTTGGAACCGAAACTTTGTAATTTATTAGACGATTTAAAATCATTTTTCGGTAACTTGAGATACTTTAACTCACTTTTGATATTCATGGAAAGTGAACGAAGTTAAAACTTTGATGTTCATCACTTATCCTACTGTATTAGGTATTTACTTTTTAAGATATAATTAAAACAGTGTTAGTATCAACTTATTGTATTGTCCTCTAAATTATAAAATAGTCATATCGATCAATCGGCTGCAATAAATAACGAAATAAAAAATAAGTACTTATTTTTTATTTTATTTTCTGACCAAGTATACCTTATATTTAATCAAGCGTCTGCATTTCGGCTTTACCTACGTTTCCGGGGTATTTTCCCGATAGCAGATGCTTTTGTAGAAAATATTGTCGTTATATTCAACTTGTTACCTATGTGTAAAATAGTTACAAACATCCGCACATGCTCAAAAATATATATATCCTTAGAAATACCTATGTAGGTATAATTATTTTATTTCATGTCTCAGTTAACAAAAATATATAAAGAAAAGCAATAGGTGAATTAAGTCTTTGAGACATTAATGTAAAACAGAATATTCATTCAACCTTAAATTGTGTTAATTGAAGTATGAACAGTCTCGTTTCCGAAGTTTTACTTTAACAAAAAGTTTATTTTTATGTCCTAATAAACCTACTCATTAAATAAAGGACATAGAAAATGACAGCTCCAGTAAAGGCTATTAGGAGGATCTTTCACATCATTGTACGAAAACAGTAATTGACGAACATTTGGAAAAACATTGGCTACAAGTTGTTGCAAGATGAGCCTAGACTTTTATATTCGGCAATCATTTGCTTTAAGACATTGTGCTCTTTGTAAAAAGGTACTAGGAAAACTATGCCTTCTACGCATTCTCTTATATTTGAGATCTGTGATGTAAAAGCCAATTTGTCCATTAAAGAACATGTGGATTGACATACTATTTCAAAATCATTCCATAACTTCTAAGTGCTGTATTGTAATATATGTAATCTAACATATTTTTTAGAGATACTATGTTGTACCCTAAACGATTTCAGACGCACATTAATCTTACCTCTCATAACATACTTCTTCATTTGTCATTCTATTCCCCCTAAAAGGACTTTGAGAAATGACTAACCTCTTGTATGTATGAAGTAAAGTATACAAAGTCTTAACAGTGACCTTTTATTGTTTCAGATAAAATAAAAACCGAAAGGATAATGACGTTACTAAATACAGGTAAAAGATAACAACTGTACCTGAAAATGGATATAGATCATGTAGTGCTAGATAAAGAAGCAATCAACCGTTTCGAACAGTATACGTTGGCAAAGCCTACGCTAAATGGAGGCATCCCTTTGGACAGATGCCAAGATGCCGACTCTATGGTATCTAATAGCAGAAAGAGAGCACAAACATCACGCCAAAAAGTTGTTTGTTGCTTTTGTTTTAAAACAACTAAGTATAGAAGAAAACAATTCATTGTCGGATCACTTACTAACGTCGTGATATTCATAATTTTGTTGGCGTACACATTTTTAGGCTCATTTATATTCTTAGCTATAGAAGGAGGCGGTGAAGTCCCAGTCAGACCTCGATTACTGCCAGACAGACAAAAAGTTAATCACAAAGAACAAAACAACACGAATAAAAAAGTGACGGACGATGATTATGATAACGGAAACCTAACTTTATCAGCCAACTATTTTTGGGATGCGAGAAGTAGAGCGGTGGAAAATATTTGGGAAATAACTGTGTCATTAAATATATTATACAGAGAAAATTGGACACGGTTGGCTGCACAGGAGATACTTAAATTTCAAAACGAGTTGGTGCAAAGGGTGACAACAGAAATGGCGTCGCAATATGGCGTTAGTTACAGAGAAATGGCTCTTGGAGAATTCGGCGGGAGTGAGGGTAACAACCATTATGAAGAGCATGAATGGAATTTGGCCCTTGCGTTTTTCTACTCTCTGACAGTTTTAACTACTATTGGTGAGTACTAGCATTATATATTTTTATGTCATATACGTCAACCAACAGACAGCAACCCACATGATACTAAATAATCACCATTGCCTATAATGCAAGGGCACTACTGTTTAACAATTAAAATATCAAAAGATCCACATAAATCAATGAATTTTAGGTAAATAAGAACTATATTTATCTTCCCTGTTAATGTCTGCACTCAAAACCCTCTATCTGATAAATAGCTTGTTAATTTACTGTAATTAAAATACATTTTGTCTCATTATTTTACAGGTTATGGCAACATCGCACCGAGAACTATACTGGGCAAAGGTATTACCATACTTTACGCTCTAGTTGGAATTCCCCTAACACTTGTCTATCTGTCAAGTGTGGGGTCTTTGCTATCCAAGATGGCTAGGAGCGTATTTAGCAGAGCGTTGTGCTGTTGCCTCTGTTCAAATTGTGGCTATTGCTGCTACGATGAACGAAGAATGGCGGAAAAGGAACGACGAATGAAGCTCAAGAGACAACAAGAAGAAATTATCAACAGTCAAAACACAAGCAAAACGCCCACTGAAGAATGTTATGTGCTGAAACCAGACAGTCAAAAAGATTTATCTTTATCAGAGAGACCAACAACAAGTACAGCTAAAGATGATATAATCAGCTGGCCCGATACAGACTCAAAGCTTTCAATGCATGGTTTAAGTATCCTTGCACCAGTTTTACTTTGTCTCGCGGCTATATTTATTTATATAACAATAGGGGCTATTGTCCTTTTTAAGATAGATAACCTAAGTATCATAGACGGGTTTTATTTTTGTTTCATGACTCTCAGCACTATTGGTTTTGGTAACATAGTTCCTGGAATGAGTTACACTACAATCAACGGTGTTAGGTACTACACAATTAATTCTACGACATTATGGTTCTGTTCGGGTTATACTTTAACTGGATTAGCTTTAACCGCCATGTGTTTTGGCGTAATTCACGATGAAATAATCTATAGGATAAAACATCAGCAGAAGGAATGGTCCCAGAAAGGCAATACAGTCAATGATGAGGTTAATCTTAACGATCCATTTTATATGAATTCCTGACAAATGTATAATAAAGGAAAATCAGAAAATTTGTATAGTATAATGGAAGATAATTCAGTAGTAGAACGTAATAGGATCGAAATTGACAATAGGGAAGTAGTTCTTAGTGTAGACGATATATCAGCAGCAGTGGATTCAAATGTGGATTTGCCCCCTCCCCCTCCGGAGGAAGAAATAGTTGCGATTATAACCAAAAAAGAACCCAAGGGTTTTGGTAATATGGTAGCATATAATGCTTTACCAGAAATGTTGGAGCATGTAAATACTTAATTTAAGAATTTATAAACTATTATAATCTTACGACTGTTTTATTTCGATTAGTTTACTGGCTGTGAAATGTTAATTTTATCTTCACTAGTCTTTTAGTAAGAAAATATTATATCATATTCTGTCTCATAAACTTTTCCACATTTAGTTTTAAGTAAAAAATGTAAATACTTTGTAAATGTTGTAATTAAAATTGCTATAGAGAATGAACGATGTCTGACATCTTTTATCTTAATCTATTTGTCAAATTTGTTAATATCAAAGTGTAAGTTATTGTAACAATTTTCATGTGAATACTTAGTTTCTTTGTAAAAAATATCAGTTTATTAAAAAAGGGTTAAAAAATGTAATTGTTTTCATTTCTGTCATACCCTTTACATATTGGGTAAAGTTATTAGGGATAAGTAAAAAGAAATCATATCCAATGCGGCATGAAAATGGAAATCGTATCTATTCGTAAAATATATAGTGATCGTCTTCGAGGAAAGTAATAAAAATAAAGAAAAACATTACAAATAAGAAAGTAGGTAATCTTGGCTGAAAAAGGGTTGAAGACTGAGGAAGACAAATAGTGATTTATATTGAAATAGAACTTTCTTTTTGATTTTCGGCGCGTTCATCCGTTTTATTGCTTTTGTATGATAATTCTCAATCTGTATACTAGTTCTTTGCCCGCAGTTTTGGTTGAGTAAAGTTCATACAATCGCTATCCAAACAAGTTGCATTTCCTCTAGATGTTAATTTAAGAGCATTTGATCGTAGTGCTCTCCGTAATAGTTAGAGTAGTGTAAGTAAGAAACAAACAAGTGGGGAAATCTTTTAATTTAAAACACAATAATTTTAGTAGTCTACATACAAATATCAATTACGAAAACTCATGCTCTTAAATGCATATTGTTCTAAACTACGAAGTAGGTAGTTAGTTATTCCGTGCTTAGATAATACTAATATATTACTTTAATGCCAGATGACTTATATATCTAATACATAATTGTAACAAAATTACACAAAAGATAATAGAATTCGCTCCTCTACAGACACCTCGAAACCATAAAGGTTGATAACCACAACCACCAGATAGATAATGATCGATAACCACAGGTTAGATAACCACAATAACATTTGGTTTGTAGGTATATATTAAATAAGTAGGTACATATCTATGTTTGAAAGAGTAGAAGGAGTTCACCAACAGAAGAATTTTGAACTACGGCCGTTGGAAACACGATGATGTCACCTGTAAGTAAGTAACTTACCTTTTTTACATTGAATTTAATGGTGTTTTATAGTGATAGTTTTTATTTCATAAAGGGATGTATAGGGATAGGCTTGTATTTGTCGTAAATGATCTATAATGGCTAAAATAATACACAAAGACTATAAAACTGTATCTCTAGGGCTTACAGAAACTATAGGGAGTCTACATAATAAGTATTCTCAGATACTTATAAAAGCTGAATAACCAATGACAAATTGAAAAGCAAAATATGAAAATACCAGCGTATGTAAGTATATGATAAATATTAAAAAATAATATGAACATAGGCAAGAGCGCTTCACCTACCCTCTTGAGATGTCAACCCAACATATGCGGATGACAAGGCACTGAAGGTGAAAATAAACCGTCTAGACGAACCGTATGAGCACGGGACCCTACATCAGGAATGTGACAGCCGAGCTTTTGTGGATACTTAAATATTATTTTATATAGCATTCCATTGTTTGATTGTATTTTTACTACTCATACCATAAAACATTACTATTTTGTGTGGCAGTGAAAAGACCAGTTTAAATTACCTACTTTATATTTTCCACTGTACCTTTATTGAATAATGTAGGTAACAAAAGCAGAGATGTTTCAAAACTCCCTATCCTACAGAGAACACAACTAGTTTACTAAAACCAACTTGTAATTTAATCTGCGGGCGCCTCCTGTTTTTATATTCATACGTTTAGCCACTAGGGGCCGCCACTGTAGTTCCTTTAAATAAATTCCTTCTGGAAGTTACGCGAAACAATGTAACTTACGGAGCACCTTGAGGGCCGCTTCATAAATAGTTGATTTAATATCATCTGGCCTCTTAGAAAATTTGTTTGCTTTATAGGTAGTCTAAATATATTTAGAGTAGGTGTTAGCTGTTAAACAACGTAAATCTGAAATTTAATAAATATATTAGTCACGCCGATGAGGTACATTTATGAGACATGAATTTCAAATTTGCAAGTGATCTTGATTTTCTAGACATAGATACAGGACTAATATGTTTTGAGTAAATTAACATACAAAAAATGCTATTTCTAGATTGAAGTCAAACCAACGACTGATCGTTTCAAGTCACGAGGCGATCGTGACGTGTAACCAAACCACTACTATCTTCACTGATTTTAATTGACACTACAGTGTAGTTTTTCTGATAAGAATTATTGTAGGTTGCATTACAAGTTGGAGAGAAATTCCTGGGCCTCTTAAAAATGGTGCATTTAACACAGAACTTATAGGTTGGCCTTGATTGTAAGGCTTGGTAGCTGTTAATTAATGCAGCATTTTTTTTTCTAATGATACACTTTGCCAGAACTTATCGATTTACGCTTGTTTTCATAAACGTGATTTAAAGTCTTGTTATATCACCTGTCTCGCTCTACCACATACGGAACTTCGCATAACGTAATGGCGGACGGATAAATATTTATTGTTATTAGAAATGGGGTCTGAAATGGTAGATCGATGTAGGAAAGAAAACAGAGTATCGAAAAACTGACTTAGTTACTCGAAAAGCAATTTGACTGAATATTCTATATTAGGTATACATAATTATACCTATGTAGGTATATTATGGATTCTCATTTAGATTATATTTTTAACTAGCTTCTGCCAGCGACTTCGTTCGCGTGGAATAGTTTCTTTGGGCTAACTCTAACTTTAATCCGCGACTTCGTTCCTCGAACCTCCTCCTTTTTTTTTAAGTCGTTTAAAAATAATCCTTATAGCATGATTTAGTATTCACGTGTGACGACGCGATGGCTTATTTCATCTATAATTTTGGTGTTTCTATACCGATTAGAAATTGGTTCTTTTTTATTAAATAGGTAATAATGTTAACTTTTTTAAATTAGGGATGAGTGAGAGTATTATAAACGTAAGAGTAAACAAATATAATCAGAATGCTCCGAACTGCTAAGCTATCAGGAGTTACACGTGTTATTCTGAGTCAACTATAAAAGATAGACATATGCTGTTGCGGGATATTTTTTAGAAAATTTTATGTAGAATATTTCCGTCATACATAATTTCTATGTAACTTTAACCATTAAGGCTGCACACGCGACGGAAGCTTAAAAAATGGAGTAACTTCTCCCGTTTTCCCAAAATTTCCCTTCACTACTCTGCTCCTATTGATTGTAGCGTGATGAAAAGTATCCTATAACCTGCCCAGGAGTATGAAGAATAATTGTACCAAGTTTCGTTAAAATCCGTCCAGTAGTTTTTGTTTCTATAAGGAACATACAGACAGACAGACAGACAGACAGACAGACAGACAAAAATTTTACTGATTGCATTTTTGGCATCAGTATCGATCACTAATCACCCCCTGATAGTTATTTTGAAAATATATTTCATGTACAGAATTGACCTCTCTACAGATTTATTATAGGTAAGTATAGATAAGTTGTGGTTTAAGGTAAAAAATTATGAATTCTGACTGTGAAGATCAGTTTCAGTCAGAAAATGTCTAAGTAGAAGTACTTATACTTTTTTTTTTTTTTTTTTTGGGATGGGGAAATCCTACATGGATACCTTCCGCCCTGGGGGTGAGCGGAAGGTTATGTGAGACTCCTACTCACTAAAACCCCACCGTGTCCCTTCGTCGCTATAAGCTGGGTATAAGGGTACGCCCGAGGCATGCGTCCTCGTACCCAGCGGCGACTTGGCCTGGTGCGCGGCCTCCTCGTCTAGTGAGCGTGGACTGGAGCTATGCCCACGCTCTGCCGTCTATGAGTAGTGTGTGGGAACACACACACAACTACTCGAGCCCGAGACTGTTGAGCGACAGACTCCCCCGAGTCTGCCGCCCATGGGCTCATGTGGGGGGAAGGCGGATGAATGCCGCCCTCCGGCGCCCCGTTCTCCTGCGGCGGATGGCCAGAGTGGTTGTTACCTCTCTGACCCTTTCCGCCGCCTCCTTTGCGAGCATTACTGTCTCGCAGAAGGATTGGAGTGCGCCCCAGGACCTCTCGCTGTCAACGATCGCGCCAATCACGCTCGGTAGCGAGAGGTCATTCCCCACCTCGGCGCAAAGTGCGCTGCGCTCGCTTGCCCAGGCTGGGCATTCCTCCAGCGTGTGCTGGGCCTCCTCCTCGAGACATCCGTCGCAGTGGTGACACTCGGTGGTCGGCTCCCTTCCGGCTATACGACACAGATACCTCCCGAAACAGCCATGTCCCGAGAGGATCTGCGTCATCCGGAAGGTAAGAATTCCATGTCTCCGCTTGAGCCACCACTCCAAGACAGGACGGATGGCTTCAATAGTGTTATGGCCCGCACTAGGCTGCCCAAGCCTGGCCTTCCACTCCTGGACTGCAAGCGCACGCAACTGAGCTCTGCGCTCTTCCACCTCGCGTGGCGCCGGCCGCTGGCCCTGAGCTAGTGCCTCCTCGCGCCAAAAGAAAACTGACGCAAGGGCTCTTGCCTCTAAATCCCAGGGCAAAGAACCGGCCAGAACACACGCCGCCTCGGCGGAGATCGTGCGGTATCCCCGTATGGCCCTAATCGCCACTACCCTCTGGGGTCTTCGCAGTACGGTAATGTTGCTGCGATTAAGGGCTTCCGCCCATACGGGAGCTCCGTATAATACCATTGAACGCACGATCCCCATGTATAGCCGCCTACACACGGCGCCCGGTTCTCCGGTGTTCGGTAGCAGCCGTCCAAGAGCAGAAGCCGCACCCATCACCTTTGGCACCAGACACCCGAAGTGGGCCGTGAAGTTCCATCGACTATCCAGGACAATCCCTAGGTATCGCATTGTCGAACCGATGCCAATGCGAACTCCACTTACGACGATATGGGCGTCCCTAGGTGGCGCACGTCGAGGCCCATGAAAACACAGAGCCTCAGACTTACTAAGGGCCACCTCCAGGCCCAACCGACGTATTCGCCCCACAACTTGTGCCACACCTGTAGTGGCACGATAGGCGGCTGTACTATAACTCGAGCCACGGGCCGTCACCAGAGTATCGTCAGCGTAACACGTGACACTGACACCCTGTATGCACGGTACCCGTAGCACCCAATCGTAACCGATGTTCCACAGGAGTGGACCTAGAACCGACCCCTGTGGAACACCGCACGACATGTCACGTTGACCCCAGCCTTCCAGACATGGGTAGACCACTGATCTCCCTGACAGGTAAGCCCCGATGATTTGGCGCAGGTACAGAGGCACTCTATGATACCGGAGCGCCTCGTGTATACAACTCCAGGGGAGGGAGTTGAACGCATTGGCAATGTCAAGTGACACTGCCAAAACAACCCCCCCATGGGCAACCGCCTCCTGCGCTTGGGACTTAACCCGTAATAATGCGTCGATGGTCGACCGACCCCTGCGAAATCCGTATTGACTCTCCGCCAAATCTGGACCTATCTCCTCAAGGTGCCTGATGATTCTACCGGCGATCACTCTCTCAAAGAGTTTGCCAATATCATCAAACAGAACTACAGGGCGGTAGCCAGAGGGAGAGTCTATTGGACGCCCCTGCTTACGGAGGAGGACTAATTTGCCTGTCTTCCACGCCTGTGGAAATATGGCTTGTGCCAGACAGGCATCGTAGAGCCTCCTCAATCGTAGTGACAGGGCGTCCTGGGTCAGGGCTAGAGCCAACACACGTCCCGGAATGCCGTCAGGACCGGGGGCCGTTTTCTTTGCACAAAGTCGCAAGACGGCCGCACCCAGCTCTCCTTGGGACACTTCCGGGATCACCGTTGTCACGTCTGGGGATTGTACTGCAGATGGCATTACCATCGCCGGAGGCAGGTGATCGTCCCTGTGCGGAAACAGGGCCGATACAACCTCCTCCCGAAACCCTGGTTGGAGACTCTTTGTGATCGGGGGAGTCCAGGTGCGGAGTTTACCTCTTACGGCCAGATATGGCCTTCCCCACGGATCAAGATTTAACGTTTCCAGTGACTCCTTCCAAGCACGAACTTTGGCTTCAAATATTGCCATCTGCAGTGCTTTTTTCATGTCCATATAGGCGGCGTATAGTACAGCTTCCCGTGCCTCATCTCTACGCCTTCTCCTGCGGTGCCTGGTGTATTGGCGTCTCGCCTCAACGCAAGACTCCCGTAACTGCGCGATTTCCACAGACCACCAATACACCTGTTCTTTAGGAGGACGATGGCCAGTCTGAGGCATGGACACATTGCAAATATTTGTCAATGCGTCTCGAAACCAGACCGTTTCGTCCTCTATCACCACAGGACCATCGGGCGTAGAAGCCCAAGTCTGTACTATCGCCGCCTCTGTTGCTAGGTCCTTGTTGAGGGCCTTAAGCCTCCATGTCGTACCCATCCCCCCAGAAGGGCGGCTTAGGCTATATGGTACTCTCTGGAGCAGGGTGGAGACATCAAATCGAATGTATCGATGGTCTGATAGTGTCTCCACGCGCTCCAGCACCTTCCAGCCTTGAACACGTCGTGCCAGGGCGGAGCTCGCAAACGAAACGTCGACAATTGATCCACCCTGAAACCGCACGCACGTGTCCACCGTCCCCTGATTGAGGACCGAAAGACCATTGGTCAGGAGCCATTCCTCCAGGACTTCACCCCTTGCATCCGTTGCGGGGGATCCCCATGCCGTGGATTTTGCATTGAGATCCCCAACCACTAGCACCGGGTGAGGATAGCTCCGTCCGATCTGGGTCCCAACATCGTCGAGAAATCTCTCAAACTCAACGAGGGGTCTGTTAGGGGAGAAATAGACAGCAATCGTCATTATTTCCCCCAGCAGAGCCGCAACGCTTCCTCTGCCCTTTGCTACCTTTTCAAAGGGAGGGGAGCCCGCGGCACCCCGACGGACAAGAGCAGCTAGGCCATCTCGGTCCCCAATCCAGTCATCGTCTGGAGGGATGCAGTACGGTTCAGCAACCGCAGCCACTTGTATCTGCCACTGTGCCATACTCTGGACAAGTAAATCCTGAGCTCTGGCACAGTGGTTGATATTCGCCTGCAGTATGCGGAGAGAAGCCGTTATGTTGTTGACATCATAACCACCTCCCCGCTCGCCGCCGCGCTGGTGCTTGGCTGCGTGCTGACTTCAACTGCCACGGCAGCTTTAGCCCTCATCCTTCGTTTTCGGAGCGTCCGCTTGCTCATCGGCAAAGATGTGGTGCAAGACTTGCCTCCCATACTGTGGGCAGTGGGCATGTTCGCTGCCGCACATACTGTACAGTAGGGCGAAGCCTCACAGTCCTTAGCTTTATGGCCTAATTGGCCACACCGGTAGCATTGGCTGCCACGATCCACCTCTGCTTTACACTGCTCCCGGACGTGCCCTAACTCCAGGCACCGGAAGCAGCGCATAGGGCGTGACGGCAGCAATCTCACTTGCGCTGACACCCAACCGACGAGCAAACGCCCCGCTTCAACCACTTTTTGAGCACCCGCAGCAGGGCAACTGACAACAATTGTGCCGAGGCCCGAACGATCCTTACGGATAATACCCGGTTTGATGCTTGCCTCGGAGCAACCACTCGACTTCGCCAGAGCCGATTGGACATCCCCAGAAGATATAGAATCGTCCAGACCCATGATGCGTAAGTCCACACACTTTACGGGTCTTGATACGATGATATCCTCCTCCCTCATGACCTCCCTTATCTTGGCAGCAAGGTTGTCTGCGTGGGTAACGCTATTCTCTCCCGACACCAGAAACATACGAGCGCCCGTAGCGGCCACCTTGAAACGGAGGGCAGGGATGCCCAAGCTCGCCGGGTCCATTTTCGATCGAGCCTCTTTAATAGCATCGTCGTACGTCAGGCCTCTCTCAACTGCGGCTGGCTGTAGTTTGAGAACAACAGCCGCCGTCTGCGGAACGCGAATATGGTTCGGGTATAACGTACGACGCCCCTGTCGCGGTTGCTGCGGATTCAATTGCCGCTTGGCCTGAGATTGCCCTGGAAGAGCACTTTGTCTTACTCCCCGTGCTGCCACTAAATTCCAGGGCTCAGTAAGAGACCCAGGTGCTGGAGGCAGAGCACGCGATTCTCTAGGTGCAGGAAGTTCAGGCACAGGGAGATGATGTGCCTTCCTTTCCCGCTTTTTCTTTCTGCCACTACGAGTACCCAACCCAGCAGGATCCACAGCCATGGCTACAGGATTCGCTGGAGCGCTAGACTGAGGAGCTGGCACAGAATTTACCTCTGAATGGTTCACTCTAATTTGATCTGCCGCCAATGGGGGGCGAATCCTTTTCTCAGGGAGCAATCTTCCGTCCAATGCCAGGGACTCAAACCGAGCGCTCATCATAAGCCCAACCTGGGTTAAAATGTTCCTGGAGATTTCCTCCGCATCTACTGGTGAAGAGACTAAAGGCTGCGACAGAACCGGCGCAGCTCGTACATTTTGAGCTTCATGCACCTGTGTTCGGAGCTGAGCCATCTCCTGCCGCAAGCCTTCAATCTCCGATTTGAGGCTGTCATTGACTGCCTGCAACCGCTGAGTTTCCTCATCGGCGGTGCGGGCCATCAAGTTCCTCAAACACTCCTCAATTGTGGTCGCTGAATCTTTCAGACCACGGGCAAATGTCCCCTTTAGATTTTTGGATTTTGTGGCGACCTTAGTGATGATTGCCACAGAATCCAATACTAATTTCCCCATTTCTTGAGCCGTCAGGTTACTATCTCCTGACGGCACAGTCTTGTTCACTCCTGTAGAGGAAACAATCTCCCTCGCGAGGATTTCCACTTCTTCCTCCGCTTGAAGCTCCGACTCGGTTCTCATCGCTGAGCGAAGCTGATACTGCGTCGGAATAAGCTCCATAGAAGCGTGATGAGTCTTACCTCTCCGGGCAGTAGTTACTTTCTTGGGTCGGACAGTATCGTCACTGGACCCACTATCATTCTCGGAGTTGAGCGATCGTAACCGCTTTCTCCACAATTTACCCCCTCTCACATTCCCCCTTAAAGTTTTGCCCCCCCTTCCTAAAACACGTGTAGAATTCCCGCTGAACTTCTCCACAATAAAGCGATTGTTGCCCCCCCCAGATACGATGGGGCTGAGTGCCGTGGCACTGAGGGATTCCCCAACCAATTGGTCAGGACCCTCCTGGGTATTCGGTAGTTCATTCGCTTTTTCCATATTTAGTTTTCCTTTTTTATAGGGTGAGGTCCCACATTGACGCCCTTGGGACCGGGTTCACCCCAGCCATACATCCTATCACCAGGCGTCAGAGCTTAGGATTTGGGTATTTTTTTATAGGGGTTGTCTTCCCCGCGATTCCGAAGAACCCCCGGTCCTGTCAATTCAGGGTTACGGGTTGAGCCGCCGGTGTCTGCCTGTAACTGACAGACTCGACGCCTCACGCGGCCGCTCGAAAGGAGACCACATGACGTCCAGAGACGTCCCACCGTTGTGTCGTACTTAGTCTGGTCCCTCCCCCCAAGCCTCCCGGTATGGGTGACCCTGTCGGTAAAGCCTTGGGGATCATCGGGACACGCAAGCCCCACCACCACGACAAGGTGACGACACGAGGGGGGAGAAGTACTTATACTAACCAAACCAAAGTACGTGAAACCAACCCTTTAAGCATCAACCCAATATTTTTACTTATCTTACATTCGAAAGACAAGTCAACGACTAGTCTGTAGCTTTACAAAAAATATGCAACACTTTTTAGTATTTCGGCTTTGTGTTGGAATGGTAATCTCTGGGATAATATCTCGCTGGCACGACGTTCATTAGTGCTGTGGACACATTGTCGATAATAGTAAATATATTTAAACTTAAGTTGGTGAGTGTTATATATTTCAACAGTGGCAACTCTGCTTCAATTTATTTCTAGCTATTTAACACCATATAACGTTTTAATGAATACGGAATATTTTTCAGTATCTTTATTTACAGACTCAAATCAGTATTTTACCGATCACTTTTTTTCCGGGAATCCTAACTATATGAATATGAATTAGTTATCGATGATGAGATTTGAGTATACCTAAGCCCGTATTTAAAAGTAATGTCACAAATTAGCATTTTAATAAAAACATTATTCAAAAACTACTACTTCTTCTCAACGGAATTAAGTATGGGGGTTATAATTATAAGATTGTATTTATCGTTGAATATGGATCAATGCCTTACAAACAGATGAAGATAACATTTTCTACATAACAATTTTTAAAATCAATAAATAACAGTAAATTAAAATAATTATTTTTATCGACAATTTCATCGATGTTGGGACACCACTAGCTAGGCCTCATCTGGCGCAACGTACAGAGACGCGCAGAAGGCATCCGTTTTACTAATGCACTGGGTCATTCCTTTTTACATAAAACACTATCTGATTTGCATTGTCTACACAAGTTTACCATTCATTGTGGATTCTTATTTTAAGCAGGAAGGAATATTTTAGCTGTGAAAGAAAAAACTAAATAGCTATATTATAAAAACAAATTCAGTATTATGTTGTGTAAAGCTACATTTTGCAACCCATATTTATTCATGTTTTAAAGAGAAATGAAACAGCCGGATGGAACGACTCGCTTCACAAAATAAGGTAGGTACTCGTAAAAAAATCAACAGAAGGTAAGTAAGTAAGTATATAATTAATATCAAAATGGTAATAATGAATACAAGTGCGTATGTCTTAGGTACTTACGGACAACTATGACATAATTATTATGCCCCCGACTATAGATTGACCACAAATCTTGAAAACTATGTATAAAATAGCCTAATCATTTCGATCCTTTAAAATCAATGTTTTGTTTGCTCGTAAAAAGGGAACAGCTAAAAGGAATTCTACTGGAAACACGTATGAAACCGCTGGCGAAACCTTGTTAGATGCAAAATCTAGCCGAAAACCATGCAAAATATTCCCGCAGCGCAGGTAAATGGCAAAATGGAATGTGTAACGTAAACGGCAGACTATGTAAAGCCCACCAATGAAAAATCTAATATCACTCAACTCCCGGGAACTCAACAATTGCTTCTCATGAATTTTAACAGGACATTTTCTTTGCGACGCCTAAACTGATCCCGCCACTTAATCTTGCACCTTAGGAAGCCAGGGTAAATAGTGGAAAAATAAAACAGGAAGCCGTTGGCTGAAGCAATTTTTATAAGTGCACTTTAACAGGCTGCGTAAACCTTAAATTAGGTTAAGGCTTATTAATGGCTTAGTCTTTATAGGGGTGCTGAGCGGTTATAGTAAAGTGTGTGAGTACTGAGTTTAGTGTTTTCTTTGTTACTTATAGTAGTGTTTTAACCTGTGGTCCGGGGTGCCCAGGGTGTCCGTCATCTTATCTATGGATATTAAAATTAATAAGTAAACAGTTTTTTTAAGAAGAGGGTTTTTGAATTTTTTTCCGTTTCTTGGGGTTCGGATAAAAAAAGGTTAAACTGACGCTAACGCTTATTGGTATATAAATATGTTTGGGAAGTGCAGCGGGGTTGTAAATATATGGTGATAATGTTATCCCACCTGATGAAAAGCAGTGTAGACTATGAACGCTTGCAACACCAGGGGCGTCACTCACACCTTGCCGACCTTGTAAAAATCTCTTCACTTCCTCAAGAATAGTATAGATTTAGGGTACTTATAATAATTTACCTAATATCATTTTAAATTATGTATACATACATGATAGGTCCTTTCGTTAAAACGAACCAATTACGGTATAAAATCTCTGACACAGAAAACTAGATCCAGCTAACTAGTTCATAAAGACAAACTACCTTCCGTAATGAAATAGACGGTCTCACTTGGTTCCCAACTACCATCCGGTGTAAAGTCAGTTCGCACTAATCCTATATATTCTGGTCTGAGCACGTACTTTGGCCGCTATATAGAAAAGGATTTCAATCCCTTTTATGATATTAATAATGTGTATGAGACTTAATCATTTTATTTTTGTACTTTAATTCAAAACAATAAAGCCACGAAGTTACTTTATACTAACAAATTGATCTAAACTAACAATAACATCCTACTAATATAAATGCGAAATTTTGTGTGAATGGATGTATGGATGGATGTATGTTTGTTCCTTTTTCACGCAAAAACTACAGAATGAATTTGGATGAAATTTGAAACACAGATAGTTTATAACCTGAAATAACACATAAGCTACTTTTTAACCCGGAAAAATTGAATATCCCCCGGGAGCCACTAGTGATACTATATTTTGATCTACATTCGCCATGTTTTTTATCTACTCGATTGATTTTGACTAAAAGCATAAAAGCACAAAGTTATACCTCTCCGTAACAGTTATTCTTCCGTTCGTCCAGTCGTTTCAGAGATATACATATAAAATAACTTACTGTATACCTACTAAAATGCTTTAGTTCATTGACAGCTTCTGTCTACTCGTGGCCTACTATCAAATTCAGAGATTCAAGTAACAAGAACTCGACAGTTTCAAATGCCCTCGTAATACTGAAATTGCAATACAGTTGCAGTTATGACATTGACAAGTGACAGGATTTATATGTGCTCGTAAAGCTTGATTCTTGATATGAAAATCAACTTTACTTACTACAATGTAGTTAGACCATTATTATTTAGGTATCTTTTATACCACAGAAACGCGACACAACCTGATGAGAAGCGGTTACCATGGCTTCGGACACCATAAGCTTTGGAAAGAATCTCTTCACATCTTAAAATAACCCCATGTAGTTCTCTTTTGGTAATACCATGACGGGGAGGTCAATCCACAACCTGAGTGTCTGTGGAGGAAAACTTATTTCATCACTATGATCGGAATATAACACGTTATTATTCTAAGTACATTACTTAGGTACCTCCTGTCGATTTTAAAATCAGCTTCTTTTGAGTTGGTGCCTTTTGAAGTAGCCCCGTTGGGTTTGTGGTTAGTTTTAGGTTTCAATTCCCATCCAGGATAAACATTAGTGTGCGTGAACACCAGTCTACCAGCAGTAAAGCAGCTATCTGGTCACCAAATTACAACCTTACATAGATTCAGATCAGATTTGCCGTGTGTGCAAAAATCCTTGGGTATTTATTTATTATAAATTTTTGTTTTATTTAATTGTACATCAGAAATGTGAAATATATTATTCTTTTCACTTGTAAGACCATAAAAATATCGTAAACATTATTAAAGCACATCAAAAAGTATGAAATTATGAAATAATGTTACCATATAAACAACGTAGGCGAAGTAATAAAGTTTAATAATAAAGCTGGCCTGTAATTTAACTTCGTAATATACTTTTCGTGTTCAGAGGAAATATTTTATTGCTCTCGAGAAGAGGGAATTGACAAAAAAGACTGAAAGGTGTTGAAATGTGTCAGCGTTTTATATCAACTAGCGACTATTCTATGGTTTTATCCACACTCCCTATGGTAATATCTACCCAATGATAGAAACATGGGCTATTTTTCTCGGGATTGGAGCAAATGACAGATCAAAGCCACTCATGGTTTCAACCGTGTTCCCAAAAATCTTCTGTTATCCAGTATTCATTACATTACAGTGACATATTCATTACACATATACTACAATATATTTTACTTCGTCGTCTAACTACCTTCAGCTATTGCGTACCTAATAGAGTAACAAAAATCTTTGCTCGCAAACTTTCACATTTATAATATTAGTAGGAATTGAAAATAAATATAGATACGAAGAGGTATGTACATACCTACAAACCTCTGAAGCAAGTCTCAGTACCTAGTATTATTAAATACTAGCGCCTTGCTGTGAGCAAAATATTTCAAAAATAAATATTCGAGGTAAATTATTTAATATTTAAATAGCAATACTACTTACGTAGGATTTTCCTTTACCGTTAGAGTACCAGCTTCTATCATCTGAAGCGTATAACATTCGCGTATACGAACATTTGAAGGTTGAAATTATTTTCTAATATTTTTTGTATAGGAAATGTTTTGAGGAAAACTCCGAGTATTTATATATTTTTTTATTGTAATAACACAATTATAAAGGATAGCACACATAAAGTAGCAGCCCTTTGTTTTATCTTGCCTTACCCCGATCAATTTCCTCGCTATTAATATAATCGATGGCCCGATACAAACGATCTATTTGATCTTCAGCCTTTTACTATAAACACCCAACGATACTTGCCTCCCTCACAAAGGGACCGTTGTTATTCAACTTGAAACTGAAATATCATAAAGATAACAGAAGATACAATGTTGCAATATTTTGATCGGAAATATATTGGGTATTAATACATTTTATAAATACAATATATTTTCCCAAAATTTATGCATAGAATATAATAGAATTGTAGCAAAAATTATGCTTAAAATACTAATTTATTTGCGCTATCAGCCTAATACTTAATTATTGGAGCAAGAAATGGACTCCAAAGAAACAGGTAGGAAACTCATTATATTTCTTTAACTAAGAAGTTCATCAACAACATTACGAGTTAATCAAAAAGTAATCTTACTTTGAATATAAATCGCAAAAACAAAACTTGTATGTCGCAATGTTGGGGTATAATTTTGCCACTTTTCGTCGGGTGGCAAATTTTTGACAGACTAAATGAATGCTCGGCTTTGTAATTTAACTTTGTGAAAAAATCGCTTTTTGCGCTGTAAAGTTTTTTTTTGGCAAATTGTAAATGGTGAGGTACTTCATACCTGAAATAATTGCAGTCGCTTTATTATGGTTTACGATACGAATCATTCACAAAACCAACGGTCAATAGTCTGTTTTGATTTCTGACACCACCTCATTATATTACTTAAGTTCCTATATAGTGTCTTTGATACACCCCATTGAGAAAAGTGTTTTTTTATTCGTGTAAATTTTAGATAGCAGAGGTTTAGGGATCAGATAAACACGGGAGAAGAATTGCCCCGGGTACACTTATTAAAAGAGCCATCAATATAGACCAGTCTGAAACGCGGTAAACCGACATTTTGCACTCAACAAGCCTGCATTTATAATAATGGCTCTCTTTCGCAACATTGGATACTAATTGAGCCGCTCAATGTTTGGGATTTTCATTTCAACCATTGTTGTTTTTATATGTAGGTATCTGTCAGGTAATCAAAAAATAAGATATAAAACAAATCGTAATTGGTTATTTATTAAAATGAGAATATTTGTTTTCTTTATCAAATACAATATCAATTGAGTAGTTAATAAATATATCACAAACAACAGCGAATAGCTAAAGGAACTTTGTAATGGACAAGAATATGCCAGTAATTTAATAGTCGGTAATAAATACCTGCATTTTTCGTACCTACTTTTGACCATAAAAATTTACAATAACATGCTTTTTCGATCCCATTCTATTCAGCAGGGCAAGAAGTTAGGGACACACAAATATTTATTTCCTTCTCCAATATCCTCGTATTGGAAAAGATACATATAGATAGACGTATTGTATTCCGTGCCGAGGAAACTTTAAAGTAGTCACGTGGGCAAATCCCCTAGGGCTGTTACTGAAAATATGTATGCGGTCACAGAGAATTGTTCGAGAATTCCCTCCTCGTATCCGTGTGTGGACAAAATGTGTCTCATCTTAACCGTTCTGTTTAATGTTTGCTTTATGTAGGTACACAACTTCTAACTTAAAAAAATAAGTAACATTAAGAAAATATGATGATTTTAAATCTGATACTTTTGAATGAAAACTACGTAAGTAATTAATTAGTATTTATTATACAATAGTTATTGAAAAGGTATGTCTAACATAATCAAGTATTCTGTGGATGTGTGTAATGTTTATTACACGGTAAACGGTGGAAAATACAGAAGTGTTTTGGTTTCATTCGCACGAGAGCTTAGTGATAAAAACCAAATATTTTTCTATATAATTTATAAATACACCACGTGTCATAAGCCAAACAGGGACAATTTTTTGTAAGCATTTAAATGTTTTTATACAAACAATTTTCGACGCGTACGAGCTTTGAATATATTATACAGAGAGGGAAAGGGCAAAAGACATGTAAATATTTTACAAGCTTGGCTTTTCCATTCGTCCCGACATCATGTTCCGTGACGTGAAAAAAAAAATTGAATTATGACGAAAATAATTCCTTCACTTATAATAATTTACTGTGAGAAAGTATTCTTTGCAAAAAAAATCTAACTTCCAATTCATATCTGGACTTATCATTTTCAAAAATAAACTAAGACAATATAGATAAATACCTGATATAAGCAACTAAAATGGCTGCCGGGTAAAAATATGAGAGTCTTAGTAAACGACAAACTTAGGCAGAGCAGTCCCAAAGCAGCATATGTTCACAAGTATGATGCATGTGGCAGCCCACGATTGTGCAGGCAGGTAAGTAGGTACTAGGTAAAGTGGTGTAATATGCTGTAGATCAGTATGGAACTATGTAGGCAAAATACAAGTCATAGTAAACATTTTCCCAAAAGTGCAGGGCACTTTAGATCAGTAAATATAAATGTCTTATAAAACGAATGATAATACTGACTTTACTATTGATACTAAGACGATACATATTCTTTGTTATGTTATTGTCATATTCTCTTTGGTATATTATAAACAGTTCTATACATATTATTTGAAAGTAATTATTGTACTGCAAAATATATTATAAATAAGCGAAGCGACTGACGGCTAGTTCAATCCGTGAGTAAATTTTTCCTTGCTTCTGTATAGTTCAGACAAATACAATTTGAAAGAAGACAAAGTAGAGGAGAATCTTATAAAATGTAAATACACTATGTGGAGAGGATGCTTTAAAACCATCCTGCTTTCATAATGTATATCCTGGATTACTCGAGATTCCTGTTTCCACAGCTAATATTACCTATTTTCTCTTACATTACAAGGCAACATCAGAATTTATATTGAAAATGTGGGATTCTCTTTGAGAGCAATGTAATAGATTTTGGTGAACCTATTTCGGCATTGCCTTTTGGTTAACATTACATTTATTATAATATGAAAATATTCACAACGCGAGTAAATGTATGATTGTTGTTTCTGAAATAGAGAAGGTGTATTTTTATGTTAGATACGGTTAGGATATGGAGGTTGTTAAAATGTATTCGGAAAAAAATATTTTATCTTTTTTTGTCACGGGACTGACGTACTTACCTATTTTAATAGTTATATTTTTAAATAAATACTATGTACCATCAACTAAATTTGGAATTTTTATCATAGATTTTATCATTCACAATCAAAAAATATATACTATACGAGAAACCCACATTTTTAATAAACGTTTTCACCTGAATTTCTTTCGCTCTTCAGTCGAGAGTGATTGATGGCTCGCGTACTGAAATGGATGGACGACATCATGAATGGTTTTGAGTGAGCCTTCAAGTGCTGACACAGTTCAAGGGCATCGTTTGGGGACCTTCAAACTTCATTTGGAAGATGGAGCGTGACGATTGGTGGGATCTTAGCAACTCTTTTTTATAAGTATTATTGTTGTTATATATTTTTTCCCACCTCCTCAATATACCTACTTCGTTTCTGTAAAAAATATGTTAGATAACTCAAATAAGCACTATCTTCCTAGTACCTACCCATGTAAATAAAACAAAGTTTTAGTTATTTTAACTGGCGTATTACGTTTAATAATAAATCTAGACTGAATAAGCAATGAAATACATGGACATAATTATTTTTCCTAGATGGGAATACTGCCAGCAACCAGCAGTTCCTGGTTACCAACCGACTCGTCGACCTCGAGGTTTTAACGTAAGTTTATCATGTTAAATGTGAACACTTAGGGAAGTGCTAACGTAAAAAATTATACGTTTTGCAACTACCGGATGAAATTGGAGAGCAAATGCAATTTGTGCAACCGTAGAGATGGAACTAGCGACACTCACCGCCGCTTTACAAATAAAAATATCATAAAACTACGTTTAAACCGCTCTTTTAGTATCGTTTTACGAAAATGTGAGAACGTGATTACGTGTCCGTATATTGCTATTTTATTTTAACAAGCAACAATTGTATTTTTATGTTATTATTATATATAACTTGAATTTTCAGTGAGACTTATAATAAAATTTGATAATAAAAAGTTTCATTTGGTATGGCTATGATTGTCAGGTCAACTTGACGTGTCGGTTACCTACCGTAAGTTACACGCCTCTTGTCTTAATTCTTATCCGAGTGTATATCTGTATCAAAAATCATTGATTAAAAAAATTATTAAAATATTCTATATTAAAATGATCCTAATGGCAACGCGTGAGTGACGCCCCTAGTGTTGCAAGCGTCCATAGGCTACGGTAACTGCTTCCCATTATGTGGGCCGTATGCCTGTTTGCCACCATAGTGGTATAAAAAAATCAGCTAGATATAGTGAACGATGCAACCTTAAAATATTACGCACATCTCGGAACATTTAATGTGGTAAACAATAGTTTACAATACCCGTTAAGTAAAATAAACTAAATGGACTTAACAACTCGGTACTCGTTTGGAAATACAAGAGGATGAATAGGAATTGGACATTCCTCCCTGGGAAACTAATTCTGGTATACAATAACCACGTCACTTCACCATTCTCAGGTTTTAAACTTTACTCTGCAAAACATAAGGATTTGTGTATCAGCATTTGTTAACAATAGCCGATAGGTAATGTCAAAGACATTGTAATGTTTATAGTTTGAAATTACTTTTGATTCTATGTACAATTACATACATAAATATATATATTTTAATTATAGAGAAACCTTAATAACTTTCCAAAGTTTATGTATGCCATGTATTTCATTCCACTATGTAGATCGTAAAAAATTTAGATACAGACAAACATACAATTATGAAATACCACGTCTACATTTTTCTTCTTTTAGACAGTTCGTATAAGAGTAATTTTGGGTAATAAAACTAATAATATCGATTCGAGCGTCAGTGTAAAATTATTGGATTTTACGTTCGTGAAAAACCGTTGTCATTAAATTTTTTTGTCTCTCAGTAACAAGTTTTTGAATGTTATCTTTAGTGTTGGAACTCGATTCTAGAAGTAGTTAATGAAGTACCTACTTAATGTACTATTAGGTACTGAGATTCAGTTAATATCAAGATCGATGGATCAAGGGACCGACTGCATGACATGAATGTAGGTACATAATATAAAGATACATTATAATTAAATAATTTCAACACGACAATAATATACAGAAGTTTTTACGCAACGTTAATATGACCGTTAAAATTCTGTTTGCAAATAATTTACCTTGTTAAAATTCACTGTAAATAATTGCCATTTACATATTTCCCCATTACCTACTTGATGTAATTTTCTGCAATGCTATAGGTACAAAGAATATCTGTTAAGCCTGAAAATATAAACCTTTGTCTTTTCAACCTCCACTAAGTGCGTTATTAAAGTATTAAAGTCCTGTAGAATGGGACGTATAGGTACTGAAATTGATGTCCATAAAAAGTAGAATTTTTGATTAACCTCTTTTCCTAGATGCTACGGACCCCTACGTACTGCGTAGGTACTTACCTTTTGCTCCAAATTACTCAGAGAGTTCCGAGTTACTTTTTACTTAGATTTAGGTACTCAAAATGATGACAATAAGAAAATAATCTAGGATTACGTTCCATTATTTACTGCATAGGCTCTGAAAGAATTAAGTTCATTCATAATCTAAGTATTAATTAGTAACATTTTTAACTCACAGCTCTTTGAATTAAACATATAAGTTGTCTCTATTCGAAAATATTAATGAAATCACAGAATTTGTTTTGGTTTGGCTTTGTTTACATTTATCTATAAATGTCATTTGTAACAATGTTTATTTGATCTTATAAAAAATCTTAATCTGCAGACGTTTAAGTAGGTACATAATCCACGAAATTTTATTCTAATTTTAAAATATAATTTTATGTTAAAATTGTACATATTTATTAAACATTTCCTCTGTTCAATACCGCCGTAAATAATAAATGCATCCGAGAAGGCTGAGACTCCTGGAGGAATAAAACCTGTGAGATGAAAGATGCTGTAAGTAATTGGTTTTTATTTTTACCTCGATATAGAGACTTGCAATATTGTTTCGAGGACAGTAATTGATGCTTCCGAGTTTTTATTAAAAACTTGTTCCTGTTATGTACCTACTATCTTTTCTTCTTTATTCCCTACTAATGATGCAATTATTCAACCACACTTATAGTACCTACACTTTAATTATTATTAATTTAAATTATTGAACTACCTATAAACACCAAAATTCCGATGAAACCGCAAGCAAAATGTGCGAGAATTGTTACAAAATAAATAGAGGAGATAAAAAGGTCAACAGTATTGACCTATGAACAGTATAGGCGTGGTTGTATTGTGAATTATGCCTCACTTGCAGGGGTTCAGCACTGCCCCCTATTGTTTGAGAAAGCTGTGACCAATTGATCGCACGCCGACGACCGCTTTTATTGTATTGCCGTGATCAACTACAAATGAAATTGCCGATATAAAAAAAGAGCCATTCGTTATGTATCCCTGACTGTCATTCTGTTTATGAGTAATGCTTTATTGGGAGAATAATCCTTCTAAACCAGCCAATTATAAATGAACCTATCGCTTGTTACTTTATAAATAAGTTCAAACTAATCACACTAATATTATAAAGACGAATGTTTGTCTGTGTGTATGTTTGTTACTTCTTCACGTCTAAACGGCTGAAGCGATTTTGATAAAATTTGGTATGGAGTTAGCTGACACTGGCTTAACCCTCGGTCACTCGCGCGGTTTTAAGCCTCGTGAGCACTCGCGGGGTGCTGTGGCCACCCCATATACTCAAAGCGCATTTATATATATATAATAGCAGTTAATGGAATTACACCAGCATTTTATCATTTTGTGTTGTATGACGTATGTAAATAAAAAAACCAAAATTTTACAATCAACTTTATTACTGTTCTACAAAACATTATAATAATCAGCATTTTTGGTCATAATATTGAGATCTGTCCTCAAAGAACCAAAAAAATAATAATTTCTTCATTTTTAACATAAACTTTCTCATTGAAAAACATAAATATAAGGATTAATTAACAAAATTAAATAAAATAATCTTATTTTTCGTAACAAGAAATGCAAATTATCCACATGTGTTTTTGACACATAGTTTGCTTGCAAAAATTGCAGTGACTCAACGTTTTAGTGTCTTTAGAGCGTGGACAAACTATACAGCACTGCTTTTTTGTTGGTGACATTCCTTCGGTGTTTGATCCAGGAGCATTCAACATCCTCTTGAGTGGTTTTGGTTGTGAAAATCTTTTTTCAAGGTGACCTTGAAGCAAGCTCAAACCCAGTGATTCCAAAAACTCAAGCCTTTTCTTGTTACGTTGCGATTGCGCCATATTCCAATGGTAGATAACACTGGCATACACCAGGCATGATACCAGAAGTATCCAGTATATGAAAGAAAATCTCAATGGCCATCGTGAACATATCCTTGAAAAACTGTAGTTGCCACACATTTGGTCAGCCGTGTAAAATATCCTGTTCTGATAAAGAATCATGATCAGACTCTTGAATAAATCTTCATCCAAGCTGGCATCACTCTCCACTGCAACATTGTCATCGTTATCCCATATTATTTCTTCTAACAAAGCTGCCAATCTCGCTTCCTTTTGTACCGAAAGCAAACAAAAATCAGAAAAAATCTTACATACGATCACAGTAAGGTAAATATTAGTTTGTGAAAACAAAAATCGTTAAATATATGCTTAGATACATCAATATACATTTATTATAGTAAATAACGGTACTATTAAATAATTTACTTTACAAAACAATTGAAATCATGTACTTTGCTGATCAAGTAACCTCCGTAAAAGTATAACACGAGCGCTCGCGGGGTGCCGTGACCACCCCACGCAAACTTTAACGCATCCTCACGCTGCGAGTCCTCACGCCACGCTGCTCCTCCTGCACCGTGTCGACGTGTTTTAAGGTCACTTGAAGGTACTGAGACGAGCGCATGCGTAACTAGAGAAATGATTATTTATTTTTACGCTCAAAAGTGCGTGGGGTGCCGGTAGCACCCCGCGCGAGTGACGGCGGGTTAATACATAGACTACTTTCATCCCGGGAAAATTGAAGATCCCTGGGTACTCGAGTGAAACCGCGGGGTAGAAGCTAGTAATACTAAACTATATTGTCTGGCTTACTCTTCGTAACACAAAAAATAACATTGTTAAATACTAATTTTACGAATTACATAATGGTCGTTGAATAACATATCCTTCTCAATCAGTTACTAAATGTGTCAAGAAATATTTAGCTTAGGTAAATGGATAGAGTTAATTAGGTACTTCCGTTCATTTTGTCACTAAATGCACAATCAAATCATATCGCGTTATACTTATAATGAGTAATAATTTATAATAGACACGAAGATTATTTTTGCTTACACACTATCATCAGAATAAATACTTTGACACGTATAGATTTTGGCTTTCTCAGCTAAATGTGATGCGGTTACGTTTTTGCTACATCATTTAATTGCCAATCAATTAATCATTTCCCTTAGAATTAATGTAATCTTTCCTTTCCGATATCCTTTGTATTATGTACCTACCATCTTATAGGTTGCTTCCCTTTCTTTTGTAGGTATCAACGTATCTTTTGTCTTTTTTATGACGAACACCTGTTATGTTTTCAAATCAGGGCGGGTTTTCTCTTAATATTATGGTTAAATACTCTGAAATCAATGGATGTATCTAATTAACTATGTTCTATCACGTAGAAAAAAAACATCTTAATTTTTTTTTTGTCATTCGTAGCCAATTGCTTTCATTATATTAGTAAATAAATATGCCCTACGATACTCATTTAAACATTACAGTGACACTGATTACTTGGATTTTTTATTTCATACTTACCTACCTATAATTGTGTTATATTATAACAGTGCCTTATATTCGAAACATACCTACTTATTTCAATCAGCCTCACAAGCTGCATCACGCTATAAAAATATTTTTATGCATCAAGATTAATTTTGAATCCGTATTCGTACTATAAGAACTACGTGTTAAGGAAATGGAATATCAAGTATTTTTGCGACAAAAAACCATAAATAACATGTTTTAAAGAAACATTATTAACTCTTCTTCAGTGCATAGTTTGTCAGCTTCGCTCAATCAGTACGCTGTAAGTTTTTTGGGTGACGGACGCGAATCAAACGTGCGGATTAATCTGGACGTTTTTAAATAGCTGCGTCAGTGAAAAGGTTTCAAAATGACCGTTGGAGATTTGAGCCCTGTGAGTATATTTATAAATATTAACATTTTTATAGTAGATAATATACGTAACTTAATTATGTAAATTTTGATAGGTAAGCCATATTTTGAGACCTAAAGACCGGAAGAAGGGAAATAAATCCTGAAAGAGCAATTAAATATCAGTTAATTTTTTTTGCTATCTACTTCATGTTCACTTATCCTTGATTGTTGGCATATGCAACCTAAATTATTTTAAGGTTATTATGAAAGAACAAAATCTGTAAAGGTAAAATTATTAGGTATATGTAGGTATGTCCTAATAATAATATAATTAATTAAACGCATTAATTCCTCTTTTTACTGTCAATTGTTAGAGAAAGGCAGGTATTGATGCGTACAGAGCTTTGAATATGATTGTGATATTAAAATTTAGGTAATCTCTCTTTAGTAGGTAAGAAATAATTATTCGTAATCTACACTATTACAGAGAGGAATAAGTTTTGATTTTTTGTTTTGTTTGTAACGAACTAACAACAAACAAATGATGGGCTCTGAAACTACTAGACCGATCTGAATAATTCTTTTATCAATGGAAAGCTACATTATACAGGGAGTAACGTAGGCTTCAATATATCCCCGTATTCCTACAGGAACAGGAACTGCTTGGATAAAACCGCGCGCCGGCAACTCGTTTTGTTATAAACTAAATATCCATAGAATCAAATAAAACTTAATTTTATTCCTAGTAACTAAAGTTTATAGGAATTCGCATATTATGTAAATCACCTTTGACATTTCAAAACGAGTTTAGGCGTAAGTCTTTTGACCACACCGGTATAGAATTTTAACAATAATTCCGAAATCCGGTTATCAAAATAAATGTATTCCCCCATAAGTATTTTCTTTATAGTTTATATTTAAACATCTGCGTTTATTATACTTAATTACGTTTTACCACTTTATATTTAGCTATTAAAACCAAGCCACCCTTTTTATTGATACTTACATATACCATCTAAAGTTCCTAAATATTTCGTGGATTTACATAACATACTATGGGAAAGTAAATTTTCCCAGGAACAGATTTTGTCATACTTATTGCAACTATTTGAATACTGCAATACTTATGAAGTGCTCATTATTTTTAATTGCGTAGCATCTATGTATGTTTGATTTGTTACTTATGTTTCATCATAACGAGTTCATGATGATACTTAGTTAATAGATTACTTGTGTGTGCCTATAGTATTTTAAAGTTAAAGCATTGTACCTACTTACAAACAATGTATTCAAATTTAATTTATCGACGATCGATTTAGCTTATTTATGTATTTAGAAGCACATTTTATTGAACATAGTTTATTTCTAAAACGTTTTATTATTCAGATGACACTTACGCCCGATGTTAATAATCTATCTCCAATCCGTAATTAAAACCAACGAGTTGTCAAAATGGACGGATAGCTTATTGGCAAGCAAAAACTATCATTTTCGAACAGATTCGATCGATCGTAGATCGAAGATAGATTGATTTTAAAGCTTCACCCAGAAAATGGATTGATATATCAATCTTAGATAGCAAAAAATGATAAATGAATCAGGATTGATTATTGACATCGGGCGTTAATGGACATGGGTTTGGTAACCAAAAAGACACACATACAATTTTACCGATGTGGTGTATATGTGTGTGTGTGATGACTCGTGTATTAACAAGAATTATTAACATGATCCGTTTGCTTCACCCGTGCATTGGGCGTCAATCTGTCTAGAGCTTCAGGCCCCATTCGCACGAGAGTTTTTTTAACAGACATTAATAAAACGTTCAAATACAACAAATGCATTCCCAAGAATATGTTCACACGACAGCATTTTTAAAACGCCACGCTTTTTATTGAGTGGTGTTGCCTTTTCAACTTTGGGCGTTGGAACGCATTTGTTGTGTTTGAACGCTTTTTTAACGTCCGTTAAAAAACTCGTGCGAATGAGGCCTTAACGCTTATGTTTCATAATCACAAAATAACACCATACTAGACAAGGAATATGACAGCGTCTCTTTGAATGTTTTTTTAATTCAGATGATATTGTCTAGTATATAGTGTTTTATCTATGGATGATATTACAGACCAAAAGATAATGTCTATAACGGTTTTCTTTCGAGGACTAAAAAACTATGCTTAAATTAACGAGGTCAATAAACTTACCAATATTACTTTATTTGGTAATCGTTGAATTTTTTCTTTATGTCTCATTGACTATGAATAAATAAGTGAAACATAGTCATAAGTTTTGTAAAGGTAAATCATTGAACTATAAATGATTCTGGGTAAAAAGCAGTTAATTTGGATTTATTATAGCAATTTGTAACTAGTTAAACAAGTTATTTTCTGTTCATTGGATTTACCCATTTTTAGTATAACTGTAACATCAAAGTCAAACTAATATTTATATCTAATGAGTAGTAATAATATCTAATTTCAGACGATTCACAGACGTTTTACTATGTAACTACATATAAGTACTTATTTATAATACTATAGGTAGGTATAATATGTGTTAAGAATGTAGTCGTATTATGTACTTTACTCTCCCACTCAAAATATGAATCTCTATAATACGTATATAAAAATATCATGTCACAGTGTTTGTAACAAAACTCCTCCGAAGCTACTAGACCGATTATTATATATTTTTTGTGTAGTAGATCTGAGAATAGGACGTAGAGCATTTTTCACCCTTCGCTCTATGTATATATGTAACATATGATTTTATTTCGAAAAATATCCAAATGATTGTCCGTCGTTCACTGACGTCAACTCATTTACATGGAGTGTCGCGTCACTGACATTCTTATAGCAACGTTTGCCGGGTCAGCTAGTACTATATATATAGGTATATTATTTTATGAGATAATATGATGACAATGTGCAAATTACAAAACAGGTTAAAACTATGGCGAAGTCCACATGGCAGCTAGCGTCGTCATCTTGTCTGATTATGATAATTTATTCTGAATATTATCGATGAGTACTCTGTTTTAGATCTCTTTTTAAGATCTATTCATATTTTTAAAACTAGTGGCTCCCCGCATTTTCACCCGCGTCCCTTTACTTTAAAGTTTCCCGGGATAAAAAGAAGCTTATGTGATATTCCACAATATATTCTAACTCTGTGTCGTTTTGGCGTGAAAGAGTAAAAACAACCATTTATCCATCCATACTCACAAACTTTCGTATTAATAATATTAGTATGATTTACAATAAACGTACTTAAAGACTAAATTAGATTTATTCAGGTTGATGGTTCTAACATAACAATGTTACCTTTGCAGGTTTCACCAGCAGATTTGCGGAGTATTGGAAACCAACTTCTAAATGTCACAGAAGAAGACCTAGAGGTTGTTCTGAACCATTATGGTATTACACCAAAAGCTCTTGAAGAAATGATTATGAACATACTAAATTGGTATGAAAAGCAACCGCATTTGCCACAGGGACAATTATGTAAGTAAATATGATCTTAGACTAGTCAGATGTATAGATTTTAAAATCAAGACTCTAATGACTTTAATTTCGTAAAAAGTTAAGGAGAGACAATGCAAAAATTTTATTAAATTTCACTCATGTAAAATAATAAATTTTGTCTCAATTCATCATCTAATTAATATATTAAAGAATGATACGCAGTGAACTACAAAGTGTTTTTAAAACAAATAAATAACGAGTTTGACAGAAGGCTTATATTCCTACGTATGCGGATATAAAAAAAAACTATATTTTAATAATTTACTTTAAAAATAGGTAACTTGTCGGCTCACTTATTTTTTCGATTCTATGCAATATTCCGATTGTTAATTAAAATCTGGTTTTATTTTAGCCTCGAATTTGTAACTACGACGCAGTTTTAACATGTTATTTGAACATATGTTTTAGCTGACAGTGTCATCATCAGTCATCTCATCACCCGTGCCTTCAGTGTGGAAAGAGTAAAACAGAAGATTGATAGTTACTTCACCGTCAGAAATAAGATGCCTGAACTTCTGTGTGACCGAGATCCGTTACATCCTACACTTAATAAATACCTGAGGCGAGGTTCCTGGGTAGTATTGCCGAAGAAGACACCTTCCAATAATAGAATTACTATTCTTAGGTAAGATATTTATACTACTAATACTATAAATGTGATGATTTTTGTTACTGTTTCACGCTACTACGGCAGAAGATATCCGAATGATATTTGTAATTTCTCTGGGAGTGAAACCCTGCAAAGGGCGGGAGGTAGTTGTATTAAACAACCAACCTGTATGTAAAATTTATTTGTTGGACCATATACATATAGTATATAGCACCCTGTACTGAATAAATGGCTTAAAGATCTTGAAAGCAGAAAAAATATTCGCCAAATGACGTGCAAACCTATTTAAGTGCCCTCAAGAGTTTCTACATAGTTCTTTCTTTTCTATACGACGTTGCAACAAATATAAGTTATTTTATTTTGATATTTGACAGGGTAAGAGCAGAAGACACTTATGTATCAGAACTCATGAAACTGGCTTACATGATGGGTGACTACCGCCTCTGGAACGATATGGCTATTGGTGATGAGTACATCATAGATTTACAAAGTACTACGATACAGCATATAATGCAAATGACTCCAATGATGATTTCAAATATATTGCTTTACTCAACCGTAAGTAATAATTTTTAAATTAAATAATTTTGGGCAATTCCTCCAAAGATACAAGATGAGTTTATTACCATTGTAAAGAAGATGATATGCATTTTCTTTTCATACCTACTAAAGAAAGCTTAATTTATTCGTATAAAAATATGACATGTTACATAATACTCTTATGATAAGTGTCTTTTAATTCTTTTAGTGTGTTTAAAACTACAAAAAGAACTAATTTCTTTACAGGAATGTTTTGGACCAAAAATAAAAGGAATACATCTAGTAAACGTGCCCTCATTTGCCGTTACCATCGTAAATCTTTTCAAAAAGGCAATGAAATCTAAATTAGTGCAGAGAATGTATGTTTACGAGAACTATCATGATATTACCAAAATTATACCCAAAGATATAGTGCCAAGAGACTTCGGTGGAAATGAAATCAGTTGTCAAGAAATAACAGGTAAATAGTTACGCCATGATTCATTATATGGGTTGGGTTTAAATCTGACACATCGTGACGTTCACATTCCTATAGATCCATCGTTAGAGATCGAATTTTTTATCTCTAACCGAAATTACCATCTTATGTTTTAAGGTTAAAATTGTATATATGTTCCATGTTTTTCTTATATATCAATGCTTTTTTTTTCAGATAACTGGGTAAAACTATTTGAAACAAATCCTTGGAGGCAGTATTTTGTCGAACAAAACAGTATACGTTCTGACGAGTCAAAAAGAAAATCTTTACAAAATGGCGATGAATTGTACGGTATTAACGGATCGTTTAGAAAATTAGACTTAGATTAAGTTCACATGAATGTATTATATAAATCTATGGTATTTTAGTTTTCAACTTCATTAAGGTAATTTATAGATCAGAGAAATCCATAAAGTTATTCTATTTTAAATTAGAGTTAAATAAATCGGTTATGACTTTATGAAACTACTGTAAAAAAGTGGGAAACTAACGAAATAAAAATAAATATTATGGTATTCTGTGGGGCCTATGTATAAGTAAATTGCAACGAATTTATACTGGTCCCATTTTATTTGATGTATGTAGGTTTATATAAAACCTTAAGTTTGGTATTAGTCTAGAAAAGATAATCCAAATTACATCTAATTAAATGATATTTTAAAATTTTTTGCTCCACTAAATACGGTGGATAGATTTATAATCAATACATGAAATCATTCATAATTATGTAACCATATAGACAAAATAGATCATGATAATTGTATGTTTTTCAATTTAAAGAGGCTGTTGAAAAAATTACTCTAATAAAAAAAATGTAATAAAAAAAAGTGTCACAGAAATATTGTTTCCCAAATCATATTGCTTTTTATTTGTAATAAGGTAATAAATGAAATTCATTCGGGACTTTTATTTTTCAAATATTCCGCAATAGCAAATTATTGGTATAGTAAGCATTGACATCTTCAAGTTCCTACCTAAGTCGTAATATGGCAGAAATAATAAAATATAGTTTACTTAAGACGTGAAAAACAAATCAGCATTTAAGTAAGTAAATTTGTCAGGAAGCTTCAGGGATTTTTGACAGCAAAATTAATAATGTAACTAGAGTAATGTATTATACTTTTTGTCGATAAACAAAATTTAAGACCTTCATATTCCTCAATAGCATTAATATAAATAATCCAGAATCAAACCTCAAAACCACGGGAGCTCTAAAGCACTATTATACATACATATGAAGGGATTAGGTATTACCAGCTGACAATATATTATCATAAGCGGTCGCATAATGCTGCTGCGCCTGATTTAACTCAATATTACGTATTGCTATATTGTGAATGCAAGTGATTGATCGGTCAATGCTACATGACAGAGGAGTACTCAATCAGCACATGAGTAGTTCACGCACTAATTGTTCTGTTTAATACGGCATGCTATGCTCCTAATCTTGCTGTTGGGCAATTTAGCTGATCCATCTTATTTGAGAATCATTTGTCGAATAGCATTATCTACGTACATTGTTTCCGGTAATAATAACTCACGTGTCGAGATTAAGTACTGAGCTTAAGAATATGCAATATTTTTTTTTTGTTTAGTCCATTATCCAAATATTATGTTCACAAGAAAAAAATGGTTTACATATATTATTTGTATAATAACTTAAAATGCAAAAGCTAAATGAATATAATTTTCATTTTATTGCTAGGAGGAGGACGAGAGAAGGGCACTTGGAATTTAAATTAATATTATTGAAGTTCTTGAAAGTGTCTGTTGATTTCTGAAAGATGTTACTTAGAAATATTAAATTTTCAAACTTTATCAAAAGGTGCACATAAGTATTGGTACTCGTGAAGTTCATTGCGCTCGGCGAATATTCAGTTCTCTTCATGAAATTGTGAAATATAAATGAAATTACTTATGATTGAATATTGAAATTTTATATCAAAAGTATTTCTAGTTTCATTGACCTAAATATAATTTTGTAAAAGCTCATTTTGCTCGTTTTGTTTCTACTGGTTGGCAGGTAAGTCTCATAATCGCCATAAAAATAAATATTTACTCATCACTGTCACAACCAAATATTATCTATACTCAGATTATTCATTGTAGGCAGAGAAATGACATTTCAAGTGTTGCAGTTTTTTAGTCCCAAATAAATAGTGTTGTGGTAGATTCGAATTTTTACAACCAAAAGTCGGCTAAGGACAAAGGAAACTCGACTAGAGTTTCCTTTTTTTTATTCAATGTCAAATTGCCTTTATATAAATAAAAATATGTAATTTATGGTAATAAAACAGAAGACATACACGGTAGGTAATTAAATATTACATAAAATACTCTTATGTATATTATTTGATTTGGGCTATTGGAAGAACTATAGTCATCACTTGTCTTGAAATTTTGGGATTTTTGACTAGATTTATGTATCGGATACTGAAAGAACAAAACTGCCGAACATCACTATTGTAGCGGGTCACCCTTTTTTGTATCAGTGACAGTTGCACTTGTCATTTCTCTGACTCGAATTATTAATCCGACTATAAGTATAGATTGACGCCCTTAATTTAAATATGAATATTGTTCTGTCTACATGAACATCAGGCATTTAGTGACTTATTTTTGGGGTGCCACCAAACGATAAGGCAAACTAGGCTTACAATTAATGTTGTTTTAAAAGAGGATGGCTAGGCCTTTGTTCTGTCAATTCCAGTTCTATAGAAATAATAGTACCTACCTATTAATAGTTTGCAAAAAAAACATCGCTATGTTGCGGCAGAATTAGGAACTAAAATATTAAAAGAACTTTATTAGAAACACTCGTACATTTTAAAGGTGACTTTAACATTGAATTCAAAAGGATGGGATCCCGGTACAGTTATCAATTATTAGTATCTATTTATAAATAATAAATAAATCTGACGGCCAATCTGATACCAAAGTAAGCTTCAAAGTGAGCTTATATTTACTTCAAGTTTCTCAGACTATTAAAATACATGATACAGTTTTAACGAACTAAAAAGAAAGTTATATCATAAAATTATTTTTCATCCCACCATCTCGGAAAGAGTATTTTTAATCTTCAATATCTGAGTGGAAAAGCCGTTTTTATTCTCTAGAGGATAAAGTAAATTGAATTTGGAACATCGTGTGCACTAAGTTTGTGAATTAAAAAAAAACATTAAACCTATTTACTGCTACCTCTATGGTGCCGAATATATCATACAACTTTTTTTTTATTTGTTAAAAACTCAGACTCGGCACCTTCTTGGTGTTCTTTTTTCAATTTGCTTTGTACGCGGTTCTTTACGCGGCATTTTTTCACGTCATTGTTAAACCTTATATTAAAAACAAGAAACTTGAAAACAAGTGAAAAAACGTTTTTTTTTTTGCATTTAGTCATTTCCTCGCTGAGGTGGAATGAAAAGTTACGTGTTGCACTCGAGTGCAAAGATTTTTCACCTCGTGCTCTTTTGATTCCCTCGCTAACGCTCAGGATTCTAATTTTGAATCACTCGCTGCGCTCGTGATTCAATTTTAGAATCCTTCGCTTGCTCGGTCATCAAAATTGAACACGCGGTTAAAAAGCAACTTTGCACTCTTGTATAACAAATAACTATTTGTCAATCATAATTCAATAATTACATAGTACATGCATGCATAATAAGAGAACTTAGCTATATATCGCAATTTTCTTTTTTTTTAATTATACAGGATTTTTACTCTTATTAAGTTTTGGCAAGAAAGCTTAGGACTTAAATTACATCAATACATTATTGAATTATATTCAAGTAGAACTTAATCAAAATCTAATTTCTTGAAAGAACCGGCTAAGCATTCCTCATTAATAATGTTTCCAGGTCGTTTGCTTTCATCCGATATCATTTTGCTAGCATCCACTAAGAACTGCTTTGTCTTCGTACTACGCAATTCTTTTTCATATTTATCTGTAATAAACAAAAAGATTGACTAATAAAAATAATACTTATGTTACAGACAAATCGGGAAGCTAAATTCTACAAATCGGGAATTGTCCAAATAGCCGGTTAAAATCACATTATTTTTAAATATAGATTTAGATTTATGGTACAAACCCTATTATTACATCATACGAGTCATTGTATATTTAAGACTCATTTTGTAAGGTAAGTAATTGACTTGGTAATTGATTTGGTTCGTTTCGTCGTTTTGCATTCACAGATTGGCAGTGGGATAATTATGTGAGTGACAACAATCTTGGCATGTTTTTAGCGCAGACGATTATTGCATTATTGAACTTTGGCTTGACACGCTGCCGCATGTCTAATGATAAGTTACCTTTAATCTCTTTTGCGTATGGCTCTTCACCTCCATAGTCTTTTGGTAAGTATTCTTTTGGTATATATTTGTGAAGTTCCTCCAATGCATCGTGAATAATAACACGCTCAATAAGTTTTGGACTAAAAAATTGTTTCATGAAATTTAGCGCAGTCTGTACGTAGCTGTTGGTGTTTAAAAAGTGTATTGAGTGTATTTTTATGCCCATCCCTTCCTGGAAAAAAAATCTAGTAAAGTTTAAGCCGTATTCAATAGGTAAACGACTTCGGTGGAAATTTATAATACATGAAGTAACAACTGTTTTTTTATATAGAATATATTTTATTGGGATAAAGCATGGTATAAATTTTAATGTAAATAAGAAATTCTAATATAAACGAAACGACATCATCATGTCACCAAGTACCTAAGTAAACACGCGCGGCAACAGTTATAATTCAGTGATTAACATAATATTCAATTCTCATTAGAGGTAATAAAATATCAATACAATTGCTATTGTTAAGACTATGCAATATATAATTACTGGCTTTCGTGCACTTAAGTTCTGATTCCATTAATTGCAAATTAAACGGCACACGATGCTGCGGTTCTAAAGCTAATCCATCTGTCTAACTGATCATAAATTAACTCATGTAGTCTCAATTACGTTTAGCTTAGATTAATTTCATATTACTTAATCTATATTTGTTAAGATTAATACCTACTAATAATAATATTGCAAAGAGGAACGATTTGATTTTTTGTTTGTTATGAATAGGCTCGGAAACAACTGGACCGGTCTGAATAATTCTGTCACCAATAGAAAGCTACGTTATTTGTGAGTACCTATCATAGGCTTTATTTTATCCCGGGAACGGGAACTACGCGGGTAAAACCGCGGGGCAGAGAGTAGTCTACAAATAATATACAAAAGTGTCAATTAGGCATACGGTCTCACCTGATGGGAAGCGGTTACCTTAGCCTATGGACGATTGCAACACTTGATATGATTTCAAATATTCTTTCATTAAATTACATGAGAGAATGGGTGGAACTGTGACAATAGTAAGTAGATATAGAGTCTTAAAATAAGCATAATACGTACATGAAATATGTGAGCTGTTTTTTGGAATATCAATGGGTTCATCCTTAACCAATGTCCAAGGCCAGTGTGCTTAAAATCAATTACCCAGATATCACCAAGAAAATAATCGTTGTGCATTCTTATGTCGCCCAACTATAATAAAATAATAAAAGTTGTTTGTTAACTGCAATTCTAATAATAATATAAGGAATTTATCACGACTGATTAGACGTCTAGAAGTTTTTCTTTTAAATCAGAACATAGAATTACATTCTAATGTTAGTTATTGTCTCTTGTTCAATAAATATTTAAAATACTCAAAGCAGTTCTAAATATGACTAAAATGAGTTAAGACATGAAAGTCAAAATTCAAAAGGCAAGTTTAAAACGTTTGTACAGAAAATAATGATTGACATTACAATTACAATTTACCAACCATAAATGTATTTCTAAATACAGTTTCACTCGAGAATTTGCTTGGATCTTCATCGATAAATTTAATGACCGATATCCTTTTACCTTTGTAGAGTTTCGGCAAGGCTAACTGATAACTGAAAATATACAAAATAATATTTTTTAGGGTTCCGTAGTCAACTACGAACCCTTATAGTTTCGCCATGTCCGTCCGTCCGTCCGCGGGTAATCTCAGAGACGGTTGATACTACAGAGCTGTAATTTGGTATGGTAGTAGATATTAACAGCGTCGACAAAAAAAACACATAAAATCTTGAAAATATTTTTTTTAGGGTACCCCCCTATACACGTACCTCTACAACGGGAATAAATTATTTTTTTCCTCCATGCCTATAGTGTGGCATATCGTTGGATAGCTTATTAAAAAATAGCAAAGGTTTGATATGAACGCTTTCCGATTCAGGGTTCCGTTTACGAAATATTAAGCTTTTAAGCTGTAATTTTAGTTAGAGTCATGTGGGGGACACAACTAAAACTCCCCTCTAAAACTAAACCATTGTTTGTAGATATGTAAAAAAATTCATGCTAGTAGTATATACGATGAATTTTAAAGGAAAACTATCACGGTTAAGTTGGCTTTACAGGTTAACGAGTTATAGTCGCCCAAATAAAAAAGATCCTAAAATCAACCGAATACGACTTTTTACCATTTCGTTGCCACCTTAATATTAAAAATATGTTTAAGTAAATCGTATATGTATACGTAAAGTATTGAATTTTCTCAATCTAGCTACGGAACCCTATACAGCGCGTGTCCTAACACGCTCTTTGCCGGTTTTTTGAAATACCTATACCTATTGATTTCAAAACTTCACATGAAATATATTAATTCATTCAAACAGATAAACGGTTTACGAAGTTACTTGTTGTTACCTACTGACTATCATGCTGTTATTAGTGGCCTCTGTATACATTCCGGACGACATGTCGTCTGCATTAGCATGTCTGTTAGTCTGATGTAAAAATAAATAACCATAATACAAGCTCTGTTTGGTTTGAAAATATTCGTTCTATCACTTAAAAACGACTTTACACACCTCCCCGGGAGATCTACTAGAACCTTTAATTTTAATTTTTCACCAGGGCAAATGGGCATTGATTTTTATATATATTGGAAATAATTATGTGTATAAAGCCCTATCTACATAAAATATCACCTTGACCATAACGTGATTTTACTTTGAATACAAAAAAATCAAATTAAAATCCGATTTCACAACATTATATCATATAATTAACTATTGTTTGAGATTATTGTTACCTGTGAGCAAAACGTGACAAAAACAGTTAAATTTAATGTACCTATAGTGAGTATAAAAAATAATGTAAAGTGATAATTAGTTTTATTGCATAAGTTAATACGAAATTTATTTTTTTAGTTGATTTTTTTTTGCACTATTTTATCGCCTAAAATTAAGAAGGTAATAACCGTGTGGCATTAATTCAATTTCTATAATAAGTGGTATGAACGCAAAATGATGAATGACGTCAAATAGTAGATATATATTTTTATTCTCATGATTGCCATCATGAGAATAAAAATATAAATCAACCGATCCATTTGGCAATGTATTAAAAATTCTATTGTTATAATAGATTGCCTGGTACCGAAACAATAAACAATTTCTTGGTGCATTGAACACATTCAATTTTGTTATGTTTTAAACAACTTGAAAAAGTGTATTTAAATAAAATAGTCATCAGGTTTGTAATGTTATGACATCTCAGAAGAGTATAAAAAAATACTTCATAGTTTTGTAGAGCTTTTTTTACCATAATTGAGATTTATCATTTAGTAAAAAAGAAGGCCAAAATGTGCATTGTTTTTTTTTAAATTAATGCCTAAGACATAATTTCTAATACAATAGCTTAGATAAACGTATATTTCTTTGCTCTAGTTTTTGACTGAGGAACAGGCTTGTGTAGAAAAATGTCCCAACATTTTTATTGACTAAATTGTTTTTATGTACCTACCTATACCTAAACTACAAAAAAATATTATAGGTAAATTTGTCGAAAACAATATGTACTTACTATGAAGTCCATAGGTCTTTTGACTCGGATAAGTCGGTATCTCTATTTTGTATCAGTTCCGGTGCCATTGATCTGTATTTGTAGAAATTATCAATTCTATGTTTAGTTTTCTCAATAGATCCCTTTGATATTATTAGCATCCTTTCGATAAATGCTTGTTCTGTAATATAGTAATATACACAATTTAACATGAAATCATCATTATCATAAACTCGTATACTTCTCCGTATACGGAGCAGGAATTTATAATAGCGATAGTGAGTGCATTTGTTTATTTTCCTTGACATTAACTGTTGGCTGTTTGGTTAACAACCCTCATCTTCAAGGTGTTGCTTGTGACGTCGATACAAAGTACCTATATTGAATTATTAGATTCAAAGATAACAAAGAAAATATTAAATGAGCCCAAAAAACTCTGTTGATATTTTTACCTATAGTTCTAATTATTGTGAGAAGGCGTAGGTACTTTTGGTGTAGGTACTCTAACACACGATTGGCGATCCGATTATTGGTGAGCTGCAAGTAGATCTACGCATTTCTTCCTTGCAACAATTTACTTTACGCATAAGAATTATTAGGTAACAATCAACATTAACATCATGAACCTCTGCTTTTGCCCCGCGGTTTCAACCGCGTTCCTGAGGGATCTTCAATTTTCCCGGGGTAAAAAGTAGCTTATGTGTTAATCCAGGGTACCAGTTAACTCCATACCAATTTTTATTAAATTTGCTCCAGACGTGAAGAAGTAACAAATAAACACAGTCACAAGTTTTCACCTAATAAATAGTGGTAATATTAGTGTGATTTTTTGACAACTAAATAAAGTTTCTTAGGGGGCGAAGTTGAGTGCGAATACTTAAAGTACTGTCGAATGTGAGATAAACTGTCAATCATTATCTGTTTTGACTGACAAGTGGAAATACAAAACAATTTGTTTTCATAATTATTTTAAAAGAAACATATTCGATTTGATTTCGACTGGTTTTGTGGTTAGAGACCCTGACTTTCAGGCCACTGGTCGTGGGTTTTATTTCTACCCAGGACATACATCTGTGTGTTTGGGTATAAATATAATGTATGTACCTATTTCAAATTAGTATACACTAAACAACTATTAGGTAACTATAACCAGTATAACCACAGCATAGTTTGGAATCAGATTCGCCATGTGTGAAAATTACCAAGATATCAGATAGATTAGTTTAGTTTTTTGTTAAATAGATGCTTAAAAGGCTTATTATTTTTCATTTAGTGTTATGAAACTCTAAAAATACTTTACCAATTCCAGCTTCAGCCAGATGAGGTTGCTTATTAAACCAATCTAGAATAGCATTCACATCTTCTTCAATGGTAATTGGTTTCAGGCCAAGTTCCCTTCTTATTTCTGATCTTTCTTCTTCAGTAAAAGGATATATTGGATGCTGGCTTCCTTTGAAAGTCATCTGGATGAAAAAAAAAAACTTTACGCAAGAACAAACATTGTATAACGGTACGAATTAATAAAAAAATAAATCATCAAGTTGTGTTGATTTGAAATCCAGGGCAAAATCCAGGAAAAAATTACATAAGAATAGTCAAATTACTGCAATAAGGAATACATTTATTGATCCTTAGACGAAAATGAAACATATCCATAATTTTTTTCTTGACTGACATATTATTTAATGGTACCAAAAGATAATTAAGAGACCAAAACTACCCAAGGCTTTTTTCAGTAGGTGTTTGAAATCGGAAGTAAAATAATTATTTTGTAATTGCATCGTTTTAATTCACAGAGAATTATTAAGTTTTTATAAAAGCTTTTTTAACGCTGTCTTATTTTATAAATTATCTTACCTTATAACACTATAATATATTTTTAGAAAAATATGTTGTTAAACCAAAACACGTCTTAAGCAAGAGACAATCCACTTACATCTATTTCATTATACCTTCATACTCCTCTAATATGTATCTACCACCGAAAACGGATAATTGACCTTTGAATATATTTTACAGTAAATAGTATTAACACATTTAATAATATTACTTTTGTAGGTATAAATGAATTGTGCTGTCATTCACACGTTTTTGGTATGATACGATGGCTTGAACAATTGGGTTTTGTATAACCTTTTAAGAAAAATAAGAAAACACGATATTTAAAAACAGTAAACATAGTTATTAAGTAGGTATTAAATCTTTTTAGATTATAATTTTTGATATTATTAATATGATGGTAGATTAAAATAAGGCATTTCATGAAAACTAACTCAAATTATTATAATATTATCTCAAAGTAATCTATATTTGTATACTAACACAACAATAACTACTCCATATTTTAGTGCATGTTTAAGTCGCTTGAAATTTTGAGTTTTTTAAGTAGGTCTACATTATAATTGGTAACAAACAAATAATATAATAAAAGTTTTCAGGTTTTCTTAAAGATAGACATAACATAATTGCTGTAAAGCTTTTATTTTTCGGAGAACACGTTCATAATCAGGCTACTGTAAACATCTGATCCATTTGAAATCGACTAAATCAAATAAACGGAAATGCAAAAAAAAAATATTAACAAATAGGCAGATATCTTATTTATTGATTATAGAAATTTCGATGACTGGAATGTTCAATGCAACTATTAAACAATCTAGTTAACACCAATCATACTATTCGTCCTGCATTTCAGTATATTTTTTTGCTACTTATTATATAATAAGGTATTTTTACAATATAAATTGTACCTATCCTGGTATAAACATTCCTTTATTGACTGAAAACAATATTTCATATAACCCACGACGTTTGAGGGCAGGTACCTACATCATGCATGTTAGTCATCTATAATACCTATATACACATATATAATATATACACCATTTACTTAAGAATGTCTGTAGGTAGTGTAGGTATTTCTTATGATTTTTTAAACGACTTCAAAAAGGAGGAGGTTCTCAATTCGACGGGTATGTTTTTTTTTTTTTTTTTTTTTTTTTTATGTTTGTTACCTCAGAACTTTCGACTGGGCGAAGGGATTTAAATTATTATTTTTTTATTTGAAAGCTGGTGCTTCCCGATTGGTCCCATTTCATTATCATCACGCTACGTCCAATAGGAGCGGAGCACCAATGAAGAATGTTTCAAAATCGGGAGATTTCTTTTCCTGTTTAGAGGTTCCGCTGCGTACGCTGCGTAAACGGTTAAAGTTACGCTAAAATAATGTATTACAGAATTGTTCTCCTTTAAAAGATCTAAAAAAAAGTCCGCGACAGCATATGTCTATCTGTTAAGGTTGGTTCACTATAACCATTTTTATACTAACTCAATTTGTTCTAAAATAAAGCATTATTTGTGATGGTGTTTTTATAAAGATGATATTAATCCTTATCCCAATAAATACGTTATTCACCACAAGCATTTAATTTAAAATAAAATTGCCATTTACAGCATTCGATTTCAATGAATATCTTAGGAGATATCGCAAATTTTAAACAACATCGCAGCAAAATAATGATCAAGTACTTCGCGCGCCTTTAAGCGCTGCCGGCCCAGCGCTTGTGCAGTCATCGGTTCGCTCTGCGAGACCATACTTCTACGTAAACAAAGACACAGGCTAAAATTTAGCGTTAGCCCAAAGTAACTATGTATTCCACGTGAACGAAGTCGCGGGCAGAAGCTAGTCTATACTAATATTATAAAGAGGAAATATTTGTTTGTTTGTAATGAATAGGCTCCGAAACTACTGGACCGATTTCAAAAATTCTTTCACCTTTGGAAAGCTACATTATCCCCGAGTAACATAGGCTATATTTTATCCCTGTATTCCCACGGGAACGGGAACTACGCGGATAAAACCGCGCGGAGGCAGCTAGTTTATAAATAAATCGAATCGGCTATATTCATCGACGTATAGCGATAGACAAGAACGTTCATGTAAAACATTTGTTTAAAAACTGGTAAGAGTTAGAACTAAAGTTCGCTGCAGCGCTGTATAAAGCTGTGTCAACTAACCAAACTATTTTAAAAGATACAGCGCTAGATTGCTTAGAGTATAGTTTTCTCGCGACCAAAACGTCGTAAGCGCCGCAAATTTCATGGCGCTTACGCGTTTCGTTCAGTTAACTACACTAAGATGTCGTCCCTATAGAGTTCACACCGCAGATGTGACACATCTTTTTTACCTTCTAAACTTCATTAGAATAAAACTCGATTTCAAAATGTATTATATTAATATTAGGGGGGCCTAGTGCGGATTGGCGGACTTCACATGGCTTAAATGAGTACTCAGAGGTACGGGCCAGGGCTTGAATTAACATAAAACAATTATTCAAAATATCAAACTATCACTACTAATTAAAAACTCATTAACAATTAATCAAATTAAAACCTTTCTAAAAAAACATATCAAGTCTGTGTTCAGTTACATATTTTTACCTACAACCAGTTTTAAGGGAACATCTGCACGTTTTAGTATATGATTGTAGAATGGCGTGGTATTTAAATAGATAAATTGTTTTTCTACTCTGGAATTACGGAATTATCACCTATTAATTCACTTAAACAGGTAGTAATTTTACTTAGTTGACTACTGACTAGTTATTTTCGTCCAGGGTCTACTTTGATTCGGATTATCGTTGTTATTAACGCTGCTCCGTGCGCACCCGCACTGAATGAATGTCGAAGCCACACTAAAGTCGGGTGTGGGGACTGCAGTTCAGTTGAGTTGATAAAAGCGAGTGTTCGGAACGCCCTATCTAGTACGTAGTACATATATATCGATGGCTATATTGACTTACTCGCTCATTTGTCACACGCACATACTTAATGCAAATTTAATATACTTACTAGCTGCCGCCCCGGGGTCTCATCTGCGTAGTTGTTCCCGTGATCACAGGGGTATGAAAAGTAGGTAGATGTTGCCCGATTCTCAGACCGTATCGGAGGAGTTTAATCACAAACACCGCGACACGAGAATTTTATATATTAGATTAGTATAGTAGGTAGTATACTTTATAGAAGTTCCTAAGATTAGCGCGTTCAACCAAAGAAACAAACCAACAAACAAGCAAACTCTTCCGCTTTATGATGTTAGTAGGTATAGATAAATAAACCATTGCACTCTTTTCAAAACTATTTTCATGTAAAGCCGCATTTTCGAGAGTCTATTTGTACGCTCATCGCAAGTCTCTTTTGTTTGAAATTGTCCTCGAAGTAGATTGCTTCTGTTGAGATAGGCGTCTTTCCTTATCCATATTCAGATAAAAATCAAAAAATAAACAAAAATTTTAACAAAAAAAAAAACCGACTTCAAAAAAAGAAACTATTCCTAAACAAACTAATACGCACTAAAAAGAAAAAAATAATTGGAAATTAAAATGTTTTCGTTAATAAAAAAATAAAATTAAAAATATTAGACTACTTTAAAGTCAATCAAATTATTACGATAAATATAATGTAGTTACAATTATTGTTATTTTTGGAGTCGGTGTCAGCCAAGGAAACACTACAATATACGAGAATACTAAAAATTCTTCGTAAAGTATAATCTTCGCGACGAAACTCCGTGTACACTGAGGGCACGTGAGTACGCAGTTCTCATAATGATATGATATGGCAGCAGGCGGGCGAGCCTTTAACTGGTCGCGTTTGGTATCAAGGTCAGCTTTACGCTGAACCTCGAACTCGTGTACTTGGCTGTTCACCATCCTGCGCCATTCTGGCCGCTGTGCTGCCAAACGTTCTCAACGAGAGGGACCTATATTGCATCTCTTCATGTGTCGCTTTTAGACATCTTTGTACCGGAGAAAAGGACCGCCATGATTCCGTTTGCCCTTCTCCAGTTCTGAGTAGAGACATACTTACAAGCCTACGTTGGCTGACACCGACTCCAAAAATAACAATAATTGTAACTACATTATATTTATCGTAATAATTTGATTGACTTTAAAGTAGTCTAATATTTTTAATTTTATTTTTTTATTAACGAAAACATTTTAATTTCCAATTATTTTTTTCTTTTTAGTGCGTATTAGTTTGTTTAGGAATAGTTTCTTTTTTTGAAGTCGGTTTTTTTTTTTTGTTAATTAATTGATCGATATGACTCCACCTTTACCTTATCTTTTTATATATGTTAATATATAAAAAAAATTATGAAAAATACGTATACATTTAGAGTAAATACATTATGTACCTATTAATTAAATATGTGAATGTTAAATGTGTGAATAAAACATGGCAAAGCTTTAAAAGGCTGTATTTGGCTTTGGTCTCGATCTTTTGGTTATTTATGTTACAGTGGTAAGTATTTTTTCATAAGTAAAATATGATAAATTAAATCATAAACCGTAGCATTGGGGAAACCTCTGCTTTCTTTTTATGAATGGATCATAGTGCATAACTTTGAAAGTAATCTCGCCTGTAACTATAGATTTATATAGATTCAAGATCATCAATAAAGTGCTTAACCCTAGATCACTAACCTTATTTTTCAACGCTTATCACTAACCTTCGTCGTTTCGACTACGTCGTATAATAGGGAGGCTTTTAAGGGTTTCTAGAATAAAATACTTATATGTGTTTTATTTATTTATTACAATAATCATTTGTTAACATGTTTATAAGGTTTTTATTTACTAAATTCATATTTTAATTACTTTGACAGTCATTGATTTGAGACCAGATTTTTTACGCATTTGAACAACTTTGTTATTTTAAAAGCTCAAATTTTATAAACTAAATAAAACAAAGAGTTAAAAAAATATTAAAATATTAAAATTAAGTAATCAAATCAACTAAAGAAACAAACATTTTAGCAAAAAACTATTAATTAATATATTTGTGACAAATGTAAAGTTTGTGTTCGCCACACAAGGATTAATTACACTTGGTGCAACAACTTTTTGTCATTATTTGCCTTAGGGAAGGCGAATTGCACATTTTTTTGGCTATAGAAAGACTAACAGCATCTTCTTTGATCAGCCTCATTTGCAGAAGTAGACTACTGGTTCCTGGCATATTCAGAATCGCTGTTATTTAGTCATGCAGCAATTGTCCCTTCCCCATCGCAAGTCGACAATAAAAATATTGCCTTTTGGGGCTTTGGCTTGTATGAAAGAAATGTCAGCTCCTTGTTGTAATAGAACAGAGCTGTTCCTGTCTTCCAGGTACGCTCATGCTGTGATTCTCACCCCCCTTTTGTTAGCAAGTAGAGTCCCAACGGAAGTCAACTTATATGGTACTTTTACTAAACTTGTGGCTAGTGGAACCGAATTGAACCAGTTGTCCACGGTTATGAAGATGATGAAGATGAACTTGCCTGGATGTCTTTTATGTCTTTGGTGGTTGTTCTGTCACAGAAAAAATCTCTTCCTCACCATCTGTTTCATAAGCCGAATCAGCCTCAAGGTGGTCTCCTTTCTCACTCTCAGAGCAGTTTTCTCCATCACTATTATTATCTAATAACAGCAGACAAATCCTATCTAAAGTAAAAATATATGTGCAAATAAAAAACTTAAGTTCTTATTTCAATATAGGCAAATAAAGCATAAAGTTTACAAAACACCGAAATACTTGCAACACCAAAAAATAACGGTAATACTAACCTTCGTCGATTCGACGACGCTTGGTGGCTGGAACGGCGCTCACAGGAGCCCTACACAAAAAATACACCTGGGCCCTGCGCGAGCTGTGGGTGGACCGAGATTAGCCGAAATCTGGAATGCGTACGTCGACGCATTCAAATTTTATACCACTTTTTTTGAGGCCGCGTCGTCGTTTCGACGAAGGTTAGTGATCTAGGGTTAAGTAGGTATGTAAGTTTATGTCGATGTGAAATGAAGAATTCCTACTAGTTATAATCCATAGAAATTTCAGGTGCTGAGCAATAAAATGTGATAGTGCTAAAGTGAGAGCATTCAATACCTACCTACATTATTGCATGTGATGACTTTTGCTACATATCTAGAGTAGGAACTCGAAGAACATAATAAAATAGTTATTTTTTTTTTATCTTTATTTTATAGAAGCAATAAGCAAGTACAGGTTTATTCTGTGATATTTTTTAAGCTTCCAAACTACGGCAAAATATTAAACAATGAAGCACGTTAGTCCAAAATCCAATCGTTAAACCTTTTATATCGACGTCAATGCACACAAAACTGTGAGCATTCAATTAATTTTCTATTTTTTTATTTATGCTGTTGGGAATAATCCCTGCATCGTGAAATACAATTTTTTTTTTTTAGGTTCAAAATGATAAAATCAGCATGTGATTACTCAAACAAGTGAGTTTGCTATTTACTTAAGCTTATCGTAGATTTAAATTAGTATTATATACGTATTAATGGACAAAAAACACTATACTAGTATGCATTATACCTATAGACACTCGGCAAAAATATACCTAACTAGCTGCCTCCCCGCGGTTTTACCCGCGTAGTTCCCGTTCCCGTGGGAATACAGGGATAAAATATAGCCTATGTTACTCGGGGATAATGTCGCTTTCCAAAGGTGATAGAATTTTTGAAATCGGTCCAGTAGTTTCGGAGCCCATTCATTACAAACAAACAAACAAATCTTTCCTCTTTCTAACATTAGTATAGAAAACAATTCAGACGTTAAAAATAAAAACAAGGAGTTTATTTTAATGTAAACCTTTTTACTACATTAGTTGCAGAAAACCTCTTTGTGCGAATCCAACGAATACAAAAATTAGATTTTTATTGCACGTTATTTCATCATACATCTATTAAAAACCGCCACAGTTTTAAACACAATATTTGGTGACAAATATTCAGTCCACACTCAAGGTTTTAAACGATCCAGGCATTCCCGAATATTCTTCATTGAATTTACATGAAACCCTGTGAGACTCATCTGTAGCTGCTTTTTCCATATATTTCACTCTTGCTATATGAGCATCTGTACTCAACTCCTTGAAGTTTTGTTCTGAAATAGAAACATAAGAAATGTGTTATGTACCAAATGTATTTTTGCTACTCTATGGCTGCGACTTTAACTTCAATTTTGTGACCCACAATAGGAAATATTTTATACTAGTGGCTCCCAGCGGTTGCAACCGCGTACCCGGTAGATCTTCCATTTTCCTGGGATAAAAAGTAGCCTATGTCAGGCTCTAGACTATCTGTGTACCAAATTTCACTTAAATCGGTTTGGTAGTTTAGCGTGACAGCGAAAAAGTCAGACAGAGTTACTTTCGCATTTATAATAAGTATTAGTTAAAATAATGAGTACACCACTTGACTAGTAATACGTATTCGAGTAATTTCTATCGGGATTTATAGTTTTGGAAATAAACTTGCATCATGAAATAACGCTAAATACATAGGCACTCGCATAACTTCAACCTTCTCACTAATCCATCTAAAATTTATATATTTATATATAGCATAGTGGAGAGTTACCTACCACTGATTTCTACAATACTTTTACCGCTACCACCATATTCTGCGGGCAGTATTTCTTTGGGTATGTATTTATGTAGTGATTCCACTGAATCGTGTATTACAATTCTTTGACGCAGTTTCTCTGTTAATCCTTGTTTGAATAGTGACAGTATAACGTCGAAAAATTTTGAGCCCGTCAAACAATGTATGTGCTTGATCCTCATGCCCATTGCCTCCTGTTATAAACAGACATACAATAAATGGCATTTATATATATTTTTGCATAAGATACTGTTTAAAATGTATAATCATATGGCGTTACCGATGATCCTCTATTTTCCTTGGATATATAAATAGAAGCAAATAATATGTAAAATTTTAACCAGATGCCTTAAACCGTTCTGACTTCATTGGGTTACAATCGTCCAACCAAAATTTTGTAATTGTTACATTAGTAAAATATTATTTTGTTTCATGTTTGATAATTATTTATAACTAGCTGCCTCCGTGCGGTTTTACCCGCGTAGTTCCCGTTCCCGTGGGAATACAGGGATAAAATATAGCCTATGTTACTCAGTGATAATGTAGCTTTCTAATGAAAAAAAATTTATTAAAATCGGTCCAGTACTTTTTGAGTTTATTCGTTACATACAAAAATACAAATCTTTCCTCTTTATATTATTAGTGTAGATAATATTTTCAGGTCAATTAAAAATAATAATTTTTTCTTACCACATACAATGTTGCCCCCTTATGGAGTGTAACAGGGTTCAATTTCGTAACTAGAGGCCACATTATGTTTCTGGAATCAGCTATAATTTCATATCCAGCGCTGTAATCGTGAAGAAGTAGATACTCGCAACTCTGAAATATTTTATCCATTATTACCTAAAACTAGCAATACTTAGAATGATTAGACACAACTACCAATGTGGTTTAAACCACATTCCTTAAGTTATTGGAGCCCTTAATTTTTTCTAGGTTATGTAAATCCAGTACAGATTCTCTGATCTGTTCTCGGTTTGTGGGTTTGTCAAGTTCCGTCTTAATCCCCTTAGCCGTTATTGCGTAAAGAGTAACATTTATTTATTTACCAACTTACAGCTAACATCCTCACTAACCCAGAGTTACAAAAGAAGAATAACGAAGAACATCTTAAAAAGAAGAACTTCAATATAATATTATATCATGTTACATCATATTAAAAACTATGTAGTAAATCGCTATTATGAAAAAAAATTGTAATAATAACCCTGCGTAAGAATAATAATTATTCAATTATAGTTCTTACTTATTTGCTTTTTATTATATTCAGAAAAATGCTATGACAGCCCGGTTGGCTTTGTGGTTAGTGACCCTGACTCTCAAGCCGCGGGTCGTGGGTTCGAATCCCACCCAGGACAAACATTTGTATGCATGAATATGTCTGTTTGTCCTGTGTCTGGATGTAAATATCTATATAAGTATGTATTTAAAAGTAGTATATGTAGTATATCAGCTATCTGGTTACCATTTTTTTTTTTTTTTTTCCGACAGGAAACTGCTTTACGCATACCCCCGCACCTTAAAGGGACGGTGCGGGTGGTTATGTGGGACTCTCCTCTGCTGAGAGAGGCATACCCACTAAAAACCTGTCGGTGATCCTATAAGCTTTTTTTTGCAGATGTCCCGGGCGCACTAGTGTGTTTCAACCGCGACATCTGCAAGCTGACCCCAGTTTAAAAGCCGGGGCCTCCGCGCCAAGAAGGAGGGAACCAGGATCACTTGGTCCCTCCCTAGACATGTGGGCTATTACAGCTGGCAGGGAGTCCCATTCCCCGCCAGCAAGCACCACTACGGGGGGGCGAGGGCGGCTATATATTGCCGCCTTCTCCTCCCCACTCGTCTGCGCCGTAGCGGGGGCGCTAAGGGGTCAGCCTCACGCTCCCGCTCCCTCGCCTCCTTCTGCGAAATGATCGTTTCACAGAAGGAGGCGACCGCCTCCCATGCCCTCTCACTTCCAAGCATGGCGAATATGACGCTAGGAAGTGAGAGGTCACCGCCAACCACCGCCACCAGGGTGCGGCGCTCGCCAGACCACGCTGGGCACACCTCTAAGGTGTGCTGTGCCGTGTCATCGCCAGCGCCGCACCCGTGGCACGACGTTGTCTCCTCTCTTCCGATTCGACACAGGTACCGCCCGAAGCATCCGTGCCCGGACAGCACCTGTGTGAGCCGGAAGGTGAGGTTCCCGTGGGTTCTCCCACACCATTCCTGAAGCTGGGGGCGTATGGCCTCTATCGTGCGGACGCCATATTCGGCGTCCACTAGGCCACTCGCCCAGAGCTCCAAAACCTCCAGGTTCCTCCTCTCCCGGGCGCGGGCAAGCTCCTCCAGGACGAGTGAATCGCCCCGGGCTCTCTGCTCTACCCTCGCCCGATATGCTTCGGCCAGCACTCTCGCCTCAATCTCCCAGGGGGGAGTGCCGGCCAGCACGCAGGCCGCTGCGTGGCTCACCGTGCGGTAAGCCCGGCACACGCGCACCGCAATGATGCGCTGCGGCCTGCGGAGGAGGGCCCTGTTCTGCCTGTCGAGCGCTCCTACCCATATCGGCGCGCCATACAGGGCCATACTGCGGATAACCATAGCATACAACCGCCTGCATGGCGCGCCCGGACCACCCAGGTTCGGGAGGAGCCTCGACAGGGCTGCCGCCGCACCGACAAGGCGGGGGGTCAGCGTCCGGAAGTGGTCGCCAAACCGCCACCCCCCGTCGAGGACAAGGCCAAGATATTTGATCTTGGCCTTAACCCCGATCACGTCCCCGTCAACCCGGAGGGTGGCCCCCGCCGGCACTCTCCACCTCGGCCCCTTGAAGCAAAGAGCCTCGGTTTTGGTGAGCGCCACTCGGAGACCTAACGCCCCGATCCTCCGGATCACCAGGGAGGCCCCGACCTCCGCCCTTCTGTTCAGCGCCTTCCAGGTGCTGTCCCAGACGGCTACCAATGTGTCATCCGCATAACAGATGACTGCCATCCAGGGCAGCACCTCCCCGCGGATGGCCCAGTCAAAGCCGATGTTCCATAGCAGGGGCCCTAGAACGGACCCCTGGGGAACACCGCAGCCCATCCGCCTTTCCCTCCGAGCACCTCCCCTCTCCATGTAGGACACTACCCGTCCCTGCAAGTAGTGCCCCACAATCCTCCGGAGTTAGAGGGGCAATCCGTGGTAACGGAGTGCCTCCTCTATTACTTCGAAGGGGAGGGAGCCGAAGGCATTGGCAATGTCTAGTGAAATCGCCATGGCCCCCTGCCCCCGCTCGGCCGCGTCCTCCGTGAACCTTTTCAGGGCGGCCAGGGCTCCAAAGTGGAACGCCCCGACCGGAACCCAAATTGGTTCCCGGAAAGTTCCGGCCCAACACTCGCCAGATGCTGGACGATGCGGGAAGCTACCACTCTCTCGAGTAGCTTCCCGGTAGCTATCTGGTTACCATATCACAAGCTCTGCTTAGTTTGGAATCAGGTTGGCCGTGTGTGAAAAATGTCCCAGGATATTTATTATTTATTTATTATTATTATTAATGCAGTCAATATTATTAAATAAGTGTAAACATTTATTGCATTAAAATATTTATGAATAACTGCCACCAGGCGATTTTATCGGCGGTTCAGGGCGATTTTCAGTTATTCAGGAATATACAGTAACTAATATGTTAATCCTGTTAATAAAGTAGGTATATGTGTGCCAAATGTCATCTAACTATTTATTTATTAAATAGTAAAGCTCTTCATATTGCTTTTTTTTATATTAAATTATAAAGCTCAAAACATTGCTGATTGCAGCTATAAATATATAAAATAGCTTACCACTGTCAAATATTTAAAATACTGAACGAGATCAAACTTTTCGTCGTAACCGTGAGCAGTTACTGATATTACTCTGTAGTTATCAGGTGTAGGCATCGGTAGGATGCAATTGTAACTGAAAATATAACCAAAATATAGAATGAATAACCACCCCACAGTTAAAAGAAAATCTATATGATTATACTTTAGATGCACTTTTAAAAGGTAAATTTTGAGTATTAATTCACGCCAAATCTTCACGAGTATTCTGCGCATTTTCATATAGTTCAAGTAATTTATATGACAGTTTTATCGAGAAGCGTTTTACAACTAACAACTTTACAAGTCATCGATTTTATCTATTTACTACAGATTTTACCTATCTAGATCTCCTATTTAATTCTCAAATTTGGAAATGGGTATTAGGCTTTGTAACCAAAATTCAGTAACTATAAGTACCTAAGTATTTGTAACCTAGTTCAGGCTTTTTTAGATAATAAGTAGCCTATGGGTTATTCCAGAATAAATTCTAAGTCCGTGCTGAATTTCATCCCGATCCCTTCAGCCGTTCTGGCGTGAACTAGTAACAAATATATCCATACATCTTTCTAACAAACTTTTGCATAAGTACATAATATTATTAAGATTTATTAGAAATTAGTTTGTCGAAAGATACGTAAAGATAACAAAGCATGCACTTACCAGCAATTGAAGTAATGGTTGAATTCATTTTTCACATCGAAATTTTGTAAAAATTCAGGCATTAAATTTCGAAAAGTACACAATTTGTCCAATCTTTTCTTAGATCTCTCTATAGATCCTTTATTATAAATAAGGTATCTCTCAAGAAAATCTGTACCTGAAATTGTAGAAATGGAAAATTGAATTAATCATCATATACCTACATACTTAGGTAACTTCTTTTTATTTTGGTTACTGAGGTAATCTGTATATTGACAATAGCAGTGATATAAATAATTAAATACAAACAATATCTAAATAAGGTTGAGGTAAGTCAAAATAATTTATATTGTGCACGCGAATCGTCCCGTTATGTACCTATAAATTATGTTATCAAAATGTGTTACATAACTTGACTTTACTGAATTAAAAAAAAAGATAACGAGTGGGGTATTTTTTAGTGATTTATTTTATAGTCCATAAGCCGCAATAGAAAAATATCTATCGGTTTTTTTTTACAAATATAAATAAGGAAGGATCTTTATGATACGACAGCGCTTTCGCAAAAACATTATACAAACACAATTTGATCAATAAACATGCTTACAAATACCATTGATCATAATTATCGTTGCTCTTGTCATAGCTTCCTATAATTATAAATAAATAAGTACCAATTATTACTAGATTATGCAATTTTTTTCTATTCGATTGATTCTAATTATATTGTAATCGTAGTTTTAACTGCTAAAGGATAAAATTTTGATAAAAACTGGTTTTAGGTCTGCATCTAAAGTACTTTTCTAAGATTTCATAAGTAATAACGTTTAGCTTTTAATTCAAATCGGTATATAAGCTGTAATGTGTGTTTTTATTTAGTGTCGGTACATTCATATCCCAATTCTGATTAAGCCTATACTCAGATTATTCATTGTAGGCAGAGAAATGACATTTCCAGTGTTGCAGGTTTTTAGTCCCAAATAAATAGTGTTGTGGTAGATTCGAATTTTTACAACTAAAAGTCGGCAAAGGACAAAGGAAACTCGACTAGAGTTTCCTTTTTTTATTCAATGTCAGATTGCCTTTATATAAATAAAAATATGTAATTTATGGTAATAAAACAGAAGACATACACGGTAGGTAATTAAATATAACATAAAATACTCTTATGTATATTATTTGTTTTTGGCTATTGGAAGAACCATAGTCATCACTTGTCACGCTATGGACCCCATTTTGTTTTGGAAGTGACTATTTGTACGGGTACTGGACAAATAAATTATATTTATTCGTACATTTATTCATTTTTTTTTCATTGGATGATTAGCCGATGTTAGGTTAATTAAATTTCTAACATTTATTCGATTTTATTTATTTAATTTTGGTTTCAATTAAATTCAAATTTAGTTTTAAAAAAATGAAATTTTGGGATTTTCCACTAGATTTATGTATCGGATACTGAAAGAACAAAACTGCTGAACATCACTATTGTAGCGGGTCACCCTTTTTTGTATCAGTGACAGTTGCACTTGTCATTTTTCTGACTCGAATTATTAATCCGACTATAGGTATAGGTAGCATCGAACATAGATCTGACATAAAAATCATTAAAAAGAATGTGGTAAAACTTGAATACTGTAGGCGATCAGACTTGATGATCGGTAGGCGGTCCGCGGTGTGGTAATGAAAAGACTTACTTGCACATGGAAATATAATTAAAATCAAAAACACACAAAAAATACAAATGAAAACTTAAAATTAGCAAAACAATATTATGGCCGTCAGCGCCAAACAATATGCAACGAACAACTGCCGCGCGCGCCCGGCTCCGTGCGGTCGCCGGACGGCGAGGCGGTTTTTTTTTTATTTACATAATATGGTTTTTATACAAAATAGGTTTATTACGTTAATCGAGCGGGCGGCTTAATTATCGGCAACAAATACCTACATTAAAAGTAAGTTTAATGTCTTGTTATTTTCAAAATAACACTGTCACTATTGAAAACGTTTTTTTTTTAATTAAGAAAGAATTATGATAATAAAATGGCTTCTAAAAAAATAAACTAGAAAATGCCTAAATAAAAAATGTTTATTAAGCTATTGCATAGCTTTTATCGCGGGCTCTGAGCGCGGCGACCGAATCAAGAAATTCCGTAACGAAAAAAACCTAACACATCGTCTAACGTCGTTTAAGTTCGGCAGACTTCGGCACGGTGTTTGTTTGCTATCTTCTTAACTCTTTGACGTTTTGAAAAAATGGCGTTTGACATTTATAAAAAACAAAACTCAATTTCCGTATTCGCGCGTAATTATTTTGTTTCTATTTCGTGGCAAGGGTACCACGTCATAAAGCCTAAGTATTCAAATACGTATGCACATCAGAATGCATATTATTAAAAAAAAGTTTTACGTGACAACGACTTTGAGTGGTAATAGTTATTTGTTATACAAGAGTGCAAAGTTGCTTTTTAACCGCGTGTTCAATTTTGATGACCGAGCAAGCGAAGGATTCTAAAATTGAATCACGAGCGCAGCGAGTGATTCAAAATTAGAATCCTGAGCGTTAGCGAGGGAATCAAAAGAGCACGAGGTGAAAAATCTTTGCACTCGAGTGCAACACGTAACTTTTCATTCCACCTCAGCGAGGAAATGACTAAATGCAAAAAAAAAACGTTTAACAAATTAAAAAAAAGTTGTATGATATATTCGGCACCATAGAGGTAGCAGTAAATAGGTTTAATGTTTTTTTTAAGCTATTGCATAGCTTTTATCGCGGGCTCTGAGCGCGGCGACCGAATCAAGAAATTCCGTAACGAAAAAAACCTAACACATCGTCTAACATCGTTTCAGTTCGGCAGACTTCGGCACGGTGTTTGTTTGCTATCTTCTTAACTCTTTGACGTTTTGAAAAAATGGCGTTTGACATTTAAAAAAAACAAAACTCAATTTCCGTATTCGCGCGTAATTATTTTGTTTCTATTTCGTGGCAAGGGTACCACGTCATAAAGCCTAAGTATTCAAATACGTATGCACATCAGAATGCATATTATTAAAAAAAATATATGCTCAAGTATTTTTACAATGTACAAGGCGTCCTTTCTAACCTAACCTTTGTTTAAATCCAAATGTATCATTTATTTAGTACATGTAGCGGCCATTTGCATTTCTAAGCACGCGATGTTGGCGTATTGGTACAAATGTTTGTACGTTGGGCCAACATGGCAATGAAATTAGACCTTTTCTCTAAGATTTATATGAGCTAGTACTTATATATTTTTAAGCTATTGCATAGCTTTTATCGCGGGCTCTGAGCGCGGCGACCGAATCAAGAAATTCCGTAACGAAAAAAACCGAACACCCCCCACTCCGACGGGCAAGGAGGTGTGGCTTGAAGGCCGTGCATCGTCTAACGTCGTTTCAGTTCGGCAGTCTTCGACACGGCGTTGTGTGCGATTAGACGTATTGTACGAGTCTACGAAACTCGCACGAATCGAGACGAGCTGCTCCGAAATCGGACGAATACATAAGCTGCTTATGAGAAAGTATATAGGTGTATATGTATTTATGTACAACAGTGAATAGCTGTACTTGTAAAATTTGTGTATGAAGTGTTTTGAATATGAATGAACAAAGTGCATTTATTATTAAAATAAATAAATAAAATTATAATTGCATAAGTTGATACAAAATGCTATGCAATGCAATAGCTTTACCGCGGCAGTCCCCGAGTGCCTCACGTAATTTTTTTTTATTTATTTAAATAATAAATAACACTTACCAAAATCCTTTATAATAAAATGATTTTGTTTTTTAATCCAATCTTGAAGTAAATCAATGTCCTGTCTGAGTTTACCAACGTCACTATACCCAAACAAGTTTCGAACATTCACCAATTGATTTTCATTGAAATCTATCATTGCTGTTCTGGTTAACTTCTCCATCGTGTAATGCGACCAACTCTCTTGATCACTGTGATAAAGTGAAGGTGATGGCAAATCCAACAGTGTATATACCTTATATCAAAGTAGTGATGACGTATAATGTAATAACATTTTAACTTTTTGTAATACCACTAGATACAAACTTGCATAGGTATTATGATGCATAATTTACAACATACATAATTTGATGCATAATTTCCATAAAAAATTATTTTAATTATAGAGTATAGTAAATTCTTGTGTCTCTTTTTGCCTTAGTCCCAAATATCTAAATTATAACATGTAGGTACGGTCGTGGTCTAAAAATGTGTATCAGTTTTCAAATTACGTTATTAGTCACACTGTGTGCAGTAAAGTAAAAAAAACCATATCAAGGTACCTACTTATTACTTTTTTAATGTTGTAAAGTAACAAATGAAGTATCATTTCCTAATAAAATTTTACATATGGAAAGAAAGAAAGAAAGAAAGAAAGAAAGAAAATACATTTATAGGTACCTAAGCGTCATTCTATTTACAGATTTTGCCAATTATTGAAAATATTTGGTTTGAAAATAGTTTCTGGTAACAAGTTTGCTTAGGTCTATGCATTGTGAGTATCCTTTTTGGTCTCGTTGATATTTTTTCGTCTTAAGGTTAAAGAAAGTTTAGTCTTAATATTTTTAATTTTATTTTAAACAGTAGTTTCTAAATAGTAAGCAAGAAGGTGTGGGGGAGGATCGGCGATTGCATTAACGAAGCGAGGCGTTTGATTTTTATCCTCGTTGTAAATATGTACTTATACCTAAGTTGTAAAACTGTAATATAATTCCTTAGCAATCTTATCGATGGAACAAATTGCTATATGAAACTAAATGTGTTTACATTGAAACGTTTTTTTTATCAAAAAATGCAACAAGAATAAAACGAATACGAAATACTTAGGCTTACAATGTATTAGATATCTTTAGGTAATATAATACATTGTAACGTGTATGCTTTTATGAAACATATTTTTCTTACGCAATCTACCAACCATAACAATTTAATTATTTGATCCTTTGTCTAGATGCAAATATCTTTGATAGCATTTAAAAGTGGAACCCGTATCAGCCATCTATTTCAGAACAAGTTCTGCTTAGCTCGGAATCAGATTGGCAGATTGGAAATATCCCGCAATCATTTATTTATAAGTGTATATTTTTATGAAACAGTTTTTGCTTGTGTAAAAACAATGTCCAGGGGTATCTATACTAATATTATAAAGAGGAAAGATTTGTTTGTTTGTTTGTAATGAATAGGCTCCGAAACTACTGGACCGATTTCAAAAACTCTTTCACCTTTGGAAAGCTACATTATCCCCGAGTAACATAGGCTATATTTTATCCCTGTATTCCCACGGGAACGGGAACTACGCGGGTAAAACCGCGCGGAGGCAGCTAGTTTATTTATAAATAAGTGTATTTTTCTATGAACTGGAATTTGCTTACTTAAACTACCAACCAGTTAATACAATAAGCAGTAAATTTTACACTAACATTGAAACTGAGTTACAATCAGGGAAGAAGTTGCACTTCCTACTAGCGCTAGTTAGCAGCAAGTTGTCTTAACAGTGTCGCAATTTGATTAGAAATTTACTTAAGTCAATTAATATAAAAACTAAAACATAGATCGGTTTACTGCTTACTTCTCCAAACTATATGTAGGTATAATTTATTTATTTGATTTAATAGGTATAGTGTTTCAGCTTTGTGGTTACTAGAAGTTACTAAATTTTGAATGGTATAGTGTGTATTCATCATCAACAGCTCACATACGTCTCCATCGAGGGGGTTTAGGCCATAGTCCACCACGCGGGCCTAGTGCGGATTGGCGGACTTCACATGCCTTTAATTGTGACATCTCAGGCATGCAGGTTTCCTCACGATGTTTTCCTTCACCGAAAGCCAGTGGTGTGAATCCGTACGTAAGTTTTTTTATAAACTCAGAGGTACGGGCCAAGGATTTGAACCGGCACCCTCATGATCGTGAGTCGGTGCGTTCCCAAATGAGCCACCACGGCTTGTAGTGTGTATTAATTTGTCTTAATATACATAATTTATTATGCTACTTTCAGTTACTTAACTGAAATTTCATATTGTTTGCAGAAAAAACGTGTGCTTGGTGCCTATGTTTTTTGAAGACAAAAGAAGAACAAAGTGAATTTTGACCCCCGATTCATTAACTTTTTTATGTATCGCAAAGATGAAGGTAGGTACGTGGCGGTAAATATGTCTCAATCTTTATCTAAAAAATTGGTTGCCTGTAAAGTCGGTATACGGGCGAAAGTTTTACGTGACAACGACTTTGAGTGGTAAAATAATTTTAATGTGAATATTCATTCGTATAGTAGGAAGAAGGATGAAATAATAGTAACAATTTAAAACATAACGTCACGTTACGTGAGCGGAGCGTAACGCAGTTTCTTGAAGTGTCACCCGGCAAACCAATTTATAAGACGTTGTCACGTCAAAATTAAATCGAGTTTTTATTGGAAAAGTTTGATTAAATATATGTCACTAAAGGCCATGTAAATAAAAAAGTGCAATGACGAATAGAAAAAAATGCTTTAATAATTTTTATTTATTTAAAATTACGCAACCTAAATAGTTTTGAATCTTGTACCAACGTTTGTTAATGCCGCTGCTTATTTATTATATGAACTGTTAAAATGGGTGTTTATATATTTATTAAAGAATAAAAGATATTTTCAATAATGTCTATAGTCATCCGTTCACCTAACCCTTTAGGTATATATTTAATCAACGCTTAAAGTTCTGAATGTTCCAGGCATCCCCATGTATTGTTCGTTGAATTTGTCCTTTTTTCTAAAAGCTTCGTCAGTGCAGGCTTTCCTCATTTCTTTCATGTAGTTGACGTGTTCCTCTGAACTGAGCGTGTTGCACCAATCAACTGTAAAGTAAAATTGTACAATAATTATAATTTAAAATAATAAAAAATGTATGTTTAACTGTTTTATATTTAATATCATTAAAAATCACTATTTGTTATTGAAACTGTCGCGTGCAAAGAATTATGTGAATAATTACATCTTTTTAAATTATGGCCCTTTGTTAATACATTACGTAAACCGCTGGTTGAAATAAAAATGTAAACACTAAATATTTTGTTTCATTGTCCTTTGAATCTAATATATACAATTCTCGTGTCACAGTTTTCGTTGCCATACTCCTCCGAAACGGCTTGACCGATTTTTATGAAATTTGATATGCATACCTATTCAGTAGGTCTGAGAATAGGCTATCATCTATTTTTCAAAGCCCTAAGTCATCACGGGAACGGGAAACGGGAACTACGCGGGTGAAACCGCGGGACGGCAGCTATCATAATATGAATTTACTTATGTGAGGTCCTCTTTAATTTCACCAATGCGAGTTTCCGATCTAACAAAATGGTCAGATAGGAGCATTGTTTCAACAAATGGAACCTTTATATTTAACATAAGAATAGGTTTATAAATTGTTTTCGTAAAATACTGCCACTAGATGGCGCTGTGCTACAAGTGATAATGAGATAAGCTTGAGCTACACCGTATTAAATTACACTCTTAGTTGTCTCATACATTGGATGCTACAAAAAAAATTATAACATACCTAATCAATTATTATAATTGAATTATAGACATGTAATAAGTATTTTAAATTTCGACGTAATTTCATTTTAAGGTTCTTACTATGTATTGACTCCAAAGACCTCTCTTTGCCTCCATACTCTACTGGTAGTATATCCTGTGGTATAAATGTGTACATATCTTCAAATGAGCTGTACACATGAACTCTATTTGCAATTTTTTCACTGAAAAACGGTTTCACAATTTTTATAAATCCGTCGATCAATTTGGATGGGGTTACGAACAAAACTCCTTTTAATCTCGTTCCAAAGCCTTCCTGAAAATTGAAAAGAATATTATTTGTACAATTTGATGATACAGAGACTGCCACGTAATCTATCCTTAGTACTATACCTACTATCCTCTATAATAATACGCCACTTGGAAGTTTGTAAGACCGATAATAGCATAGTCACATTAGAACGATGCCATAGATTTTCATTAGATAGGTATTTTTTAATATTGTTTTATATATTTAAAAAGAAACTCACAGTAAATGTTTTTCTACAAAGTAAAAGTAGAACTAAAATACTGAAGACTTGAAATATAATCTGCAACGAGCAACTTTCCCGCGATTTCAGCCACTTACCTATGTTCAATTTTCCTACTATAATAACTAGCTTATGTTACGACATATTAATATTTTTGCAGTGCTAAAAACCAATATCTCTTCAGCAAATCTCGCGTAACAAACATCCATCCATACTTTAACCAAACTAAAACTAGTAAGATGGTGAGAATTAAGCAAAAATATTTTACTTACAGTGACGACTGGGAAAAACTGTTGCAACTCAACGATACTAATCTTGGATACGACATCAGTGACATTTATATCAGTGTAATCATTAACTATGATGTACCCAGTGCAGTAGTCATGCTGTTTTATATATTCTAATATCTGAAACATACAAAAGTAAAATTTGGACACTATGGTCAATCTTTAGTAACCAGATAAGTGATATGCTTGAAGTTCTAACATGCACCCTAACAAATAGATAGTTAATAGACTAAGCCCCAATAAACTTAATTAACTCAGATTGAAAATAATCTTCTATATATATAAAACAAAGCCCCTGCCGTCTTTGTCTGTGTGTCTGAACGCGATGAACACAAAAACTACTGAACAGATTTTCAAACTATACCTACTGAAGAGATTTTCATGCGGTTTCCCAAATTATGGAGTTTCATGGGGAACGGTTTTTATGTATAATACATCAATTTGGACCCGGTAGGTAGCGCTGGTGGGCAGAACGAAGTCTGCCGGGTCCGCTAGTATTTGATAAAATGAAATATGATATAAGACCGTATAGCCATTAACCAGGTAACAATTGAAAAAAAACAGAAGTGCGACTCCAATAATTGTAAGGCGTAAGTAGCTTGGCGACATACCCTTTAATATGTATAAGACAAATTTATATAAAACAAATTGAAAGCTATAATATAAATAAATAGACAAAACATAGATACTTACAATAACAACAAATTGGTAGAACTTAATGAATTCTGCTGCAGCAAAATTCGTATTTTTTACTTTCACTATAAACACTCTGTATAAGTCCTTTGTAAGTTTTGGAAGTACTATTAGCCACCTGGAAATAAATCATAATGATATTAAAGGCTAGATTTAAAGAAATAAAATAAATATCCTGGGACACTTTTCACACAAGGCCAATCTGATTCCCAACTAAGCAGAGCTTGTATGTAGGTACTACTTTTATAAATAGATAATTACATCCGGACACAGAACAAACAGACATATTCATGCATACAAATGTTTGTCCTGGGTGAGATTCAAGCCACGATCGGCGGCTTCAAAGTCAGGGTCACCCACAAAGCCAACCGCCTTGTAAATATATATTATTTTTATTTATAGTTCTGATATGATACTAACGCTACATCTAATAAGACATTGAGTTCCTCTTTCAGGTTACAGCATTCGAAGAACTTCGGTACCAGTGATCTCAGGGTACACATCTTGTCAATTTGTGTCTTTGCTCTCTCCATCGATCCCTTAGTTCCTATTAAGGTGTTCTCCAAATAGTGCTTTGCTGAAAACAGAGAATTATGATAGTAATAAAATATACTAATTTATAAGTAGGAAAAGTTTAGGTGGGTAGCTGAATGTTTGTTGCTCAAACATGCTGAAGGGATATGAATGAAATTTTACAACGAGTCAGATGCTCTGGAATAGCACATAGGCTATTTTGACATCCTAGGTATATAATAATATATTTTAATTCTTCTTAGCCTGCGGTATATTTAAGAATGCCTAAGTTAGTTCATGCTGTATGCAGTAGTGTATGACTATGTATGAAATAATTGAAATATAGAATATACTACTGATAATGTGGCTCTTCATCGGTAAAATAGTTTTAAAATCGGTCCAGTAGCTTAGGAGCCTGTTTAATACAAACAGAAAGCCTTATACTTTTCTAAGTGTAGAAGGGGTTTCAAGTTAACATCCCTATGTATTCTCTTTTCTTATATAGGTTCCTATATTATTATACAAACATTAGAACATAACCTAATAATCCATACAGATTAGTATAACTATATATTATTATAGTTAAATAATAGTTAACAATGAGTTAGGTATCATATGAAAATATTGTTCTTCCTTGATATAAATGACAATTACACAAGTTGACCTATAACTATGTACGTAATTACACATTATTATTTCGACGCCAGTATATATTTTTTTTCTCATAAAATGTCTAAAGGTCACAAATGTTAGTCAGACCTTATCCCTAACTAGCAATTATGAGAATTATGTTAGAAAAGTTATTGTGTATAACTATATGTTTACAATTTTGTAATCTCGTTACATACCTAGATGTAATAAAATTTTAGTGTATCTTGTTCAAAATGGTAGGAATATTTGAAATTAGAACTGTCGCTTAGATCAAGAACGATTGTTATGCAATGGCAATTTACTTAAACGATAGCTCCATGAGGAGACGCTGTAGCGGCAGAGGGGGGACCAGGGATGGAGTAGCGTCGTAGGGGTATGCAGGAGTGATACCTGTTTAAACCTTCGACGAAAAGTACATTGCGCTTTGTCTCTTTCACTGCCTATACAGTTGCTCCCTTTTTAACAGGGTCAGGACCCGCTTCCCATCAGGTAGGACCGTATGCCTGTTTGCCAACCTTGTGGTATAAAAAAAAAGAAAAATGTTTCTATGCAATTATTTATTTTTACTCTTTTCACGACTATACTAATAATTTCCAAGTAATTTTCATCCTTAATAATGCCGCAAGGCATCATATTATTTTCGTCAGAGCTTAAGTTACAAAGTCTAATTCTATAAACTCCATTTATTTCTGAACCGAGTTCAAAGGGCAAATCTACACAAGTAAGAATAAACATAGGTGGAAAGATCATGTGCGAGTAATTAGCATGATGATTACTATAAGTACTATCATTAAAACACTTTAAGGGTGTTATTATATGGTTTTATGTTATTCAATTGCAACGAATGTATTCATATATAATATGTTGTCATGACGAACTACCCTCGGTACTAAATTTATTATTTTAGTTCAGGGGCCGTTCAAGTATTACGTTAGCACTATGGGAGGACGGGGGTGTCATTCTTTTGCTTATTTTGAATATCATGGGAGGTAGGGGGCTCTAGATAATGATTATGACATCGGTAGTTATCAACTTTTTAACACATATGGCAACCCACACATTGTATTTGCTTGAAAACGAATCGCATTTTCAGGGATTCCCACAAATATTTCATACATTTAGGCACTCGCTTAGATTAGAACATGTTAACGTAACCATGGGGGGAGAGGGTAAGATCTTTGCTTACTTCTTGTGACAAGGGAGATGGGGGGTAAATAATTGTACTAAATCTGCTTACGTAATTTTTGTGTGGCTAAGGCGTGAAAGGGTAATAAACACAGACTGACAAACAGAGTTACATTCGCATCTATAATATTGGTGAAAAATAAATTAATATCCTTACTAAGTAAGCAGAGCCTTTACTATGGTAACCAGATGGCTGATGTAAAATGAAACTATGGGATTGTGCTCTACAAATTATTTTAAACGTGACCATTTGTGATACATGTCATGTATACCTACGATATTTCTACGCAACTATGGAACAAAGTACCTTAACGCACCGTTACAATGTTTTAGATTAAAACATAGTACCTATATACCTACAATTTGTTCCGGGAAATTTAAAATTGCACCAGTAAAGCGAATAAAACTATGGGGCTGATACCTACTTGTAAATAATAAAAATCTTTTGACGTGACAACGTCTTATAAATTGGTTTGCCGGGTGACACTTCAAGAACTGTACGGGCATTCGTCGCGAAATTGCTATGCCACACCCAGGTGCGTCAAGTGCCTGGGAGATCACGGCACTCCGGAGTGTCCGCGCCCAAAAATTATTTCGGAGCAAACCGAAAAACCCGCGTGCGTCCTGTGCCAAACGGTAGGGCACACGGCCAATTACCGGGGCTGCTCGAAAGCCCCGCGTCCGAAACCACGTACCGCGATCCCGCCCCTAATGAGGCGCCCGCTAGTTCTCGCGAACGGCGAGGTGGTCCTCGCCCCGCAGCGTCCGTCCCCGTGGACAAAGGTCAACTATGACCGTAACTTCCCGGCCACAGTGGCGAAAGCGGCAAGCGCACCTTCAGTGCCAAAGGTGCCGTCGGCGGCACCTATCGCGACGTCCGCCCCCGCTCCCAAGCCTTCCGCTTGGGAGAAACCTTTAATTCCGCGGCCTCTCATCGCGCCCACACCTATTAAACCCCGCGAAACGCCGGTTAAACCCCGCGAAATCCCCGCGCCCGTCGTAAAAAACACACAGTGCGAAGATACGGACTTCGCACTGGTCGAGAGATTCGTCAACTCGATTGATTTTGACGAAATTGAAAACTTTGCGGATCAGATCCGCAAAAATGAGGGCAACGGTATGGCCCTCGCGTTAGTAGCTATGCGATTCCGGAAAGTCGCACAATCGTTAGCGTCATTTAAAATCAACGTATAATGGATAATACATCTGTAACGTGTAGAGTCAAACCCAGATCCCTAATAGTAGGCTACTTCAATGCCAACGGTATTGCAGGTCAACGCGAGGAGATAGCAATCTTCCTCCGGGACCATCAGATAGACGTGTTACTTGTTCAAGAGACCTTTTTGAAACCCTCGCACAGGGAACCTAGAATTGCGAACTACTGCGTGGTACGTAACGATAGGCTAGATTCCGCCCTAGGCGGGACCCTGATCTACTACAGAAGGTCCTTGCACTGTACGCCGCTCGATCCTCCTCCCAACCTCCAGTACATTGAGGCGTCGGTATGTCGGCTCGGCATGACCGGTCACGATTCGATCACATTAGTGTCCGCGTATCTTTCTCCGACTTCTACCCGTTCGTTGCTCCGGAGCGACTTAGAGTTAATTTTCAGTCTCGGTAGCTCTGTCATAGTGGCGGGCGACCTAAACGCAAAGAATACCATCTGGAATTGCGTCGCATCGAATTCCAGAGGTAGACTCCTAGAAACCCTTTTAGTGCCGTTGAATATAGATTTAATAGCGCCCCTCGAACCGACTCATTTTCCCGGGAACTTAGACCATAGACCAGACATATTAGATGTTGTACTGTTACAAAATGTGAACTTACGTTTGCACGGCATAACAGTACATCATGAATTAAATTCGGACCACCGACCTGTGATCTTAGAATTCATGCCGCGAGTAGGTGCCCCCGATCCAGGTCGACCCTCTCCCACCAAAATTTCGACGGACTGGGCTAGGCTAGGCGAAAGCCTCAAGTCAACCTCGTCCGTTCACTTAGATAAAATCCCCGATAATATCGTCACCGCGGACGACGTAACTCTTTCCGGCTAGGTTGGAGCACACTCCACCACCGATGGTTTTGCCTACGGCCGCAGAGTCTTCTGCAGAGGAGAACGCCACTAGCGTCCCAGAGGTGACACAGAGCGAGATGAGCGCAGCCGTGATGAGGCTCCGAGCCAAGAACGTGGCTCCGGGGCCCGACGGGATCCACGGCTGCGTGTTAGCTCTCGCTCTGAAGGAGCTTGAGCCCCAACTGATGGGACTCTACACGGCGTGCCTTGAGCGGGGCCAGTTTCCCACGTTGTGGAAAAATGGTCGACTGGTCCTGCTCAGGAAGGCGGGGCGCCCTGCGGACTCGCCGTCCGCGTACCGGCCCATAGTGCTGCTAGACGAGGTGGGCAAGCTGTTCGAGCGGATTATTGCAGCCCGCCTCGTCAGCCACTTGAGCAGGGAGGGGCCGGACTTGGACGACAGCCAATTTGGGTTTCGGCAAGGGCGCTCCACCATTCACGCTGTGTCGCGGGTGAGAGTCCTGGCGGAGGAAGCAGTATCCCGGGGCGGGGTAATGTTGGCGGTGTCCTTGGATATTTCCAATGCCTTCAATACCCTGCCCTGGAGTTGTATACGGGAGGCACTGCTTTACCATCGGGTGCCTCCCTACCTCCGCCGCATAGTTGGGGCTTATCTGTCCCAGAGGAGTGTCACCTACATGGGACGTGATGGCGAGAACCAGCGCCACATGTCGTGCGGTGTTCCACAGGGGTCGGTTCTTGGCCCACTCCTGTGGAACATCGGGTACGACTGGGTGCTGAGGGGCGAGCTCCGACCCGGGGTCGACCTGACGTGTTATGCGGATGACACGCTGGTCACTGCCCGGGGGAGCTCGTACAGGGAGGCAGCGTTGCTGGCGACGGCTGCGGTCTCACAAGTGGTGGGCCGCATACGTCGCCTCGGACTGGAGGTGGCCCTCAGCAAGTCGGAGGCCATGGTGTTTCATGGCCCCCGGCGGGCGCCGCCGGCCGGTTCTCATATCCTGGTCGGAGGGGTCCGGATCGCTGTCGAGTCCACCATGAAATACCTGGGACTGGTGCTCGACAGCAGGTGGGATTTCGGACCCCATTTTCGACGGCTGGCGCCCAAATTGCTGGGCGCTTCTGGTGCGCTAGCAACGCTGCTCCCGAATCTGGGGGGGCCGAGGGCGGAATGCAGGCGTCTCTACATGGGGATCGTGCGATCGATGGCCCTGTACGGGGCCCCGATCTGGGCAACTGACCTGACGGCCGGTAGCATCGCAATATTGCGAAGACCGCAAAGAGCGATGGCCGTCAGAGTCATTAGGGGCTATCGCACGATCTCCTGCGAGGCGGCCTGTGTACTGGCCGGATCTCCACCCTGGGACCTCGAGGCGAGCGTACTCGCGTCACTTTATGTGTGGCGCGAGGGGGCGAGTACGCGAGGCGAAGTACCGATGCAGCGACAAGTAGAGCTGCGTCGGTCTCAACTCCGCGAGGTCCTGGTGGCGAAATGGCGGGACAGGCTGTCAAGCCCTACCGCCGGTTTCGCTACTGTCGAGGCGGTCCGGCCGGTGCTCGAGCACTGGCTCGAGAGGCCGCACGGCTCTCTGTCGTTTCGGTTGACGCAGGTCCTTTCGGGGCACGGTTGCTTCGGAAGGTACCTGTGTCGCATAAACAGGGAGCCGGACGCCCGGTGTCACCACTGCGTCAATTGTCGGGAGGACACGGCGCGGCATACGCTGGCAGAGTGTGCCGCTTGGGAGGAGCCGCGTCGTGCCCTCGTCTTAGAAGTAGGAAACGACCTCTCGCTGCCAGCCATAGTCGATTCGATGGTTGGCAGTGAGAGGTGCTGGGACGCGGTGGTTTCCTTCTGCGAGACAGTCATCTCGCAGAAGGAGGCTGCGGAAAGGGAGAGGGAGATGTTCTCCACTCACCCGGCCCGCAGCAGGCGCACCGGGCGGCGGCGAAGGGCGGACAACGCCCTCTTTCGCCCCCCCTAAATGGGTCCAGGAGCGACGGACCTGGGAACGGCCGTCGCTCCCTACACCACAGGACCCGAGGTGGTGTGGACGTCATGGGGGGAGTCTCTCACTCCCCCCTTGACCAGATGAGGCTCGCGCAGTCGCGGGCTGGCACCAGTCGGGGGTTGCGGAAGTATCATAAGTTCCCGCGACCCCCGACGAAGGTGTAGGACGGCATAAAAAAAAAAAAAAAAAAAAAAAAAAAAGGCGAAAGCCTCAAGTCAACCTCGTCCGTTCACTTAGATAAAATCCCCGATAATATCGTCACCGCGGACGACGTAACAGGCGCAATCGACTGCCTAACAGATCACGTGCAATCGTTAGTTAACGATTGCTCACGGACAGTGCCGGACACGAGCGATCGTAAATGGCAAATGCCCGATGACATACGTGAACTGATTAGGCGGAAGAACGCAGTCAAGCACGTGGACGATCGTCGTCCGATGATACATGTCCGGGCTCATCTGCGCGCTCTCCAACGGGTCATCAAGGACCGTGTGGACGAGTGGCGTCAGACGTGTTGGGACCGTACCCTCGACGACCTCGAACCATCACATCAAGCCTTCTGGCAGTTATCGCGAAAATTCACTAAGAATACGATAGTTCCGGTACCTCCCCTCTCGCGTCCAAATCAACCTCTCGCGTTTGAAAGTGACGAAAAATCCGAATGCCTCGCCGACAGCCTGGCGCTTCAATGTACTCCTAGTACTCTCCCGGTCGACCCGCGTCACGGGGAGCTGGTTAATTCAGAAATAGAACGGAGAGCTTCACTCCCGCTAACTCAGCCTTCCGCTGAGCCATCAGTAGCCACAGTAGTCGACGCCGATGAGGTAACGGAGCCCATACCCCCCGTGACCCCTGAGGAGGTCGAATCTATCGTCAAGAACTTGCACCCGAGGAAAGCCCCGGGGCCAGATAAAATCACCAATAAGGTGATCAAGTTATTCCCAGCCACTCTTATAGTGCTTTTAGCCTCTATTTTTAACGCTGCCCTCTCTTGTAATCTATTTCCACAACAGTGGAAGGAAGCCACCGTGATAGGCATTCACAAGCCCGGCAAACCTAGATCCGAGCCCTCCAGCTATCGCCCCATAAGTCTGCTCAACGTCATGGGCAAGATTTATGAGAGGCTTCTCTATATTAGACTCAAAGCCTTTGTAGACGCAAATAAGCTCATTCCTGACGAACAGTTTGGTTTTCGAACCAAACATTCGTGTGTTCAACAAGTCCATCGTATTGTCGAACACGTCTCAAGTAAATTCATGCGCGGTCAGAAAACAGGCATGCTCCTCTTCGACGTGGCGAAGGCATTTGACAAGGTGTGGCACGAAGGCTTAATTTATAAGCTTTACACCATGGGTGTCCCACCTAGACTCGTGACCATCTTACGAGACTTTCTGTCGAACCGCCAATTTCGCTACCGAGTCGAGGGCGTTCTGTCTTCCCCTCACCCTATACGTGCCGGAGTCCCTCAGGGTTCGGTACTTTCCCCCCTATTATTCACGCTATTCACCAGCGATATGCCCAGGTTAGATAAATTCACTAACTTAGCCCTTTTTGCGGATGACACCGCCATATTTTGCTCAGGCACTAGCCCTCAGAATATCACTAGGAAACTCCAACGTGCAGCCAACGCACTAGGCGCTTGGTTCCGCAAATGGAGAATAGAAATTAACCCCTCTAAAAGTCAGGCAATTCTCTTTCGCAGACCCACCGGTCGTGGTAGTCGCTCTAGAGACCTCCCCTCGACACCAGTAACGCTCTTCGGCGAATCGATCCCCTGGGGTAGGTCAGCCAAGTACCTGGGCGTAACTCTTGACGATAGATTGGGCTTCCGGCCACACATAAAGGCGGTACGCGCGCGTGCCGCCTTTGTGATGGGTCGGCTCCATTATCTCCTCAATTCAAAATCTAAGCTTTCGTTAAAATGTAAAGTTAGACTCTATACCGCGTGTATTCGTCCAATTATGACGTACGCTAGTACGGTCTTCGCTCAGGCTTCTCCTACGCGTTTAAAGCCACTTCAAGTATTACAGAACCGGTTCATGCGTAAAATCACGGGTGCCCCGTGGTACGTTCGCAACGTCGACTTGCACGTCGACTTAAAATTGCCGACCATCAGGCAATTCATGAAACGGGCCTCTCGTCGCTATTTCGATTCCGCCGTTAACAGTCATAATCCGTTAATCGTGCAAGCTGCAAGCTACACGCTTTCCCGAATTTCTAGCGTACGCAGACCAAGGATCGTCCTTGCCGAGTCTGACGACGAAACCACCAAAATCCAAGACCAGCTTGCAGCCGGTAACTCAGCTCGCGACACACAACCCCACACTAATACACAAATCCGATTCCGTCCTCGCCGGCGAGGACCGTCGCGACGTCCCACCCAGTCTCGTCTTGTTAGTGCGGCCCGTGCCGCAGCAACGACCCAGTCCGCTCCCTAAATAATCATGTCAAGTGAGTCCCCACTTCCCCCAGTGACGCCCTGAGCCGAGGCACGGTCCCGCAGGGGACACCCTCAGCGCTGTCGCTTAAATTTTCCTTCGGTTGAGAGCCATCTGCGCTCACCGAAAAAGTCCGCGTAACGGTGTAAAAGCCATCTGAGGCTGTCACCTTCTAGTCCATTCAAAAAAAAAAAAAAAAAAAAAAACACTTCAAGAAACTGCGTTACGCTCCGCTCACGTAACGTGACGTTATGTTTTAAATTGTTACTATTATTTCATCCTTCTTCCTACTATACGAATGAATATTCACATTAAAATTATTTTACCACTCAAAGTCGTTGTCACGTAAAACTTTCGCCCGTATACCGACTTTACAGGCAACCAATTTTTTTCCTGGTATTAAAGTTTATGATGCCTAAATATTACAAAGTAATGGAAGGATTTTATATAAGTAGGTACCTAGATTTATCTATACTTAGGTCGTCATCGTCGTCTTCAGCCTAATCACTGAACTGCTGGACGTATTACTACGATACCTAGGTATTGTATGTAGTAATATAATAAACTATTTTATAATATTTATATTTGTGAATCCGTACATAAGTTTTTCTATAAAACTCAGAGGTACGGGCCGGGGCTTGAACCTGCACCCTCATGATAGTGAGTTGGTGCGTTCCCAACTGAGCCGCCACGGCTTTACACCACTGGCTTTCGGTGAAGGAAAACATCGTAAGGAAATTTGCATGCCCCAGATGTCACAATCAAAGGCATGTGAAGTCCGCCAATCCGCACTAGGCCCGCGTGGCGGATTATGACCCCTTCATTGATAGGGGAGGCTCGAGCTCCTCGGTGGAGACGTGTATGAGCTGATGATGATGATTTATATTTGTTTTTTTGTTTGTTTTTATAAATGGACACCGAAACTGCTAAAACGATCTGAATCATTCTTTCAGCAATAGAAAGCTATGTTATTTGTGAGTGTCAAGGGCTATATCTTAACCCTGTATTCCTATGGAACCGGAAACTACGCACGCGAAACCGCGGGGCGGAAGCTAGTCTAAGATAAAGTGTAAGTACGTCCATAATGCCAGTACCTACATATTACAAAAATAAAATTACTTTATTTTATGTACGTATTTTAACTATTTTGATCCTACTTAGGTACTTTTACTAGTTCAACTTGCTCAAAATCTACATCTATATAATTTCGTAGAGGATTAGTCTGGCTGAGCTCAGGACTGGGAGGAGTTAAGAAACACAGACTGATAATAATAATAATATCTTTATTAATATATTAATAGATATTAAATTTATGGTTTCAGGGATTTCTGGAATATAATTTTAACATGCATTTCACAATTATTATTTCTATTTATGTGCCAAATTCGAATAATATTGCAAATGCGATAGTTTGTCAGAATGTATAAATGTATGTTACTCTTTCGCAACAGAACGGCTGAAGGGACCGTTTGTAATTTTGCACAGATAATATGTTATGGAATAATATATAGGCTTATTTTTATCCGGGGAAAAATTTATATCCCTGGGAATGCAGGTGAAACTGCGGGGAGGCATTAGTTAATATATATTCTCATATATAAAATTCTCGTGTCACAATATTAGTTACCATACTCCGACGAAACGGATTGATCTATTTTTATGAAATTTAATATGCATATTCAGTAGGTCTGAGAATCGGCTACAATCTATTTTTCATACCCCTAAGCGAGCGGCAGCTAGTAGGTATATATATATAAATATTAAGTACCTTTATACGTGCAGTCGTCACATAGGTGGTACCAACCTTCTATATTTGTGTGGAAGAAATTGACGAAATTTCTAAAAATATTAAGTCCTTGTCCGAGGCTTAGTCGGAACAAGAATTAGATCTTTACCTTGACTCTTTGGCATTATTCTATATCAATTAAGTACTTACAAAAATCCTTCTTCACAAAGTGCTCCTGTTGCTTCACCCATTCGTCTAACAAATTCACGGCCTCAGCCATTCTACCAGGCTTATCCAGGTCGTACATTTTTCTAACAGATTGAAGAGTTCCTTCTGGGAACTCCAGTAATGGGTGACTAGGTAGAGACTCCATTTCCGCAATTATCCGTTAGTTACTGCACTCGATGAGTTACCAGAGCAAACTGAGAATACATCAGTGAAGCTAATGACGGGGTTGTACGAGAAATAACAGGTCAAATGTTAAATGTTTATGCATTAAGTAGTTGCTTATTCTTTTGACAACTCTTACGTAATTTCTGATAGACAGCCTTGATATTATAACTTAGGTACAGGCAGATATTTCCTATTTGTGATTTGAATTCGTATTGTATGAATGGTTGCTATTTTAAATTAATACAAACCAAGCACAAGAATAATTTATTAAGGATCCAATATAATTACATTGCAATTATTCCTACTTATTATAGCCAATCACATTGTTAGTAAACCATAAGAGTTCAATATAAAATTAATCAATTTATATGAAAGTAATAAAAGAAAATAACACATTCAATTACAACAAACATTGTTCTACATAATTAGATTTGAATATATAGAATAAAAACTTAAAACTATTGACACAGTTTCGATAACAGCATTATATCTTTATATTCTGATACTAACTAAAACTAGTACTAGCTCTAATACTAATTCAAAGACTTAAAAGATATGTAATGAAACGTTTTGCTCATCGTTATTAATATGTCTGCTATTATGATGTTATCTTATCTACATCTAAAATGTTTTGAGACAACAAAAAAGGTAGTTAACTCAGTTACAAAATATTAAGTCCTCGTGGTTATATTTGCTATTTGTTAACAATAGATGACGTCATCACCCATTAAAGGTGTGTACATATTATATGCGTGCTGTCATAGCGAGGACCCATAGACACGCGTCCCATTAGTGCTTTGAAAATTGTATGTAATTTTGTAGTACCATAGCTATGCCAGGACAGACACGGCAGTATTCTTAAGCGTCTAATTTGTATGCAGCTTAACGAAATACGTAAACAGAAAAAAAATAAGCATACATTGACATTGACAGCCCGGTTGGCTTTGTGGTTAGTGACCCTGACTCTCAAGCCGCGGGTCGTGGGTTCGAATCCCACCCAGGACAAACATTTGTATGCATGAATATGTCTGTTTGTCCTGTGTCTGGTTGTAAAATATCTATATAAGTATGTATTTAAAAGTAGTATATGTAGTAGGTATATCAGCTACCTGATTACCATATCACAAGCTCTGCTTAGTTTGGAATCAGATTGGCTGTGTGTGAAAAATGTCCCAGGATATTTATTATTTATTTATTGATGTATAAAATTTGCAAACTAACAGCCATGACTACATACCTATGCCAATAGTTGCTCCTACTTCTGATGTCCAACGAATTAAACTTAACTATAGCCTTTAGAGCTCTGTTTCTTTTCTACATATTAAAATTATGAGGAATATTTTTAGTCATATGACTTCGAAGCATTTTTTATTCTATACCGACAAACTTCATGGCTCACAACACAGGGCATAATTATACTAAACTTAATGTTTTTTCTCTTTTCATTTTATTATAAATGAAAGAGATGTACCTACGTTAGTTACGTTCTGTACAACAGAATCAGGACCGTTGTCACATTTTCAATAAAATAAAATCAGTCTACGTTCAAAGTTCTAAATGATCCGGGCATTCCCATGTATTCTTCATTAAACTTGTCCGTTTGTCTGTACGTTTCATCCGTTCGTGCTGCAAACACCATTTTAAGGTATTCGCTGAAATTCTCCGAACTTAATTCTTCTACCCATTCGCCTGAAAATATATTAAAAATTATCATAGTAGGTACATCATCATCGTCTTTACTGAGTTTACAGGAATTGGAAGTAATGAAATTGTAAGTAACGTATTTATCTTAGTTTTTGACATTGATAGGCATTCATTGAACATATTGTGTAAATTTTTTTATTACTTTGCAATTATAAATAGCAACAACTTTCATTACAGCACACAAGCTATTTCAATCTGGCAGAATAAGAGTATAAAGTTGGTTCTGCTAGACCTGAGTTGCAGGTCGGCCTCCATTTACTTACTGAATTTAATCAAATCTTTTGACATTTTAAGTACTATACAATATATGCTGATATTTCCACAAAAACATATAGGTACACCTAATCGGTAACCATTGCTTAATTTGTTACTAATATGTATTAACAAAGTAACTTGGATGCCCTACGCTGCGCTTGCCGGTGCGTGGTCTCCACTCAAGAACTCGCCTGCCCCAACGGCCATCGGTGGGCTGGTGGACTGACGATCTGACATGAGTCGCAGAAACCCGCTGGATGCAGGCTTCTTTCAACCGGTCTGCATGGAAATCGATGGGGGAGGCCTATATTCAGCAGTTGATTTCCTATGGCTAATATGATGATAATGATGAAAGTAACTTACGACATATTTCCGCTATAGGCTTTTGTTCACCTCCATAATCATGTGGTAATAGTTCTTTGGGTATTAAATTATGTATTTGTTCATGTGATGAGTGCACGAATATCCTATCACCAAGTTTTGCACTGATAAGTTGTTTCAGAGTTTTCACAAAAATTTCCATCACTTTTGAATCATTAAATACATGTATAGCTTGTAATCGGGCTCCATAACCTTCCTGAAATTAATATTAGCAATATACTTAATTGCGACATACAAACTCATTGCTCTTATTATTTTTTAAATGTTGAAGATACTGTAGACGAATTTTAGTTTGTCGAAACTATTAATTTATGAGGTGTTTAAAAGCTCGATAAACCAATAGGTATTGAACACACTCGGTATGGCACAACCAATTTTGCACGACAAAATTAGTAAAGGGTTCCATTTTCATAATTCCATCGGAACTAATATTATAATTGCGAATGTGTGAATGTGCGAATGTGTGAGTTTGTTTATGGACTAAACCGGTGAAAATGGCTTTAACCAGTGGAAAGCTACATTATCAAGTAACACAGGTAACAAGTATATTTTATCACGTAAATGAGACCTACGCAGGTGAAACCGCGAGGCGGAAGCTAGTGTTTAATTTAACAGAGTTGCACAGAGTGGATATTAATTATGGTTGTGTATCATAATCGTGACAAGCAACAAGTTTTGGTCATATTGGCCATGACATTTATGAATAGCTAGAGAATGCGGCTAGCAACCGTTTGAGAAACAATTCATAAACATGTGTTTGATCATAATTTTGTGACATACATAATATCTCTTATAAATATTAAGTTTATAATGAAAGATATTGATTATTTAATTAAAATTTGTATACTGTGTGTGTACTTACAACCAGGATCCTCATAAATTGTTGCAATTCAACAAAGTTAGTTTTATTAAGCAAATCTAATATATTGACATCTCTAAAATCATGGATTATAATGAATCCATTTGAGTAGTCATAAGCTTTCATGTATTCACTTATCTGAAAATAAAAATGTATAATATTTGTTTTAAATTACTTTCTTTAGGAACGCAAACACTTCAAAAAGCTAAAGAAGTCTACATTTTATGGGATATTCAACGGAAATATCGGATATTCAGATATCAGAATGCAAAATTTCGATAAAAAAGTAATGTTAAGTTATACTGTTGTTCGTATTAACTTCGTGATATGGTAACCAGATAGCAGATATACTACACTTTTAAATACATACTTATATAGACAATTACAACCAGACAGAGAAGAAACAGACATATTCATGCATACAAATGTTTGTCCTGGATGGGATTCGAACCCACGACCGGCGGCTTGAATCTGGGTTATTGTTGACTCGCCACAGTGTAAATTTGCCACAAGTAAAAATTGTAGTAAACTCGCCACAGTGACAAAATAATTCTCAATAGGTATTGTAAACTCGCCACATGTACGTCAAACTTGTTTTGAATGTACCGACAGCAAAACGATATTCGTTCTACATTAGTGTTGTTTAGTAAAAGTAATGCAGTTTCAGAATAAAGAAAAAGATAGAAACGATTTTGTGTAAAAATCAGTTTTATTCAAAGTATAGGGCGTGATTATATAGATAGGCTTAGGGGTGGCCTGGGCCACCCCCGCCGCACACTAACCTATATTTGTGTATTATCGCCATAATATATTTATTTTAACGCTGGGCACACCATGAAATATAATCGGGCAAATTACAAAATGCCGACATATCACTATTCTTAGCGGACGACTAGACACTTCGGTAAGGTTTGTCTATTCGTCCGACTAGCGGACGACTAATTTATTTTATTCGTCCGCTTAGCGGACGACTAGACACTTCGGAAACAAAGACTATTATTATTACAACAATAACCTGTCGATATTACATACCTTACCAACAAACATATAGGTTAAATTTAATATTACATTTTACTTACTATAATATTGAAGCGGTAAAAATTTACAATGTCACCTGCTTGAATTGGCTTACTACTCGCTTTTGACATAAGAATCCTGTAGTGGTCCCTTGTTTGTACAGGTAGTGGTGCGACAGACCTAAAATTTATTATTAAAATCATCTTATATATAAATATTATTAGACTTTACTATATTTATTTTAATTTAACATTATAGGCTAGAAATTAAGATGACCTTTGCACTGCAATTTGGTCTCGCTACCACTGAATCTGTCATCGCCGTAAATATTAAATTAATTCGTAAATTGCAATACTCACACTATTTCTAATAGATATTTAAAATCGTCTTTCACGTTGCATTCCGTAAAAAAATTTGGCAACAATGTTTTCATTGTACATAAGTTGTCAATTCTTGATTTTGTCTTTTCAATAGATCCTTTGCAAGAGATCAAAGTTCGTTCTAGATATGTTCTATCTGAAATAAATAATAGCACGTGAAATGTATGAATCCTTTACTATTTCTAGGAAAATTACCTATAGATTAACTCCACGGTTTACCTTGTTTCTAGAATCTTAAATTTTCCCGCACAATACGTAGGTACCTTATGTGTTGGTGTATAAAATATTCTATCATGTGTACGATATTCTTCCTTAATCCCTTTAGCCTTTAAACGAGTAATAAACATCCTCACAAACTATAAAATTTCTCATATAAGTAGGATCATGTAGAGTAGGTACATATAGATTCATTAAATTCAAAAAATATTTAATTATTCAAATTTTGACCTAACCTAACTCGTTTGACCAAACTTATATGCTTACTTAAATAATAAACACGATTCTAAAATAGGTATGTATGTAGACTGTAAAGTATAAAATAATATTGTATGTAGCCTATCACCTGTGAATGTATATGATACTGCACATTAATATTAAGATGCTGTTACTACATTGTAAAATGGTAGTAAGAGGTCAAACAATTAGTAACTGTAGAATAAGTTTGTAATTAAATATTCCATGAGATTATTTATTGAGGCCATTATCATCTATGATTGTATTTTTTTATTTACAACCTCATGGCTCAATCAAATTCTAATCTACATAATTATGAGAGTCATCAGGAACATGAGGGGCAGATTAAAATCCCAGGCAGGCCCCTCTACGTTTTAAAAAATCACGAAAATACATCACATTTAAAAGGATGTCTACCAACCCACACAAGGCTTATGTAAATATAGTCTTAATTCCCTTCAATGTAAAGAGAGGCTCGTGTTCCTGTAGTGGGAATGATGGATCTAAGATTGAATTCCACTTACCATAATCCTTCTTTAAAAAATGATTCTGCTGCTTCATCCAGGTTTCTAAAACATCTATAGCTCCAGCTAAATTCTTCTGATCTTCCAGATTATAAAGTTTTCGAATTGTTTCCAATGTATCTGTGTGATACTTCAACAGGTGGTTCTTGGGTAAAAAATCCATTTTTAATAATCTTGGTTATGGTATACTTCCACACACTTCGAGATGCAAAAATGTATTGAAATATTTCAACCAGTAAAACCAGTTATACAGACGTTAATAAAAAAACGAAACGTTACCATTAGTGTTTCAAAGTTACAAATAAAGTTTTTATTTACGATTTCTTTAGCTGCCAGTCTCTAATATCATTAACAGATTTTGGAAAGATTTTTTGAGTCTGTGTCTGTGCTAGTTAATGATAAATTAACTTTGAGAAAATTGAACCTGAATTGATTTGTTAGATTTATATTTAATATGGTTTTATAAGACGGAGGTTTCATACCTATATGGTAACTAATAAATTAATATCCTGGTAATTTTTTTTACACATGGTCAATCTGATCCCATATTAAGCAGAGCTTATATACCTATAGGTACTATGTTAACCAGATAGCTGATATAGGTACTACTGTTAAATACATACTTATATAGCTCCAGAAATTGGACAAACAGACATCTTTATGCATACAAATGTTTGTTCTTGTTCAGATTCGAACGCACGACCTAATGGGAGTTATATGTTGTGATCTCAGTAATCATCGAATGATGCTTTTGACAATTGGCAAACCTAAATAACGTGATTGCCCCCAACTATTAAGGATGAATCATAATCAGATAAACATACTTGATGCGGTCCTGTAGTTTCACCGGCCGCGGCGGTCTGGGGTATCGTCAATGGGTAGGTACCTACAATAAATCAAGGGTCGGCAACGCGTGAATGACGCCTCTGGTGTTGCGTCTATAAGCTACGGTAAACCCTTCCCATCAGATGGGACCGTATGCCTGTTTGCCACCTTAGTGGTATATAAAAAATAATTTGTAAAATTTATTTACCTTTAAAAAAAAGAAACACCCACTAACTGCTATGGGGTATCAAATGTAACAGATCAAAGATCACATAAAACTGTACGCCCTGTGTGAATAAATGCTAGTAATAAAACTACTTTGTATGTCTCTATACTATATTACAAATATATGGGTGTATGTTTGTTACTCTTTCACGTCAGAACGGCTGAAGGGATCGCAATGAATTTGCATATGTGAAGTTAGCATATGTTCTGGAATTACATATAGCCCATATAGGCTACTTTTAATCCCGGAAAAGAAAAAGATCGCAGGTGAAACCACGGGGAATGACTAGTAAAGGCTATATTTTAAACCTTTATTTCTACTGGAACGGGAACTACGCGGGTAAAACCGTGGAACGATAGTTAGTATAAAATAACTATAAAGGTTTAATTACAATGAAAATAAGATAACTGCTGTAAAGATATAAAGGTGAGCAAAACCGCAGGTGGAAGCTGGCTCTGGACAAATAATTCAAATAAATACTTACAATGGATGTCAATTTCCATGCCTAACCCTATTTTGCTTTCTTAAGTGGGACATCCTCGGAATAAATATCTAATGAAAATGTTATCTAAGTCTACCAAACAGTAGGTATACTTATATAATCCTAAATAATATTATAAATGCGAAAGTAACTCTGTCTCTCTCGCTTTGACGCTAAAACAACTGAACCGATTTAAATAAAACACAAACACCTGAGAAAAGAGATAGCCTACTTTTTATCCCGGAAAAATTGAAGAAGGGTGAAGCCGCGGGAAGCCACTAGTCATAATAAACAATAAATTGAAATAGAAAAATAACAATCGCTCTATGAAGAATGCCTGTGTTATGTACTTATTAACTAACGCACCGCTCTTTCAACCGCGTAGTTCTTGTTCCCGTTGCAATTCAGGAACAAAATATATGTTACTCTCTGATAATCTAGCTTTCCATTGGTGAAATAATTATTCAGATCGGTTCTACAGTTTTAAAGTTTTTTTTTATACCACAAGGGTGGCAAACAGGCATACAGTCCCACCTGATAGGAAGCGTTTACCGTAGCTTATAGACTCTTGCAACACCAGAGCCGTCACTCATGCATTGCCGACCCTATAAAAAAGGGAGAAAAATATTATTTGCTACAAAATAAAATACTTATCTTTTATCTTTATAACATTAGTTTAGATTATCTTAAATTCTGTCTCATGTTGTTATTGTACTTTTCATTGTAGTGACTCGTTTATTTTTGGGTTTAGGCAATAATAAGTTTTCTACAGAAAAATTAATGAATACCTTAATGTAATTATCTGCTGTTTTTGCACTTAAATCGCGAAATCTTACAGATATTAAATAAAGTTCTTTTTATTGGCTGTAAACAACGTTGAAAAGCTTCAAAATTATTATCTGTCTCGGGATTTTCCTAAATATACACCGTGAAAGAGCAGGTAAGCGCTAATTTAGTTATACCGTTTTTATGAATACAAAAGATGTTAGTAGGTACCTATGTGCATTGAAGCAGGTAGATTTTTTGCTGTTTAGATCATTATGTTTGGCTTTGTTACAGAGTCACAAAATTCATTAAGTTATCACCTTGAAAAGCTAAATAGGCAAAACATAATAGTACGAGTATGTAAGGATCTACATAAAAACTTTTATAGGCCTACGCATGTACTACAGATGCGGGTTTTGGCAGTGAAATCTAGCTTATGTGGCGATCACAATAGACCTAGTATGGTCGCAGTGATAGCCCTGGAGAAGACTTGAAATAGCAGCTTAATCCGAACAATAATAATAATGTACTGGATTACCTACGCCCTTTAACTTCTCGGCCAAATACTGTTTTCATAGTGCGCAGTGCAATTGTCATTATAATTCGAGGGAAACATACTTTTGTGCAATAAAAGCATTAACATCGTACATCTAATAATGTTGTATGTAATATTAACATAGCTTTGTTAAAACGTCATATTATTATTTAAATAGCCTGGTAATAAAAAGTATACACTCTATTATACATAGATATACCGTGTATAAAATATATTAATTTGTTTCGAATATAAGAACAATGATTTCACAAGCTTACTGATTGGCTCTGCAGTGGCCCTAACTCTCAAGCTGCCGGTCGTGGCTCGAATCCCACCCAGGGCAAATATGATACATGATTATGTCTGTTTGTTCTTTGTCTGGATGTATGTACCTAAGTGTTTAAAAGTATTATATGTAGTATAGTAGCATAGAACAAGCTCTGCTTAGTTTGGAATCAGATAGGCCGTGTGTGAAAAAAGTCCCAAGATATTTATTTATTTATATCCACAAGAAACTTATAATTATGAAACTTATATTACTATCACAACCTAGTATTTTCGAAAATAATTAGGTATTTAAATACACAAAATATTTGTAATTAATAAAACATTGTTTAATATAAGGTAAACAGATATTGATATCTTTAAACTATTTTTGGATAAAACTACAACACTTCTTTCTATAGGCAAATTATATTTAAAATTACTAAGTAAATTCTTAGGTTCCTATAGCCAGCCAAATAATAAATTAATGACAGGACCATTTCTATAATATTACATTTATTGGTACCTATATCATTTATTGATATAAATAAGTGAACCACATTTATTATTAGTTTTAATATATCTAATCCACACTTAATGTTCTAAATGTTCCAGGCATCCCTAAATACTTGTTGTTGAATGTATCCGTCTGTCTACACGATTCATTTGTAGTTGCTTTATACATTTCTTTGAGATATTCAATGAAATTATCATCTCCAACAACTTCCGTTAACTCTTCTGAAAATAAAATTAAAAAATAAGTCACTGAAAACTATGTAACTAATATATTGTAAATATCTATGAGAAAAAGGGAGAAGAAAAATACATTTTATATTTAGCACGACATGAAACATTACGCCTTTACATATTAACTGAGCAAATAGTTGTATAAGACATTTTTACTCGCTTGTTTATTTAGTTACTAGTGACTCCCCGAGATTTCACCCGCGTTCCCGGGGATCTTCAATTTTCCCGGGATAAAAAGTAGCCTATGTCCTTTCTCAGGCTCTAGACTATATGTGTACAAAATTTCATTTTTATCGGTTCTGTAGTTTTAGCGTGAAAGCGAGACAGACAGACTGAGTTACTTTCGCATTTATAAAATTATAGTTAGGATTAAGATTAAAATAAGATATTAATCAGAACTTAAAACTGTAATAGAAAAGTACACTCTTAGTAAGAAGATTGTTATGTTAAAGGTAAGTACATACCTTGTATTTTACTGAGGCTTTTTTCACAACCTCCATACTCTAATGGTAAAATATTCTTTGGAACAATTTTTTGTAAGGAATCGAGCGTTTTGTGAAAGTACAGTCTATTAGCAATTTTTTCACTCAACACTTGTTTGAAGATAGCTAATATAGTATCAACCGTTTTTGATGGCGTTAAGAAATGGATTCCTTTGACTCTAAAGCCGTATCCCTCCTGAAAAATGATTTAACGCTAGTAATTTATATGATGAAAAAATTAGATTTATTTTTTAGGACTAGACAAAGATCTTACAAATATAAGTGTCGCAGTTTGGCGAAGATCAACCAGATTAACTTTCGTGACTAAATCAAATATATTTATGTCGTTAATATCAATGACAGCAATAATGCCATTGGAATAATCATGCAGCTTTAAATATTCACAATACTGAAAACAAAATATCACAATGTTATTATTTAAAAAATATTTTAAATGAATAAAGAATCATTTTTACTTATAATAATGTCTAGTTAATTTCTTCTCACAACTAAATAAATTTCAGCACAATAATCGGAAAATTATTTTAATGGAAAAGTTTTACTTACAATAGGAAATAGTTTATAAAACTCTAACAAAAGTTGCGACTGAAAATTTACTGATTTCACTTTCATTATAAAGACCCGGTGATGTTCTGTTGTTAGATTTGGCAGTAAGCCGTAGGAACTGAAAATAATTCATTTAATAAGCTTTTATTTAAATAAATAATTTATCTAAATTCGAAATGGATCTTAGTTTCTAGATCAACGCCATAATATAGACATCTATTTATCTCAGGGCTTCAAGACTTTTTATTTAATTATTTGTAATTGTTAAGATGATTGCACTTAATAAAACTTAGCAAAACAATGGTCATCATAAAAACATATTCCGATTAGATATCACGAAGTTTCAAAAAAGTTTTTCATCGAATACAAAAAAAAATGCTAGAAAAAAAGTAAACACTCATCCAGTCTCATCACACACCTACCTTAATTTGTTAAAATATAGATTTGCTACACAAATACTTACAATATGTCGTCCACATTAAAGTCAGTTTTAACATTGCATTTTGTGAAAAAGTGAGGCATTAAAGTTTTTAAGGTACACAGTTTGTCTATGCGATTCTTAGCAAATTCCACTGATCCTTTGGTTGTTATAATCAATCTTTCTAAGTATTCACGACCTGCCAGGTAATAAATGAAGATGATAACTTATTATCGGATGTAAATATCTATATAAGTATGTATTTAAAACGTAGTATATGTAGTATATCAGCTATCTGGTTACCATATCACAAGCTCACTTTGAAGCTTATTTTGGAATCCGATTGGCCGTGTGTGAAAAATGTCACAGGATATTATTTATTATCACTTCAGTAGTATTTTTAGTTAAGCTACTTATGATGTTCTAGCAAAGTGTTTTTTTAAATTCGACGGAACTAATTAAACTTAAACTTTTATTAATTTATTATTTATAATTATAAATCATGACAATGAAAAGGTAATTTAACTCACTGAAATCCTTTTTCACGAAATGGTTTTGTTTCTTTACCCATTCGTCTAGTAAATCAATTGCCTGATCCATTCTCTCCTTATTATGTAAATTAACTTCTTTCCTGACAGCATACAGGGTGTCATGGTGAAACTTTAACATTGATATTTTTGGTAATGACTCCATATTATATAAATGAACTACCTACTTGTTCGTTCTATGTTTAATGTCAAACTATGAATTGCTATCATATTCGCTTACTTATATCGGACAATCATTATAAATTCAGGTTTATTAGCATATCTAAGACAGGTTTGCAAATCTTTGAGTACCTACTTATTATACTTATTTTGGTTGTTTGTTTTTTTTTTATATGGTATAGATTCTAACAATTTAATTATATAAGATGTTTTTTTATTATTATTCGTACGCTAGCCTTAGGTATGTGAAGACATAGTTAGCTATGTAAGTAGGTATAATACAACACAAAAAAAATTGTTACGAAAATGAACCCAATTAATTTGATTTAGGCATTTTAATAAAGTAGGTATTTCATATATTCATACTTAGAAGGCTAATAAAGATAAACTTTAACATAACTACAACTATTGAATAAAAATAACAAGTAGAACCATATTTTTTGTTTTACACATTTGCTTTGATGTTACAAGTAGTATAATGTAGCAAAGATATCTTTTCGAATAGAATACTATCTTCTTAATAGAAATTGTTTCTTAAACGGTACAAAAAAATGAAACGCGTAATAATTCAAATAGGCTTTTACGTGAACTTATGATTTGTAGACTCTTAAGGTCAGTACGGAAGGGTAAAGTTCAAAAGATTTGGAATTTTTAAATATTTTTATTAAAATTAATTAAATAGTCACATTATTCCCAAGAAGGTATTCACACATACCTTAAATTTAATAACAAATAAGGTTTTATCGCCATAAATATAAATCTCTAGATACTTAACACTAAAAACTTGATAGTTTTCAAAGATATTTATAAAACCAAAAAGCTAGTTACCAAAAAAACATTTTTTACTAATCTACACTCAACGTTCTAAAAGATCCAGGGATTCCCACATATTGTTCGTTGAATTTGTCTGTTTGTCTGCACGATTCATTAGTACCGGCTTTGTAAATTTCTGTCATGTATTCTATACTTTCTTTCGTACTAACAGCTTTTATCCAATCATCTGAAAAGTAAAAACAAAGTGTAAAAAATTCTCGGTCATATGAGCGGTCGGAGGATATTTAATACCAAATTTTTGAACCTACAACATTTGGTGTTTCAAGGCTATAAACCTATTGCCCCAACGTGCCTGTTAAAGAAGGCCATACGCTATAAACTAAACATACAATTTCTAATTAAAAAAGTGGTAGGTATTTTGATGTTAAAGTTACACTAACTTTGAATTTCTTTCAACGCTTTTTGTTCTCCCCCATAATCCATCGGTAATAAATCTTTCGGCAGATGAGTATATAGTTCTTCTAACTCTTTGTGTACATGAATCCGACCGGCGACTTTATCGCTCAATACTTGTTTTAGTAGAGTAATCAAATTATCAATCATTTTTGAAGAAGACAGTATGTGTATAGCTTTTATTCTCATTCCGTAAGCTTCCTGTAAATATATTCAAACATGTTGATCATTGTTTTAAAAATAATACATAAAACCTTTGATTTTTGTCATAGTTTTCTCTTACCATTAATAAAATCATCATTTGTCGCAGTTCAATAGGATTTAGTTTTGTGATCAAGCCCATTAAATTGATGTCTTTAAAATCCAATACCACTGTAAATCCATTGACATAATCACGCATTCTCACGTATTCACTTAACTGCGAAAACAAAGTGCTAATTAAGTACCTATGTGGTCTGACATTTTTGATTTGGTTGCTATGGTAACCTTCTGAATAGTTAAAATGTTGACAACAGCTAACGCCGCGCCGTAAGAAACGGGAACTTTATTTTAATTACACCTGTTATTATTATTTACTCTAGACTCATTAAGATCAAAAATCGAAGCAAGATTAAAATTATCCTTTGCATTAATATTATTATGACGGTGTACATAGTTTATTTATACATCCCGTCAGCCATTGTTGGATGAAAGAGTACTTAGGTAAATTACCACTTTAATATTTCTAACAAGCAAGATATTCGGAAAGAAATATGGGTTTTTTTTAAATAGATATTTAAATACTAATTAATAATAATTCAAAATAAGAATAATTATACTTATGTTTAGTCACTCACAAAATCACTTACAATAATCACAGCTCTGTAGTAATCAAACATTAAAGATGAATCAAAATCAGTTGAGACACATTTGAGAACGTATATCCTATAATTATCTTTTGTTGGTTTCGGGAGATGTGCATGAACTCTGTGAACAATAACACCATTCGATAAATATTAAGTACAAAGTATAACACTTTTAGGTACAGGTAAGTGCAGTCGTTACTTTCTTTAAAGTGCAAGAAATATGATTTTTTATAGGATCGCATTTTGTGCTACGGTGTTTTAAAGTTTTTATTAACTATACTAATATTATAAATAATACAAAAAAATTGCAAAGGCAACTCTGTCTGTCTCAATTTCACGCTTAAACTACTGAACCGATTGAAATGTGGTACACAGATAATTTAGAGCCTCAGAAAGGACATACTAGTATAATATAAAAGCATTTCAATTATAAACTTCGTTAGAATGATAGCTATATACTTACAAAACATCATTCAGTCGTTTGACCTCTCTGATATCTGTTATCGAAAAAAAGTTAGGCATCAGGGTCTTGAAGGTACACAATTTGTCTAATCGTATTTTGGCACGTTCTACCGAACCTTTTGTTGTAATTATTGTCCTTTCCAGATAATCTCTTGCTGTAAAAAATAAAGCAACATAATTAATATTATGTATTAAACGACGCTTCTGGATATGAATCATTAAGCATATACCTAGTAAAGGTATATAAAAGTATTTTAGTAACACTGTGCGTTTATTTGAAAACAGAACGGCTTATAATAAAAATGCTAAATTCACACGATATTACAGAATAGGTACGAAAAATTTAAACTTTTAAAGATTTATAAACATCGCTCTAAAATAAAATACACGTGACAACAAAGTCTGGAATCTTTGGAGGCTAATACCTACCTAACAATCTACCATAAAATAGTTTATCTAATAATTTTTAGGCTTAAATATATTTCTGAAAACGAATACATTTAGATACCTAAAAACAAATTAAACGTCCACGAAAAACAATTTAAGCTAATCTCATTCTTTTAGTCTATGATAAATTGTAGCTTTATATTTTTTGTTACAGTTTTGTTGTATTGTAAGTTTACCTTGATGTATTTTTGTTTCCATTTAGTTATATGGTATAACTGACCTTCATTATAATGTCCTCAAAATATAATGGTCTCCTGAGACATTAACTTTTTTGGCGACTGATACAATCTAAGAACAATTTAGAATATAAAGAATGTCAAAGTTTTCCACTGAGATATAATTTCAATATTTTACTTACGGTACTCCTTCTTAATGAAATGCGCTTGCTTTTTAGTCCAATCATCCAAAATGTCGATTGCTTCATTGATCCGATCCAAATTATCCAAATTCAATTCTCTACGGACTTCCCATAGACCATCAGAATTGTATTTTAAATTTGGATCCTCCGGTAAATGCTCCATTTCCGTAACTTGTACGCTCTTTGAATGGTAAAATGGTAATGAGCTGAGATTTATTTTACATCATTATATTAAGTCATCACTTATTCCATTAAGTGTGATTTGGTTAAATATTACCAAAAAACCGGAATGTCAGAGTTCAACTTAGCATAGAGGATTCCATATAATGATCATTAGGTACACCTTAAAAATTTACGCAAGATGATTTAAGCATACGTATTTTTTTACATAATGTTAATCCAAAAAACTGTTTAATATTGTAATCTCTTATTGCGGTAAAACATTACCTCTGTCAGTTTAAAAATACTTCAGATTTGTTGACTTGTTGACATTAGACATAAGAGGGATGTAAATGGCTAAAATGATATACAATGCGGTATTATAGATACCTATAATACAATATTTTATGTTACCCGATTTCAAACCCCATTGTCATAGTCCCAAATTTTCTAAGCACTCTAAGCACTCTTAACTACGAGCATAATGATAGAACCATAGTAATGAATAGACCTATAGTTGCATCTCATGTTCTTTATTAATATTTTGACATGGAACCCTAAAGATGACGTCGTCTGAAGGTTTTGTCAATATGTTTTATGTTCTAAAACTGAAGGTAAATGGTCCGATCGAGAGTCTTCACTCAACGACGTGTGCAAATAAGTAGTAGAAGAGCATTTATTTGGTGCTTCGATAAAATTGCAGTGGTTTTGAAGTTGCTTCGATAGGTAAACGTGACTTGACTGCCATACGTCCTTTTTTAACTGACTTCCTTTAATAGACAAAGTGCGCTGACGGGCCATGGACTTGGCTGAAGAATATGACGAGTAAGACATTCATATGTATTTGTAGTCAATTTTTTATTACATTATTATTAAAAAGTAGTAAAATAGTATGTATCAAAATTACCTAAAAGGAATACGTTGTTTTGGTAAAGGTCTGAACAAATGTCCTTTGATTTTATATACCTACTTTATATTCTCATATATCTCTCGATATTTTTAATACATCACTTTAATAACTAGTACTCAAACAACTAGTCAAAATGTAGGTATACAACAGACCCATTTGTGATAATGAGTTGAATAACGTAGGTTACAATGGTATCTACTTATTTCTGATTATGTAACAATAAAAATCTAAAATCTGAATACCTAACCGAATGAAATTCCCACGTCTAATGTATTTTTGGCCAAAACATAAAAAAGTGCCAGTCCGGTTTTTCGGCTGTGATGTTTTTTACTCTTTATTACGTAATAATGACAAGTCGCGGTCATAGTCATAATTATATGGTAATCTGCTAATTAGTGGGTAATTCTTTATGCTGTAATCATCAATCATCAATGATCATCAGCTCATATACGTCTCCACTGAGGAGCATGAGCCATAACAATGAAGGGGCTAAGGCAAAAGTCGCATCGCGGCCCTAGTACGGATTTGCGGACTTCACGTGCCTTCAATTGCGACATCTTGAGCATGCAAAGCGAAAAGTCTAAATCATAACTCCATTTAATTGGAATGCACACTGCATTCCGTTATACATTATGGAAACAGAAATAGATGGATACAGGAATAAATAAAAGATAATTGCTAGTAAATTATAGGTCAAACTAGATACTGAAACGCCTACTAATCGCATGCGAGGAAATGACGATCCGTTTCAAGCAGTAAGCGTAATGTGCGAGTTATTTAACCAACAGAGAGTTAAAGGTATGTAAATAAATTCCGAGTCTAAGGTATTTTACTTCTTTTAAAATATTATTGTACCTATAAGACCTACCTACTTTATTTTAGCCTTGCCTTACAAGTGATTAAGCCACAAACTAAATATAAGCTATACCTACGATTTGGAATTCAAATTGATGGATACTTAGCAAATATAAAGCAAATCTAATGAAATCCATGTTAAAGACAGTCCGATCTCTATGTGTTGTATGACGTTAGAGAATGAGGGAGTATATTAAACTATTGTCCAGACTAGTGGCTGCTCGCAGTTCCTGGGTGAATTCCAATTTTCCCGGGATAAAAAGTAGATTTTACCTTTTACATCCAATAATATTGATACAAACCAATATTTATGTATATAAATTATTTCCAATGGTCACAACTATAAGTTAAAAGAGGTTTTTTTTCCACTGAACCGATGCCATCTACATTATGACGTAAATCATTTTGATGTTCCGTGCATAGGTCAATTAAAATGTAAATAAAGTGCTAGTAAATATAGGTAAGATGATATTTATTCTATACTTGAAAATATATCCTTTTTTTCAAGGATGTAGTGTAGGTAAATATACAAAATGCTGTATGTGATGAAATATGTTTGCTAATAGCATTCTTCAAACCTGATTAACAAACGACTGGGGTTTAGGTACCCGGCATTAATACCTACCTATTAAATTATACAGCGCCATTTTTGGGTTAGGGGCCTTGATTTTGTAACCCCCAGTCGTGGGTTTGATTCCCAACTAGGATAAACATACGTGCGAATATTATCAGCTATCTAGTTGAAATAGTATAATCTCCGCTTACTTTGGAATCAATGGCCTTCTGTAAATAATGTATTTCTTTGTATTATTTTTTAATTTAATTTACACCTATTCACATTAAGCCATTGAGAATATGCAATGTCTTGGTAAAATGAGTCATTATTTGATTGTTGCTATTTAAAAGTATATTTCAATAAACAGACTAAGTAAAATATTAATCAACAATCAATTTCCTAAAACTCCCAGGCATTCCCATACAATCTTCGTTAAACTTGTCGACTTGTCTGCAGCTCTCGTCTGTGGACGCTCGACTCATCATTTTGAAATACTCTATGTTCTCTTCCATACTGAGAACATTGAGCCAGTCATCTGAAAAAACATACAAAATATTAAAATCACTTGCAAGATTCGTTATCTGAATATTCCGGTAAGTGGTTTCTATTAATTTATTTTATAATAAATGTAAACGAAACGAAACTATTTATAGAACACAATTAAAATATTTATATAACTTTTAAAGGCTTGGAATCACTAAGTAGGCTTGTATACAATTCATATTCAAAGACTACATATGAAAATAAATTATATGTTTCTTGCCAGTTTGAGCCACATGTCATTTTATCAAATATGAAGTAAATTGGAACTTTTTTAATATTAAATGAACACCCTTGCTTAGCCGTGACTTTTTATTGGTTTTTAATCTTACCCTGTATAGAATCTATAGATTTTAAATCACCGCCAAGGTCTTTAGGTAGACAGTCGGCAGGCACGCACTGGTACAGGCTGTCCAATGTTTTGTGAACGTAAATTCTGTTACCAATTTTTGCACTAAACATTTGTTTTAGAATTTTCGTCATTGCATCGATTGCGCTTGATGGTGTGACGAGATGTATTCCTTTGATTCTCATTGAAAATCCTTCCTAAAAAAGGAATTGGTTTAAAATAAATTTTATTTCAACACATAGGTAATAATAGACTATCGACTCAAGGCCTATTTGAACGAATAAATACATTATTGTATTTCATTTACCCAACATTTAGGTATCAGGATCAAATTTGTTCGAGAATCAAAAATAGAGATCCCACTAGAATAATAATACCAATTTGTAGAACTTCTCTGTTTAGAAATAATTCCAGTTTCATGTCTATTAAAATATTTAACAATATACCTAAGAACATCAGGGAATTGCCGATCAGGCAATTCAAAATAAAATTATATGTCTATCTTCATTTGAAGGGTGGCTAAAAGGGCACCTGTTTTAAAAATATTACGGTTATTTAACTGTCTAACTCTCTTAACCAAAGTGTAATCAAACATTTAAAAAGACAATTATAAACTAGAATGAGCTTCTCGAAATTAATTGACCCCATCTAACATGCACCACATATAACACACCTTTTTAACGAAGTCGGGCAAAAATGCTATTGCTGACTTACCTACAAAGCGTAAACTCGAATGAATGTAGGAATTATAACCATCAAATTCAATGTAGGTACTGATGGAACTTTCATAGATGCATATAAATATTAAGAATACGAAAAAAGATTTTGCATATAATATATATGAAACTTAATAGTTTTGGTGTCAAATATCGTCAGCATGTATTGTTAAAGATAATTCTAATAATTATAACATGTTTTATGTATTTTTGACAATATTGATGTATGTGCTTTAATGTGTCTTTGCAAGACCCTGAGAAGGTGCTACTAATTAAACTTTGTCCTCTAGAATCTTAGTGGTCATTGTCAGGTAGGTATATCATTATATCTCATGGCTTATCTACTTGTAAAAACTGCATCCAATTGTTTGTTTTCTTTATTGCAAACTATTTTACTATCGTTCGATGACCGTATGCTTGGATGCCAGTTGAAAGGTCATGACATGAGTTCGATTTCATTTTCTGAATTTCTAGCACAAATTTTACTTTAATGCGAAAGTGTATATTTGCTATAGTGTTCATTAAACTTTCGCGAAATAAGTGCAATATGTTTATATAGCGGGACGATTCGGGCGTAGACTATTATGAGTTATTTCATATTCATATTATTTATTTGCATTCCACAATATTTAAATTAAAACTAGGATTAGCTTAATTTACATTGTGGACCCTGTCGGGCACAGCAAAATTTACAAGAGTAACAAAGAGGAGAGAGGAGGTTATTTTGACTAACCTCGACGTTTCGATCAAGTTGAATTGATCGTGGTCTCGTGAAGTGTCTTCTCACTATATATGTAATGCATTTTTTTTTATTAATAAAATGGTACTTACAGATATTTGCTCAAGTATCCAAAATCTTTTTTTGCATCATATTTGTCGAAAAATCTCGGATTCAGGGTCTTCAGTGTACATAGTTTATCTAGTTTCTTCTTCGCTTTCTCTACGGAACCTTTGGACGCTATTAATCTTCTTTCCAAGTAATCTCTGCCTATAACATTTAACAACGCCTTCACTATATGCTATTATGTACTTATTAAATTATATTATTATGTGTTGTGGGATAATATTAAGTATCACACCTTGTTTTTTTATATTTCGATTGAAGAAATACCTACATCTGTTCAATTCATCAATTACGATAAGGGTATACAAAAAAGGTACTTACTGAAATCCTTTTTGACAAAATGCTTCTGTTTCGCAATCCAATCTTCTAATAAATCAATGGCCTCGTTAATTCTTTCCGGACTGTCCAACTCGTAAGTCTTACGAACAGATTCAAGGGTATCAGGGTGAAATTCTAATATTGGGTCTTTCTGGAGGGACTGCATTTTAAATCGACAACAACTTGCATCGAGTATTGCAAAACTGTAACTGACATTATTATTCACAATGTAAAACAACTGGTTCTCGAATCTCAATGCACTTGGGTTGTGTCATTAAGGTTGAAAATTGGTTGAATGATTTAGTGAGACAATGGTAGGTATCTACATGTTTAATGTGCTCTTATTTTGTCTACGGAGAATCTGATACTATATTTTATTTATTTTTCAGTCTAAACATTATATTGCTATTTACCTACATAAAGGGTATAATATAGGTTTTCGATATTAGTTGTTTTTATAATAGGTATAAATAGTAGCTTTATTTGCTTAAACTGTATCATGCATTATTATATTAATAAAATAATACTTCATACTGCACCCTCTCTTATTTATTTTGTCAACGATATAGCCAGAAAAATTAAGTAAATTAATGAATAAAATAAATAATTAATTAATTTTATTAATAAATTCATATAATAATTTTAAAGGTTACTTTTTTGCTGCAGTAAAATAAAATCGACCTATGTAGGTCAAAATTGAATGCATAAATAAACAGGTTTTGGTAAAAAATCAAGTATAAGTTCTACACTTTTGTATTTTTTGTAAGATTAATGTAGGATCTTTGAGACGGGTAAAACTGAGTAGGTAGGTATAGAAAACTAGCATCAGGTACCAAATTGTGTGAAATGTGTAGGTATATCAATTTGTTTTTTAATAATAATAAGTTATTGAATTCGAACAAATCGTTTTACGTTTTTGGAAGATTTGAAAGACCTGTTAATTCAGTTTCTTCTGCCGCTAAGTGACGGCGTACAAAATAAATCCAAGAAATAATACTACCATAGGTCGAGTTAGTTTAGGAATGAGTAAAATACCGGTCGACCCTAATATGATTAAACACTGTACATATTATAGGACAATAATATTCTTCATTATCATTATTCAAATCGTTTGGAGGTTGGAATTAAATTTTACCAAGTTAGTTAATATTTTGTTATTTATTAAAACACTTCATAATCTATGCGGATATCCTGTGGAAACCCATGTCACCCTTATCTACCCTAATTTAATTAAAACTAAGTTTAATCTACAGCTAGTCTTCTAAATGATCCTGGCATTCCCATATATTCCTCGTTGAATTTTGAGTCTTGCCTTTTTGTTTCGTCACTGCAAAGTTTGTTTGCTTCTCTTACAATGTTTCTCGCTTCATCTTGTCTGAGGACGTCTTTCCATTGCTCTGAAAAGAAAATGTACATAAGTTATCTAAATAATATAATTGTTTTATAATAATTTTTCCTTATATTAATTTCAGTTTATGTCTTAATAGGGCACTTAAAAACGCTACTACAACTAAACGTTTCATCTGAGAAGACCAGAAAGAATGTTAGTATGATTCATTGTCTGACTATTTTGGTTATATAGTTTTTAATGATTAACAATTCAGAGTAATATGTCATAGGCTACATTTTTGTACTTTACATTAAAATCTAATGTGAGATTTATTCTAGTTATAGCTTTTTATACTAACCAGCCAACTTTGAAACACTGGGTGCATCACCGCCGTAGTCTTTCGGCAAGATCTCCTTAGGAATGTGTTTGTGTAAATCTTCATAAGTGCTGTGAACGTGTAGACGGTTGGCAACCTTCTCTCTTAGCGCCTGTTTTAATAGAAATACGATTTTGTCCACGAACGACGGTGCATTTAATATGTGGATACCCTTAATTTTCGTCCCGATGCCTTCCTGTGAAGATATTATATTATGTTCATTGATTGTGGTGTATTGCTAAGTTTAAAATATAGGTACATTTGATATTCAAGAATAGTATTAAAAATACTTGTAAATTCATCTACTTATCAAACACTAAAATTAATATTTACTTTTGAACAATAAGAACATGTTATTAGTCAATTTCTTTTGGAGCAGAAACGATTAAATATTGACTAAGTTTGACATTAGATATATAGTTAATATATAAACTCACAACTACTTATTTAGTTAAGTGTATATAGGTCACAAGAAAGTCAAATATATATACTAACCGTGCATAGAACTTCAGCTTTCTTTACGACAATTGGATTAATTTTCCCAAGAAGACCTATGTGGACATTGGTCAAATCTATGATGAATCTTTCCGATAGACTGTAGTCAAAAGCCAATCTGTATTCTCCAATCTAAAAAAAAAGATAAATTATTGTAATAAAATAATATTTTTCAATATCCTTACGTATCTATCTGAAGTTGGACATAATATAGGCGTGTTTTACATTGTTTGAGTATGGGCAAATTAATTCAAACATGGCCACACTTCTACGTGTAAACATTAGTACAAGATAGTGGTACGTTTTATATAATTATAATTTTATTATAAAAGTAAATCTTATACAGAATACAATATTTAATTAATGATACATATACGTTAAAACAAAAAGAAATATATCCATAGTTGATGTTTTTTACCAATTTAAAATTTCATTGATCAGAAAGTTAGTAGCAAAGCAGTATCACTATGTCTTATTTAGGTATTTAATATTTTAACTAACCATGAAACAGTATCTCAAATACGTCAATATGCTGAAGTGATCCAATTTGTCTGTCAGGAACTGGGACACCATTACTCTTGATTGATCAACGGGGCATAGTTTCGGCAGTGGCACATAATTCCTGAAATCCATCAATTAATAAATGAGTGTTTTGATTTAACAATATGTTTACTACTACGGCTTCACCTGTTAAACATAAGTAATCCAGGGTATCGGCTAACTCCATATCAAATTTTATTAAAATTGCTCAAGCTGCTTAGACGTGAAGAAGTAACAAACACACACTCACCAACTTTATAATATAAGTGTGATTATAAAATACGCTAAGGACATCCATCATGTTAATACATAGTTAAAACACTAGAAAACTATTATTTTTTATATATGCTAATGACGCCTCAACTTTTCTTTAAGAAATGATTTGTAGTTTTGATGACTCAGATAATAAAGGAGTTAGATGGATAATATGTCAATGTAGGTATGTAGTAAAAGTCATACATAGAAACACTTACACACAATCCCAATGGGGTTCAAACTCTTCAATGGTCCTATTCAAGCATAGTTCTGGCATCATACCCCGAGATGTTAACAGTCTGTCTATTTTTTTCTTTGTCCCTTCAACTGAACCTCGTGCTAGAAGAAATACTCGCTCCAGAATGTTGCGATCTGAAAGCGGAAAAATGTTGGAATTTCCATTTATTTAGTTTTAATTTTTTATAAATTGAAGACAGGATGCAATTCTGACATGATCACAGCTCTTGTGATTTTATGTATTGGATTTTAAGCACCAAATCCTCAATAAAAATATTCAATGAAATAAAGAAACGTCCTTTCTTTAAGTCGATAAATTAGGAACATGATGAGTTATTTATTTAATTTAACTTTGACAGTTTGTAGCACGACTATTTAATTAAGCAGCTCCAACGTATTCATACAAAGCTAACAAATAATCATAAAGCTCAATAAAGCTTATTTTAGTTGGGTGCGATGAATTGATGATATGATTATGATAAGTAGATATAAATCACATAATAAAATTTACTTAAGTATTTGCTGGCCTCAAGCAGGTGGTCTTGTTTCTTGATCCATTCATCGATAGTATCCAAACTTTCTTTTATGCGTTTCACGTCGTTCAAGTCGTAGAATGCTCTTGCTTTCTTCACGTCTTCAGGAGTCACCACTATAAGTGGATGCTGTGGTATCACTTCCATTTTTCTGAAAATTCGATTTCTTATTTTTAAATACAATCGACAAAATAATGATCTTTTACTTATATTACAGGGAAAGAAAATAACAAATATTTTATTCAATACATTCAGGCAGGCAGGGATCAAAGCATATATGGAAAAATTGGCCCCCTTCAGAAGAAAAGCTGGCTTCATATTTTTTTATCAACAACATCAAGACTATGGCTAAAATTCACACTATTTGGTATATCATTTTACGAAGTATTAAATGCGTAGTAGAATAAAAGGTAAGAAACAACTTGATTTGATGGATGAAGTTCATTCGAGTACTTCTATTACCTAATCAAGGGTAATAATTATATATACGGATGTGATCGATGTAGCGTGCACTGCCGCATTTCACGCGTCATTCACCGAGACATAATACCCTGTTTCACCTTGAGATACATTAGAAATAAAATAATTATTACAATAACTATAAGTATTTACAAACGTTTTTATTGCTGTGTTTTTATTCTGGTAGTTATTTATGTCATATCAATATAATATGCTGGGACATCTTTCACACACGGTCAATCTGATTTCAAACTAAGCGGAGCTTGTGATAATGGTAACCAGATAACTGATATACCTACTACTTTTGAATACATACTTATATAGATAATAACATCCAATTCAATATGATTTATTACTTTTATTCATCTTTTATGATTGTGATATAAGTAGGTAGGTATATCATGTATAATTATAAGATTATTGACCTGTAAGAAATCATTCATGTTTATAAACAGTTTTAAAGATTGATTTTGTTAGTCTACGTCGTTATTATGAATATTCTCGCAGAACTTTTATACTTACGATTTATAAGAACAAACCAGATTTTGTTACAAAATTGACAAATAAATTTGAGGGCTTTAGGTAGGTTCTACCCACCTAAGAATGTATGTGTCCTAACATAAAAAATTTCGACTGTTGCAGTCTAAAAATGTTTCTTTAATCAGATATCTTTTTTATTTGACCTCAACCTTATTAATCAGCAAACAACACCATGGTCAAAGACGATAATTTTATTAAGAACTTTTGAATATATTAATGCAAAGATGGCTACCATTGCAAAAAAACGTTCAACATTCTTCATAAAAAATAAAGTTTCTACTTTCTTATTAAATAATACGTTCTAAAATTCATATTTCCATATTATACTGAGTGTAATAAGTACATTAATAATTTTGTACTTGATCGAATTTACATCAAATCTTGTACAAACATGTTCAATGACCAAAGTTTGACGCTGGAACGTAAACGTCTGCATACATACCTACTCAGCCACCTACGTTGTAGCCAAGTAAATATGGCCAAGTTTATATTTTCTTGACCCTGGCTCGTATGGATTCTATCGTTGATTCTAATAGTTAAGTCAATATATGCTTGGATACACATTGTATATAGCCATCAAACACAAAATCATGGGTAAAGCACGATCTTTCTACATTAAGTTTGTACTAGATACGCGAAAATGTTTGCATAAAATGATGTCAGTTTTCACAAAAATATTGTATATATCAATTTTTATTATATAGGTTATGAATTAAATTATTAACTCTATTGCCAGATTTTCACTAAAATTTTTTGATAGAAATCTGTACAAATGAAAAATATCCAAAGTAAAGTGTGAAGTCCTTGATCTGACATTTCCTAACTTCGTTATTTGACATTTACTTAACACTATTTAAATAATTCCAATGTCATCATAGCGTACATAAATAATCTACATGTACATTTATATACCCTATAAAGAGGAAAGTTTACATTTTTATGTATATTTTTGTATCGAATATGCGCCGAAACTACTGGTACCAATCAAGATGTTTTTTTTTATTAGAATAATACATTATCTGTGATCATCATAGGCTATATTTGTCCCCGTATTCCTACGGGAAAGGAAATATATCAGGACTGAGCGGTTGGCGGCGTCATAACAACTGCATTGGAATAACGACATTACGAGAATACCTTTAGAACTCAATTTAGTATTATCGCAATCCATCTAAAATTATTACAAGTGTAACGAAATATTTAAAATATTATTTATTATATAGGTACGTACGATTAATAAAAACCTACACCAAGACAGAATAACATGTTCACGAATAAATTTTTATGTAGGTACCTATTGATTAATTATGTTATTTTTTAAACTTGCCGATCTCGGTCGATGCTCTTTGGAAGAATCTACCGTTTTACAAATTCATTTTTACAACCCGTTTGAAATAATAAAACTTTTTATTCGGATTTTTTACGAGTCTCCAAAATATTGTTTTAATGTTACACCAATAAAGCATTCATTTTAAATGAAAACATTAGGACATAAAAATCTAGGTACCGTAGAATCAAGTTATCTACTATTACTTACTACTGAGACCAAATAAAAAGAATCTGCTTATTTCGATGACTTTAAAATTATATTTGCACATTTACAATATTAATGTTCCAAACATTCAAATGAATTATATTAACACCTGACAAATTACAGAAGTAGGTGGTAGAAGTAACCTACCAATGACAAATATCACGCTGTAACTACTAACATAGCTTGCAAAAAAGCTTCTTTAGAAACAAATGCACAACTACTAAAGATTCGTGCCCAAATAATAATACTTCAACTCTTCACGAAGCACATGATATTTTTTACACCGTTTTAACTATTTGCATGAAAACTTAAGAACACTTACATTAAGAGTTTCCTTTTTAGAACACGGTAATGTATCGACTGGCTGGGGTTATGAATGTTGCTCAAATGTCTTCTGCCATCTAGCCTCACAGTACAACCACGGCCTTACTTTAAGCTCAAAGAGTAATAATAAAAAAACAGACGCGACATCCTCCTTATATTTTATTTACCTAATGATGATTGATGGATATGCTCACTTCATTGTAAAACCTGAAATGGTTTTTGTTGTTTATTTTATTACAATGACAATCATAATTAAGGCGTTTTCAGCCCGAATTCATTATTTCTATATGACATTATCATGTCCAATGAGTAAGTGCAATTAGTTACACCAAGGGCACCAAAAATAAAGTCTACTAAAAAAAATTGGACTTATAATTTTGACTGAATGATTATATTTAATAGAAAAGCTTGAAAATTATTACTTTTCCAGATTTCAAGTTGAGATTTTATTGTACAAGATAAAAAATGTGTCATACGAAGAGATAAACATTAAAGTTATACCTTAATAGTTATTTGTTATACAAGAGTGCAAAGTTGCTTTTTAACCGCGTGTTCAATTTTGATGACCGAGCAAGCGAAGGATTCCATCGACGTATAGCGATAGACAAGAACGTTCATGTAAAACATTTGTTTAAAAACTGGTAAGAGTTAGAACTAAAGTTCGCTGCAGCGCTGTATAAAGCTGTGTCAACTAACCAAACTATTTTAAAAGATACAGCGCTAGATTGCTTAGAGTATAGTTTTCTCGCGACCAAAACGTCGTAAGCGCCGCAAATTTCATGGCGCTTACGCGTTTCGTTCAGTTAACTACACTAAGATGTCGTCCCTATAGAGTTCACACCGCAGATGTGACACATCTTTTTTACCTTCTAAACTTCATTAGAATAAAACTCGATTTAAAAATGTATTATATTAATATTAGGGGGGCCTAGTGCGGATTGGCGGACTTCACATGGCTTAAATGAGTACTCAGAGGTACGGGCCAGGGCTTGAATTAACATAAAACAATTATTCAAAATATCAAACTATCACTACTAATTAAAAACTCATTAACAATTAATCAAATTAAAACCTTTCTAAAAAAACATATCAAGTCTGTGTTCAGTTACATATTTTTACCTACAACCAGTTTTAAGGGAACATCTGCACGTTTTAGTATATGATTGTAGAATGGCGTGGTATTTAAATAGATAAATTGTTTTTCTACTCTGGAATTACGGAATTATCACCTATTAATTCACTTAAACAGGTAGTAATTTTACTTAGTTGACTACTGACTAGTTATTTTCGTCCAGGGTCTACTTTGATTCGGATTATCGTTGTTATTAACGCTGCTCCGTGCGCACCCGCACTGAATGAATGTCGAAGCCACACTAAAGTCGGGTGTGGGGACTGCAGTTCAGTTGAGTTGATAAAAGCGAGTGTTCGGAACGCCCTATCTAGTACGTAGTACATATATATCGATGAAGGATTCTAAAATTGAATCACGAGCGCAGCGAGTGATTCAAAATTAGAATCCTGAGCGTTAGCGAGGGAATCAAAAGAGCACGAGGTGAAAAATCTTTGCACTCGAGTGCAACACGTAACTTTTCATTCCACCTCAGCGAGGAAATGAATAAATGCAAAAAAAAAAACGTTTACAATCACAAGATAGGTACACTTTTATTTCAGTTTAGGTATTAATTACTACATTATGACAGGTAAGTATTACAGAATAATCTTTAAATTATAACAAAATAATACTAAGGTATAATTAAGAAAATTTTAAAGTAACGTTTCTTGTTTTTAATATAAGGTTTAACAATGACGTGAAAAAATGCCGCGTAAAGAACCGCGTACAAAGCAAATTGAAAAAAGAACACCAAGAAGGTGCCGAGTCTGAGTTTTTAACAAATTAAAAAAAAGTTGTATGATATATTCGGCACCATAGAGGTAGCAGTAAATAGGTTTAATGTTTTTTTTTTATTCACAAACTTAGTGCACACGATGTTCCAAATTCAATTTACTTTATCCTCTAGAGAATAAAAACGGCTTTTCCACTCAGATATTGAAGATTAAAAATACTCTTTCCGAGATGGTGGGATGAAAAAAATATTGTTTGCTACTCCATTGGTTTCTTATTATAGTCGTTTTATTTTTGACATGTAGCTCAACATGTTTAAGCTCAAAATAGAATAGTCATGATAAATTATCTCCAAGAAAAAAAAGTTACAATAGGCCCAGAAGAAGTAACTAATTTCATCTATACTAATATTATAAAGAGGAAAGATTTGTTTGTTTGTTTGTTTGTTTGTTTGTTTGTTTGTTTGTAATGAATAGGCTCCGAAACTACTGGAACGATTTCAAAAATTCTTTCACCTTTGGAAAGCTACATTATCCCCGAGTAACATAGGCTATATTTTATCCCTGTATTCCCACGGGAACGGGAACTACGCGGGTAAAACCGCGGGAAGGCAGCTAGTTATTAATAAACAAAGAGTAAGGAATGAGTACGCTATATCCACTCTACTCTATGCGTAACATTTAAACTAGGGGGCACCCTAGTTTAACCAAAGAGTAAAGTGTCGTAATGGCGGAACTTGTCAGATCACTAGTCACTGTGGCGAATATTTTTCATTATTTCTTTATTTCTCGTGTTGTTTACGTACAAGTACTTACTAACGTAAGTTATTTCTAAAATTATGTAAAATGGTAAGAAGAAAGATTTGGACGACATGATGTTGATAGATGAAATTGAACACAACTCTCTAACAACAAGAAGTATCAAATTTTATAAAATACAATCCACTGGGTGAACTTGAAGAAGAGAAATTTAAAAATAAGTAAAGGTTTTCGCGATCCATTGAGATCTTATGTTAACCTCTACATGTAACTCTTTGAGGGGGAATGCAGCTCGTGCATCATTTCTAAATGAAAACTTTTAAGTAGGTACAAGTAATAAAGACAAATTTTTCAATATCATTTAGTTTCATTTTTATCTAGTCATATAAGCTGGGTACCCTGTATCCCCTGGTACCCCGGGTACCATATGTAAATATTTCTCGCAGTATTTCTCGCAGTCTTTGGGCATTATAAAATAATTGCTGAAACAACAAACGATGTTTACGTAAATATGTTAAACCCATTAAAACCTAGTATGCTACTTTATTTGATAAGTATAAAATAAATGTATAATTTACCTTTTCTTTTACATCCCAATTGGTCAAACGAGCACGTTCAGACATTTTAATAATAAAAAACAACAACTCAAATCGTCATATAAGCATGATATCAGTCCATAATCAAAATGAAAACTGTCAAATTACGTTCTGTTCATTCAAATTCATTCAATAAACCATTCTTTTTATTTTTTTTGCTGCTGGTGTTGCCATAGCACTAGCACTACTCAGCGTTTTAGGAATGCTTAGAAATTCCGAACTTACGCGGTGTTTATTAATAACGTAATAAATCTGAAGCTAGTCGCGATCGAATCTACGATTAACTACTCGGAATTTGAGTGTGGATGAAACCAAGAGTAGGCCATTTTTATTAATAACACTGTAAATGTATAATTATGTAATGCACCTACCATTTATATTATTTATTATAACGAAAATCAACGTGAACAGAATGGCCGCTTCTATTTTTAAAAATCTTTGAACAACAATCTATAACCGGATTTGTGAACTGGTTGTCTATAATTTGTTAGAAATGCGAATAATTACTGTGAGCTTGCGCTTGAGCTTATTATAGATTTGCGTGATGTGACTAATCTTTGTTAATCTATGTATAAAATATTACTTTTTGGTACTATTACAATATATAAAATAACTATTTTAGTCGATACTAAGCTATCTTCATGGTAAGTGGTGAAGCAATTACATTTTGCACCAAATTTTGTTTTTGACTTCAATATTATAGGTAAATACTCAACCAACCAAAGAAGTGTTACATCTATAGTAATAATCTTTGTAAAACACCTAGCAATGACATACAAGTAATGCAAATAGACGTGCAGTAAATATTTGTAGTATTTTTCCGGCTTCTACGATAGTTGATGGGTAAACAAAGAGTCGTAACTTGTATTTAGATTGTTTTAATCATTGTCGATTCGATTTTATGGACTAAAATGGATTTGACGGATCTTTAGAACAATGTAAATTGCTGACACCTTTTTTCCGGATTGCCATAGTTATACTTGTTTTAGATCCAAAGGTTTTTTTTCAGGTTTATATTACATTCGATCTAGCACGAGTGGTATAAATGATCTTCGTATACAAATTTTCTTACAAAACACCTATGCTGCATTATTATAGAAAGGTGGTTATCTTAGATCTTAGAAAATAATGCGCAATATAGGTACAAGTCTTCATAGATCTAACTCTGGAGAATGAAACAGAGGAATGTTATTAAAGGCAGGAGATTTATGAAACTGCGGTCATCAACAAACAAAGGTCTGCAAGAAAAGGTGAAAAACTGGCATCTGACTAAAATCCGTCAGTAAAACTTGAGATAGAGTTAGTACATAAGTTTATTTTTGTACCTAGATGCACCAAATTATTATCGGCCACAAATTTCAAATTTTTAAACGACTTCAAAAAGGAGGAGGTTCTCAATTCGACTGGTATTTTTTTTATGTTTGTTACCTAATTACTTTTTATTTCTAATGTTATTACAAGATTTAAAAGAATCTAGGCATGTAATATCATTAGATCAAAAAATAGTATGCAACATTAACAGACAGATTCTTCAAATCACCGAAGTTGCCAGTCAAGTAAGTACCAGTACCAGTTATGATTTCCTCACAGTTTTTCCTTTACAAAAGCTTAAACTCATTGTTTTGGGCCCGTGACCTTTGCTATGGCTTTTGACCCTCGCTACGTACTACTTACATATCCGTACATGATACGAAAGCTACATTAAGATAGATCTCCAAAATTACTGGAGCTGTCAATAGCTATAAAGCTGAAGAGTTGGTTTGCTTGATCGCGCTCAGGAACTACTGGTCCGATTTAAGACATTCTTTCAGTGTTAGATAGTCCATTTGTCGACGAAGGCTATAGGCTTATTTTTTTTCCTGTATTCTTACTGGAAAGGTAACTACGAAGGCGAAATCGCGGGGTGGAAGCAAATTCTACATATAAATCTACACTAATATTATAAAGAGGAAAACTTTGTTTGTTTGGTTGTAATGAATAGGCTCAAAAACTACTGGACCGTTTTTAAAAATTCTTTCATAATTCGAAAGCTACATTATCCACGAGTAGTATAGGCTATATTTTATTCCTCTATTCCCAAGGGAACGGGAACTACGCGAGTAAAACCGCGCGAAGGCAGCTAGTGTCATTATAAAACTATCTAAAGAAAAAATGGGAAAACAGCCACAGTAAATTGCAAAGTGGTAGTTCAAACAATGCTCATATATGATCACATTGTAAATTAACACAACCCAAGTACGTGTTTACGTATCAATGACGTTCGATACTTTTAACACGTGTGCGTTAATATATGCCATGATGTACATCATTTCTGACATAATTCAATTCCTATTTACGTTATGACGCTGTTCACTATGTACCAATAACAGACACACATGTCTGTCTATCTGTTCGCTTAAAAACTACAGGACGGATTTTCACCAATAGACAGAATTTATTTATTTATTTAATAATATATTGCACAATGTAAACAATAACTGTAACAATTATGAATTATTATGAATTTATGAGGAAGCTTAAGCGTATAATTTGTTGAGGTTTTCTATACTAATTTTCATTTTATTTTATTTATTTATTCAAGGTCTGCTGACAGTTGTTACAATGATACATCACATAATAATAATAAAAAATCTAAAAACATTCTAAAAGCACAACTAATTATAAGCAAACACCACATGACAGAAAATATTCAAATCAAGTACACAAAAGAAAACACTAATAAAATTTAAATTACAATCACAATTAAATAACAATTCGAATAACATTATTAAGTATAAATACCATATTAATTAAATTTCATAGCATAATTACATAAAAAATGATCAATGAATAAATTCAGAAAGAAATTAGATGAGCACCAACAGACGGTTATAGAAGCAGTTTAATGTGTCAAAATGAATATCTACTTCTGCACTACATTGGTTTAACAATTTACACATTTGTACAATGGGCGAGTTAGCACCTAAAGTTGTTCTACGTAGAGGCGGACATAAGGGTGTTATGGGTTTGCGAGGACATCTGGATGGAACCCGAAACCTAAGCATGCTAAGCAATTGAGGGCAGTTCAGTTTGTTACGCAATAATTTGTAAGCAAAGACTAGGCTGTGAATGTCTCTGCGTGTAGTGAGTGGCTTCATGTGGAAGTGATGGAGGCGATCACTATAGGATGGGCACTTCTTAGCAATACCCACTGAGTAAGCCAAATGCCACATAAATCTTTTTTGAATGCGTTCTAACCTTAGGGCGTGCGTCGCGTAATGCGGTCTCCATACTACGCTACAGTACTCTAGGACGCTACGTACCAAGGAACCGTAAAGCAAGATTTTGGTTGAAGCTTTCCTGAATACCTTCCCATTTCTAACCACAAAACTCAGCATTCTTGATGCCTTCTCAATGATAACCTCCAAATGCGGAATGAAAGTAAGTTTTTTATCAAAAATAACCCCCAAGTCCCTAATCCTTTCCACTTTTTGGATGCTTTGCCCATTTATGTGGTATGATGAAGAAATTTCATTATGTTTACGAGTGATAGTTATAGCAGCACATTTTTTTGCATTGAGGTCCATACCATTTCTATCACACCAAGCGCATATGTTATCTATATCCAGCTGTAGTAATGCCGTATCATTAATAGAGTTAATAATTTTGGATATTTTTAAATCGTCAGCAAATAAATAGGGAGTTGAATAAATTAGAATGTCAGTGAGGTCATTTATAAAAATATTAAAAATTATCGGGCCCATATGTGAGCCTTGAGGGGTACCCGATGTAATATCATGAGTGTCCGATTTGTACCCATTCACCACAACATAAAAATTACGATTCGTCAGGTAAGATTTAAGCCACTCTAGTAGAGAACCAGCGAAGCCGTATGTCGACAACTTTTTTATAAGGATAGAATGGGGGATCCGATCGAAAGCTTTAGAAAAATCTGTGTATATCACATCTACTTGTTTCTGTGCATCAACCGCTTCGATCAAATCCTCTGTGTAAGTTAGAAGATTGGTGGATGTGGACCTTCCTGTGACAAAACCATGTTGGTAGATGGATAAATACTGTTCAAAGTGAGCTTGAATGAAGGGACAGACTATAGATTCAAAAACTTTCGCAAGTGTTGATAATATGGACACAGGCCTATAGTTGCAAACTAATTCTACTTCATCACCCTTGTGCAGCGGTACTACTTTAGCTGTTTTCCAGTATTGTGGAAAGCAACCTGTTCGAAGTGAGTTATTAAATATTATGTGTAACGGCGTAACCAAGTTACTGGCACAGGCCAGAATAAACGCCGGCGGTAAGTCGTCGGGTCCGGTGCCTTTATTTCGATCAAGGTTACGAAGTTTACCAAGTATAGACTCTTTGCTGATTGTGATTGAAGAAAATCCCTCATAGAACCTATTCTGACTATTAGAAAAAGTTGGATCTGTTGGCCGAGTATCATCACTGTAAATTGAAGTGAAATATGCTGCAAAAAGATTACAAATATCCTCACCTTCACTGGATACTTTAACTCCATCTGTCATTGATGCCGGATAATTACTTGTACCGCCACGTTTAGCTTTCACAAAAGACCAAAAACATGCAGAGTTACGTTCTATATTACTTTCAGTTTTATCTATATAACGGTTATAACATTCTGTAGCTAGTTTAGAACAACGCCTATTGAGCAAATCGAGGGAGAGTTTGTCTAAAGGGTTCTTATATTTCTTATAGCGACTTCTTATTGATTCCTTCTCACGTATTAAACCTCTGAGTGCAGGTGTAAACCAAGGGGGATGCTTTTTATAGCTACGTATTTTAGTGAGTGGAATATAATTACATACAGCATATTTTATAACGTTGTAAAAAACGGACACCATCAAATTCACTTCAAAATTTACTTCAGAGAACAATTTATTCCAGTCAATTTCACTCAAATATTTATTAATTAATTCATAATCCCCTTTTAAAAAATTGTACCTAAAACCCTTATTATAACAAAGCTTAAATTCTCCTGGGGAAGGAAGATTTATTTCAAGAGGGGGGTGATGGGGATCTATATTACACAGCTTGTTTGTAGCTTCACAAACGCTGTGAGAAGGCAGGTTAATCAAAATTAGGTCTAATATTCTATTGTTGAAGTTTACTACATTATTACATTGTATTAGATTATTTAGGGAAATAAAGTCAATAAGAGTATGTGCTACTGCTGGTAATTTAGTTCTATTTTCTAGTTTGTCAATTGTTTTCCAATCTATTTGGCCTAAATTAAAATCGCCCAAAATGCACACGTACGTGTCGATACCATCAAATATCCTATTGCAGTTATCCAAAAAGTAATTCAATACTTGATGCCCAATAGGTGGCGCCAGATACACTCCACACAAAGAAATTCTATAGGAAGTGCCTCTCACATATAGATCAAGTGATACCCAGATATCCTCGCAGATACTCTCCCATGTATACATACGTTTGGAAGGTATTTTTTTATTCACTGCCACTAAAACTCCACCCCCATCCCTACTCCTAGTGCTCAGACCAGATGAAGATCTATCCCTTCTATAAACTACATACCGCTCATCGAACAACTCATTATCAAAAATTTTATCGTTTAACCAAGTCTCAGTGAGTACAATAACATCATAATTACAACAACATAAATTACTATACAATATATGGGTTTTTGTTCTTAGGCCCCTAACATTCTGGTAATATATATTTAAAAGATTGCATTGAACCATAACAGAATAAAAAATACAAATTATATGAAACTTTAATAATAATAAAATATATATATAACGAAAAATAAATTAATAATTATAGTGATTTAAGAGATTCGTGGGACTTTATCATGCTTATATGACGATTTGAGTTGTTTTTTATTATTAAAATGTCTGAACGTGCTCGTTTGACCAATTGGGATGTAAAAGAAAAGGTAAATTATACATTTATTTTATACTTATCAAATAAAGTAGTATATTAGGTTTTAATGGGTTTAACATTTTTACGTAAACATCGTTTGTTGTTTCAGCAATTATTTTATAATGCCCTCAAAGACTGCGCTAATAATAGAGGATAAATTGCTCAAAACTAATACTAATAAATTAAAAACCAAAGCTTGGGAGGAAGTACATCAAAAATTATTATAAATATTCCATTATTTTTCAAATAAACGAGAAAGAGATTTGAGTCACCTCAAAATGAAATTTTCTTAGTTTAGTGATCTTGTTTATATATGTTTACAGAAACCTGCACACAATTTTTTTCAAACTAAGCAATGGAATCTCAAAAAATCATTAATGACATTTGATTTCAGTTCAGACAATGTGTATTAAATAATAGGTAAATTATTGTTTTTTATCATTTTCAGGATCATGATTAACAAAAATAACTGCTCATTACTGTGAGTTAAAAGCTAAAGAACATAAAAGAAAAATGGAAATGGCTGAAGAATGTTCTTGAAATTGACATATTATAAGGAAATTTAAAAAGTGCTCAATTAAACTGACAAATTTCAGAAGCTAAATTGAAATGAAAAAGTTATCAGAATAAAATCTTTTAATAAATATATTTTTATGTTTCCTATTGCCCTTCTGTTTCTAGCTACACAAGCTCACCAGGTTTATTTTAATAATAACGACTCAATCCCATATTTGTGTTACTAATTAAATTGTTTCTCTAGTATATGTATTGGCTCAATGTTTAAGGAACCAGACTGCTCCAGATATTGTGGATTCAATTCCCATACAGGACAAATAATTGTATGGTAAACACAGTTATATGTTGTGTCTGAGTGTTATTAATCTATAGATACTAATATTATAAATGCTGCTCGAGCTGCATTCCCCCTCAAAGAGTTACATGTAGAGGTTTACATAAGATCTCAATGGATCGCGAAAATCTTTACTTATTTTTAAATTCCTCTTCTTCAAGTTCACCCAGTGGATTGTATTTTATAAAATTTGATACTTCTTGTTGTTAGAGAGTTGTGTTCAATTTCATCTATCAACATCACGTCCAAATCTTTCTTCTTTCCATTTTACATAATTTTAGAAATAACTTACGTTAGTAAGTACTTGTACGTAAACAACACGAGAAATCAAGAAATAATGAAAAATATTCGCCACAGTGACTAGTGATCTGACAAGTTCCGCCATTACGACACCTTACTTTTTGGTTAAACTAGGGTGCCCCCTAGTTTAAATGTTACGCATAGAGTAGAGTGGAAATAGCGTACTCATTTCTTACTCTTTGTTTATTAATAATGAAATTAGTTACTTCAGTCCTAATACTTGGAGTAAAGATGCTCCTGCTTTAGTCTACGTTTATTAATAACAGTGTATAAGTTTATACTCAGAGTTATCGTCCTTTCTAACGACAACTAATATTATAAAGAGGAAAGATTTGTTTGTTTGTTTGTTTGTAATGAATAGGCTCCGAAACTACTGGACCGATTTCAAAAATTCTTTCACCTTTGGAAAGCTACATTATCCCCGAGTAACATAGGCTATATTTTATCCCTGTATTCCCACGGGAACGGGAACTACGCGGGTAAAACCGCGGGGAGGCAGCTATGTGTAAATAAATTGAAATATGACGGTGTTTTGTTGCACCCGTGCGAAACTGAGGTGGGTCGCTAGTTTAAGAAAAACAATGAAGGAAATCGTCACTATATCCTTATATTGAAATGACTAACTGGTTGGCATGGTGATTTGCGACCTTGAATTTGAAACCCCTGGTCGTGGGTTTGATTCACACCCAAGACAAGCATTTGTGTGTCTAAACATATATCTTAGTACAAGCTTTGCGTTTGGACTCAGATTGAGCTTATGTGAAAATGTTCGAGGAATATTTTTACTCATTTAAACATAAATATGTGTGTCATAAAAATATATTAAATCTATAGGTACTGTTGTGGCCGGTAAGGTTCACAATCGCTTGTAGGTGCGGAAGTAAAATAAAACGCGTGTATCTTGGGATCAATGTAATTTGCGACTAAAAAATATTGTACATCGACGTTTCACTTGCATTGAATAGATCGCCAAGAACAAGTATAGATATGACAGTACGTACGTACGTTGATTTATATGTATTTGAACTAACATAAGCCGCCCCCCAAAGGACTATATGAGTCCTTTCAAATTGGGTGTATGTATACAGTATAGTACCATACCAAATGTAAACCTAAATTAATATAACTGTAAACATAACTCTGCTATATAATCAACAACCATGCCATATAACAACAAAAAAATAATCACAAGAATATAACAAAATAAGTATCTTATCTATGTATACAGTAAACTAATAATGTAAATAAATTTTGTATCAATCTGTTTCAATGGGCAACGGACACAATTTAGAAACCGATCGCTTGATAATGCCGTCACCACTCTTAATACTATAAACTCTTGTAAAACCATCAGGTCCGGGGTGCTTTTCGATAACACGTCCAAGCGCCCATTTTCCTGGAGGTAAATAATCACTCTTTATTAAAATAATATCACCTATATCAAAATCCTTTTTATTTTTAAGCCACTTTGGTCGTTGTTGCAAACGAGATAAGTATTCTACCTGCCAACGATGCCAAAAATTATCTAACAGCTTTCTTGTATACTGCCAACGTGACAGACTATGAATTTTGATGTTTTCTAAATTGGGATTTGGTATCACGACTGGTGCTTCTCCAATTAAAAAATGTCCAGGCGTGAGTGGTTCAATATTATCAGTATCATCTTCTATTGGGCATAATGGGCGTGAATTCAAGCACGCCTCAATTTCACATAAGAGCGTAGACATCTCTTCATATGTCAAATTAGTTGTAAGAATCCTTTTAAGGTAAAACTTGATAGACTTTACGCCTGCTTCCCAAAGGCCTCCGAAGTTTGGACTGTATGCAGGTATAAAATGCCAAGTAGTACCGTCGGAAGCGAGCGATTCTGCAATATCACCAGTAAATTGTAAACATGCCTCATTCCATGCAGTCGTCAACTCTTTATTTGCGCCAACAAAGTTTCTCCCTTGATCGCTGTATAAATGTGTGCATTTTCCTCTTCGAGCACAAAAGCGCCTAAAGGCTCCTATAAAAGCCGCTGAAGTCATATCTCCAACCAACTCCAAATGAATAGCCTTAGAAGACATACATATAAATATCGATATATATGCCTTTGTAGCTCGTATACCTCTTCCTTTACTCATAGTGACATAAAAGGGACCAGCAAAATCCACTCCTGAATGCGAAAAGGGTCGTGAAGGAGTAACTCGCACCTTCGGTAAATCACCCATCACTTGAGTTCTGGCAGTTGCACTCTGCTTGGCGCATATTAAGCATTTGTGTATATGTTTTTTCACTAAACCTTTTGCACGCAATATACAGTATTTAGTCCGTAAGAAACATAACATTAACTGTACACCACCGTGAAGCGTCTTTCTGTGTGCATCTGCAATTATCAATCCAATCAAAGTATTATTATTGCCTAAAATTATTGGATGTTTGCTGCTCTCATCAAGGTTAGCATGTCTTAGCCTTCCACCCACTCTAAGTATCTTCTTCTCATCTAAAAATGGATTAAAAAATTTCAATTTACTCGTTTTCATGACTTGCTTACCTTCTTTTAAAATAACAATCTCTTTCTCGAATTCTTTCAATTGTACAGCCTTTATACATATATTTAATGCATTATCTAATTCATGTGGTGTAATAACTGAATCTATATCTTCTTTTAACCCTTTTAAATGTAAAAATCTGTGACAAAATGTTAAAACCCTTAACAATTCTAGTAGTGTATCAAACCTCTCAAATTTTTCATGTAATTCATTTTCTTTATCTTTGTTTTCTGTAATTATATATGTAGTAATATTTCTTTTCTTTTCTAACTCTGTAGGTATAATATCAGGTTTTGTAAATTGTATATCTTTCTCGTAAAGCCATGTAGGTCCTCTCCACCATAAATCACACTTTGCTAAATCAGAAACTAGCATTCCTCGTGACGCAACATCAGCTGGGTTCTCGTGGGATTGTACGTGATTCCATTGATTGCTATCTACCGTCTCAACTATCTCCACTACTCTATTCGCAACAAATGTCTTCCACCTATTTGGTTCTCCACATATCCATGAAATGACAATAGTTGAATCTGTCCATGCATAAATCTTATGGGACGGGACATTTAATGCTTTGGCAATTTGTTTCAATAATCTAACAAGTAGAACAGCTCCACACAATTCCAAGCGAGGCAAAGACACTGTTTTCAATGGAGCAACTCTCGTTCGGGCTGCGATGAGCTTTATTATTACTGCACCATCAGGTTTCATGACTCGGCAATATACCACACCAGCTTACGCCTGCATGGATGCATCGCAGAACCCATGAATCTCAACAGTTTCCATCTCAGCATTTGACGTATTTAGCCATCTATCGATTTGTACATTAGCAACGTTTTTTAAATCAGTACGTATTTTATTCCACTCTTCTTTAATTGGTAATCTAATTTCTTCATCCCAGCCTGCTCTTTCTAACCACAGCCTTTGTATAAGTATCTTAGTCATTACAATGTACGGTGCTATCCATCCTAATGGGTCAAATAATTTTTGTATGTCTGATAAAATACCTCTTTTCGTGTAAATACAATCTTTCTGTAAAGTAACATTGTAATGAAATTGATCATTCTTTAAATCCCATAATATACCTAAAGCCTTTACCTTTCCATCAATATTAAAATCTAGACGTGCATTAGAAGATCTCTCGTCTTCGTCTATCGTTTGCATAAATTCCACGCTATTCGAAGACCATTTTTTAAGATCAAACCCACCACATTTTAGTAGTTTCTTCAATTCTTTGCTTGCATGTACAGCTTCTTGTAAACATGAACTACCAGAGAGGCAGTCGTCAACATAAAAATCATTCTGCAAGATCCTGGTAGCAGTAGGGTATTTATCACCTTCGTCACTAGCAAGCTGCATTAAGGTCTTGACAGCAAGGTATGGTGCTGGACCTGTACCGAATGTGACTGTTAAAAGGCGATATTCTTTCAAATCTTCACTGGGGTCCTTTCTCCATAAGATCCTTTGATAATCAGAGTCTTCTTTGGCTACCAATATCATTCTATACATTTTTTGTATATCTGCTACGAAGCAAATGGCATGTGTACGCCAACGCATGATTAGACTTCTGAGATCGTCCTGCAATGTTGGACCCAGCAATAGTTCCCCGTTGAGTGAGATTCCGTTTGTACCCTTGCATGAAGCGTCGAATACAACACGTGTCTTCGTGGTTTCCTTATCTTCGCGGATCACGGCGTGATGGGGTAAGTATACCGCTTTTTCATTATTTATTTCTTCTGTAGGTACTTCTTCCATATGTTGTAAATTCTTGTATTCTTCCATTACCTTTATATAATCTTCCTTTAATTTAGGCATTTTCGCAAACCTTTTTTCTAATTGTAAAAATCTTTGTATAGCTATATCTTTTGTGTTTCCATATGGAGATCTAGGCTTATCTGTATTTAATGGCAAATTAACTATATACCTTCCTTCAGTATTTCTTGTATGTGTTCTCTTGTAAAATTCCTCGCATGTTTGTTCCTCTTTTGTAAATGTTCTCTTTGTATCTGTATCTATTTCCCATATTGTTTTTAGTAATGTATCCATATCCAATTGTTGATGCATAACACTTATTGTATAATCTTCATGATTTGTATATGTATTGATCTCTCCGAATATGATCCAACCCAAGCTAGTATTCTGCGCACACGGTGTGCCTGGTGGACCTGTAATTAAACCTTGTTGTAATATTTTTGCATATTCTCTTACACCAAGAAGTAAATCAATTGGACCTGAAAAACAATATGATGGATCAGCCAGTGTAAGACCTTCTAAGTGTGGCCATTGATTTAATGCCACTGTATTTTTAGGTATTCTGTGACACAACTGCTTGGACATCACGTAGGCATGTATTTCAAAACCATTATTATTACCCTGACGTGACAAAACTTGTAATTTAACAGCTAGTTTCACAGATATCCGCGTAGATTCAATCCCTGTAACTTCTTGATTAACTGTTTCTTTAAACGTAGCATTTGAGTCGCCTTCTCACTAATGAACGATGCTTGTGATCCCAAGTCTATTAAAGCTCTAACAACAATACTCTTACCTTGCATATCCTGTATAGTAACCAAAGCCGTGGCTAATAACGCTATGTCCTGGCCTGAACTATGGTGTGACGCAACCATTGTAGTAACTGGCATCTCTTCCCTGGATGATGCTGAAGGCGTCGTTTGTATAGGTTCCTGATTAACCGACGTCTCGGCGTTCTTAGTACGGTGTAGTAAAGAGTGGTGGCGTTTATGGCATATACGGCACGACATAGTAACACGACATTTATTAACAGAATGCCCTGGAATTAAACAATTGAAACAAATTCTATTATGTTTTACAAATTCACTCCTTTCAAATGGCTCTAATTTTATAAACCTTTTGCAATGACACAAATAATGATTCTCTTTACACATAACACAAGCCCTATCTATTGACGCATGCAACGATTTAATATTTTTATTTATATTATAACTATTATTATTTCTTTGATGAGTAAATGAAGTCGGGGTAATTAACTCTAATGTACGAAACTTGGATTCTAAAAACTTCTTTAAATCACTCCACATTGGTAACTCGTTGTAGTCGTCCTTGTGTGCATACTCCTCCCATTCCTTGTGTGACTCCGGGTCCAATTTCTGCACGATTAGAAATATAAGTACAGGATCCCAGGAATCGGTGTTAACGTTCAAGTTTTGTAAGCTATTTATACACTCAGTTGTGGTATCCAATAGACTCTTCAAATGTACGGGTGATTGAGTTGTAGATTTTCTTTGTGTAAATAATCTTTTCAATAATGAGTTTACAATAAGCCGTTTGTTGTTATAACGATTTTTTAAAATATCCCAGGCTTGTAAGTAGTTACTATCGGTAACTTGTATATGTTTAAGAAGTACGGCAGCTTCACCAGTAATACTTGTCTTTAAATAATGTAACTTCTGTACGTTCATAAGTCTAGTACTATTATGGACCAAAGAAACATACATATCTTGAAATGTAGGCCACTCCTCATAGTTGCCGGAGAATGTAGGCAACTGTATTCTAGGTAATTTGACTCCAGACAGCTGAGGTTCCATCGTAACATCGCCCTCCGTAGATTGTACACTTTTTGTCGTACTTTTAGTTGTTAACAAATCAGTTAAATCGCCCTTAATGCAAAGATATAGGTCTTCGTAAATATAAAAATCTTCGTTTACTAAGTACGGCAGCAAAGTACGTTGTTCTCGTGGCGTAGCCCGTAACAATTCATTGTGAATAGACTTAAATGTGTCCCAATATTCATCAATACATTTCATACGTGTTTCTATATAACCTTTTGTCAATCGATCTTTAGGGCATTTCTTCAAATTTATTTGAAATTTCCGTATTAAATTCGCAGTATCTTCCAAAACACCGATAATCTGATCTTGAGAAGTCATTATTTATGTATAATTTTATCTTAAAACTTCTTAAACTTGCATAAATCACGTAAAATATAACTTTCTGTATGTAATAGCACTCGTAATTACGCATCAATTCTCAATATTTGCACTCACGGCGATCGTGACCCTTTCTTATCTCTGATGGAATGCAGGGTCTTTTGTTCTCACTCGTTGGATTTTTTATTCAATAAT